>OW240919.1:29613125-29984529 GCA_933207985.1 Pelobates cultripes | reverse complement strand
ATTCATAAGTCAGAAGTGTTAGTTCCGCCTGATCATATGGCTGCGAGGGTGGGAGAGGATATGGCTGTGAAGATAGGCTTGTGGAACATGGCTTTAAAGGGACACTCCACTGCCAAATACAAAATAAGTACAAAATCACTGTTCAGTAGATATACCCCAAAAGAAAAGTATGCATTTATTAATTGTGAATATATATAAAATCACCTTTCTAAAACTGCAGATCTCTTGTCTGCTGCCTTTGCAAACCTTCAAGCCCAGACTTTCTGTGGCTGCCCAATCACAGACTTCCCAGAGCAGCTTAATGAGAAGTCTTTGCCAGTCAGGTGCTCTGGACAATTGCTGCCTCTTGAGGTCAGCTCAAGAGGCAGCTCATTTCAGGTAGAGAGAGAGGTAAAGGTAGAAAGAGAGGTAGAGATAGAGGTATAGATAGATAGAAAGATAGAGAGAGAGAGGTGTAGAGAGGAGGGAGGGAGAGAGAGGGAGGGAGAGAGAGGGAGGAAGGGAGAGAGAGAGGAAGGGAGAGAGGAGGGAGAGAGAGGGAGGGAGGGAGAGAGAGAGAGAGGGAGGGAGAGGGAGGAGGAAGGATGGAGGGAGGGAAGGATGGAGGGGAGGGATGGAGGGAGGGAAGGAGGGAGGGGAGGGAAGGAGGGAGGGGGAGGGGAAGGAGGGAGGGGGAGGGGAAGGAGGGAGGGGAGGGGCTGAGAGAGGGGAGGGGAAGGAGGGAGGGAGGGGAGGGAGTGTGTGTATACAGCCAGGTCCATAAATATTGGGACATTGACACAATTCTAATCTTTTTGGCTCAATACACCAACACAATGGGTTTGAAATGAAACAAACAAGATGTGCTTTAACTTGAGGGTATTTACATCCAAATCAGGTGAACGGTGTAGGAATTACAACAGTTTGTATATGTGCCTCCCACTTTTTAAGGGATCAAAAGTAATGGGACAGATTAACAGTCATAAATCAAACTTTCACTTTTTAATACATGGTTGCAAATCCTTTGCAGTCAATTACAGCCTGAAGTCTGGAACGCATAGACATCACCAGACGCTGGGTTTCATCCCTGGTGATGCTCTGCCAGGCCTCTACTGCAACTGTCTTCAGTTCCTGCTTGTTCTTGGGGCATTTTCCCTTCAGTTTTGTCTTCATCAAGTGAAATGCATGCTCAATCGGATTCAGGTCAGGTGATTGACTTGGCCATTGCATAACATTCCACTTCTTTCCCTTAAAAACTCTTTGGTTGCTTTTGCAATATGCTTCGGGTCATTGTCCATCTGCACTGTGAAGCGCCGTCCAATGAGTTCTGAAGCATTTGGCTGAATATGAGCAGATAATATTGCCCAAAACACTTCAAAATTCATCCTGCGGCTTTTGTGAGCAGTCACATCATCAATAAATATAAGAGAACCAGTTCCATTGGCAGCCAGACATGCCCACGCCATGACACTACCACCACCATGCTTCACTGATGAGGTGGTATGCTTTGGATCATGAGAAGTTCCTTTCCTTCTCCATACTCTTCTCTTCCCATCACTCTGGTACAAGTTGATCTTGGTCTCATCTGTCCATAGGATGTTGTTCCAGAACTGTGAAGGCTTTTTTAGATGTTGTTTGGCAAACTCTAATCTGGCCTTCCTGTTTTTGAGGCTCACCAATGGTTTACATCTTGAGGTGAACCCTCTGTATTCAGGGGCTCTAGGAAGGGGTTAAACTTACCTCTTTCTCCAGCGCCGGGCAGGGAGCTCTCCTCCTCCTCTCCTCCTCTTCGGCTGAATGCGCATGCGCGTCAGGAGCCGCACCCGCATTCGGCCAGTCCATAGGAAAGCATTTACAATGCTTTCCTATGGATGCTGGCGTCTTCTCACTGTGAAAATCACAGTGAGAAGCGCGGAAGCCCTCTAGCGACTGTCATTGAGACAGCCACTAGAGGCTCGATTAACCCATTTATAAACATAGCAGTTTCTCTGAAACTGCTATGTTTATAGAAAAAAGGGTTAAACGTAGCTGGACCAGACACCCAGACCACCTCATTAAGCTGAAGTGGTCTGGGTGCCTATAGTGGTCCTTAAAGATACAATCTACATTGAGCCACAGTATACCTACGGATATTACATTTCTGGTGCATCAAGATTAACCCCTTAAAGACTAATTCAGACATTTTGGACTCTCAAGCCAGTTTTTAATATATTTTATGTGCATAATCTAACTTGTTGTGATGTATAGAGGTGATAATATATATACCACTAAATCACAGTGATAAGTTAGATTTTTCACATCCTAGTTGATTGCCTACTGCAAGGCTATCATATATAGTGCTGACACTTTTTTATGAATACACTGATATAAGCGTTGACATTTCAGTAGAGTTTAATTAAAGATTATAAAGTTTCAATGCATATAAGATGGCCCTTGATAATTTAAAGCCAGAAATGACAAGAAATGCAGACACATTGGGCTGTTTTTGCTTAATACACAGCTATCTAAATTAATATAGAAATGCAGATTTACTGTTACCTATTACAAGTACGACTCTTGATTTCTTCTGCTCAGCTGCATAAAAAAAAACAATAATAAAAATATGTTACATCATATAAAAATTCCAATATGTCATTTTATACAATGGTGTTCCATCCAGACACACAGGCCATTGGTTGATAAAAGTGATAGATTACTTAATGTATTGATTACTTATCAGACCTGTAATATATACAGCTCAGTAAAGAGTACAGCTTCCCACAAGCTGTCTCACGGGATCATTACAGGCGCTAAAGCATTAGTTTACCATTATTCCATTAAAATTCATCTCCATGGTCTAGTCCTCGATTAAGTCAATAGCGTTTAATTTCAGGCCAACTGGGAAGGTTGTGGATCTACGTGACAAGCAGTGTCTTTGTAGAGATGATCAGCACTCACTAGGGTTTCCTAAACTGTAATATTAGTAAATTGAATACAATTTCTCTCAATAAACCAGGACAAAAGCAGTGGTCGCTGATCTGGTTTTAAACATGGAGAAGCACTTGGCTCTTTCCTTAAAACTTTTTACTTTGCCTCGGACTTGTTTACCTCTGCTCATTTAACTTCATGTATTTAATCCTCGACCCGATGAAAGGTCATGTCCTATAGATACAAGTATTTGGGTAGCAAGAACCACTATAAAAGTTATCAGACTCAACTCTTTGATGTTTTTACCCAATGACAACCCCAGAAAACTTGGCAATATGCTACCCTGTCTCTTCGGTGATTTGAAGTGGTCAAGGTGTGTTAAGTTTGTATGTGCCGTGTTTTGCTTTCAAACTCCTTCACAATCAGAGGTGTAACTCCACCTCCGAGAGCGTCTTTGGCCAACCCAGAACCCAGAGGTTTAGACCGGCTAATGTCAATTCTGTGCAATACTGACATCGTGCAGCATTCTGGAATCAGACAGCCTATGGAGGCACAGCCTCCCACCCCACTTATAAAAGAAAATAAACTGGCATTTGGGTGTGTGGGGGCAGCACATAAGTGATAACTACAAACAAAACAAGTGTTTTATGTACATACTGGTTCTTGGTGTGAGTATCCCTTTAATAATAAATCTAACATTTTCTGATTAATCCCATTGACAATGAAGTAAGAAAAACAAGTTACAAAAACAGTGTAGCTTTGTGTAGACTTTGAATAAAATGTTCTACAAAGCATTTAACAATGCCCATGCACTGTGATGTTCAAGGTTTTATAGAATTCAATTTTCTCATTTCCAAAATAAATGTTATGTTTCTACTATTACTTAAAGGAACACTATAGTCACCTAAATTACTTTAGCTAAATAAAGCAGTTTTAGTGTATAGATCATTTCCCTGCAATTTCACTGCTCAATTCACTGTCATTTAGGAGTTAAATCACTTTGTTTCTGTTTATGCAGCCCTAGCCACACCTCCCCTGGCTATGATTGACAGAGCCTGCATGGAAAAAAAACTGGTTTCACTTTCAAACAGATGTAATTTACCTTAAATAATTGTATCTCAATCTCTAAATTGAACTTTAATCACATACAAGAGGCTCTTGCAGGGTCTAGCAAGCTATTAACATAGCAGGGGATAAGAAAATCTTAATTAAACAGAACTTGCAATAAGGAAAGCCTTAATAGGGCTCTCTTTACAGGAAGTGTTTATGGAAGGCTGTGCAAGTCACATGCAGGGAAGTGTGACTAGGGTTCATAAACAAAGGGATTTAACTCCTAATTGGCAGAGGATTGAGCAGTGAGGCTGCAGGGGCATGTTCTATACACCAAAATGGCTTAATTAAGCCAAAGTTGTTCAGGTGACTATAGTGTCCCTTTAAAAAATTCCCAGTTACCATGAAACTAATAGAAGAATCCTACCTCTTGGATAATCCTCTCCAGACTGAACTGGTACTTCATGTGTCTGCAGAGAAGAGAAAAACATGCATTGAGTGAGTCAATAAATCAATCAAATCCTGAGGTGTAATACAACGATCAATATTTTTTAGATGAGAACAATGTACGATAGAATCCTGCCCCTGAGCCCAGATGAGCATGCATATCTGGCAGAAAAGGCAGGTAGTGTGTTCAAAAAAATAAATACAATTAATAAGTAAGAATATGATACACACAATGAATGGTAATGCAGTAAAAGATTAGTAAATTCAGGATAATATCTATAGACAATACTCCGATATGCTTTATTCTAACAAACACGTAAACTCATATAAATGTCTGGTACTCATCTATTAACCCCCCTCAACTGGATTCTGAGTTCTACAAAAAACACAGACAGCCATTGAGTTCTGAAGTCTCCATCAAAATGTAAAATCCATACAAAAATGTAAAATATAAGCTCTAAGAATAGTGTATTGATGATCTTGGTTGGGGTAGAGATGATACAACTGATGCAAATGAGTTGGGAATAAGAAACGTGCTATTTTGGTAGAAGCCCAAGTAGTCATCATATTAAAAATCCACTGACCCAACTCTGAGAGCATGTTATGTTAAGTACAAAGTGAGGACACGCACAACAGTTCTGTTCATTGACGTGTTCCTCAGGAATTCTTATGCAGTTGCTTAAAATATTAGAGGGCTGTATTGTAAACATTTAAAATGCCGCCACTGAATATCAGCCTTTGAATGAGGATGTCACTATAGCGATGCAGAAAGGTCTATTCGCTTATAAGAAAGCCGCAGTATTACACCTTTGTTAACAATGGAACCGATTACAAGGATGCCGAAATAGTAACGTTAAGGATATGGGAATATTAGAGGAGGGCTGGAGAGTTTCTAGAATTAGGAGTAGTAAATGGAGATATGCTATGGATAAAACTAGCACTGTTGCATATTCTCTGTTATCTACAACTGTTCCATTGTATAAATGCATATACTCACACGAACAGAAACCACTATTAATGTCTGGTGCCAAATGCTTATCGAGTACTCATGTTTATAGTATATGAGATGCAACTAAGGTCAAGTTTACCATGTATCGATTGTACCCCAATACTGCTACATGTACAACTGTCTATTTTCATGTTACTGAAAAATGTCATGTATTGTTTTGACGACTCCGCCACAAGTGGCAAAAATAGAAGAATTATGAAAAAAAAAAAGAATTAGGAGTAGTTAGGGATTGGTGGTAATGCCTGGCTGGGAATCAAGAGAGTTAAAGTCTACAGATGATCTTGGAAGCAGGTACTCCCTTAACCTAAAAGAGTCACTAACTCTGGATTTCATCTAACCCTAGGTGCTCCTAAAACCAATGCACAGGGCTACAGAGTTAATGCAGGAACATACAGAAATTATATAGTGTCACTATAATTACAGCAACCTTTTATATAATTCCAAAGTGAATCAAGAGGAATTGAGGGGCTACAAATTAGTTGCCTGTTATTCATTTTAGGATGCCTTAAAACATTTTTGAAGGACTTTACATTATTTAACAGTAAAGACTGCTGTGTCGCTTTATTGTTAATCCTTTTATCCTTTTAATCCTGGATTATAAATAATGCGCCATTGTTATTAGTAGGACCTCTGCAAAACACAGGAAAGAAATATCAGCGTTAAAAGATATTTTGAGCTGTGAAATGTATCCTTAGAGGTCAGGACATCAATTCCATAAAGTCTGACCAGATGTGGAGGATAAACACTTGAAATTCTGCAGATTAAACTCCATCATGTATTGGCAGCTTACAGAGATCAAACCGTTTCAGGCTCAAGGTAATAAAATACTAATAGATTTCATGGCTCCCATCCTAGATCATCCCAAAAACAGAAACTGATAAAAGGGAAATATTTGGCCATCTGGCAATGACAAGATTGTAACAAATGCGTATTAAATATTCATAAGACGCTAAATCGCAAATGCACATTACGCAATCTTTTCATTTTCTTCAAGGATCCAATTTTAGGATTAAAACACATTTTAGTTGCATTATTGTTATTATTGTAAAATGTTCAAAGTAATTTTTAAATGCTAGCACTCAACAGGTTTGACAGATGGGCGTTACAATTTTATTTGCAATGCTCTGCTCAGGAGATGAATGTTGGTAGGTTCCGTATGTAACCCCCCCATCCCTCTCCCCAACCCACCATTTCCCAGTATTGCATATGTTATTTAAGGACTTTTATGGTACAGATGTCTCCAGAATCACGTTTTATTTCCGATAACAGAATAACCAGTGCTGAGTTTCTCCAATGCATAAACAAGTTAAAAATTTGTATTCAGCATCTGGATAGGCTAAAAGCAGACTAAAATTATTAAGAAACTAAAAGCTTTAGTAATAAGACTTGCAAAAATATATTGGTCTTACTCAGTAGGTTCCAAACAAGTCCTTAAAGAAGCCATTTAAGCACTAATAATCACGGTTTAGTAATTTCAGCCAAACATTGCCATCCAAAATTGAACACCGATGCATAGGTCATCTTTCAAATTACCAAAAGAAAAGGAGGGTGCACCAATAGTGTAATATGAAATATATATATATATATATATATATATATATGTATACTTATCAGAAGGATAAATAATGTATCTCCATCAAAGTAAAGCCAAATGAGCTTGCTTATCTGGCAGAAAAGGCAACATATGAATATCTTTTTTTAATCACACAGGAGGCCAGATGAATGTAGAAAGTGAGTCGTCTCGTATTTAGTAAAAATAAATAATAAAATAAAAGCAAATATAAAAATATATTGAAGGAGGCAGAAGACCGGAGAGAACACAGGGACATAATCGGAAATAAACAATGTCCTAAATGACAGCTGGGAAAACAGAATAGATAATAATAGTAGAGCTGGGTGCTTCGTAAGTATTGTAGCAAAGTCTTACAGACTAATGCCAAGCTCCACGTGGCTTATTGCAAATCTCCACCTCTGCACCCAATGACGCATTTCACATACATAGCTTAATAAATTAGGCACACTTATACCAGGGGATTAAATGCAGACTTTGAATTATGCCATTTTATTTAATTATATTTCTTTAATATAATTAATCACGTTCCTTTAATAAACTTTTTTTCCCTGTTGGAATGTACATGAGAGTTATTACCAGAGTTCTGCATTGGCCTATTGAGATTTTGATGTGTTTTAATGGTTTACTAACAAGGTATTTGCACGCATATACCGTGGGTTTTTGTTTTTTTGTATATATATATACTATTTTTATATTCTACCTACAAAAGAATATTTATGTTACAGTTAAAGTGCAGAAATCAGTTAATGTGCACATTACCTAGTTAATCTGCAGATTAACTAGGACGATCAGTTAAAGTGCAGAAAATTATTTAGTTTCTCAAATATTTCTCACATTACCTAGATAATCTGCACATTACCTACTAGGCACTTGTTAAAGTGCAAAAAAAGCATTCTGTCCTCCATCTCTCTGAGGGGCTCACAGCTCTGGAGGACACCATGGTGTGCACAGGCTCAGTGGCGGATCCGCGAGGGGGGGGCAATTGCACCTCCTCCCCCCCCGAGAGCCGATGCTCTCTCCTGCAGGGCCGGTGCTATCCAAGAGCTGGCCCTGCTAAGTGCCTTCACGGACCGGAGGGGAGATCAGAGATCTCCCTCACCGGTCCGCAGGCATATTACTGGGCAGCCAGTACGGAGAGAGGAGACCCGGGAGGAGCTCTAGCCTGCAGCTCCACCGGGTCTCCTCTCGCGAGAACGGAGCGTTGCCACGGTTACCATATCCACCCTGCATCCTTCACACACTCAGTGGCTCCCATACACACACACACACTGCCTACTCTCACACACACACACTACTAGAGGCTCTATCCCCTACTACAGCCCCTATCCTGGCAGACCCCAAGTAAATTGTCAAACTGTTTTTAAACCGTTTGACTATTTACTCTGGGAGGGCGCCACGGCACTCCTGGCACCATAACCACTACAGAGAGCTGTAGTGGTTACTGTGCCTGGATTGTTTCTTTAAATAAGCTATGAGTGCCCCTCCCGAGATAAGACTCTGGATCCGCCAGTGCACAGGCTGCTGTTCTGTTCTTGTCTGGACCACATAGTCACATACCTCTTCAAACAGTTATCCCGAACTGGTAAGAAACGAGGAGCCCCCACCACCACAAGAGAGCGAGCGCTTCCTGCACATTATACAGCAACACCCTGAAATGATCCCAGTAGATGCTCTCCACTGTTCTCAATATCATCATATATTTGAAGACTGTTGGAATCAGTGGTCCATGAGCAGACCTCTCCTTTGTCTCATTCTCCTCTGTGAGACAAGTATTTCTCAGACTTACTGAGCAGCATTGTTAGTAGTCCGGCCACTCTGAGAAGCAACAAGCCATGTGTCTATGCTTTGAGAATTTGATGGTGGAGGGCATTGAAAGGAGCTTGCTCACAAAAAGAATCGAGACAGGTTCACACAGAATCTTTCTGCCTTCAGATGAGAAGTGAACGACTCTGCAGAGACTGCATTGAAACAGGCGAAACAGGTTCTGCAAGGACGTTTTTGTAATAAATCATTTCCTCTTTACCGAGGGAAAGAAACAAACTTTTGCACTGAAAGGGTGAAACAGGTTCTGTGAGGACGTTTTTTGTAATAAATAATTCCTCTTTTACCGAGGGAAAGAAACAAACATTTTCCACTTTAACTATACGGAAGCAGTTAATGTGCACATTACCTAGGTAAAGTGAGGAAAACTCTTGATTCCGCACTTTAACGGAGCAAATCAGTTAATCTGCAGATTAACTAGGTAATGTGCAAATTAACTGATTGAACATTTCCATATAAAAAGGCCATTGATGTATCTAAAATAAGATACCAGGTCTTGCAACCAGCCATGTCCATTCCAAACAAATCTCTCATCCCATTCTGTCAGGAAGAGATTGGCATAGCTGGGTGCAAACCTGGCACCCATGGTCTTACCCTTTCTCTGTAAATAAAAGCCATCTTTAAATCAGAAATAGAAATAGTTATTATTTAGGATCATTTCAATGTCTTTGATTATAAAATAGATCAGTGGCTTATTCATAGAACCATCATTTTCTAATGTTAATCTGACAGTTTGACAGCCTTATTGTGTGGGATTATGATGTACAAGTACATAGAAAATATCTCCGGGGAGAATGACTAAGTATTTTTTAACCCCTTAAGGACGGAGCCAAATGTACACGTTGTGAACGAAACAAAATGTAAACAAAACCTGGCATTTGCGCTACACGTCTGTCCAACCGTAATTCACCTCTTTCATATTAAATGCACCCACCCTTATTATATATCATTTTATTCAGGGGAAACAGGGCTTTCATTTAATATCAAATATTTAGCTGTGAAACATAATTTGATATGAAAAAAATTGGAGAAAATAAGATTTTTTTTATTTTTTTAGTTCTACATGACATTTTAACTGTCAATGTCATAATACTGTTTGCTTTTACTGCAATAAAATACACATATTTGTATTCAGCAAAGTCTCACGTGTAAAACAGTACCCCCTATGTACAGGTTTTATGGCGTTTTGGGAAGTTACAGGGTCAAATATAGAACGTTACATTTGAAATTGAAATTCCCCAGATTGGTTACGTTGCCTTTTGGACTTTATAGTAGCCCAGGAATGACATTTACACCCATAACCATAACCAATCTGGCGAATTTTAATGTGAAAAAAATGAAATGCAAGCCTTATATTTGACGATGTAACTTTTGAAAACACCATAAAACCTGTACATGAGGGGTACTGTTGTACTCGGGAGACTTCGCTGAACACAAATATTTGTGTCTCAAAACAGCAAAAAGTATCACAGCAATAATATCGTCCATGTAAGTGCTGTTTGTGCATGAAAAATGCAAAAAACGTCACTTTTACTGGCGATATCATCGTTGTAAAACATTTTACTGTTTTGAAACACTAATATTTGTGTTCAGCAAAGTCTCCCGAGTAGAACAGTACCCCCCATGTACAGGTTTTATGGTGTCTTGGAAAGTTATAGGGTTAAATATAGTGCTAGCAAATTAAATTCCCTTTACTTTCGGCGTGGGTTGTCAGGCAGGTCCCTCTAATTGTAATTAATTAAGATACCTAATTATGTAAAAATATTACATAAATATATATGTAGAATTAATATATGTATATATATACGTATGTGAATCTATATGTGAATATATATAATTTTTTTAAAATATTTTTATTTATATATAGGTATATATATAGTGATATATACGTATATATTTATGTATTTATATATATTATTTCGTTCTACGTGTATTTTGATATAAATATATATATATATATATATTAATATCACAATACAGTTACAACGAAATAACACACATCTATAAATTTTTTAATTTAAAAAAAAAAAATTATTTTATTTTTTAACGTATTTACATATTAAATTTTTTTTATATTATATATAAATATATATATAACAATAATTATATATATATATATTTAATCAGTATCAGTCTACGTGTAATTTGATATTAATATATATATATAATTATATATATATTAATAGTAAAATACACCTAGACGGTGTACGTGTGTGTATGTATATGTGTATATATATATACTTAGATCATATATATATAATATATATGATCTAAGTATATATTTATTTATTTTTTTACACTTAATTAATTTTGTTTTATTTCATTTCCAACCAGCAGGGGGACCACCTCTCATTACAGGCAGCCCCCCTGCTGGCAATACTGAAGCCAGCTATACCGGCCATGTGATTGTGGGGTCCTCGCAAGGAGGGGGGGGCTTCCAGGGGGTCGGACGTGTAAGTAATAAAACTATTTTTTAGAAGTAGAAAATTGGCATGTACGTATGTATTCACCCCCTTTGTTATGAGGCCCATAAAAAGCTCTGGTGCAACAAATTACCTTCAGAAGTCACATAATTAGTGAAAGCAGACTCTATTAAGTAGACTTTTTCAAGTAGGAGTTATAAAACCAGGAGTTGCTTGGAGTGGTTTGTATTTTATTTTTGTTTAATCGGTTCAGTTGGTAAAGTTTAAAAAATAAATAAAGGTTTTTTACATTTTTTTTTCTGTGTTCTGGTTTTTCCCCCTCTTTTGTGCTGCTGCTTGATTGATTGGGGGAGTGTTCATTAATTGCACCTGTGTGGGATTTGTATCCCCATAAAGGCACACCCCTAACTCACTGAGCTTTCTCACATTACTTGAAAGCAGACTCTATTAAGTAGACTCTTTCAAGTAGGAGTTAGAAAACCAGGAGTTAAAACTAACAAGGGGTTTGAACTAACAAGGTAATTGTTTTATTGTTCTGTATCTGGGGAAATGAGTGTTAGCAAGATTGGTGGTTTGACTCAATGCACATCTTGTTGCATGTATGGATGCCTGGATGTACCCGTCCAGGGTCCATACTTCTTTGACAGTTGTGTGCGAGTGGCTTCTCTGGAAGCTCAGATTGGAGATCTCGAGAAGCAAATTGTAACACTGAGGGAGACTGACAATCTTGAGAGGAGTCTGCTGCTCACTGAGCAGAGTTTAGTGGGGACAGGTAGTGGAGAGGGAGGAGATAAGACAGATGGGGAACAGGCATGTAGCTGGGTGACAGTGGGGCGAGGAAGCAGGGGGGGAGGGAAGAGGAAAGGGCTAGCTAGTCCTGATTTGGTGCAACCTAGCAGATTTGCCCGTTTGAGTGAAGATGTTGGGAGCATCAGCTCAGGAGTAGCTGTATTAGAGGAAGCTGTTACTTCTAACAGCCGAGGTAACAGCCCCTCTAGTACGGGTGGGTATCAAAATGTAAGGAAGGCAAGACAGGTTGTGGTTGTAGGGGACTCTATCATTAGGAGAGCAGATAGGGCAATCTGCCGCTCTGATCGGCTCAACCGGACAGTATGCTGTCTCCCAGGTGCTCGGGTCCGGCATGTTGCTGACAGAGTGGATGGATTATTGGGAGGGGCTGGGGATGACCCAGTGGTCATGGTCCATGTTGGTACCAATGACAAAGTAAGAGGAAGATGGAATGTCCTAAAGAATGATTTCAGGGAATTAGGTAGCAAACTTAAGAAAAGGACATCCAAGGTGGTATTCTATGAGATATTACCGGTCCACGCGCTACACTGGAAAGGCAGTGGGAGATTAGAGAGGTCAATGCGTGGCTTAAGTCTTGGTGCAGGAAGGAAAGTTTTGGGTTTTTAGAGCACTGCGCCGACTTTGCGCTTGGGTACAACCTTTATAGTAGTGATGGATTGCACCTAAACGGGAGAGGGTCTGCAGTGCTGGGGGATAGTATGGCTAGAAGGTTGGAGGAGATTTTAAACTAGTAGTAGGGAGGGAGGGTCATAGCAATCTACAAAATGAAGACAGGACAGAAAGGAGATGGGCTTTAGCACTGTATAAGGGGGGTGGAGACGGGGGGAGGGGCAAGCTCAGAACAGAGAAGCTATGTAATGTTGGTAATTCACAAAAAGTACAAGTGACTCATAATATTAAATGTATGCTTACTAATGCAAGCAGCCTAAATAACAAAATGGGGGAACTAGAGGCAGTAGCATACACTAAACAATATGATATAATAGGCATAACTGAAACATGGTGGGATGAGACACATGACTGGGCAGTTAACTTAAATGGGTACATGTTATTTAGGAAAGATAGGAAAAACAAGAAGGGTGGTGGGGTATGTTTGTATGTCAACCATGATTTAAAGCCAAATCTTAAGCAAGTGAAATGCGATGAGGAAAATGTGGAAGCTTTATGGGTAAATATCTGCTTGGGGGAAAAGAAGAGAAACCAACTATTGGTTGGGATATGTTATAAACCACCTAATGTTAATATTGACGAGTAACAACAGCCGTTTGAGCAAATTGAGAAAGCTGCAAATCTGGGTAACACTTTTATTATTGGAGATTTTAATTACCCGGACATAAATTGGGACAGAGGGACTAGTAGCTCAGCAAAGGGAATTAGGTTTTTAAACTTGTTAAATGACACCTTCATGTCACAACTTGTACAAGCACCAACTAGAATGGATGCTTGTCTGGACCTGGTTTTAACAAACAACGTTGATCTTCTGACCAACATTCAAATAGGTGAGCACTTGGGAAATAGTGATCACAATATAGTGTCCTTTGAAATAAACTCAAAAAAACAAAAGCACATGGGGTATACTAAAACATATAATTTTAGAAAGGCCAATTTCAATAAGTTAAGGGCAGCTTTACAATATATTGACTGGCATAAACCCTTTAGTGAAAAGAACATTGAGGATAAATGGATCATTTTCCCCAAAAAATTAGAAAGGTAAATTTTTCAGTATGTACCATTGGGAAATAAATATAAAAGAAACAAATTAAAACCAATGTGGCTTAGCAAAGAAGTAAAACAATAGATTAAAAATAAGAAAAGGGCATTTAAAACATTTAAATCGGACAAATCAGATGCATCTTATAAAAGATATAAGGAAGCAAATAATGCGTGCAAAAAGGCAATTAGATTTGCTAAACTTCAAAATGAAAAAATGATAGCTAAAGAGAGCAAAACCAACCCCAAAGCATTTTTAAGTACATAAATTCTAAAAAACCCAGAAATTAAATTGTAGGTACACTAAAAACTGAAACGGGTGTGTTAGTTAATGAAGACCAGGAAAAGGCAGGAATTTTAAATAACTATTTCTCCTCCGTATATATTAAGGGAGAAACCCATGGCAATAGATGTGCAAATGATTGCTACTAAAAACTTGCAGAATAATTGTAATTGGTTAACTCAAGACAAGGTGCTGCAGCAACTAAAGAAAGTTAATATAAACAAAGCTCCAGGGCCTGATGGTATCCATCCATGAGTACTTAAGGAACTAAATGTAGAAATAAGTGAACCTCTGTTTTTAATCTTTCAAGATTCTTTTCTTTCAGGAAGTGTTCCGGAGGATTGGAGGAAGGCAGATGTGGTTCCTATATTCAAAAAGGGTTCAAAATCCTTGCCTGGAAATTATAGACCTATGAGCTTAACTTCTGTGGCTGTGAAAATATTTGAAAGGTTATTAAGTGATAATATTCAAGAATTCCTTGAGAAGAACATGGTTTTCAGCAAAAATCAGCACGGTTTTATAAAGCACAGGTCATGTCAAACTAACTTTACCGCGTTCTACGAAGAAGTAAGTAGAAGTATAGATCAGGGTGTTGCAGTGTATGTGATCTATTTGGATTTTGCCAAGGCATTTGATACAGTTCCACACAATAGATTGGTGTTCAAACTCAAGGAAATCGGTCTAGATGAAAATGCTTGTTCTTGGGTAGAACATTGGCTTAAAAACAGAGTACAAAGAGTTGTCATTAATAGTAAATTATTAAGCTGGACAGAGGTGGCAAGTGGTGTCCCTCAGGGGTCTGTTCTGGGACCCCTTCTATTTAACATGTTTATAAATTATCTTGAAGACAGTATTGAAAGTCATGTTTCAGTGTTTGGAGATGACACAAAATTCTGTAAAAGAATACAATGTGAGCAAGATATTACTTTGCTGCAGAGGGATTTAGACAGACTGGGGGACTGGGCACTCAAATGGCAGATGAAATTTAATGTTGAAAAATGCAAAGTTATGCACTTCGGCATAAAGAATACACAAGCAACGTATACCCTTAATGGAAGTGAATAAGGGATAACAACACACGAAAAGGACTTGGGAATTGTTATAGACAACAATCTATGCAACAATGTGCAATGTCAATCAGCAGTGGCCAAGGCCAGTAAGATATGAAAAAGGGCATTCATTCTCGGTACGAGAATATAATTTTTCCTCTTTATAAATCACTGGTAAGATCACATATTGAATATGCTGTGCAATTTTGGGCACCTGTTCTAAAGAAGGATATTATGGCACTAGAAAAAGTGCAGAGGCAGGCTACAAAATTAATAAAAGGAATGGAACATATCAGCTATGAAGAAAGGTTAACAAATTTAAACCTATTTAGTTCAGAAAAACGTCGCCTGAGAGGAGATATGATAACATTATACAAATATATTCGGGGCCAATACAAACCATTGTGTGGAAATCTATTCACAAACCGGAATTTACATAGGACACAAGGTCATGCATTTAGACTGGAAGAAAGAAGATTTCGTCTAAGGCAAAGGAAAGGGTTTTTTACTGTAAGAACAATAAGGATGTGGAATTCTCTGCCTGAAGAAGTGGTTTTATCAGTGTCCATACAGATGTTCAAACAGCTACTAGATGCATACTTGCAAAAACAGAAGATTCAAGGATATAATCTTTCAATGTAGGGTAATAACTGCTTGATCCAAGGATAAATCTGACTGCCATTCTGGGGTCAAGAAGAAATTTGTTTCCTAGCTTGTTGCAAAATTGTACTTCAAACTGTGTTTTTGCCTTCTTTTGGATCAACAGCAAAAAACAAATGTGAGGAAGGCTGAACTTCATGGACGCAAGTCTCTTTTCAGCTATGTAACTATGTCCACCTGTGTGCACTCTAAGTGTCACATGATATGTCATTACATATACACACCTTTTTTGAAAGGCCCCAGAGGCTGCAACACCTAAGCAAGAGGCACCACTAACCAAACACTGACATGAACACCAATGAACTCTCCAAACAAGTAAGGGACGATGTTGTTGAGAAGTACAAGTCAGGGTTAGGTTATAAAAAATATCAAAATCTTTGATGATCCCCAGGAGCACCATCAAATCTATCATAACCAAATGGAAAGAACATGGCACAACAGCAAACCTGTCAAGAGACGGCCACCTACCAAAACTCACGGACCTGGCAAGGAGGGCATTAATCAGAGAGGCAGAACAGAGACCTAAGGTAACCCTGGAGGAGCTGCAGAGTTCCACAGCAGAGACTGGAGTATCTGTACATAGGAAGACAATAAGCCATAAGCTCAATAGAGCTGGGCTTTATGGCAGATTGGCCAGAAGAAAGCCATTACTTTCAGCAAAAAACTAAATGGCACGTTTTGAGTTTGTGAAAAGGCATGTGGGAGACTCACAAAATATATGGAGGAAGGTGCTCTGGTCTGATGAGACTAAAATTTAACTTTTCTGCCATCAAAAACACTATCTGGCGCAAACCCAACACATCACATCACCCAAAGAACACCATCCCCACAGTGAAACATGGTGGTGGCAGCATCATGCTGTGGGGATGTTTTTCAGCAGCTGGGACTGGGAAACTGTGGGGATATTTTTCAGCAGCTGGGACTGGGAAACTGGGGGAAAGATGGTGCTAAATACAGGAATATTCTTGAGCAAAACCTACTCTATGCATGATTTGAGGCTAGGACATAGGTTCACCTTCCAGCAGGACAATGACCCAAAACACACTGCTACAGCAACACTTGAGTGGTTTAAGGGGAAACATGTGTTGGAATGGCCTAGTCAAAGCCCAGACCTCAATCCAATAGAAAATCTGTGGTCAGACTTAAAGATCGCTGTTCACAAGCACAAACCATCCAACTTGAAGGAGCTGGAGCGGTTTTGCAAGGAGGAATGGGCAAAAATCCCAGTGGTAAGATGTGGCAAGCTCATAGAGACTTATCAAAGCGACTTGAAGCTGTGATTGCCGCAAAAGGTGGCTCTACAAAGTATTGACTTTAGGGGGGTGAATAGTTATGCACATTGACTTTTTCTATTTGTTGTTTGCTTCACAATAAAAAAAATAAAAATAAAAATCTTCAAAGTTGTGGGCATGTTCTGTAAATTAAATGATGCAAATCTTCAAACAATCCATGTTAATTCCAGGTTGTAAGGCAACACAACATGAAAAATGCCAAGGGGGGGTGAATACTTTTGCAAGGCACTGTATATATATATATATATTTATACACACACACATACACTTTAAAATGTACGCGGACACTAATATAGAGAAATATATTTTTGATATTGCTAACATGTTCTTCCACATGACTATGAAGAGCTTGGGTAGTTTTACCTAGTTAGAAAAAGATTACACGGGCATAGATAATATTATTAGAGTGACAAGATATTAGATCTGTAATCTAAATATCTTAACGGACTTGGATTTTTTCCCCAGCTGATTTAGTCTTCAATTCCCAATAATTCTCACCTTAGTAAATAATTCTGTCTGTCCTATATTTACTATAATGAGCAACCATATGCGCTGCTGGGAGGGATGCTGCTTGGGTCATGTTAAACAAAATGCAATAGTCAATAGAAAAGTACCCAAAATTAAAGAAACAAAATTACGCTTCTGTCAGGATAGTACATTATCCCACAGTTAGTCCATACCATTTATACAAACCATCCCACCATGTCCTGGAGCTGTGGGGCAGAGGAGGGATCTCTTTTCCACATATGGTGGATATATTCATAGATTTTACTATGTTTTCTTCTATAAGATGTTCCTTCTATGCACCCTGCAGAATTTTGACTCCACCGTATTAAATTACCAAAACACTTTTTGAATCCTGCCAAGTCCTTGAACCTGTTTTTTTTTTTTTTGCAAGTGCACCCTCCCTCCATTATTCTAGAATTGAGTGCTAAAAAAACCTCCCTTTAACAGATACAGGAACATGACCCGTGAACTTCTTGGCTGGGCTTCCTCTATGCAAAAACCCAATAAGGGAAACGGCAACTGTCTGGATGACAGACACTAGAGACGTGTTTAACCCTCAAGGTAAGCATTGCTGTTTTTGCAAAACAGCTTGAAGGGCTAGAATTACAGAATCAATGACCTAGACTGGGTCATTGACATAAAATGCTCTGGGTGACCTTAGTGGTCCTTTAATGTATCCTCTATTGTTTCACTGCAGGTTTTTATATAGATATACATACATATAGAGATAGACAAAAGCTATGATTTTTAAGACTACAATAAATTAATATAAGAAAGTTTAAAAGAAAGGAATATGAAAAACGATTCTCAGTAATTATGTGGAAAAATGTATAATCTCTCTAGCCAGCAGGTGATAAGGGCACATAGAGAGGCATTAGCTCTCCTCGTTGGGCCACATTCCTAGCAATTGTCCACTAGTCTAATCTCAACAGTATGCCATTATTGAAACTTAACAAAATGGGGTATTTTTTCAGTTCAGGCACAGCCAGGCACACAATGCAAATGAGGCTGAGACAGGTTTTTTCCATCCTGACAGCCAGGTGCAAAGGACAGAGTAAATAACAGAGATCTAAGATGGAGGCACCCAGTTACACAATAAAGAGGTGTGGCTTTCTAAAAAAAAAAATACATATTTGTTAAAAATAGGGGATAACTAAGAGGGAAGTGGCAGTTCCATGGGGGATAAAATGTTTATATTTTGGTGGGACTGGGACGTCATGTAGAGCATTCCTGTTAAAAATATTGTATGCAAACTAATAAACTTCAAAACAAAAGAACTTGCAGAAGCCCCATTTACAAACTTCAAAGAGCAATTGGGTCCCCCACACACCTTCTCCTCTGTCCGTGTCCCTCTTCTCCTGAATTTTCCTATCCATACTTGCTTCTATAGTGTGCTTCCACACTGTCATTCTCTGAAGTTCTGCATGTGCATAACACTCAGAACGACAGGCGGATGCGTATTAGGGACTTTAACTTGTGGCTTGGTGAATGGTGTCGGGAGCAAGGATTTGACTTTATCTCTCATGGTAGCTCTGTTTGGAGTGGAAATAAACTGTACAAAAAAGATGGTTTGCATCTTTCTCAAAAGGGAACAAATGTTCTCAGTGAGCAGTTCAGAGGTTTTGCTAGGACCTATTTAAACTAGGGTGGGGGGGGGGCGGGGCAAAAGGGTGATAAAACATAAATCCAATTGTCCCCCAAAACAAGGACAGATGGTGCCTTAAGCAAAAAGGATACGTTTAGAGTCATGTCTACAAATGCTCGCAGTTTAGGGAATAAAATCCATGAACTTGTGGCAAAAATGGCAACTGATAATGTAGATTTAGTCGCTGTTACTGAGACATGGTATAATGAGAAAAATGACTGGGACATAGCAATACCAGGGTACTCTTTATATAGAAAAGACATGGAAGGCAAGAAATGGGGAGGGGTGGCCCTGAATGTGAAGGATAGCATAAAATCTAGCCTAATAAAAGTTAGTGAGGTGAACATAGAGTCCATTTGGGTTCCGTTGGAATTTGGTAGTCACACGGTGGCTCATGTAGGTGTGATTTACAGGCCCCCAGGACAAATAGAAGAGTTAGATAATCAACTAGTTGAGGAAATAGCTAAAATGACAATGAAGGGGGAAGTTATCATCATGGGTGACTTTAACCCCTTAAGGACACATGACGGAAATATTCCGTCATGATTCCCTTTTATTCCAGAAGCTGTGTCCTTAAGGGGTTAATCTTCCTGATGTGAATTGGAAAACAAAATTAGCTACTTGTGCCAGGAGCACACATATTCTAAACTCCCTACTGGGATTGTCTCTAAAACAAGTCGTTGAGGTAGGCAGACAATGTAATAGAGCAGCAGGAAATGCTAGCAGAATGCTTGGTTGTATAGGGAGAGGTATTAGCAGTTGAAAGAGGGAAGTGCTCATGCCATTGTACAGAACACTGGTGAGACCTCACTTGGAGTATTGTACACAGTACTGGAGACCGTATCTTCAGAAGGATATTGATACCTTAGAGAGAGTTCAGAGAAGGGCTACTAAACTGGTTCATGGATTGCAGGATAAAACTTACCAGGAAAGGTTAAAGGATCTGAACATGTATAGCTTGGAGGAAAGATGAGACAGGGGGGATAAATACATAAAGGGAATTGTAACGGACCGTTTTGCACACAAGTGGTTAAAAACCGTTTATGCGATATTCCCCTTTTCAGATGCACAGACAGCTACTGCAATCACCAAACTCCCGAACTGCAAACACATGAATTCACCAATCTCCTGAACGGCAAACATATTAATTCACCAATCTCCCGAACTGGAACCAGGGGAATGCTGCAAACTCCCGAACAGGAAAAAACATACGAACAGCTTACACTCCTGGCAGTTGCACTGTAACATCATACAATCCAATTCCCCCCCAAGAACGAGACGACACTTCATTTGAGGATCAAGCAGAACTGATTTACTGGGGCTACCTGCCCGGCTCTTATGCAGGTCTTCCACCTGGTGGACACTCCCCTAGGGGACCAGATGGAAGACTGGGAAACATATTGGACATTGACCAATCACAGACATACACCTTTAAACACTCCCACAATTACATCACAATCCCTCCTCTCTATCCTGGAGATAATTGGGAAGTAATCCAATTATCTCCCAGTTCAGAGGCAAAACTCCATTGAGCACGTTAGTAAAAAGACACAAAAATACCCAATGTTGCAAATAATGAATAAAACACATACATTCTACATATCCCCAGATAGCTTAGATCTGAGCGCACATTATTACCGAATGGCGCTCAGATCACATACATAAAGTTCAATCGCCATGGAGCCAAAGTCTTTCCCATAGTCTTTCGTTACACAAATAGGCTCCATGGCATGGCTATCTGGGGTGATGCTGTTCACACGGTTAAACGACCGAATGAACAGGCATTCGGTTATACTACCGAATGCAGAGGTAAGGAGGCTGGCGGCTCAGCGGTGTCCGCTTCCAGTTCCATAGTTTGGGCGCTGAACACCGCTGGCCGTTCAGGAGATAAAATGGCCGCTGCCACGTGTTCAGCAAACGAACAAAGGCCACCCAGCATTCGTCAATTAAGCTGCGGTTAACCGCAGTTTCTGGGCAGCCAACTGACGGCACACTCCAGTTCCCAGGTGGTCGATCGTTCGGTACTTTGTTCGGTAGATTTAATCTACCGAACACCCCGGGAGAAAGGCACGGATAAGCCTTTCTGCAGGGAAAATAAAAGGTTTTAAATGCCGGGCCGGGCCATAGTCTAAAGGGAGCAGGCGAGCAACCAGGCTCCTCCAGTGCACAGTGGCGAGGTTGGTTCCGCCACAGGAATCAACACAGTAAAGGAGGAGACCATATTTAAAAGAAGAAAAACTATCACAACAAGAGGACACAGTCTTAAATTAGAGGGGCAAAGGTTTTAAAATAATATCAGGAAGTATTACTTTACTGAGAGGGTAGTGGATGCATGGAATAGCCTTCCAGCTGAAGTGGTAGAGGTTAACACAGTAAAGGAGTTTAAGCATGCGTGGGATAGGCAAAAGGCTATCCTAACTATAAGATAAGGCCTAGGGACTAATGAAAGTATTTAGAAAATTGGGCAGACTAGATGGGCCGAATGGTTTTTATCTGCCGTCACATTCTATGTTTCTATGTTTCTATTGGTTAAACTGACTATTGTACTTCATCATTTCTTCTTTTACACTATGTTTGCTTACTTTTGTTATAATAACTGTTCATTTACTTCATATGTGTGCACAGGGATACTGTTTTGTTGAAAATCTAATAAAACTCAAAAATGCAATAAAACTAGTCAAATATTTGCAAAGAGGCCTAAATGAAAGCATTGAAGATTTACAGTACAGAAATCCGATTTTGAAAACCAAAGGAGGAATCCATTGTGATAGTCAAACAAGTTATTAGAGCAGGGGCTTAGAAATCAAGTTTTAGCCTGTGAAATGTAGAGGTTTATAAGGGGAATATTGAGTGTCGGCCTACCACTGGGAAGGTGTCCGACACAGGGTGACCGTTCGAAACATATTATTAATTTAGAACGTATCAATAATTTGGACAAACATCTGAACATCAGCAATCAGGGTGTATTACTATGACACAACATTGAGAAAATAGCCACTTCCCTTAAGAGTAGTAGCAGAGATCCTTGTTCTGGACATGAATGGTAAAGGTGTATGAAAAAAGGCTAAATAAATAATGACTTTATATGTAATGGTTTGTATAATTTAGTATTTAAAGGAAAACTATACTCACTATAACAATTTAAGTTCTTACAGTGAGCAGATCCCCCTTCTTACTGTCCCAAAATCACTTTATTGTAATAGTTAGAAGGCTTGGAATCACTGCTTCAAGTCGTGCTTGCAAGCCCTCTGGATTACAAAGACAGAACTGTTACTTCTCTGCTCTCATACCCAGGCATAAAGTGACGTCAGGCATGCAAGTGCAGTGCCGTCAGGGTCTGTCATAAAGAATCATAGCATGCAATCCTTCTCTATGACAAGAGAGTCATTGATGGATCGTGGCAGATGCTGTAGATATGCCTGTGGTTTCCAATACCCTTCTATGAGTTGCATTGGATTGGTCCATTATCCTGGAGGATGACAAGCATTGAGAAGCAAGAGGAAGCAACAACGGAGACTGGACGCTAGGGAAAAGGTAAGTGATGAACGACGAACATTGAGACAATAGAGTTAGGAATACAAACTTTTTTTTTTCCTAACACTATAGTGCCTTTTTAAGGGAGATGTAAGACAAAAATGCCAATGGAAAATAGTTAACAATAGAAATTGTTTTAAAATGAATTGCCTAGTCAGCAAAGAAAAAATGAGTGACCTTGAGAAGGCGAGTATTCGTTTAAAGCAGCTCTGTCATTTTATGGATTCCTCGGCTCCTTGCAAAAGGAACCTTCATCCGGTCCCCCAAACCTTTTAAGACTCTGGAACCCGTTTAACTCTGAAGCTGAAGTTGTTCCGGTCCCACTGGGTCTTCTTTCTCGGTGCTGCTATTTTAAAGCTTCTGAAATGGCAGCGCCTGGAAATCATATAATTCTGCCCATCCATGAGTGTGTGCATAATATAGTGATCATGCGAGAGTCAATACTGAGGACCTGTGATTAGCTGTTTCTGGAAGTGATGCGCCTCTGAAGGGAGGTGAAATGACAGCCAATGACAACAACGTTGACAAAAGAAGTGGAGCTTGTCTAAAGCTCCACCCTTTATCAACTCTTCTCATCCTGCAGGTTATACATAAGGAAAAGCAGTATTTCTTTTTCCTTATGTATAACTTAGCAAATAAATGTAATTTTGAAAATAAAAAACAGAGCAGCCAAGGGGGAGATTTGGAAGTTAAAGTGGCAGATCTTCTGTAAATCGATGTACTGTATTATTCCAGCATTTATGAAAGTCACTTTAGATTTTAGGTCTAGAAACAAAGTAAACACATTGCAGGAATGTATATTACAACAATGTATTCACCAAGATGCAATGAAAAATTCCGAAAGAAAAACAAAGTTTAGATATAATATCTGCTTTGTTTGAATGGCCTTCTCCTGCAGGACTGGCGATTTATAAGTCCATAAATCAGTCAGAGCCCAGGTCCAACCAAATCAGTAAATCAGAGTAGTAGCCATAAAAGTCTAGCCAGAGTCACATTAAGCTGGTTGATGAAGAGTGTGATTGCTCAATGTCCTTTACTACCCTGGTCTACCAAATACAGTGTATGCAGCAACGACATTTGCATTAGAAACATGTTGTCTTGTGCCGTCCATTATAAAACAAAGCAAGCAACAGAGTGCTTTGCCCACTCTTTGCACCTTGGAATTGTAAATAACATATTTCTCAAGTTAAAAGCTATGTTAAAGATCCATAGCATGTCAAAACATTGCTGACCTAGTGGTTTACCCAGAAGTATGGTTATCACAAAATAGCGAGACCCAATTAAAAAAATGCAACACCCAAAATAATTCGAAAACAATAATATTTAGTTTTTTTGGTGGTCCATTTAAAAATAAATACACATGCACATCAGTGACAAGTCAATGGCAGAATCCCACGCAATTTGATGCTTTTTTTTTGGCGCCACGACGCAAGCTTAGCCGTAAGTATTAGAGAGACACAGGAAAAAATCCTTCCCATAAGCACCTAAACAGAGGGCATCTGCTGATTACACTAGGAATGCCTGCTTTATTTTATATAATCTACACAGGTTAGACATGTTACTAGGTGCCGTGCCATTAATAAAAAGAGTTTATGCTTTTTTTTTTTTCTTCTTCTTCAAATCAGACTGCCCCATCACCATCATGCATGTTTAGCTTTTTCTTAATGTGATATATACATTAAGCATATCAAGGGAGACTGACCCAGCTACATAAGCGGGAGCGACAAGTTTAAACAAATGTGCTTACACAATTATTTCAGTCTAACAGTATTTTTAGAATTGAAAACAAGCTGTCAAATTTTGAACTCTCAAGATCGCAGACCAAAATCTAGCATGCAAGATGATGGGAATTTATGGAACCGATATATACATTAAAGACATCTTTCATAAAATAAATAAATGTATAACTAAATAAAATTATTGCTTTTAAATTCCAAATGTAACCCTAGTAACTAGGTCCACCATTCTGAGAGTAAAAAAGGTGTTAAATACTGTCCAAACCCAGCTTATTACCAAGCCACTCAATGATTAAACATAAATTGTCTTCAATAAGATGAACTGTGCTCTTAGCTGACAGTCATCAATACATACGCACTGATGCCAACATGAACCGATGCAAATTTCCTGCGTCACCTGGAGTAAAATTTCCCCATCAATCACTGTGGCACTAATTTAGTAAAAGTACATTAATTACACAGAAGATATGATCTCGATTATCACTGAAGCGGTTTCAGAGCGGATATATTGTCCTTTTAGTATATAATGTCTTTCTTTTTACAGAGTAAACCCTCAATGTGTATTTAGAAGACGTTTCCCAGAAGACAGATACATTCTGTAGAAATGGTGAAGGCACACTTGACAGATGAAAGAGGTGGATCTCGATGGATATTTATATTGTCATTCTAGTTTAGATGATTCATTTTTTTTTTTTTTTGAACGTTGAAATCCCATCTTTCTCTCCCAGATTCCGTGACAGATACTTTCCTTAGGTTCTCATTTTGACTGAAGCGAGCGTTTTATTTTTATACAATTGTGTGATAAGTATTCTGAGATAACATAGTGATTTACAAAAAGTAAGTGCATTGTGTCAAAAAGTGTGTTCGCTGTGAATGTCACATTCAAACACCTGAGAGATGTGTCTCTATTTAAGGATCTTGTTCCTTGTCATTTTATGCAATTTGCTGATTATTTCAACATTTCTAACTGGCAAGAAATGCTAATGTGTCAGTATTTTATCTCCTTTAAGGAATGGAATATTCAGAGCAGTGAGTTGGGTTTGTGCTCTTTTATTTTAGGGACATGTTTGCTGGAAAGTAGGATCAGGAGTTTCTGAGGAACTGCAGTGGGATACTGTACAGAGTAGTAACGGAGGGGAACTGTAACGGTATATGGTACAGAGTAGTAACTGAGGGGAACTGCAGTGAGATGTGGTACAGAGTAGTAACAGAGGGGAACTGCAGTGAGATGTGATACAGAGTAGTAACTGAGGGGAACTGCAGTGAGATGTGGTACAGAGTAGTAACGGAGGAGAACTGCAGTGAGATGTGGTACAGAGTAGTAACTGAGGGGAACTGCAGTGGGATATGGGACAGAGTAGTTGCTGAGGGAAACTGCAGTATGATATGGTAGAGCATAGTTGTTGAGGGCAGCTGCTCTTAGACATGGTAGAGAGTAGTTACTGAGGGGGAACTGAAGTGAGATGTGGTAGAGAGTAGTTACTGAGAGGAACTGAAGTGAGACGTGGTAGAGAGTAGTAATGGAGGGAAACTGCAGTGGGATATGGTACAGAGTAGTTGCTGATGGGAACTGCAGTGGAATATGGTACAGAGTAGTAACGGAGGGAAACTGTAGTGGGATGTGGTACAGAGTAGTAACCGAGGGGAACTGCTGTGGGATATGATACAGAGTAGTAACTGAGGGGAACTGTAGTGGGATATGGTACAGAGTAGTAACATAGGGGAACTGCAGGGGATATGGTACAGAGTAGTAACGGAGGGAAACTGCAGTGGCATATGGTACAGAGTAGTAACAGAGGGGAACTGTAGTGGGATATGGTACAGAGTAGTAACAGAGGGGAACTGTAGTGGGATATTGTACAGAGTAGTAACTGAGGGGAACTGCAGTGGGATGTGGTACAGAGTAGTAACCGAGGGGAACTGAAGTGAGATGTGGTAGAGAGTAGTTACTGAGAGGAACTGAAGTGAGACGTGGTAGAGAGTAGTAATGGAGGGAAACTGCAGTGGGATATGGTACAGAGTAGTTGCTGATGGGAACTGCAGTGGAATATGGTACAGAGTAGTAACGGAGGGAAACTGTAGTGGGATGTGGTACAGAGTAGTAACCGAGGGGAACTGCTGTGGGATATGATACAGAGTAGTAACTGAGGGGAACTGTAGTGGGATATGGTACAGAGTAGTAACAGAGGGGAACTGCAGGGGATATGGTACAGAGTAGTAACGGAGGGAAACTGCAGTGGCATATGGTACAGAGTAGTAACAGAGGGGAACTGTAGTGGGATATGGTACAGAGTAGTAACAGAGGGGAACTGTAGTGGGATATTGTACAGAGTAGTAACTGAGGGGAACTGCAGTGGGATATGGTACAGAGTAGTAACTGAGGAGAACTGCAGTGGGATATGGTACAGAGTAGTAACGGAGGAGAACTGCTGTGGGATATGGTACAGAGTAGTTGCTGATGGGAACTGCAGTGGAATATGGTACAAAGTAGTAACAGAGGGAAACTGCAGTGGGATATGGTACAGAGTAGTTGCTGATGGGAACTGCAGTGGAATATGGTACAAAGTAGTAACGGAGGGAAACTGCAGTGGGATGTGGTACAGAGTAGTAACAGAGGGGAACTGCAGTGGCATATGGTACAGAGTAGTAACAGAGGGGAACTGTAGTGGCATATGGTACAGAGTAGTAACTGAGTGGAACTGCACAGTGGGATATGGTACAGAGTAGTAACAGAGGGGAACTGCAGTGGCATATGGTACAGAGTAGTAACAGAGGGGAACTGCACAGTGGGATATGGTACAGAGTAGTAACGGAGGGGAACTGCACAGTGGGATATGGTACAGAGTAGTAACGGAGGGGAACTGCACAGTGGGATATGGTACAGAGTAGTTGCTGAGGGAAACTGCAGTATGATATGGTAGAGCATAGTTGTTGAGGGCAGCTGCTCTTAGACATGGTACAGAGTAGTAACTGAGGGGAACTGCAGTGGGATATGGTACAGAGTAGTTGCTGAGGGAAACTAGAGTATGATATGGTAGAGCATAGTTGCTGAAGGCAGCTGCTCTTGGACATGGTAGAGAGTAGTTACTGAGGCAAGCTCCAGTGTGAAGTGGTAGAGAACAGTTGCTGAGGGTAGCCGTAGTGAGAAGATACAGTGTGAAGCATAAAAGGTAAACAGTGGTAAAGGATAGTTACTAAGGAAAATTGGAAAACATGCACTGTATATCCAGGGAAGGCAGAACAAAGTTCTGTAGCCAATGTGTGGAAGGAGGACTACATGAAGGCCAATTTAGAGAATCCACAGGTCAGTAATGCTGGCTTAGTATTGGTTTCTGTGTTTTGACCCAAGTAAGATAGAAATTGCCTATTTATGTTCTCAGATAGGGAATGCAAACTTTATCATCTTTTTTTCATATTACATGGAACGTGCTGGGTTTACTTTTCACTATGGGTTAGGTTCAGGCTAGGGGCTTTGTGAGAAAAAGTTAGAGATTAGGGTCAGGAAAGGGATTATGTGAGAAAAGGTTAGATATTAAGGTCAGGCTATGGGTTATGCGATTTAAGGTTAGAGATTAGGGTCAAGCTAGGGGTTATGCATGTTAAGGTTAGAAATTATGGTCATGCAAGGCATTATGTGAGTGAGATTAGGGTCAGGGTAGGGATTATGTGAGTTAAAGTGAGAGATTGTGGTCAGGGTAGGGATTATGTGAGAAAAGGTCAGAGATTATGATCAGGGTAGGGATTATGTGAGTTAAGGTTAAATATTATGGTCAAAGTAGGGATTATGTGAGTTAAGGTGAGAGATTATGGTCAGGGTAGGGATTATGTGAGAAAAGGTTAGAGATTATGGTCAGGGTAGGGATTATGAGATAGTCTGTAAACTTGTTTGAGCAGGGTCCTCTTCAACCTAACGTTCCTGTAAATTTTCTTATAATTGTCCTTTTTATAGTTAAATCCCTCCTCTCATAATATTGTAAAGCACTAAGGAATCTGTTGGGCTATATAAATGGCAATAATAATAATAATAATGTGAGGTTAGGGTAAGGCTAGGGGTAATGTAAATTAAATTTAGAGATTAGGATCAGGCTTGGAGTTATGCGACTTAGATTTTAGGGTTAGGATAGAGTATCTATTGGTGAGGGAGGAGAAAAGCCAGGTGGGGAACACAAAAGTCTGAGAATGCCAGTAGAAGTCTCCTAGGATGGGTCCCTTGTTTCTTTAAATCGAGAAACACGTAAGGTAAAAATATTTTCCTTTGTGAAAGGTTTGTGTTGATTTGCTTGAAAACACTCTACACTCTAGGTCTGCATTAGTCGTTTCCTTTCTGGCTCCAATTTATGGTCCCTCACTTTCTGTAAAACACAGTCTTCTTTTTATTCTGGAATGGGAGGCACAACTGACATTCTTGATAAGTAGCAATTTTGGGACTGAGGTCTATGTGTGGAGAGCTAACCAACTGAAGTCTAATATGCCCACATGGGATACTAGATAAGACAAGTCCCTAGTTGGATTGAGCGATCATCAGAAACATTCCATTGAAGAACGTTGACTCAGAACTGCTCTATATACGCTTCATTTAAAAATGTCAAGCTCTGTCTAAGCAATGCTTTAATGGTGTTGCACCTAGTTATTCCCGAGTCACTATAATGTCATTTAAAAAGTTACTGCTAGGGAGATTAGGGATTGTGCCTGTTAGCATAGTGGGTACTCACACTCAAGATGCTGTTGGCTTTAATTGGGTGACAGTATTGGAAGTTGAATACACAGCTTGTCCAGGGTCTCTGTTGGTTACATAGTTGGGGGTACGAAATTGTCTCCTCTAAGGATGCAGGATACAGTACAGTTCACTGCTTTGTAACGATGCGTGTGATTGTAAACCAAATTATAATGACTACTGTCAAAGGCATGTAGTGCAATTATAGCTTCTTCAATATGATGATGACTAATATGATGAGTAAGATATTGAAGTCAACATCTTCAAAGTGCATGATCTGTGTATACATGTCCCCAATGTCTCTTTAATGAAATAAAAATTAATGTTGCTTTAACTTCTCAAAGCACCAGCTTCCAATGTGCCTTATTACTGATATGCAGATTCTATATTGGTCACTTGCCTAAGACCTTTACAGTTCACAAAATAAAAAACACTGGAGACAAACTATTTCATTTTTTAATGAGATTATATAAAATCTCATTTTGATGTAACAGAGAGCAGAATAAATTGCATAGATGGCCTCTGTATCCCCAAACTACAGCCAGTATAAATTCCTCATTTTCAGGAGATCTGTCATAACATTGTGGATATTGTAAACAAACCAGTTTCATGGATAGAAAACGAAAATATGTTTTGTGACAGATGAACAATTTTCCTTTTCAAGTCTTGTTGTCATGGCAACGGCGCAATTCACCCATTATTTTACAGGTACTGCAAAAATTCAAAGACTTCGGCGAATTTAGAAGGAAAAATAAAGAAAACAAAAAGTGTGATCACTCCGGCATGTGACTGATTAAATAAAATCTTCAGTAGTAATTAGTTCACATTATTTCCCAATTTTGCCCCAGAGATCGCACCGACTCTTTTTTGTTGAATGTAATTATTTTAATAAAACATGTAGATGCTAATACAGATACAGTAGTTTAGCTAAGGACTCTTTTATAAGCTTCACTATTGTAGCCTATTGTCCCAATGTATCACTTATGGCTACATATTAAGATAACATTCCAATCACCGTAACAAACTGCGCTGCTTGCATAGTTTATATTGTCTCCTGGTATTCAGAGACTCATAAGTACAGTGATATGCAAAAAATGCTGAAACTAGAATCACTTCAAACTCAGATATGTCATTGGAAAATTATATACCACCTTCCACAAAGTAATAAACGTACAGTGTTTGTCCACAAGTCCCCACGTCCTCTGTCCTTCATGGATTAACTTTTAATAAAACACTGTTTTTCATTAGAGTAACCCTTTCTATTCTGGTCACCCGAAACCAAAACAAAAATAGCTAACCTACGTTCCAGGCACGTCAGTTAGGATGGCTGAAGGGAGAACATGGAGGGCATGTGGCAGGTAATGTCCCACCATCGGCTATGTGTGCAGACAAGAGTAGCCAGCTATGTACAGAATTGATATTAGCCAGCCAGCAACTCTTCTGGGCTGGCTACCGATAACCCCAATGATGCTGCCAGAGGTGTCGTTACACAAATGTGCAGAGATTCAAACTGAAACAGTGGCATGCAGACTCCCAGCACCATGATCACTTCAAATCAGTGAAGTGGTTATGGGTCTTGGTGTAACCCTTTAAGAATGCCTGTGATGTATGCAGTCATATCGACCTTGCTTCACGCCACTTCCCCGTAAAAATCCCAGGAGCTATGAAACAAGCTCATAAAAGTTGCTCTGTGAATGCTATTCACCTGCGCTCCAGTTTCATTTATTTTATTTTTTTTCTGAAATTGAACTCCTGCTAAGTGCTTAACTACATATCCCATAAACACTGCTGGTCAGAACATTATGGGATTTACTCAGAATTCATGTTGAAAACAGTGCTAGGACTGGCGGAGGGTGTAGGCTTTACAGTCATTTCTGAATCGGGGAACAGATGTACAAGACTGCACATCTAGAGGAAACACATGAATTTCTACGTTAACTAATTAATCATTGTTTTGACATTATTAAAATAAATTAATACTGTGCTATAAAATGGGGTCAATTTCAGCTTTGACAAAAAAAAAAAACATTTTTCTCCAAAACAAGCCAAACATAACAATATAGGATTTTGTTTTGTCTCAAATTGGTTAAATGTGCCTTCTCAAAACCAAAGGCAATTTGACATCTATTTGGCTCAGCGATAACGGTATTAAATGTAACCATTAAATCTCCATGGATTTTAGTTACAATTTGGCTATTTTGGCCAGATTTTAAATTAATTATCCACTTAACTCAATTAGTAAACAAATACTTGTACCAGCCAAAAACACTGTCTTACAGGTCAGTGAATAAATCACTTTTCAGTTGGCGACTAAGTAAGGACAATGAATTCAGAAATTACCTGATCCTCAAAATCCAGTTCTGCTGCCACGGCTTCCCCGCTGTCCAAAATCAGACTGAGGTCTAAGTCACTGGGTCCTGCGATGTAGAAAAAAACAAAACAAGACATATTTTCATATATTCTACATTCTGTTAGTGCAAGATATTCTATCAATTATTATCCAACCATTAATTAAATAACACATTGTGTAAACAGAGCGAGCCCAGGAATCATGGCACGCTCATTCTACTTTTTCAATGCGCCGACTGCAGGGTTGTTAACGGTTATTTGGGTTACTTTTAATAAAAATAATTTATTTGAAATGTTCTTTTCTTTTTATTCCTCATGGTGCAGTTTTCACCTTTTTTTCTATTAAAGTCCTGAGTGCTTTACCTGAAAAGAGTATTGCAGTTAATAATTCCCCGCAGTGCGCCCAGGACATGCAGAGGATTGCTAGAAGAGAGCTCACAATGGAGAAATGCTCTAATGAAAACTTGGCACCCAGTTAGCAGAATCAATTCAGGATAAAAGGAGATTAAAAGTGATACATCTTGGCAGATGCCAGATCTCAAGTTTCTAAGACCATATACGGAATCGTGTTATACCTGAAGAAGAGACCCAATTATATCTTAAAATATACATACATTGAGCATTCCGTGAAGCTGGCAATAGGTAAAGGTTACTCAGAGTATTATACTAATTAGAGAATTAGGAGAATCATTATTATTATTTTTAAGCACTCCTGGTAGATTGATATTACACAGAGAGGTATAATGGTCACAAAATGCTTCAGCAAATTGTTACAAAAATAGTAGCATGACCTCTGCAATTTCAGGTTTTAGAAATGTAGTCTAACGATCGTCTCTCTTCTGGCCCTTTTGGCAATTAGTTTAAAGCATTTGTCTTAAACCTCACAAGAAAAGCACTTGCATTACTGGGAATAACACATAAAAATGTCCTCTTTATGTGTGGCTTTTATTACATTATAGAGTTAGGAATACAAACATGTATTCCTAAGGCTAGAGCAGGTGATAGGTAACCCTCGGCACTCCATATGTTACAGACTACATCTCCCAAAATGTTTTGCCAGCATTATAGCTGTAAGAGAATTATGGGAGATGTAGTCCAAAACATCTGGGGTGCCGAAGGTTGCCTATGTTATCTTTTTAGATTTAACTTACCTTAGTGTCTCTCCGTTGGCTGAGGTCATCATTATTGATGACCTCAGCCAATCCAATGCTGCCACATAAGAAAACATTGGGAGGCTAATGTGCATGTGCAGCAATCACCATGCTGAGATCAATCAAGTTCTCCTCAAAGGGATGTGTTAAGACAATGTATCTCTATGAAGGTCCCTCTAGTGGTTGTCCGAGTGACAGACAATAGAGGTGGTGCTAGGCAGCAATGCAAAGACTCACAAAAATTCTCGAAAAAAGGCGGTAATTACACTGCTAAGCCTGTAGGGGCAGATTCTGATTAAGCTCTAGTATTTCTGGTGCCTGTAGTGTCCCTTTAAATTGTCAGCAATAAGATTAACTCCATGTTACTTGCGATCTTTATTCGTGACTAATAACAAAAGCCTCGTATAGAATAGGTTAAGCACTTCGTTAACATTAAGCTGTGATATTAGGATTGATTTTCTGCTTAAAATATTCGTTGCTAAGCCATAATATAAAATATGATTGTAGGGTAATGAATCACTCATTTCTCCTAAGAGAGGTGGAAAAAGAGCAACATAAAGGGCAACTTGCGCATGATATAACCATGTAATGAATGCAGTCTCTGTCATTCTTATAAAATCTAAAAATCTAATCCATAATGCTTGCTGATAATCAATGCACAAATCACTATTAAGGGCAATGAGGAAAAACATATTTTGTTCTCCAAGTACCATTTTTTAGGGAGTAACAATCACGTTAGGCACTCCCTGTTTTTAATTAGCACTGTGCCATATTTTGACTTCATAAAGTATCTATTTTTGTTACACTAACTTAATGTGGAGGCATTCCATTGGAACAACTTCCCCATGGAGGAACATCTGAATCCTTTTCTCTCCTATATTCTCAGATTGAGAATCTGAGTTCCTGGCCCCAAGGACATCAACTGTAGGGTATGATCCACTAGGATTCAAGATGCCCGTTACATGTTGTGATTATTTGGTCATCAAACGTTTGGTGCTTGCCTGGCAAATTTCTACATTGTAAAGTTTTTCACTCTCTGATTTTATATGTTGAATAAGTAGCTCAAAATATGATTCAACCCCATGGATGCTCTCAGATGAGATCCAGGGTAAAATCATGGTCACCTCCAAACACCGATATATAAGAGAACATAACTTTGTACACATAGAGATGGGTTTCATTTTCTAAGTAGCTAACTATCGGGGAACGTATTGAACTCAATATTTCATCCGCTCAATAAAAAAAAAAAAAAACCCTGTTTTTTATTACCGGTAGTTAATATACCTTGACAGGTAAAATTACCTTATTTTAAAATGATATAGCTACACAACGAGAGTTACTGGACTTGTTAGATCCAAAATAATATTCAGTGTTTTTATTGGAGACGCAATTTTTTGTATGTGTTTCATATAGAAAAGCCACAGGTGAATGGGTTTCCCTATGCTCTGAAATATTTACAACCTTTAACTTATACATCCCAAACTTTAGGCTATGGGTATTTCAGTAAAAGTTAGGAAGTTTACATGTAAGAAAATATATATTTAAGGGGTGAAAGATGAGGTGACAGGTATGCCTTTTATAACAAATTAATCGGGTGGCGAGGAATACACAATTTCTCCTAATAGAAGTATTAACAGAGTGTAAGAAACAAATTAAATGTGAAATAGCCAACAATAGTCTAAATATAACTAATTTAAAAGGCAAACTGTCACTTTGAAGGGTTTATAATATTAATGTTTACTTATTGATATATTTAACACATGTATTTGTGAGGTGTGAACATCTTTATTCTAGAATGTGGCACCTCCATCCTAGCTGCCTGTCAATCATTGTTATAAAATCTGTCTTTGCACAAGGCAGTCAGCATAGAGGAAGCCTACGAAGAAGAGTAGAAATGAAACATTGCTTCCATTTCTCATCCTCGGTTACAATGTATGCCCCCGGCTGTGTTAGGACTGAACTGGATTATGATTAAATTTACTAAATCTTTAATGAAAATGTAAATTATAATAAATATCACATCGAAGGGAACCTATAGTCCCCTAAACCAAAATCACTTTATCAGGACTATAGGATCCTTTCTGCCCATCCCCCTTTGGTATTTAAAAAAAAAAAAAAAAATACTTACATCCTTCCCAGTGCAGTGACTCCACAATCTGCTGATGTCTTCCATGGTCTGCCCCAATCCATGGTCTGCTCGTAGAGAAGCAATGGATTGAAAATAGGCAGGCACAGAAAAGCACTCCACTCCTCAATCAAATGCTGCTATCAGCAGCATTTGACTCCAGGAACTAGTTTAATTCTGTTCTGGAGGAAGGAGCGCCTCTAGTGTCAATATTTTACAGTGCAGGGTTAAAATGACAGGACCCATGATCTGCACCAAGATCACTTCACTGAGAAGTTGTCTGGATGACTTTAGTGGTCCTTTAATGTCAACACAAGTTATAAGTGATTTTCAATGTTTTATTAAATTATGTCAATTCTAGAGATGCTTGAGTTCCCTTTTAAACTATTTTTATATAAAAAAAAAACGAATAAAAAAATAGGCCATTACATAATATTAATATTTAAAAAAAGCAAAACACATGTAATTTGGGTTTAGCTGGTTGATTATTGAAGAGGACTTATCTCTGCATGGTCAAAGTTTCAAACTTTGACCACGATCGCAATCTATCATCACACTAGTTAACAGATGCTGATAAGCCATTTACATTGTTTTCAAAATCACATTACTCAGTAACTTTTCTAATTATTGATTCAGGAAAAAAAGAGCCCTATATATCATGTTCAACGGAGAAGATTAAAACATCACAATCACTTCAACGAAGGTTTGTGGACACATTAATGGAGAAATATTTTTCTTTATCAAATCCAACAACCAAAAGGACGTGATAAATCAATTACCTCTTTTTTTTAACCAATTAATGAACACCAAAAAATGATGAGAAATAAACAAGATATGAAGGTGATCAACGAATCTCCAGTAGATCTCTGTATGCAGCCTTTGATCACATTTGTGCGCACAGGGCGTCATGAGAAAAGGACACGACAGTTGCCGAAAATGATTGAAAATGTGTTTTATACTGCCTCCTCTGTATGCTTCACTCCATTTAATGTTTTAAAAGCATTGGCAGGGGCAAGAGAAATAGTAAATATCCTGAACCAATGGGTTACAGTTCCTCTTTAACTGCCAACTATAAAATATCCTATTAAAACACAAAGGGTAATATGTGCAGATTGTATTTTTGGACAGCTTCGCTCATTAACATTTATCAGACGCCTTCGAAGTTACGTCTCCTGACACCGCCAGTCTGCCAACGATGCATTATTCAGCTAATGAGATCGTATTAAAAGGTTATCTTTTTTCTAACACTTTCTTTTAGACCAAGCAATTAAATTCGAATGCTGTGTAGAAATATTTTTCCACGTGGATCTTATTTATATGTTAATTATAATGTATTAATCAAGGAGAACAATTTGAAAAAGTATGATCAATCAAGGGGGAATAAAAATAAAATCAAAAATTGAGAACATTTTCTTAAATGGTTCAGAAATCGTCAAGATATTTTAAATGATGTGTTACTTATATTAACTGGGTCTTTCACTCCAAACATGCACCTGGCCTAATCTCTCTCACTAGCGGCTTGTTTTGTACTGGTGCAAGACTCAGAAGAGCACAGAAGCAAATTCTGATACACACGCTAATTGCTCTGTTCATTGAGTTTCCTGGCATGTACATTAAAATGGATTTTAAATCTTACATTTTCATAAAAAATAAAAAAAGGTTTGACAATTTACTTGGCGAGATCAATGCAAGGATTTTTTTTCCTTTTTAATAACATACTTAATTTTCTACTTTAACTAAACATGCCTTTTGTAAGAAAGAATTGGAACATCTACATTCTACATCTTTCGGATATAACTCTGTAAGACAATTTCTAGTGCTTTATCCATGCATCAGAAAGAATGTGAACATTATACGGAGTTACACCTCATGCAGTATACCTTTTTCTGGTAAGTTAGTACTGTGATGTACAGTTAATACCAACATGAGATTACAGTTGACAAAGTCCTTAGCTGACGAAAACGCGTGTTTTATACTACTCATTTCAAGCATTAAAGTTCATTACGTATATTGTGCAGCACTGACTCAGGAAGCACCTCTAGTGGCCATCTGAGTGACTGCCACTGGAGGTATCCTTAGGCTGTAATGTAAATACTGCCTTTTCTCTGAAAATACAGTGTTTACAGCAGAAAGCAGTGGGGAACTACCGCGGTCGCAGCTGCGACCGGGCCCACCACTCCAGGGAGCCTGACCACCCTGCAGACCCCTGCAACCGCGGGTCCAGCCGGCTAAGTAACTCGGCGCCGGACGGCAGAATTGCAGGGGCCCATGCTGTTAGGGCCACCAGATGCTATGTGCTTCCAGGGGGCCCGGTTAGTGCTTTAACAGTGCGACCAGGCCCCCTCTGATGAGGCCAGAGGCTAGGAGGAAGTGACTGCCCTGAAACTACCGGGAGCCGCGCGGGAGTAAGGAGAGGAGGGAGTCAGAGTGGGTACCCTGACTCCCATCATGCTGAACCACTGGACCCCAGGGAAAGGTATGTGTGTCTATGTGTATGTCTGTGTGTCTGTATGTATGTCTGTCTGTGTGTATCTGTGTTTGTGTCTGTCTGTCTTTGTGTATTTCTGGCTCTGTGTGTCTGTATGTGTGTGCATCTCTGTCTGTATGTGTGGGAGGGGGATGGTAGACGTATGGGGGAGGTGGCGGGGGTAGACATACAGTGGGGGGCCCCAGGGCAATTTTTGCACCGGGGCCCGTGGTTTTTAGTTACGCCTCTGGCAGAAAGCCTGCAGGAACTGACTGTACTCATCAAAACAACTATATTAAACTGTAGTTGTTCTGGTGACTATAGTGTCCCTTTAAGACACATGCCATCATGAACACACACACACTTATTTTTTTGCTCCTTAATATTTATGTGGCTCATTCTCCTTCCATGGTATATCTCTCCTCCAACCCACCCAGGTATATACACAGAGGCGTAACTGGAAACAACCAGGCCGTGGTACAAAAATTGCCTCGGGCCCCTCCATGCGTTTCTTCCCCCCCGACCCATGTGTTTCCCCACAGCCCCTCCATGTGTCTCATTCCTACCAAACACCCCCCCCCCACATTTCTCATTCCCTCCCCGGTGCCTCCATGTGTCTAATCCCCAGCCTTCCATGTGTCTCTTCCCCCGAGCCCCTCCATTTGTCTCATTCCCTCTCTCCCCCTCCCCAGGCCCTCCATTTGTCTCATTCCTTTGGACTTTGAGTAGTTTGGCCGAATGGTACCAGGTCTTTCTCACTCTCTCAGTGAACACTTCCTGCCAGATCGCAATCCACTCAGCAATGCTACACACAGAGACCAGCCGTAGGGGAGCGGCACAGCACAGCGCTACCCTCCTGTCGGTCACTCGACAATCGTGGACCCTGAAGTTGTGGTGGACCACGGTCGCAGGGGTGAAAGCTGCAGCCTGGCCTTCTGGACTGATGGGCTCGGTCGCAGCTGCAAACCCTGTTACCATGGAAGGTACACCACTGTATATTTACCTACGTTTCTCTTCCATCCTACCTCTTCTCTATGCATTTCATCCTCTCCTCCTCTCTGTGCATTTCCCAATCATCTCACTTAACTCTTGTCTATCAGCCCTTATACCCCCTTCCTCTCTTTATACATTGTACAGAGCTGCAGAATCTTTTAGCGCTTTATAAATACTAATACTACAGCATCCCCTTTACATATTTGAATCTGTCTCCTATATTCTCCTGCATCCAACCGCTACTCTCTCTATTCTATATTCTCCTGCATCCTACCTCTCCTCTCTCTATCCTATATTCTCCTGCATCCTACCTCTCCTCTCTCTATCCTATATTCTCCTGCATCCTGCCTCTCCTCTCTCTATCCTATATTCTCCTGCATCCCACCTCTCCTCTCTCTATCCTATATTTTCCTGCATCCCACCTCTCCTCTCTCTATCCTATATTCTTCTGCATCGTGCCTCTCCTCTCTCTATCCTATATTCTTCTGCATCGTGCCTCTCCTCTCTCTATCCTATATTTTCCTGCATCCCACCTCTCCTCTCTCTATCCTATATTCTCCTGCATCCCACCTCTCCTCTCTCTATCCTATATTCTTCTGCATCGTGCCTCTCCTCTCTCTATCCTATATTCTTCTGCATCGTGCCTCTCCTCTCTCTATCCTATATTTTCCTGCATCCCACCTCTCCTCTCTCTATCCTATATTCTCCTGCATCCCACCTCTCCTCTCTCTATCCTATATTCTTCTGCATCGTGCCTCTCCTCTCTCTATCCTATATTCTTCTGCATCGTGCCTCTCCTCTCTCTATCCTATATTTTCCTGCATCCCACCTCTCCTCTCTCTATCCTATATTCTCCTGCATCCCACCTCTCCTCTCTCTATCCTATATTCTCCTGCATCCCAATTACCCTCTGTGTAGTTTATATATTTCTCCTGCATCACATGTATCATCTTTCCTCCTGTACTTCCACCCACCAGATCTCAGTACATTGTTTTATCTTTACCCTCCATTTAATTTAATTTCAAAGTGTCAATGATTCCTCTGTGTGTTATTGTAAAGAGAGCTAAATCCACTAGGGGAACATTTGCTATCAACCTTATTTATTGTGTCCTCCTCTTCCTGGTGTTCTGTATGTATGTTCACCCCACTTGCTCTGAGAAAGCTATTGTTCCATTTTCGCGTGCAACATTCAATCAGACCAGTCAATAGTTTATAATAAGGTGGCAAAGGGCTTGGGATTTGACCTTAGTTATTGACACAGTGACAGTAGCTTCAATAAAAGCATCACTTAAAATAGCCATGAATCACTATAATGAACTGAAACCAATTAATACTCAAAGTCATTCACCAGCTTGTGCTGCAGCCTGTTGAGTTATTACAGTTACCGATATAGCTAGAATAACCATCAGGGAATGGCAAGGAATAGAAATGTTCCCTAATTATTGCTGTTGAAGATAAACGAGGATGAAAAAAACAAATATAGATATAAAGAACCTCTTGCGGGATGGGGGGTTGTATATTAGGTCAAAACCAGAAAGAACGTTTTAATTATATATCAATGTATACCAAGCAAGTAAAAACAAAAATAACTGACATACCTAATGAATCACAAAATGCACCACATCTTTTTGTGTTGTCTCCATCGGGATGTGTAAATTCACAGAGAAATATCTTTATACATTATGGCTATGTTACAGGACTATATTGTAAAAAGATACATTATTATATAATGTATATAAAAGTTCTGAAATCCAATTTTCATTATCCTTAATTCTACGTATTGGATACTTTCTGCAGAAAATGCTTATGAACACATTTGCATATTAAATACAATATACCCGCTGAGCTGAACGTACAATACACATACTTCCTCAGCAAGTATTTATTTGGCAATTATTCACTAAACTCAGCTGTGAGAATTATGTAATATTTGCGTTAAACCAACCTGAGTACACCCGATGAGAGTTATTCACTACAAAGTGAGTTTTGGAGAGCTGGCTACAGAGAAGCAACATACAAGCTTAGTGGGGAGTTCTTTTTTAACTTTGCGGTTTTAGCCTCCATTTTGCAAGATGCTGGCTGCTTAGCATACAGGCCTGGGATTGTAATAGGGACAATTCTAGGTGGAATCTTGCAGGGCCTAAACTGGTGATGGTGGTGGTGGGATATCATTTCAAGCAGCATTTAATGCATGGCCCATAATGTTATGGTAAATCCCAGTAAAGGGTGCCTGCTGAGTCAGGCCACAAAGGACCTGAGGTGTTACCAACTTGACCTTTTGTGGCAGTATTGTGCACAAGCTGGTTACCCAAACCCATTTCTTACCTTACCTGACCTCGTGTTAACCCATACACAGATTGTCTGAAGAGGGTTGCCTGGCCATACATGGGAAATAAAGTTAAAAGGGAACTCTATGCTCCATAACGATGCCCCTTGGCGCTGTATCCTTGTTCTGTGTCAAACCGTTTTAAGGGAGACTGGACACATACTGAGGGTCTTCCGTGTACCTGTGACTTATGCTCACTTGACATTTTGCAATGATAGGTACACTACTGATATAAACAATAATATCTATGTATACTGATATAAATTTTGTCAATATTTAGACGACATTCATTGGCTAAGCATATCAATGAATGCGTCCAAAAAAGGAAACGGTTTGACTCAGACTAAGGAATGGAGGAAGGCGCAGTGGCTTGTAGTGGTTATGGAGTTTAGACTACACATTTAGGATAACAGGTATGCAAAGGGCTAGTGGTGCACTACAGCACTGGGAATCTGGAAATGTATGGAAAAGGTGAAGAATAACATGGGGTAGGGATTAATTTAGCCTAAATTCAATACTTATTCTAACCCTAGCCCTAACTGTGATACTAACCTACACTCTAAACACTATTTTATACCTAGCTGACACCCTAAATGTTATGAATCTCCCTAATCAGTCCCTAAATCTGTCTAATTTCAACGTCTTCAGACATTGTGTGCAGGTTCCCCAGGTATTAGGTTCCGACATTCCTGACTACTGTGAATATTGAGCTCCATGACAGAACAGAGCCCAAATGTCAGCTCTCTGATTTAATAATCACTCTATTTAAATAATGAGACGGGTACATACTATGAATGTAATGTTGTTAAAATGGTAACTTTAAGCTTTTTAATTAGAATCTAAGTTTACCCTTTGCTCATTGGTATGCTAAGAGATGCATTAAACATTGCAGTCAGTACACTAAATGCCAAGGAGTTACTTACTGACAATCAATTCCCAGTCTGGTTCATTATTTGTATGATTTTGTAAAAGATAGTGACAAAAGCAGGACATTTCACATATGTTTTACGCTTTGTTGAACCGCTATATCTATATATTTGTCCAGCTAGAGTTAATATTGTACAATAGCTCTTTGTTCCTGATATTTAAGCAGATGGCTAAAACCCAGCCATCTTGAGCTATGCAAAGTGTTGCAAAAAACAAGAGTAGCTAACTAATTATGCATAACAGTCTGTTTTTAACAGAAGCAGACTTCAAAGTTTAAAGGGACAGCCTATGCACCATTATAACGTCACTTTAATAAAGTGATTTAAGGGCAAAGATTCTGCCCAATTTAACCTTGCAGTTGAAAACTGCATTTCTGTAGGATACAGTCATATCAGAAATTTAGCTTACATTTGTGGCGGAACCAACCTCGCCACTATGCACTGGAGAAGCCTGGTTGCCAGCCTCCTGCCATGTGACTATGGCCCCTGGGATGTATTGCCCTTTAAAGACATGATTTGGGCATAATGGATTTGTGTTGTGCTGCTGCTGGCCCTTTAAGAACCATCTGGGGACATACTGTGGAGTTACTGGGTGGCCACCATTTCATGTATCAGAGGCACATGGTGAGAACAGAAGCACATGGTGAGAACAATGGATGGCGGCCATTTTAACTCACAGACACTGTTTGGACTTTTCAACACGGTGCCATCTCGCCAGTATTTGTTGCACAGAGACATCGTGCAGTGGTTTTGGACTATACAGCAGGGGACACATTATACAGTGATTGTTTTTTATTTAGCCTGTATATGTTCTGCAGAATCTGCATTAAACTGTATTTTCCAAAGTACTGAACGGATCTGGGTGAATTTTGGATATGTGGTTCACCCAGATCCCCCAGTTCCAAGGATATACTTTTTATGGGGTTATTGCATGTTTTGGGGTCCCTGTGATGTGTTTTATGAAACTGTATTTCTCTGGCTGTGATAATTAGATTACCCATTGTGTTCAGTAATCATATCACAGCCAGAGGGGAGGATTTTGTGTGGGAGTGTCTGGGTGTATTGTATGGATTGATTGGCTGTTTTGTAACGCCCCGTGGGCTGTACTATGTTTGTGGATTGGGAATAAAAGAGACTGTATGTGACAGTACAGGGAGTTCTTGTTTTAACCCTCAAAGTGAAGTGTCGTCTCATTATTGGGGGAAGGATTCATTGTATGCTGTTCCAGTTTGACTGCTAGGAGAGTAAACCTATTCGCATGGTTCCTATTCAACTGTCTACAGCATTCATATGCTTGAGAGAAGGTATACGCTTCTCGGTTCGGTGATTGTGGTGTCTGCTGCAGTGCTTGGAGTCCTCAGGAAGCGCTAGGAGCATCTTTCAACGGAGGTACCCAGTCGGGGTGCCAGGCGATCCGTTACATTGGTGGCAAGCGGTGGGATGGCGTCCTAGTGCGAGGTAAAGCAGCTCGGAGACACAGTTCGTGGATTTACAAATTGAGGGCAACGCTAGTACCCGTACAGCGACCCTATCTACAAAAGAACTAACTTCAGCAGAGCAAGCATGGCGTATGACTACACTCAGGAGGAGTTTGACAGAGAGGTTAATGAGGTGCTGTCTACCTTTGGACCCAACCCCCCAGAGAGAGCCGTGCAGCTCGCCAGGAAACTAGTAGGAGAATACCTGCAATCTCTAGTAGATTTGGCCAAAAAGGAGTCCCAGGGAGCCAAAGGTGTCGTCCTTCCTCCCCAGCGGCAGTGTGTACCCCAGGGAGCAGAAGGTGTTGTCCTTCCTCCCCAGCGGCAGTGTGAGTCCCAGGGAGCCAAAGGTGTCGCCCTTCCTCCCCAGCGGCAGTGTGTACCCCAGGGAGCAGAAGGTGTTGTCCTTCCTCCCCAGCGGCAGTGTGTGTCCCAGGGAGCCAAAGGTGTCGTCCTTCCTCCCCAGCGGCAGTGTGTGTCCCAGGGAGCTGAAGGTGCCGTCCTTCCTCCCCAGCGGCAGTGTGTATCCCAGGGAGCTGAAGGTGCCGTCCTTCCTCCCCAGCGGCAGTGTGTATCCCAGGGAGCTGAAGGTGTCGTCCTTCCTCCCCAGCGGCAGTGTGTACCCCAGGGAGCAGAAGGTGCTGTCCTTCCTCCCCAGCGGCAGTGTGTATCCCAGGGAGCTGAAGGTGCCGTCCTTCCTCCCCAGCGGCAGTGTGTACCCCAGGGAGCTGAAGGTGCCGTCCTTCCTCCCCAGCGGCAGTGTGAGTCCCAGGGAGCAGAAGGTGCCCTCCTTCCTCCCCAGCGGCAGTGTGTATCCCAGGGAGCTGAAGGTGTCGTCCTTCCTCCCCAGCGGCAGTATGTATCCCAGGGAGCTGAAGGTGCCGTACTTCCTCCCCAGCGGCAGTGTGTCCTGCAGGAAGCGGAGACAGTCGGTCTCGCTCCCCAGCAGCAGGACAATATATTAAAAGGGGAGACAGTTGGTCCCCCCTCCAACAGCAGAGAGTGTTCCAGGGAGAGGAACCAGTTATCACCTCTCCCCAGCAACAGGACAAATTATTGAAAGGGGAGACAGTCGGTCTCCCCCTTCAACAGCAGAGAGAGTGTCAGGGAGAGGAGCTTGTTATCCCCTCTCCCCAGCGGCTGAAAGTATGTATGGGAGAGGAGCTTGTTACCCCCTCTCCCCAGCGGCAGCTTAGCCCACCAAGGGGAGACAGTAATCTCCTCAACAGTGCAGATGGGACAGTGGTCTCTGCACATGCACCACCGGGGGTAGGGACAGTCGGTCCTGTCCCCCAGCAGCAGGACTGTTTAGGCAAAGGGTTCCTATTCAACTGTCTACAGCATTCATATGCTTGAGAGGATTCATATGCTTCTCCGGTTCGGTGGTTGTGGTGTTTGCTGCAGTGCTTGGAGTCCTCAGGAAGCGCTAGGAGCATCCTTTAACGGAGGTACCCAGTCGGGGTGCCAGGCGATCCGTTACAACATTGAACTCCTATTGGCTGAGCTGAGTACGTAATAGGAATCAATCTCATAAGGAAGTTGCTATGTGAAAAGAAGGGGGGCAGCTAAGGGGGTGGAGCTACTCTGTAGCTGCAAAAGGTTTCTTTCGTTTTTAGCACAACTAAAGAGCTGTGAATATTTAGAGAATAATACAACAATAATATAAGGCAAAAACCTATAAATGCACTTAAGCAGTGTTGGTTCACGGAATGTACTTGCAATGATTTCTTATCTGATAGACTCACTGAAATGTATAACATATTCTTGCATTGAATGCTTGATGCATACGTGACCACATCTTATGTATGTCCACCAAGACACATTATTTCCTTTTTTTCTTTTGGTGATCTTAATGTATTACTTTATTATAACTAAAAAGAAAAAGAAAAACACAAAACCAAAAATATATAGTAACAAAAACCAAAAATAAATAAATATATATATTATAGTTTTATGTTGTTCCTAGCAATGGTCTTCATTATTTTCCCGTCCAGTGATTGCCAACAGATATTATTAGTAGTTAAAGTGAATTTGTTTATAGAAATCCTTATAAATATAATGTTAATAAGATAGCTTTATTTTTACCCTGCAGTGGCCAAACCCCTGTTACCCAGCTCTCACAATTTACAGGTAGGAAAATGTGTCAGAAGGGTTGATGCCCGTACTACGCACTGTGCCAGAAGAAGATCTTGGTATTTTCGTGGGACTGTTCTGTGTTATGCCATAAGTGAACTAAAACTAGTTTGAAACTTTGCCAAGAAGGCACTGTGGACGTTAAACATATAGCACAGCATAAAGATTTTGTCCATTCTCAATAAGTGTCTATTGCACCCTGTGTTTTGTTTTTATAATAGTCTAAAAAGCTCACAACCAGTAGAACGTTTAAAGTTGAAATAATGATAGGTAATGTGACACTAAAGGGTTAAGTGAGAATATATTGTGTATAGCATTATCGTGGATTTTCTCCACATTGAAGGTGTTGCCAGTGGCAACGGTGTTTAAATACCACCCATGCCAAGCATAGAAACTAGAATTTTACCATTCGCCTTCTTTGAATATTTCTGACTCTGTGATTGCTAATGTGTGTAAGGCTCAAAGAGCAAGGTCTGTGCAAGTTCTCCCAGCAACAACAGCGACTGAAAAATGCCATTCAGCAACAGCAAGTGACAACCTTGTCACAAGGATGAGTGCCGTAAACACACAACTTATAATAAAATCATACAGATCTATCTGTGGATAAATCGAGTAGAGTGTATGGTGACGCCCGATGCTTTTTGACAATAGAGGCAGGTCACTTCTCAGATACTTCATTGTTAATAGATTTTGAAGCACCATACCTATAAGGTTAATGGAACGTGAAGATAATATGCATAATAACGGATTGCAAATGATTTTCCAATTATCTAAAAATGAAGAATACAAACGGAGTCCGGGAGCTGTTCATTATTTCTCCTGCCACTGGAACTAAACACCTCCTGATAATAAAGCGAGTGTAATTTAAGGGTGAATTACAGCAGATATTTATCAGAATTTCTGCCACACTGTGCTAACCCCCCGCCCCCCTATTGATGAACTTAGAACACAAATGGCCACTGAAGGGGTCAGAACAAACATTGTAACCGTTAATGGTGTATAACCAGTTTGGTTATATAATAATATATCTTAATATTTTAACTCACTTTGAATGAATCTTCATCACATACAAATTTATTTACAAGAATTAATTTTAAAACAATATAAATAAATATTTTACTCTAACCATAATAAAATAATACTGGTTAGAAGACATGGGTTGTGGAGGTGGCAGCATGGAAGATATTTACGGCTACAGTTTAACCCTCAGTGCCCTGGAGCTTTAGAGGGCTGATTAGGCGTAACGGTATTGGCATTTACAGCGTGGAGGAAGGGAGCCCTGGCAGGGCTCGGTAATGGGCAATGCATGGTATCTATGTCTGTGGGTCCTAGAATTTAAATGGTGCCCTGGACTTATTTTGAGCTGTGTTTACCCATCTGGAAACACTTAATTGTATGCATGTCCTGTCTCTGCCGCCATATTTATTCTATCTGGATAAAATCCCCATAAAATAAATGAGATTATGCTGTATGTAACACAGAGCCTCCCCCAGCCCTCTCCAAAAGGTGTCTGTGACTGGCGACTGCATAGTTATCATGTCCTATGCAATGTCAGAGATCCTACGGTGCTGCTGCCCGGTCTTACGACGTATGAGCGGTGCTCCTAGGCAGCCAGGTAAAGCTGTTAGGTTTCACTCTGGAGAATGGCAGGTTGTGATAAGAAAGGTGATCTGGACTAGTGCAGGTCTGAGACATTTCTCTTTACATGCAGAGTACCAAGGGGATCAGCAGTCAGCAGCATAGAGTTTACCCCAACCAAAAGTAATTGGTCCAACTGAAAGGGGTTCTCTTCCTCTAAATGAGGTGTATTAACACAATAAGACAATCTGACTATTACTGGGTTTCTGCTTGCTTGTCTTAATCTACTTTATCTTGAAAAAAGAAAACCATAATATATTCTCACTCAGTGTGAATTCTGTGCTGTAACTTGCTTGCTCTCTCTATCAAGAAAATATCCCAATAAAAGTAATACCGGATACGCCTCCCTTTCATAATGATAAGACAATGTCTATGGTCATTATTGCGTTAGCAGCAGTGCTATGTTTAGCATTGTTCTGGCAGGTGTCTTAAAGGTGCAGTGCCTTAAATCAATAGATCACCGGGCTGCCCCACTACATGTACTGACAGATGATGGAAAACATACAGAGGTTTAATCACTAAACACTAAATTACAAGAGTTAGGCTAAAATGACCATGTTGTGACAATTTTTTACCTAAATGTTTCAATTACAAATCGGTGTAGTGAAATGGATCTGTAAGGCAGTGAGGGCTAAATCTGACATTCAATATGTTTGTGAACTACATTTCCCATCATGCTCAGCCAGGCTAAAGACTGACTCAGCATCATGGAGCGTGTAGTCCGCAAGCACCTGGGGTGCCATGGCTGCTTTGAGGAAAGTTTTTGCTGCAGTTTAAAAATGAAATGGTCTACAGAACAGGGAGAGAAAAGGATTTCAAAAGAAGAAAATGTATCAAACATATAAACTCGCCTAACAAGGCATGAATAATGGGTTAAATACTGTATTTTGTATAGCGAGTCACTCACCTGCCACAGGTTCCCTGGCAGGAAAGAGTTTATTGTCAACAGCAACACTAATATCACTGAATATTTCTTCCTGTTCTCTGTCAGCATCAAACTGCAAGAGATAAATGCAGATTTAGTTACATGTACAGATCACAATCCATAACACCCCTTTCACTTGTGCATAAACTCCCTGGGACAGACGGGAGGCTATATTCTCTAAACAGCAAATTATGGTGAGTTGAAAAACAAATTGTAAAATTCAGTCTAAAATAGCTGATTTGGAAATGTTCTCCACCACAGTTATAATCACAGCTCAGCTAGTTTAGCCTTAACTTTGCACTTTGGTTTTCAACTTAGTGAATTGTTTAGACATTACCAGCGGCTTGTAAATAGTTTGAGAAAATCAATTTAGGAGTATACTTTCAATGTGTTTTATTTTGGCCCAAACCCATGGAAGTTTCAAGTGAATTCCTGATGATTCACAATTAAATTCATAACCATCACAGACAGACACTTTAGGGTTTATTCACTGAAAAAAAAAAAAAATAATAATTGTGGTGAACTGAAAACCAAATTGGAAAATGCAGGCTAAACTAGACAAACTGTGACTAGTGAGGATGGATTTATTTGTCCAAATCATCTATTTTGGCCTAATTTTGAATCTTGTTCTTTAATTCACTACATTTTGCTGTCTAGTGACAAAACCTTTTTGAGACAGATATTCTAATAAACAGTTAAAGCTAATAGAGCTACACCTGTAACTAATATTTTGTTGTAAAAACAATAACACAATAAATGCACATATATAGCATACACAAAATGTCCAAACTCAAAACATTCTTTATAATAAAATAAAACAGACTTGTATCTCTTCCTATTGTGTTTTATACCCCACCTCCTCTAGACTATAAGCTCGTTTGAGCAGGGTCCTCAACTACCTATCGTTCCTGTTCCATTTTTATTATTGTCTCATTTGGTAAATTCCACTCTTATTGTAAAGCGCTGCGGAATGAGCTGGAGCTATATAAATAACAATAATAATAATAATAATAATAATAATAATATCAATGTTAATTTGGAACATAACAGGTTGGTGACACATGTTTTATTATCATCACCACCACCACCACACTATAACAGAGGTCAATTGGGCCGGTATATCTTTACAAGATGGTTCCATTTCTTAGTTGTTAACCTCGGAGTAACAATTGAGATTTTGTAAAAACCATAGTTTAAAAAAAAACCCAAACAAAAACCAAACAATTTTGTACACATATTCCAAAAGAAAATATGTAATTTGTTTTACATATTTTCTTTGGAGGTACATAAAACATTGGCTTGCAATACATGCAGATCTAGTATCTGCAGTTCCTACAAGCGCGCCCCCCTCTCCCCCAGAACAGGTTTTCTGTGGCTGTCCAATCACAGACTTATCAATGAGCAGTATTACCTATTTGCAAGGCAGGTGATCTGAGTGATTGCCTGCCTCTTGAGTTGAGCTCCATGGAGTTAAACAGACAGAGAGTAACAGGAGTGGATTTAGAAAAAGGTTAATTTCAGTAGTAATATAAAATGAACACAATAAGGACACACTCTTCAAGCATAAAGCATTTACGTCTGCTTTATGTGTTTAGAGAGTCCGTTTAAGCCCGATCTTATGTAGATAAGAATTTCTAACTTCATTAGTCGGCCAGGAAAAAAATAATTGTGACAATTTTAGATTGTGATCACGGTGCAGAAACGCCATCAATCCCAGCCGCAGTAAACAACAGTTGTTGGGTTGAAAACCATCGCTAGAAAAGAGTCTTCATCATAATTTTTCCCACTATGATGTTAAAATTACTGTAAATTCTGTCAATTTAAAAAAAAAACTAAGTTTCAATAGTAAGGGGTTAAATAAATAACACTTGTAACTAAAAAAAACATGTTTCAACAGGGTGACGCTGCTTTTAGTAAAATTCCTGAATATATAAGCAGTTTTTATGCTCTGTTTGTTCCAATATTATTTTAGGTGACGGGTCCATTTAAATGTTTGCCCTGCTCTGATGGCACCAGGAGCGGCTGCATGTGATTGCTCAGGACTGCAGAGAGTCCATTAATGCAACAAGCAGCTTAGAAAATCTAAATTTTATTTGTAACATTTAAGTTACAGCATTCCATGGCCTGTCTAGGAGGGTAATTATTGAACTATGAGCTGACACGTTAAAAGCTTACATATTATTTCTGCATAGATTCCCAACCCGAAGCTGCTAGTATCAAAATGTACAATGTTTCACATACTCCTATTACAATGGTCGGCACGTTTAGACTGTGATACGTACGGTTTGTTTGCACAAACGTTCGTTTGGCTATAACACTCTGACTCAAAGCCCCAAAGCAACGGTTTTATTTTATTTTTTATTTCATTCATTCATTATCAATGTGCGAGGCATTATCGCACATTGATAATGAATGAATGAAATAAAAGATAAAATAAAACCGTTGCTTTGGGGCTTTGAGTCAGAGTGTTATAGCCAAACGAACGTTTGTGCAAACAAACCGTACGTATCACAGTCTAAACGTGCCGACCATTGTAATAGGAGTATGTGAAACATTGTACATTTTGATAATTGGGGGGTGATTACGTGTGTTTACTTCGGGCTTCAATGGATGCCGATCCTGACACTCATTCATTGGTTAAGATTGTCATCTGAGCATTCATAGCCAATGTATGGCAATCTGTGCATGTGAACTCTTGTTCTACACTGGATAATGAGTTACACCTATCGCAGCAAATGGGTTACAGAGATACTATATGTATCTAGATACTTTCCCTGTCCTCTTAACCCTGCAGTTAAAACATTGCAGTTTAGAGATAGCTACTAGAGGCGCTCCATGCTTTTTCACAGAGTTCAATTTCGTGAAATGACGCTGGATGTCCTCACCCCCATAGGAAAGTATTGATCCAATCGACTCATATGCATATGCGCATTAGGTTCCCCCTCGCAATGATGGAGGTGGAGGAGGTGGAGCCAGCACTGAGGGACCTCTGTGTTGGTATAGAGTGAGTGTTTAAAGGGTTATTTAGCCCTTTGAGGGCTACGGGTGGTGGTGCGGGTGCAGAGGTACACTATAGTGTTAGGAATAAATCTTTATATTCCTAACACTACAGTGTTCCTTTAAACTCTTTATGTGAATTGTCTCATAATGAAACACTGCACATATAGATATAATAAGAAGAAGAATATATTGGTAGACTGATGTCCTGGATGCAAATATATAAACACATTATTTTTCTGTACATAATCCACATGTTTATTCATCTTGTAATGTACAAGCGTTGAATGGATTTTCCATGTTCAGATGCATTTGATTCATTGTTTCTCTGCCCTACGTATAACCTCCGGTAATTTATATTTAACAATCTGAACTTGGCGGAAGGAACGTTATTGGGGAATATTCAAGTGATAATGAAGGTGACATGTTCAGAGAGGTGTTAGAATTCGAGTTATAAATAAGGCAACAGGGAACAGAAGTAAAACTGTTACATTAGGCTCAAAATCTCAATTTTAGTTATAATTAACACTACAAAGGGATTTTATGAAACTACAGTAATTCATGAGATTTTTTTTTCAAAACTACACTAATACGTACATGTTTCTATAGGTTCCTTGAGTTTATTACAGTCCCTAAAACTTTCATTCACTCTCCATGGCAATTCTGACAATATGAAGGCTTCATTATTTTTTATCAAACATGGCTGACATTGCTCCTCCACCCATCAAACATGGCTGACATTGCTCCTCCGCCCAGCTTCACCACAGCATCAGCCAGTGGCAATGGAAATGCCATATCCCCTACATTATACAGGAGCCAATATGGCTTTAAAATAAAGTGCAATATTCTAGCAAGTAGTGAAATGGGGAGAGGTGGCTAATTTTGCTTGATTTTAGTCTAACAACCGTATTTACTGTATCCTGATGGCACTGTGGAAATCTACATTTTACACACAAAAGAGTTGTTTTCTATATTCATGTGTTTGCTATGCATAATGTGTTATATTATAAAAATATCACTCTTTTTCAAATTTACAAAACATTTTTAGTAAATAAATTAACATCATTCAAACCTATTCTACTAATTTTCTTATACACAAGTCTGCTCTGCTCTAAGTTATCATTTCTATCACAGCATACATTTGCTTTTCTGCACGTTCATATATTCAGTATTTTTAAAAGGACTTTTATTTTGGACTTTTTATACTTATTGTTTTTATACTCTTTTATACATATGATATATGAATACATTTGTTATTTTATTTTTATACCTCTTTAAGTCCTTTTTTGGAGCCTCCAAAAGAATCTTCATAGGGGTAGTGCCATCCCCATCCAAATTGGCACAGAGTTTATATACCTAGAGCCAGGACCCATAGGCTCAGGACCAGGTGAGCACCACATTTATTTATATATATGTGTGCTTTTATGAACAAAATCTACACATTGGTTCGCTCTCCCTCTGTTTTTTGTCTTTGAGAATTACTCCATACCGAAGTAGAGGGGTGGTGCTACCATTATAAGCACACAAGCTTTGATACAGAGCCAGTGTTTCCATATACAGGCTCCTTGGAATGTGAGTGCATTAGCCATTAAGATTCCATCACTATTACTGAATTGTCACTTTATATATACCATCTGCACTATATTGTATTCTTTTGTATTCTTTTACATGTACCATGATACGAAATAACGTTTGGTAAGCTATATATGTATTTGAGCGCTCCACTTATAGGTGTAGGTCTTTGTTACTTACACCGCACTTAAATCTATCATATATTCAGTATTTGTTTGCATGTTTTTCAGGAGCCTGTCCCGATGGGATATGGATGTAGAATGTAACTTTAATGGTCTAGGCCAGATCTAGAGACATTTTGTACTGGTAGGTTTGAGCTAATTTTGCATATTAGACCTACTTTACAAAACTGGGAGGTATGAAAGCTAGACAATGGTTGAGGGTGCAGACAGATAGGTGGCATGGCGATGATGCAATGGTTGATGGTCCTGCCTAGAAAGGAGCTGTCGCGTTAGGGAAAAAAATGGGGGGTTGTAAACCTGGCATACATACATGCCAGGCTCCCTACACAGTGCTGTCAAAGCACAGAGCATCACTGAAGCACTCCGACATGGGATGAATGCATTGTGTAGAGTTTGAACAATGCATTTAATGATATGCTTGCCCAACACTTGAAGATTAATTTTGGGTGCCCCAAATTTTTTTCTGTTTTCTGGAGATTTGTCTGGCCAAGCCGAGTTTTTATGTAGTGCACAAGTCTACTGAACTTATTGTGGAATTAAAAGAAGAAGAAAAAAAAAGAGAGAGAGAGAGGTCGCTTAAGCAGGGACTTAAGCTCCAGAGGAACAGGGCCTAACCCTACATATCTATGAGAAGGTATACCATATGATCCTCAATAAAAAGGATCTTGTTGTGGAACTAACCTTTGATGCAGTCAAAGTCACGGTTCCATCTTGTGTTAAGCAACCGGTCTAGATTCTTTTTGTATTCTAAAATGTGTAGTGACCTATTTCAGTGGGCTAATGTGATTGCAAGTTCAGTTTATTACTAAGCAATACAAATATAGATCTTCTAAAAGTTAATTAACAAACGGAACATTTTAAGAAGCTGTAACCCATGTGAAATCTCCCAGTGTTTTGCACACTCTGTCCTTTGCTAGGTGATATCAGCAAGGGAATCTAGGGCACATCCTCATCTAGAATGTACCTAGAATTCTCCTAAATATTACTATCTGTAATACATGTCCAGTGAGTTTCAGAGAGAGCAAGTTTTAAATTTGTTTTACATATACATTTTCATTAAGAGTATTCAACTGAGAAAAGCAAATAAAGAAAATAGTCAAATCCAGTAAAGTCTTTTTCTAGAATCATATCTTTCTTTAGACTATATATAATTTCATGTTAGAACCCTGTGACATGTGACAAGAAATTATATTGTTAAGAAACAATCGATATATTTGACACCTATTTAGAGGAAAGTCAGTTTGCAAACAGAATTAATTTAGGTCTTCAAACCCCAGGGGACCATTGAAGAAACAAGCTATTGAAGGATATTTTAAATTAGCTTTCTGTTGTGCTTGTATACAATCAAAGCAGCTAGGGGGTCCATCGTTTCTGTACATGATAAATAAATCAATACCTTGTCAGCTTTGGAAGGTAGGAAGCCTGCTCATTAACAATACAATTAATTCATCAAAAGTTAGGTACCACGAGTTTATTGGCTGCCACAAAAAGTGGGTTCTGTTACAAACTACATTCTTAAGGGTAATTGAGAAAGTGGAATTGGTAGTGGACAGTGAAATGGACCAGCACCTTAGTCGCATCTGGCGTTAAGTAGGGTTGGATGCGCGCAATGTTTTTGAGATGGAAATTACAAGATTTGGCCATAGACTGAACATGAGGCGTGAAGGAGAGGTCAGAGTCAAAGAGAACACCTAGGCAGAGAGCATGCATGGTGGAGCTGATGTTGGCACTGTTGACTTGGAGGGAGACAGACACAGGAGTAGCAACACTTGAGGGAGGAAAGACCAGAATTTCAGTTTTGGTCAAGTTGAGTTTAAGGAAGTGGGCAGCCATCCAGTAAGAAATAGCAGAGAGGCAGTCAGAGACACTAGTCAAGAGGGACGGGGAGAGATCAGGAAAGGACAGACAGATTTGCGTGTCATCCGCATAGAAATGATATTGGAAGCCAAAAGAGCTAATGAGTTTACCAATGGAGGTAGTATAGATGGAGAACAGTATGGGACCAAGGACTGAACCTTGGGGGACACCAACAGAGAGGTGTTGGGAAGAAGAAGCAGAGCCAGAGAAAGAAACACTGAAAGAGCGCTGGGGAAGGTAGGAGGAAGCAGGAGAGAGCAATATCTTGTAGACCGATATTGCAGAGGATGAGAAGAAGCTGTTGATGATCAACAGTGTCAAAAGCTGCAGAAAGGTCAAGGAGAATTAGGATAGGGTAGTAACCACGAGATTTTGCAGCGAGTAGATCATTGGATACTTTGGTCAGTGCCGTTTCCACAGAGTGCTTAGAGCGGAAACCAGACTGAAGCAGACTCTAGCAGAGAACTGGACTCGAAGAAGTCTGTCAATCTCACATACACAACTCTTTCAAGGATCTTGGATGCAAAAAGCAATAGCGAGATAGGACGGTAGTTGGAGTTAGGGTCAAGGTTGGGCTTCTTTAGAATTGGGGTTACAGTTGCATGTTTGAAGGGCAATAGAAATATGCCAGAAGAAAGAGAGAGATTGAAAATTTTAGTGAGAGGTAGAGAAAGAGAAGAAGACAGAGTACGGATGAGATGTGAGGGAATTGGATCTAGGGAGCAGATGGTGGGGCGGGAAAACTGGAGCAGAGCAGTAACCTCTTCTGCTGTAGCGGGTGCGAATCACCATAGACCAGCAGAGGGAATGCGGTTAGGGGAAGTATTGTAAGGGGAAGGAGAAAGATGAGAGGTCTCTTCCCTTATTGTAGACATCTTGTCAGTGAAGTGACATCCCCTCTCCAATTCTTTTTCACGTTTTGAACACCTTTAAATTTCAAGCTAGAGGAGTCTGCATCATGTTTGTCCCTATAATTTACAGACACTTGGTGCTGAGTGCATTTCCTCTTTATGTTATATATGTGTTCACCTATCCTTATTTTAAATGGTTTAGTAGTGCGTCCCACATAATTAAGACCACATGGACAGGTGAGCACATATATAACATTATTAGTGTTACATGTTAAGCAATCCTCAATCTTATATGTCCTCCCTTTATTAGTAAATTATTTTACATGATGTCTATGAGTCTAGAGTCTAAAAGCTAGCTGAGCATCATGGGAAATGTAGTACAGAAACAATTTATGGTGTCAAGGTTAGCCATCACTGACCTATACTAACCTAGTCTAATTAGTGTTTAACCTGTTAATCTGCTCTAGAATAAGGGTGATGTACAGGAAAAGTAAAAAGAATAAGCACATGTCGATGGTTTTCAAATAGTTTTTTTTTTTACTAGGGATGTGCATGAGCCAAAAATTTGGTTTGGTTCAGAAATTCGGGTAAGTAAAAAAATTTGTCTGCTTCGGCAATTCAGACCAATGGTTCGGTACTTCAGAACTGCTGAATGGCATTCGGGTCGGGCATTCATTTCGGGAACTCTGCAGTTCGGCATGTCATTCATTTCAGGCATTCGGAAGTTCGGAATGTCATTCGTTTTGAAAAATAAACATTTGTATGTTTTTTTCTTAAACATCAATGTTTTACATTGCATAGTGGACCACAGCAGCACCCAGACCACCTAATCTTAAAGAAGTGATCTGGGTTTAGTTAATAATTAGTAGTGTTAGTTTAGTATATATACAATTTACAAAATTATATTTTCACTGCACAGATAGTGCATCCAATCAGGGAGCACTACCAGCATGCAACACTTCTGCACACTATATAACCCCACCCCTGTGATGCCATCTTTGTGGAGAGTTTAGGAGCAGAAAGTGAGCAGAGTGTGAGAGCAGAGAGAGTGCAAAGTGAGAGCAAGTGATGGCTGGTACACAAAATTAAACACTGCAGTAAAGTCACAGTGCAGCAGAGAGACACCAATCAGACTACCTGGCTTGCACAGCCACACACTCTCTCAACCCCCCTCTTCATAAAAAAAAACAAAATGCAGAAGAAAGAAAAGGCAAAACCTGGATCACACAATTAAAAGTAATATGGCTCCCAAGTTTGCAACAAGTAAAGTACAATAAATTTAATGTATCTCTCTCAGTCTCTAGTGCTATCACAACTAGTCTGGTCACATGAATACAAGCCAACACCCTGACAGCTTGATTTATATACCTCAATGACTCTGTGTGCCTTCATTGGCCAAGTGACAAAATCACCATTAATTGGTTGTCCTCTAACATCAATCACAAAATTTTGCTAATTTCATTGGATAGGAAATAGTGAAACTGGATTGGGCAAGCAAGCATTACATTGCACAAAAGGATTTAGCTTATTGGTCAAGATTCCTGTCATCATTCACATACTTTTTGGCAATTCAGAGCTTCGGCGATTCAGCACTACTGAACTACCGAACTTTGGCACTTTGGCACTTTGGAACCTTGGCACTTCGGACATTCTGAAGCATCTGAATGTCCGAATGGCATGAATTTCGTACGAATGTACATTCAGAACAAAACGAATTGCACATGTTTATTGAGTACATATTGTGGATAATTCATTTGCTCTACACATTAAATGGTAATAAAAGTATATAAATGTTTCTCTTCAATCCAACCAATCCAATGTGTGATAACTTGGGATAGGAAAGTTGGCAGGAGTTCAGGGGACATACTTGGTAGTCCACAATTTATCCCAGTCCACAATAATCCATCATTGTCTTTTATAATAGCCTATGTGTTTTAAAGGCACACGCTATGCACCATAACCACTAGAGCGCATTGATTTTGATTACGCTGCTTTGAATCTTTAGGTGGATTCCTCAGGTTTTCTGTCAAACCATTTCCAAATGCCTGGACAAAAACATGGGATTTAACAAGCACCTTAAATCAAGCCCCTCTGGTAATGTGAAAGAACGTCTTCTGCATTATTTGTCCAAAGCCACCTAATCTTGAAAAACAATGAAAGGCTGTGAGTAATGGGGCAAGGCTCAGTATGAACCCATAATGCATTATGAACAGGTTGTTATACAGGAGTTGGGCTTTGGCTGCTGGGGAGAGCTGCTTTTTTTTTTCAAACCACTTAAAAAATAAAAAAAGTTTAACATTTACAAAATTACACCATCTGAAGACTCACGGCAATATTACCACTAAAATCAGCTGTAGTGGTTATGGTATAGTATGCCTATAATATAAAATTATATGTATTGTATTAATCTCTACCACTGCTTATGTTAGTTTATTATACTTACATAGCAACCTTTCAGTGAATTAATACTTTCTCACATTACAGTTGCATTTCTAGATATCATTACTTACACATATATATATATAAATATATATATAAAAACGCATATACATTTTCTAGCACCTTATTGTCCTTACAGCGAAGAAACATTTGTTTCTCTCCTCACCTATATGTTTTCCCTTATAATTAGTCACTCCACTATATCATTCTGACTGTGACCCAAATGCATATTCAACATCTCGTTCTAGTTCCTCATGCAAAATGTGTCATAACAAATGGCAAACACCAGTTTATATCTTCCAATGATAAAAATAAGCCTTGACCCTTGAGGTGTGTGCTGATTCCACATGACTGATGCACATTGCACATGGGAAAGACAGCTCGATAGTGACCTATGTGCAATGTGGACAACATGCTATAAATATTGAATACGATTTTAATAAATAAATGCTTCTTGTATCATTTATCCAAACACAGTCTGGAAAATATGCACCTTAAAAGTTTATAATCATAAATTGATGTCCATAATCAGTGCAGGTAAGTGGCTATTATCCTAGAGGTTTCAATAGAGGCAGAAGATTCAGCAAGATAATTTTGGTTCCACTGTCCGTGATAATACCGTATTCTGCCCATCACAGACCACTTTGCATTTAGCAAAAACAGAAGTAGGCTACTACGCGTAGAGACAAGAACTAGGGAGGATTTCAAATGGCAGTAACAGGTAGGTGCCTTGTCTTGACTATATAAAAAAGACATATTAAGTAAAATAATATCAAGTAAAATGTATTTTACTCAAGGGCCTAGTGAGGGCAGGACAGAAGAATGTATCAGCGCTTTACAACCAAAAATGGACCATAAACTGGATGGATATACAATCTGATGGATAATATGACTGAATTGCAACTCCAGGAAAAGCAGAAGTAAGCAGAGATAATCAGGTTCTGTCTTTACAGATGAAGTCAAGCAAAGACAAAAGACGTCCAATATGCATATAATTGATATTAGCCAGCACAGGACTCTTGTTCCAACTTGGCTAATGACACCCTGAAGGAAGTGGAGTTACACCTCCACCTGGGACAAACTCTGGAAGTTCACCATTTCATAGTGAAACGCTGCACATGCAAACTCCTGGTACCATGACCACTTTAAATCACAGAAGTGGTCATGATGCTTGGAGTATCGCTTTAAATTATTTGAGGCATGACACACTGCATTTTTTAGCCCTTGACTTGCTGTTGGCCCATTTCACAAAACAATGTTTCTTCTTTACCGGACATGGAAGTAATACAATTAGTGGCCCTGGTCATTTTTGGAAAATGAAAAGTAACTAATAATAATGTCTTGTATGCATTTGGGTGAAAAGTTTATTTGACACTGCCTTAGTAGAGTGAAAAATCAAGAATGTGAACTTATAAGCACAGCCTCAGATTATGGAAAGCACTAAGTATCTAGATATTTGTAATTGAGTTTTAAAATGTAAACATTTCAACATGTTGTGTATAGAAAGGACTGGACACAGGGATCCCAGTAAGAGTATGTGTTCTCAAAGATGGAGCTGCCAAAGACAGTCCATGGTCATGGTCACCAATTCATTAGAAATTTGAATATATAACCATTTAATAAACCCATTCCAAGGAAATCTTGCTCGGAACTCATGACAGCAGATGGGAAATTCCACAGAATGGACAGGGAATCCACAATCTGTGCTTCGGGATCTATGGACCTAACTCTATACAGTTTGCCATTCAGATGAGAGATCACTGGGGATATATCTGGAACACACGTGCATTGCAAAAGTACTTCTGATGGAGCCATGCTCCATGCACAGTCTACAAAGGATAACCACCTCTCAGTCCTCTCATTAAAATTACGGTGGTTGAGATTTCTGGAACCAATACCTTCACCTAAAACATAATCTGAGATGCGTCCAAAAGTGCTGTAACAACACTGTGTTGGAAGCAACCAGGTCACTAACAATTCCAGAGATGAAAATACACACCTCTGTTGAAGGCTGGTGTTCACTGTTACAATTTTCCACATTGCACATAGGAATGACCCAGTGCTGGGCAAATATTATTCATCCGCCATTCCAATGGGTAGAAGAAACTGAGTTGGAAAACTGAAGTGAGACTGTTGAAGTTTTATAGGAATTCTGGCATAAAGTGTAACTCTATTTCATTTGTTTTTAGTACTTACGGCATATTGAAAAAAATTGCTATTTGCCCTTCTATGCTAATTTTTCTGAAACTCCAGGAAGTACTGCAAGATAAGAGATACGGTATAATTTGTTATATTTTGACAAAGAATGAACGAGTCAGTGAAAATTGTAAATTCTATCAATTTACTTTTTTTTTTCTTTTAAAAAAATCCTGAACAGCAACTTATACAGGGCATTCCTGTTCCTCTCGGACTTCACATGCAAGCTATGCATCCCAAGTTTCAAATATCATTTATACATATTTTTACCCAAATTTGTTATTTTTAATTAATTAATTACAAAGTAGTGAATGGCTCACTTTAATTGTTTTCTATGTAATTAGTCCCATGGGTAAAACCACCCTATTGCTAAAATATGTCTTGTTTCAAAAAATCATTATTCTGATTTTAATACGCATGATGATTTAACGTTGTAGATGCATTTTGTTTTCCAAGGCCTTATCTGCAGCAGTTTCCATGGTGATAACAATTTGAATTTATATAGTGATCCTCATGATACTAACAACAAATTGATTTGTAAATGCTCTTAATTGAACTTATTTAAGTGGTGGGAAAGGGTATAAGGGTTCCCTGGTCAAGTTCAGAGTGGGAATAACCAAATCTAATTAGTGGATGACTCATTTGATAACTGTACGATTAAAGGGACACTATAGTCACCAGAACAACTACAGCTTATTGAATTTGTTCTGGTGAGTAGGATCATTCCCTTCAGGCTTTTTGCTGTAAACACGGTCTTTTCAGAGAAAATGCAGTGTTTACATTACAGCCTAGTGATAACTTCACTGGCCACTCATTAGATGGCTGTTAGAGCTGCTTCCTGAGTTATGGCTGCCTAAAGTACATCCAAACATTCAGTATCTCCTCACTCTGCATGCAGACACTGAACTTTCCTCATAGAGATGCATTGATTCAATCCATCTCTATGAGGAGATGCTGATTGGCCAGGGCTGTGTTTGAATTGTGCTGGCTCTGCCCCTGATCTGCCTCTTTGTCAGTCTCAGCCAATCCTATGGGGAAGCATTGTTATTGGATCAGGCTACCACTTCTGCTAATGTCAGCAGTCAATGGGCAGGTCTAAAGGAAACAGGGACAAGTAAGCAGCTGCAGACTAGAATACAAGTAAGAGTTTCCTATATTTAGGGAGGCATGAGGGGAACAGGGGGCTAGATGGTGGTTTTAACCCTATAGGGTCAGGAATACATGTTTGTGTTCCTGACCCTATAGTGCTCCTTTAAATAATATATGGGTGTAAGACATAATGATTTATCCTGGTGTTTTATCCCAAAGTATATGGTAGCAAAGTAAAAGATCTAACACCAATTTTAACCAATGTTTAAGTAGAAGACTACTTTTTCAAGGGACTAGAAGGTAAAAATGTATTTCACTCAGCTGCTCTAAAGCTGCAAAATGCATTGGACAAGAACACACAGATCACAAATACTACTGTTTAAATCCCAGCCTTTGAATAAATAACACATGGTGATAATGATAAAAAAACAAAAAACATCTCCCTCGGGAAAATCCCCCGAGGATCGTCCCAAACTCCAAACCTCCCCGACCTTGTCGCCCCCTTCCCCCCATCCCCCCTATATCACCCAGCCAACCCACCCCAATAATTACCCCTTCCCCTACCGGACTGATACTAAACATCTTTTTTTTATTTTACCTATCTCACGAAAATCTAGGTTAACGCATGACTTAGCAAATAAACTCATACACAAGTAATCAATCAACCACTAACTATCAGCACGTCGAATCGCACAAGCTTATTTAACCTTTAACATGCTTCTTGTTCGGATTATAAAAAAAATGTGCAATGTTTTTCAATGCCATACTAATGATGTTATATGTATACATATGCGCTTGCACCAGCTGTTATGGCAGTGCAAACTGGGCTGTTCACACTTTGCACGGAAGAAATAAAGAATTGAGGAAAAACAAAAAACAAAAAAAACCATACAAGCAGTGCACATCACTGGATAGACAGGTATACCTAACCAACTTAAGCAAGAACTATGCTTGATTCTCTCACCGCATGTCTACCCAAACCCTTCAACATGTTCATATTAAATAACCCTTGTGTTACAAAACCTCTAAGAGGTTAATACCTTGCCTGATACAACCTATTAATACCTACCTTGCTCTAGACAGTTTGTCTCTGTACGAATGTGTTATATAATCAGCCGAGGCGCAAACCCATAGCCGGATACTTAGCCTGTGATTTACACGACAAATACTTAATATGTTTTTGCTTTTAGTTCGAAACTGTTCTTTATTATGTATAACGCTATACCGGTCACCTCACATATAGTGCATCTTAACATTGTATGTCTTTAACTGTTTGAATATAGTACATGTACTGTTCTTATATACTATATAAAAAAAAGAGGCTACTTTTTGCTGGAGTTTTTGCTCCTTGACTGCACTCATGGCTCATGTGAGCACCTACTGTTATATTCTGATATGTATTACTCAAATGCCTCAATAAAATAAAGAATTTACAAAAAACAAAAACATCTGTTTTTCTTGCCATCCTGTTTTTATCATAATTAGCAACTAAGAAAAGACCGTTATCCAGCTATGAAACAAAGGCTGCAAAATGCATTGGGCAAATGTAGAAGGATACAATATTCAAGTGATTCAATATTTTTTTCTCTCCCAAGAATGTAACGTTAGTATGACATTAAGGGATTACAGTGAGAGATCTTAACGTGTTTAATCATCATGTGTGGAATCTTCTGAAAATGTATTAATAAAATCAGCAAAATGATGTCATTGGGAGCAGATGTCCTTTATAACTTATGAAATTATAACCAATTTAATTTGGATGTTATCACTTACAAATGCAAGTTGGATGAAAGGCAGTTGTTTTTTTATGCGTGTAAACGTTTAATAAAAAATAAAAAAAACAACATGATTCACAACCCCTAGCTTATAAATTATTTTAAAACTACATTTCTTGAGCCTCCTCCTCTGAATTCTGAGCTTTTATGACAATCTTAGATAATCAGAGGGAACGAGCAAATGTATTAGCTCCCTTGGTGAAATGGCACAGTGTTGTGTATCTGGGATGAACGGGTAGATTCTAACACCATAATTGGCAGATTATCAAAATAAATGGACAGGAACTTTGTTGCTCCACTAGAGAGTCTGGAATCACAAGTTACCCAAAATAGTCTCAGTCTGAATTTGCTGGTTGTTTGAGTCTATTAGGGCCTGAGAGTGAGTAAATAGATTACAATGTTTCACACAAACAGATTATGTTTCACTGGGTAAATTACTAAATTCATGCACCGATTCAATGAACATGTTGTCTTGGTGAATAGGTAAGTTTTCGACATACTGTGAATTAGCCAGTGAAACAGCTTAGTGGGAGGGGGTCCAACTGTAATAACTCAACAAAGTGTTTCACTCTTTAGAGGTTGGATACAATGGCAGGATTACTTTAACCCCTTAAGGACACATGACGTGTGACATGTCATGATTCCCTTTTATTCCAGAAGTTTGGTCCTTAAGGGGTTAAAGGGACACTATAGTCACCAGAACAACTACAGCTTAATGTATTTGTTCTGGTGATTATAATGATTCCCTTCAGGCTTTTTGCAGTAAACATTGTTTTTTTGAGAGAAAAGACAGGGTTTACATTACAGCCTAGGGATACCTCCACTTGCCACGCCTCACAAAGCTTCTAGAGGTGCTTCCTGGGGCAGTGCTGCAGAATGTGACTGACATTCAGTGTCTCCCCCCTCTGCATGTAGACACTGAACTTTCCTCATAGAGATGCATTGATTCAATGCATCTCTTTGAGGAGATGCTGATTGACCAGGGCTGTGTTTGGCTTGAATTGGCTATGCCCCTGATCTGCCTCATTGATGGTCTCAGCCAACTCTATGCTTTGATCAACACTTCTGATGATGTCAGTCAAGCAGGCAGCAGACTGGAATAAAGGTAATAGTTAACATACATGGGGTTATATTAGGGGATTAATGGGAGGGTGGGGGGCAGTGGGGCTGGTGTTTTTAACAGCATAGGGTCAGGAATACATGTTTGTGTTCCTAACCCTACAGTGTTCCTTTAAACTTTGTAAATGTAAAAAACACACGATTCACAACCCCTAGCTTATACATTATTTTAGAAATACACTTCTTCAGCCACAGGATTGGTTATAATGTGAAGAGTTCCATGGCATTATTCGTTGGTAAAGGGGCAAATTGCTTTGCATCATTCAAAGCACAGCCCATACAGACTGCAGGCACCAAGACAACTTCAACTCACTGAAGTGGTCATAGTGCCTTGAGTAACCCTTTAACCCCTTAAGGACCAAACTTCTCGAATAAAATGGAATCATGACATGTCACACATGTCATGTGTCCTTAAAGGACCACTCTAGGCACCCAGACCACTTCAGCTAGGATTAACCCATTCTTTTATAAACATAGCAGCTAGGATTAACCCATTCTTTTATAAACATAGCAGTTTCAGAGAAACGTGCGCATTCAGCCGACAGGGAAGAACAGAGGAGGATCGGAGGAGGAGAGCTCCCCGCCCAGCGCTGGAAAAAGGTAAGTTTTTACCCCTTTCCCCCTTCCAGAGCCAGGTGGGAGGGGGACCCTGAGGGTGGGGGAACCCTCAGGGCACTATAGTGCCAGGAAAACGAGTATGTTTTCCTGTCACTATAGTGGTCCTTTAAGGGGTTAAGCCAGCTCAGTGATAATATTCCATTAGATGTATTTTGAAGACAAGTGAAAGTTAAGTGTTTAATCACTGGTTTAACTTGGATATTATTATGACTATAATGTCTCTTTCTCTTACATTGCTACCCTGCAATGTGAAGTCTATCCATATTGATTTCCAGAATAAGATGTACTCAGAGCCCTTTACAGTTAGATAACAGGGGAGCTCAGGTCAGCAGGGATGAGTCAGAACCGATCGCGTGGGTAAGCCTGAAAAAGAGTCTATGTAACTTGTAAAAAAAATTAAGTAAGAATAAAAAGGGTAGATTGCTGCCAGTTGTGAGCGGTGGGCGACAGTAAGACCATCTTTTGCATACTACTGGCTATCTATATCGGTGTAATATTCTGGATAAGAAGAGATAATAAATAGAGGTCAAGAAAGACCAACCTGCAAATGATATGGCTTAAGTGGTCTAATAACCAAAGGCATAAAGATTGACAAGCTTGTAGCAGCAGGATTAAAACAGCCATTAGAGAACCTAAAGATGTTGTAATTTTTAATAATAATTTTTCAAGATCTTGTGTATAATATATTTTTATATATATATATATATATATATATATACATACATACATTTAAATAAAAGGATAGCACCCTGCTGTCCTCGCTCTTTTAAATTAAAACTTAACATAGTTTATCTACGTTTGTAAAAACTTTCATCAGGACCATATATATAATTATCCATAAAAGGTCTGATTTTTCAATGAATGCAACATAGGTTGATTTAAAAAAAAAAAAAGAAGCTACCGGAGGGTCAGTTCTGGGACATGCTTGAAGCTAGTGGACTTCAAATTAAAAAAATAAAACATGGGAGACTCCATCTTGAATTGACCTCTAATATCCTTTTGATGCTGTTCCCAATACCTTGGTAAATAACACTTCCAACCCATCTACTATATACTCAAAGTGCCAAATGGATGTCTCGTCAATCTGAGACTTAATAGTGCTCATCCCCTATTAATAGCATTACAGGAGGTGCCCGGTTCCACTGTCATGAATGGTGCCACGTCTCCTTCCACTTATTGGTGTGCAAAGAGCTTGCTAAGCCCCCTTGCAAGGACACCCGAATAATCCTACCTTCTACTCATTCTCTGCAACATGTGGGCACACAGTGTCCAATATAACCTTTACCTTTAAAATGAAATAATCCTGGTCCATAAAAAAAAAAAAAAATAGTTAATACTTGCCAATAAATTGTAGTCTATGAAAAAGTAGAAGAATTTTACGATACAAGAAAAAGCCCAACAACAACAAAAAGACAAATGCTTTAAACTGGTCCCTGTGTTCAAAAATTGCATTCATTGATGGTTGCATTCAAACTCCTATCTGCAAAATCAACATCCATATCGAATTTTTCAGAGACCACCCACGGGTTGTACTCAATTATACTGAAGATGAATATTACTCCAAAACATCAAAGTTCCTCTGTTTGAACCCTTTTTGCAAGCATTCACTGGTAAATACGATATAAATGCCTAGATTGTTTGGGGCATCAGTGCAAGTGATAGAAATGGGAACGAGCTTTATTATTTTTCTATTCGGTTATTCATGGCTTGAAACACTTTGCATTTTTATATTCAACCGGTAGCATTTGTTTGTCACAGAAATCCAACAGAGAATTACAATTCAGGACTTGTGCTTCAAATTTTGACCTGTTCAGGAACAATTGTCATTTACACAGCCAAAGTTCCCTGATTATCCGAAACATAAAATAATTTTAAGTGTCAATATTTATAAGGCAAAGAAGACTAGCAAACATGAGAGAAATCTCGCCCTCTCAATCTGCTATTCAGAAGGTTAATGCGGACATTAATTGGTTGATAAAAGGATAAAATGTATTGATTTATTTAGTAAGTGTACAGGGAAGAATACATTGAGAGTGCTCTCATTTTCAAGTAGGTTCGGGAAGAATGTGTTATTAAACAAGTGATGGCTAACCTGATTTTTCTGGACTGCCTGGTCAAGCATTGTGGGGAATGTAATTTAGAAACATCTGGGGTGCCGGAGTTATCCATAACTGTCCTAAACTAAAGTAAATCACATTAAAACTGTATGTGTTCTCCAAAATGCAGGGATTCTTCCAGCAATAACAAGAATTACAAGCAAGTCCTGTGATATTTCTGATATTTAGATACATAGATAAGTTTATATTTCATATAGACAGAGAGAAACACTTTTGATTTTAGGGGTGTGAGTAGGGGTGTTGTCAGGGGAAGGGAAATTCTAATAATTTACTAATAAAGATTTAGGCAACGGAAATGTATTTTTGAACAAGAACCACATGACATAACTTATTAACACAGACTGAAAAAAATAAATAAAATAAAAATATTCTAGTTTACAGATACATTACTGTGAATATCATTTCTATGGAGCTCTGTTATACACAGATTATGGCGGACTGCCAACTCACAGGACCCCCCTACAACAGGAGATCAGGACCCCCTACCGGTGCTAGGATTTTTGGCTACACAGGCAAAGTTGCATTTTTGTATAGGGAGTGAAGTGTGCATGTGTTCAAGGGGTGGTGTGTGCATGTGGGTATAGTGTGTGTCTAGGAGATGTTGGGTAAGTGTGTATGGAGTTGCATAAGAGGGTGTAGTGTGTGTTTGTGTGTGTATAGGGGTGCACTGCATATAGGGGATATCACGAGTGTGTATAGGAGCTGTAGTGTATGTGTAAAGGGGGTTCAGTCTGTTTATAAAAGGTGTTGTGAGTGTGTACAGTGGGTGTAGTTAGTGTATAGAGGGTGTATTGTGTGCATGGGGGTGTACTGTGTATAGGGGTAGAGTAAGTGTGTATAAAAATTAACCAGTATGTGTGTGTATAGGGGAGGTATTGTGCATGTACAGTGGTGGGATAGGGGCTTTATTAAATTAATTGTTGTTACTTTAATAATTAGAGAGAGAAAAAAAACACTTACTTATGTTACAGGGAGGGTGGGTCATTCAGGTTCCTGGTGGTAAAGTGAGCTGGGTATCCAGTCTGCACCTCTGCCTGGGGCAGACCGTGAGTACCTGTCTCGTGAGCTTTGACACTTATTGTTCAGGAGGCAGCTACCCATGTTCTGCACCCTGGAGAGCTCCACACCCTGTGGTACCATGCCACTGGATCCCTTCCTTATTTCATGCACTCGGTCCTACAAACAGACCACTGCTAAAAATGTAGATTGAGCAAATCAGTTTGTTGGACATTATATCCTAAGTAAGGGACAAGGAATGAGAAGTGCAGATTGGCATGTGACATCTTCATGGCTATTATAATGTTAAAACACACAAATACTGACTACACTTACATTCAAAGACAGATTAGATTTGTGAGCAGCTAGGTGTCATTTCATTTAAAGAAACAATCTGGACACAATAAACAACTCTTCTCAAATAAGTGGTTATAGTGCCTTGGGTCCCCTGGTGCCATCTTTCCTTCCAGTATTAAACCATTTTTCAAATTGTTTAACACCAAAGTAGTATCCCCAGGCACCCATCACATTGTTTCTCCTCTGTTGCTCAGTTAATCACTGGCAGCCGACTGTGAGTAAATGTATGCACATTTATTTTACACATAATCACGATGGCTAGCGTCAGAAGAGAGGCAGGGAATTGGATGCCTGAGGACAAAGTGTTAACGCTGGAAGATAAGATGGTGCCAGGTGACTCCAAGAACCATAACCACCTCATTAATATAAATCAGTTATGGTACTAGGACTGTTTATATAACTTAACCTGCCACATGAGAAAAGATCACAATTTATATACTGTATATCCAGTCGGATAACAAAGTTACAAAACATATGAAATTGGATTTTCAGAAAGAAAGGCTATATGAAGCATATTTTACATTATCTTCCTCCCAACAAACCGAAGGCACACTCCATTAAAAAAGCACACTCCGTTAAACTCCCAGCATGCTAATCCAGCAGTGGTTGCAGTTTTTCCTTAATTCACAAATTTCTTCCAAATCTTCCTTAAAGTCGATACAAGAAAAGTCTTAGATGGTGACCTATGGAAAACAACAGCAAGCATCGATGCGGAAGAATGAAAATATGCTGATGGCGGACTGAGATGTCTGGTGAAGTGCTGAATTATTATGGCACTGACTGGTGAGCAGTGAAAATGCTGTCACCATCAATTACCCTCTACTGTGCACCTGACAATGCAGACTGTGTGTTGTTAGAGAATTTGATGGATGCTGGATTCACATACAACTGAATTTTGTTACCTGTGACCAATCTGTGGGGATTGCATGAAGTCTAACTGGCCTTTCTCCAATGCAGCTTATACATAGTGTTATCATTGACATGCTCTATATCAAACACCAACTAGTATTATCAGTGACCTGCTCTCTATCAAACACCAGCTAGTGTTATCAGTGACCTGCTCTCTATCAAACACCAGCTAGTATTATCAGTGACCTGCTCTCTATCAAACACCAGCTAGTGTTATCAGTGACCTGCTCTCTATCAAACACCAGCTAGTGTTATCAGTGACCTGCTCTCTATCAAACACCAGCTAGTGTTATCAGTGACCTGCTCTCTATCAAACACCAGCTAGTGTTATCAGTGACCTGCTCTCTATCAAACACCAGCTAGTGTTATCAGTGACCTGCTCTCTATCAAACACCAGCTAGTATTATCAGTGACCTGCTCTCTATCAAACACCAGCTAGTATTATCAGTGACCTGCTCTCTATCAAACACCCGCTAGTGTTATCAGTGGCCTGCTCTCTATCAAACATCAGCCAGTGTTATCAGTGACCTGCTCTCTATCAAACATCAGCTAGTGTTATCAGTGACCTGCTCTCTATCAAACATCAGCTAGTATTATCAGTGACCTGCTCTCTATCAAACATCAGCTAGTGTTATCAGTGACCTGTTCTCTATCAAACACCAGCTAGTATTATCAGTGACCTGCTCTCTAACAAACATCAGTTAGTGTTAACAGTGACCTGCTCTCTATCAACACCAGTTACTATTATCAGTGACCTGCTCTCTAACAAACACCAGTTAGTGTTTGTTATCAGTGACCTGCACTCTAACAAACAGCAGTTAGTGTTGTCAGTGACCTTCTCCCTAACAAACAGCAGTTAGTGTTTGTTTTCAGTGACCTGCTCTCTAACAAACACCAGTTAGAGAGCAGGTCACTAAAAATTTTAACAAACACCAGTTACTATTATCAGTGACCTGCACCCTAACAAACAGCAGTTAGTGTTTGTTATCAGTGACCTGGTCTCTAACAAATACCAGTTAGTGTTGTCAGTGACCTGCTCTCTAACAAACACCCAGTGACCTGCTCTCTTTACTATTATCAGTGACCTGCTCTCTAACAAACACCATATAGAATTATCAGTGACCTGCTCTCTAACAAACACCAGTTAGTGTTATCAGTGACCTGCTCTCTATCAAGCACCAGTTAGTGTTATCAGTGACCTATTCTCTAACAAACACCAGTTAGTAGTATCTATCTGTTGTGTTCAATGCATTATTTCTGAAAGATTATCATATTTACAATTAAACTATTAATGTTATGTCAGTGTACCTCTGGCTGTTTACATCCCTATTTTCCAGACACCATTGATTATAAGTCAATAAATTAATCTACATGCTATTGGCATGCCTTACTGACACATTCCCAGCAGATTACAAAATCAAATATTTAGATTACAAGAAACCAAGGCCTGTGTTATTTCCTGATATAAACTCACTGAATGTACTGGTGGTAAAGTCAATATGTTGTGACCTTAATTAGGCATATTTTCCTAAACCAGTCCCCCCCCCATGACAACCTTGCAAAGTATGCCAAAGATAGCTTATGGCCCATCTTAACTTGAGTGTCTGGAAAACATTGAAAATAAATATTGGGCAAAGTTTTGCAGCCTTGGGACTAGTTTGTTAATGACTAAATTTTCTTTCCACACCTTTTCCTGTGTAAGGAATAATATCCACCTATTTTACAATCCATGGTGAGTGTGTATGTAATCTGACAAGACCCAGACAAGTCTAACAGTTAAAAATGGGCATTTAAGGTATCGTGGACATGCGTTTATCATTTCATCAATGTCATTATTTTATATTGAACTTAAAGCACTTCAATTTATCTAATTGATTCTTCGCATTGTTGCTCATAAATGGAAATGATTTGTAAGAATTGTAAAAGTAACACAGAAGGTGGCCCTGAATTTGGGTGGTAACGAGGTTTGGTGGAATTTTCCAAATCTCTTGGGGGAGGGTCAAGGCACCCTGTCAGTACTGAAATGGAGGAAACTGCTTATAATGCAGAGATCGGGCAAGTAGACATGTGCATTTATTTTCGTATGAATGCAATTTCGTCCGAAAAATCTGTTTTTTTCGTATTTGTTTACTAAAACGTAAACGAAAGCCCTAAATACAATGCTAAATGCATTACCTTTTCGTTTTGCTCGTTTAATAGACTCCGTGCTGCAGGGGAATTAACCCCCACAGCACAGAGAAATACATTGTACATGCCCTCCCAAAAAAAGGAGGGAGCCGACAGTGCTACCAGCTCCCTCCTTGTAATAATTTAATTCCTAGCCCCCCCCCCGCATTAAAACCTATGAGGTCACTATGACCCCCATATTAATAAAAGGGATTTTAAATCCTCCCGCATGCCCCTACTCGCGACATGCTGTAAGCAGGGGCATGTCGCCTTAACAGCTGCTCGCTGTCATTTAACACTAAATATAAATGGAGGTTAATTCCCATCAGCGGAGGGTGGGGACCAGAAACAATTGAATAATGAGGGGGCCTAATGTCCCCCCCCAGGTCCCCACCCATGAGCCGCGGGTGGGGACCACAAATAATAGGGTTCGCAAGACCCTAGTCACTCCCCCCCAATAAAAATACCCTACCTGCCCCCCTCACCCTAATAATAGTGAGAGGAGGGGCAATAAACTAACCCTGTAAAATAAAATGTCTTACTTACCATTAGATGTCTTCTTTCTTCTTTTCTTTTCTTTTCTTTCTTCAACCCCCAAAAAGGCCAAATAAAAATCCATAATACTAGCTGCTTAAAATAAATCAGAAAGCAAAAAAACAAAAAACAAAAATAAAAAACACTGGGAAAAAAAATTCCAGACACTAAAAAAATGATCTTTTTTCACCCAGCGAGGGCACCACACAGAATGAGCCTTCCCACGTCCTGCAATTAATCTTAGAGAACTCTGATTGGTCTCTACATTTACCTGTCACAGCACTCTGATTGGTTGGCTTGGAATCCAACCAATCATAATGCTCTGAGTCATTTTACACAGCGTGGGAAAGTTCTTCGGAATTTTCCCATGCTCTGTGTGACAAAAGCAACTTCGCCACTGGGTGTTGGAGGGAACTACTGGCCAGCCTTTTACCCTGTGACTATGGCCCCTTTAATTTATTTTGGCTGAGAGACCCTAATTGTGCCTATTGGCACTTTAAACATTTGGTTCTTCGAACTCCCGAACAGTCTAAGAGACCGCAATTCGACATTCAAACACGTGGTGGCAGCCATCTTGTTCACATGGACTAAAACCGCAAATAGACTTCAGGGGGACTTAGCCGCAAATGCCCTGGAACTATTTTCGGCATGAAAACCTCTCGGTTCCCGGTCAGTCCTCCAGCGGCACTTAGCCGCGATTCTATGGAACTGTTTTGGGCATGAAATCCTGGGTTCGCCCGGGCAAAAATATGACTTCCATAAAATTTCTGAACCCCTTAACTGGGTGATTTTTGGATATGTTGTTCACCCAGATCAGAGCTATGCAACATTTATGGGAATATCTTGTGTTTTGGGGTACTTATGGTACTTACTTTATAAAAAAAAATTGTGTTTTTTCTGCCTGGGGATAATTAAGTTAATGCATTAACTACCTTAATTATATCACAAACAGAGGGGAGAGATTGTTTAATGTATGTGGGAGTGTCGGACATTGTTATACTGTTTTAATTGGTCGGTACAGTTGGGAATGCGGTGTTCCATCAGGTCCAGGGGGTGTGCCTCTGGCCTGAGGAATTGTATATAAGCCAACCTGTACCAATAAAGCTTCAGACTTGTTCTACCCTTCATGAAGTCTTGGCTCATGTTTGGGAGATTGGAGAACTACCTACACTCTGGGGATTGCTATAATCACTATACTCCCCAGAATATAATCACTAAGCTCTTGTAAGAGCTTGTCCCTGCTCTCTACCTACTGGAAGCTTGATCCTGGTCTTGGGTCCAGAGTGCGTGGAAGACGGCGAGACCCCAACCAAGCTGAGGCGGTTTGTGGGGTCTGAGGTGGTTAGGGTGTCTAGTGGAGTGCTTGGAGCCCTCGGGAAGCACTAGGAGCATCTGTCAATGGAGGTACCCAGTCAGGGTGCCAGGCGATCTGTTACACTCTGTATGCCGCAAGTAGGGGCATGCAGGAGGATTTAACCATAGTGACCCCCATAGGTTTTAATGTGGGGGGAGGGGGGTAAAGGGTAGGAATTAATATTATTACAAGGAGGGAGCTGGTAGTGCAGTGTTATTTTCGTCCTAAAGGATAAAACCAATTATTTAATTTTTTTAACGAAACTTTCACTGGTGCACATGTCTACTGGCAAGTAATGGGTTACAAATGTCACACACCTACACTTGCATGTGGACAAGTAACCCCCTTCCTGCAACAAGTTAGCAGCAGAATGCTGTCAGTATTGGACAACCTGCTCTCTTACAGATAAGGCCTGTATGTCTCTGCAGAAAGCAGATGGTACTCACGTTCTGGCTAAACTTTCCTTTTTTATTCCCTGCACGTAGTTTAAGGGAAGCAGGAACTAAATTGGACTGTAATGAGCTTAGCTGCAAAATAGAACAGTAAAAGTGTTTTGCTGGTAGAAAAGACAATGTCACAAACACATCCTTCATTTACTCAATGGGTAAAGGCCAGAGTCCAAGATTTGTACTGAGGGTAATTAATCAAATAAACCACGGTATGGATAATGAGCAGCAGTATTTTGGGACAATATGGCTCTTCATTAATGATTCGGTAAAAGATAAAAGTAAAATTTACTTAAAACATCTCTTTATTTTACAGCAAAGACTTCCCAACATATTGAAAAGCCGTGTTTATAAATACAAAGTAAATGACCCACCTTATCGCTCCTAGAACCACTGATGGCCAAGGCTTTCCTTCTAGTGTGTGAAACCACCAAGTGTCTCTACAGCCAACAGGAATCCCAGCACACTGGCTGCACTGATTTCATTCTGTAAGGGTCTCCATAAATCATGGATCTACGGCTGCCATATCTGCCATGTTTTTCTGGACAAACATTATTTCTTTATGTTTATGGACAGTACATGATAAGTGCTGCCCTGCAGTCTATTAAAGTGTGGATTCCTGCATGATCAATTACTTGATTAACTTTTGGTCTACCCTGTGTATCCTCTGGCTACTCTGATCAGATATTCATAAAAATGCCCATAAAGACCATAAGAAATCAGGGGACTACTTTGTCTTATGGTAAGTGAATGCCAAAATTGACAAAAGGCAGAGCTAATACCATCAGTTTTGTCATTTCCCCCAGTGACAATATGAGACAATATCCATATGGAGGCTCCCGCAGTCTTGAGAGATCCTTAATGGACATCAGTGAGAGTACAGCATGTACTTTGCATGTGTCAGAGTACAGCACTGATGTGGACTCATGGCAGGTGAACCAAAATCTTTAGATCAAAGTTGGCATGCAGGGAAAGCTTTAAGTAGGTCTAACTAATTTCTGCTGCACCCCTGGGGCCCTGCACCCAAAGCAGCAATGGGTGCAGTGTGAAATATGCTTTAATTACACTTTGATTTCATTGTTCACATGCATTAAAAATACAGGACTCCAGACTATCCAGATTTCGATGGGACAGTCCATTTTTTAGGAATCTGCCCAGCCGCCCTAAATTTGTTCCTTGGGGTCTCGCATTTGGGGACACCGGGGAACTGTACCTAGGTAGCACAGCCTGCTTGAATGCATCACACACCCATGCTGTGATCAGGCCCCTCGTACCATGCAGAGAGTGCCAGAGAAGCTGTATGTCAGCATGAGTGACACCATTTTTAGGATTTCCAGTGAAACAAGGTGACATTATCCAGGACCTGCCCAATGGAGGTATCAGAATATGCATTTTGTATCCTAGTAGATGTTCCTTTTGTAAATCTTTCTCAGTTTTCTCAATAGAAATTGCAGACATTTTCTGTAAAGAAAATTATCATAGCCCAAACGAATAATTTTTTTTTTTTTTTTATCACCGCTCAAAATTCCCTATGCTAAACCATAGGTCACTGAGGTTCTGGTATATTTTGTTATTATCATAATTACTTCAGCAGGTTGGAGACATTATTAATAATGCACAAGACTAGTGATTAGGACTTAATATTTTCCAGCGTGCATCAGGCATTCTTTTCCTGACTGGTTTTCTAATATTTTATTAGGTAACCAAAGCAACACAGTAAGACAGAAGGCACACTGTATCATATGGCTGTAGCCCAATAAAAATGAAATTTAGAGAAAAGAGAGAAAAAAAATTACTGATGTCAGAAGCACAGACATACCATCAGTTTGTGTAGACTGTGCCATCGTTAAAATATATCTTCTCTTTATGGATTTATTATGTATATAATGCATTAAAGTAGAGTGTGCAAAATAATTATTAAAAAGTAACCAACCCTGAATGCTCCCAAATTTGATGAAAATCTGCATTTTTTTTCTGTGGACCGAGAGGCTTAGAATTCTCACCCAGTCCTGAACGTTGAGCATACACCATAAACTCCTACAAAACAAGGTTTTATGCGATAAGTAGTTCAGAACCTGGTGGTAGTTTCATTTATGAAAATGCATTTATCAAACCAGTTGTGGAAACCAATAGAACCTGCTGCTATTGATCTGCCAAGTAACCCCTTTTAGTTTTTTTTTTTATGAATAATCACAGTCTATACAGGCATAGAACAAACTAATTTATAGAAAGCTATAAAGTTACTGAGGACTTAACATTTGTAAAAATTATATTTATTCCCTCAACTTCTCTAGGCTTTATTACTGCAATGTCTGCTTGCTTACACTTTCAATACATGTAATAATTCCAATTAATATCTCCTAAACATGCCATAGGGCTGCTCTTACACACTCTTTCTTCAAAAACATTTCTGTTCCAGTTGGCTAGAATTTATTTTTTATTTTTTAAGTGCACCCAAGGATATCTATCTCTCTGCAATCCCTTCCTTCTGTACCTTTACATGACCTCTCCATTCTGCAATCTCCACTTACCATACCTTAGCCTTAGATTCATTTGTGCCTTCTCAAGTCATTTCATTTTTAATCCTAGCTCAAACTAATGGAATATGCTCCCTCCCCAATCCCCACTTCCAGTTGACTGCCTCTATATCATCTTTTTGCAATCTCTAGAAGAAATACCTCTTCGAAAAGGTCTTCCCTGTCACATCCCAATTCGAAGCCTGTACTGGTCCCTATCAATCCACTTCATGTGACCATACCACCCTCCATTATCCTTGACCTTTACCTCCCCCCACAACTCCAATCACTCAGTTTCTAACTGATGTTACGATTCCATATGCCTCTTAACAAATGTATACTATTAATGTTTCATTAGTAATCATACATGCTCACTAATCACAAAACCAATAGAGCAACAAAATTGGACAAACCAGGTTTAAGATTCTACGCAAGTTGACAATTTGTATCTGTTAGAATAGATTACGTACACTGTAACCGGATTATAATTTACTCGTTGTATGATTGCTATGTAACATAATCTGAAAATAAGGCTCCATATAAGAATTGTTATAAATATTGACATTTTTTTATGTTCTTTTGATTAATGTCATTGTTTATGACTGGTCCAATGTAAATGCTGAACATCAAAATTACAAAATTACCATATTTAACGTAAAACAATCTATTGATCTCGACATCTGTGATTTCCAAAGAAGTGTAGATGTTATCGTCTGGCATCAACTGTATAAAAATTATAAACAGGGTAGATATCTGGGAGGATAAGACCTACTGAAAATAAACGAATGACAGCTAATTACAAGTACAAGGCATGACCGCACAAAGCTTTGCTTTATCACACGACTATCTTTATTATGGACCAATTGATGGAAGTATTGCTCTCTGACCAAAATAGTCTGACATTTAGAATTGTGTAATATTGCTGGTTAACCTGTGGTCTACCTTCAACACTTATATGGTTTGTGAATTCAGACTACAGATAATGTTATTCATGGAATAGAATTTAGTTACTTTGAAAATAAATGGGTGAAACCTAAATTTACTTTATAATCTGCAACATATTACAAAAAAAGGGAAAGATTGCTCCTGTAGACCCCTTCTTATATCAGTCACAAATGATAAATAAAGGAGGATAATATCTGTATCAGAATACAATATTCAGTATGACGTATTAGAGAGTCTCTACCTAATATGTGGCATATGGTCAGCTAAAATAAAGAATGTTTAACTTACTCCTTGTGATACTGTATACACGGGGCAAGTCACTTACAAATTATACTCAATTATTGAAAAACAAAAAGTGTCTCCAAAACAAACAAAATCATGAATGTAGATCCTACATACATTCCAATTTGGTTTTATTAAAGGAACATTGTGTAATTTGTAAAAAACATTTGAGAAAGGTTTGACAACTCACTGGCCTCAAATAAGCACTCTGTTCTCAGTGTCACATTATGCCTTGTTCTGCGGATCAGTCTGGTGATGGCTTCTGATATCCAGTACTCTTTTTACAATTCTTGTTTAGTTTTTCTTGGTTTTTTGGTTTTCTATTCTGTGTCTGGTTTTCTTTATGCTGGGTTTTTCTGGGTTCATTCTTGTAATCCATCCCTGGAATTCCCAGTGTCCAAGTTTCCTTTAACCCCTTAAGGACCGCGGACGGTTCAGGACCGTCATCGGCATTTTCCCATTGCCGACCACTGATGGTCCTGAACCGTCCTAACAGTCTTAGTTACTTACCTGATCGCCGTCGTTCCCCCGGTGGCGATCAGAATTTGCTCCCGGTGTGGGGAGACTGCCGGCAGCCCAGACAGTCTCCCCACACTGGATTAGAACCCCTGTGGCCATGTGATTGCTCAACACAGCGATCACATGGTCACAATAGGTGTCCATGTGTCTGCCTGCAGGGGGACTGCCTGTGCTGACAGGCAGTCTCCCTGCTAGTGTAAAATCATAAAAAAAATCTAAAGTTAATGTTAAAAAAATAAATAAAAATGATATATGTGTATATATATATATATATATGATATATAGACATATATTATATATATATAATATATGTCTATATATCATATATATAATGTCATACTAAGTGTATTTTTATATTAATATGTACATATATTAATATAAAAACACACTTATAATTAAATTACACACGCATATAGCCTTCCAGCTGAAGTGGTAGAGGTTAACACAGTAAAGGAGTTTAAGCATGCGTGGGATAGGCATAAGGCTATCCTAACTATAAGATAAGACTAGGGACTAATGAAAGTATTTAGAAAATTGGGCAAACTAGATGGGCCGAATGGTTCTTATCTGCCGTCACATTCTATGTTTCTATGTATATATATAATATATATATAATAACTATATATATTGTATATATATATTATTATAAAATATAAATAATAAGTAATTTCAATTAAATGAAAAAATTTAAAACTAATAAAAAATTAAAAAAAAATTATGTATCTATATGAAATTTTAGTCTAACTGTATTTTATAATTAATATATATATATATTTATATCAAAACACACTTAGAATGAATTTGTATAAATATCTATGTATATATAAATAAAAATAATACAAAATATACATATGTCCATATACAAAATTACATAAATAATTATATAAATATACACGTAGACTTCAAATATATAGATATGCATATATATTTAAATTCTACGTGCGTATTTATGTAATATTTTTACATAATTAAGTAATTTTATTGATTGCAATTTGAGGGACCTGCCTGCCAACCCAGGCTGAAAGAGAATTTAATTTGCTAGCACTGTATTTTACCCTGTAACGTTCTACGACACCCTAAAACCTGTACATGGGAGGTACTGTTTTACTCGGGAGACTTCGCTGAACACAAATATTAGTGATTCAAAACAGTAAAACATATCACAGCGATGATATTGTCAATGAAAGTGACTTTTTTTGCATTTTTCATACACAAACAGCACTTTTACTGATGATATAATTGTTGTGATATGTTTTCCAGTTTTTAAACACTAATATTTGTGTTCAGCGATGTCTCCCGAGTAAAACAGTACCCCACCATGTACAGGTTTTATAGCATTTTTTAAAGTTACAGGGTCAAATATATGGGTCAAATATTTTTACATTGAAAATGGCCAGGTTGGTTGCCTTTGAGAGCGTATGGTAGCCCAGAATGAGAATTACCCCCATTATGGCATACCATTTGCAAAAGAAGACAACCCAAGGTATTTCAAATGGGGTATGTCCAGTCTTTTTTAGTAGCCACTTAGTCACAAACACTGGCCAAAATTAGCGTTCAATTTAGTTTTTTACTTTTTTCACACACAAATAAATATGAATGCTAACTTTGGCCAGTTTTTTCGACTAAGTGGCTACTAAAAAAGACTGGACATACCCCATATTGAATACCCTGGGTTGTCTACTTTAAAAAAAATATGTATATGTGGGGTGTTATTCAGAGATTTATGACAGATAATACTGTTACAATGTCACTAATGATAAATGTTAAAAATGTATGTTTTGAAACCGCAATATCCTACTTGTACCTATAGCCCTATAACTTGCAAAAAAAGCAAAAAAGCACGTAAACACTGGGTATTTTTAAACTCAGGACAAAATTTTGAATCTATTTAGCAGTTTTTTTCATTTGCTTTTGTAGATGAGTAAAAGATTTTTCAAGTAAAAGTCAAAAAACATGTATTTTTTCAATTTTTCATCAGATTTTTGTATTTTTTTAAAATTAAAATACATGAGATTATATAAATAATGGTATGTAAAGAAAGCCCCTTTTGTCCTGAAAAAAAATAATATATAATTTGTATGGGAACAGTAAATGAGAGAGCGGAAAATTACAGCTAAAAACAAACACCCCAAAAGTGTAAAAATATGCCTGGTTGCAAATGTACAACATCGCAAAAACAGTCCAGTCATTAAGGGGTTAAATGTTTGTTCTATGTTGCCACACCCGTTTTTTTTCCATTTTCCTTTTGTTTCAGTCTGGACCTGCAGTAGTGTTTCAAGTCTAGTGCTATATATGTCTTCTTTGGTTGGTTTAGCATACATTAGGCAGTGTAGGACCTGCTGAATATGGGGTACATTGGCGTTGTTGGCAGGCTTATGCAATGTATGATCATATAATGTAACTAAATCCCCATACTTTTCATATATAGTGCTTAGTTATGTCTCCTCTTGTTTTGCCTATCATATCTTGCCTTGTTTTAGTTTGTAATCCCAGTTCATGTACAGTCCTGTCCTGCCCTGTTCTTGTTTTCCTCATGTCTTGTGTACATGTTCTGGGTTCTGCTTCTGGGTTCTACTAGTTCTGTCTTGTTTTCATGTTTGGTGTCTGTTCTAGCCTTGCCTTGTTTCTGTATTGGATACATGTCTGCTGCAGAGCCCCCCTATCCAGTTCCTGGGAGGTCTGCATATCAAGCTCCTAGTTCCTGGGATCCGCTGTAGCTGCATCAGGGTTCTGGTTTGTGGCTGCACAAACGCTGGTGCTCAACACCAGGGGGTGTGTGGTTACCCAGCACCAGGCCCTGATAATCCACTTCCATGCTGAAGATTCCCAACTTCTCATCAGGCACTCGGGGGTCCCGGTTTCCGTACCGCCTCCCCTGACACTCAGCTGATTCTCTCAGCCAATGTAGAGTTTATGAACATCTCAGCCAATGTGTGTTGTCCTGCATGAACCTCTTTAGCTTAGTAGAGGATGAAGCCGCAAATGTCTGGAGGGATCCAAATTATAGTACTGCAGGCTTTAGTGGTTATGGTGATTTGATTTTGTTTAATGTGATAGAAACCGCTCAGAAATTGAAACAGATTGTAAACATAAATCAGACCAGGGATACTAAATTTCACCATATGCTTAATGACAATGACGTATCACACAATAGGACACACTGGAGAATTGTCAAAGGGAACTGTGCATTTTACAGAGAATATTATTATTGGTGGAACTCGTCAGTTTTCCAACATTCTAGGTATAGTGAGTAAAATTCTGTATTTCGAGAAGGTACAAGATAAACTAGGCACAGAGATTTAGGAGGGCTGAGAATAGGAAAAACACCGAAAAAGAAGGAAGCATTTTAGATATATGATTCAGATAGTTCACATTATGGGCAGTGACTTTTTATCGAATTGCTTAGCTATAACACTTGTACGGTTACTTAGATATATGTATCTTGTTTTCTACAGAACAAAGATGGTGTATTGAACCAGAAACTACACAGAAAGCACTGACCAAGCTTCAAAGTACCAGCAGCTGTTCTTCAATAAGAAACTTCAGCTCAGATTATTTTTTTCCCAAGTAAGTTTTTCAAAAGATTGTTATTTATATAGAAACAGCTGTTCCAACAGAAAACTGCTCTGTGCTGGCTAGATTAGCTTTTCTATAAGAAAAGTTTCCTTCTTCTAAATGTATATGAGATTTAGTTAATGATATATCTTTAGACAAGGGGTTGATACTGTAATTATACATAAAAAAAAATATTTACAACTTGATTCTATAGTTAACAGCATCTGACATACTTTTACCACTAATACTAAACTGTACATTGGATAGCTTCACGGATAGAAAAAATATGCACATATGAAGATATATTGTTAAATTTGTAGCATTGCTTATGGGCAATCTAAGTAACGTTAGCACTATGTTCAATTGAGTGGTTATGGTGCAAATAGGCTGTTAACACCTTCCCATGTTTTGTTTTTTTCCTCAAACCAGTTTTGGAGTAGTTTGACAAAAAATCTAAAGTAACAAAAAGCTCTCTTAGGCTCTTGTAGTCCATCCTCTCTATAGCCACATTAAAAATACAAAATTTACACTTCCACATTACCAGTGCCAATATCGTCCAACCTGGCTGGAACTGGTAGGCTGAGAGCTCTTGGGGCAAGTTAGCCCAGAGCAAGAGCAAAGCAAATAAACATATTTAGCCAATGCCCATGTCATTTTATTTGTGATACAGCCACATGGCACTTCAGTGTTATGAAATTCGGACGGCTCGCCATTTATCAAAAATTTGGATGAATTGCAATCTGTTTGAAATCTAATGAAAAAATCTATCACTTGGAAAAAAGTAGCCATGATTTAAATTGAAGGCAAAACAGACTCACACTCATTACAACGCAACAAACAAACCACCCTATTTGCAATTTCCAGGTATTTTGTAAAAGAAAGAATTCACACTCAATGCATCTCCCATGACTGCTGTGCTCTGATGGGAATAAATTGCAGAAAATAAGTAAAAAACAAACAAACAAAAAAAAAAAACACTTTTTTTCAAAATTGTCATTATAACGATACATTTTAAAATAATTATTCAAGCTTCAGGGAAAAAAACTCACCTATAATAACAATGAACATTTACCGTTTTACCCCTTAGAAGAAAAATAAATGGAATAAAGTAAACTGATTCCAGTAAATAAGCAGAAAGCATGTTAAAATAAGAAGGAGGTTAACTTATAAACACTGCTTATTACAATAGGAAACGTTGCATCCGAGTCCTTAAAATAATCATAATGATGAATAAGAGGAGCGTAGCATTTGTATTTCTATCTCTAGTTTACACTGAATTGTTAAGCAAAGTGTCAACGAGGACGAGATGTTGCTTTTAGCAGCCAACTTGAACAAAAACGCAGAGGGGCTGTTAGAACCCCTCCCAACACTGCTTATCAATGAAGGAACCTGCAATAGCTTGATGAGTGTCTATAGGCAGTTTATAAGTATACCATTAAAATAAGTATTTCCTAGCCCCGGGGGGAAATGATTCTGGTGTATTCATCATCAACTGTCAAGCATGAAAATAATAAGCATCCGATAGATAAAATATACATCGGAAAAAATTCAACCTGCCAAGACGGTTTGGAACTGAGAGTTTGGAAAAAAAACATCTAATTACAAGATGTATCTGCAGGAGAACCAGAGAATGTGGGCCAATGCCTGAACGTTTCTAGGTTAAATAAATCATAGCATAGACTTGTAAGATGGAGATTAAATCTTGCTTTTGCCAAAGGTGCCGCAAAAAAAAAATCAAAAATCACAAAATCTTGTGAAGGCATTAGCACACAAATCCAAACTTTTGCTCAGTCTATAATTAGACCACCAATCATCCCTTGTTAGCATCTGTTTTAATGAGAATATAGAGGAGAATACTTATTAGAAGATACAGTGACACATGAGATCAAAGGCACCGAATGGTAATCGTGTGTTTAATAGGTTTGTTGTTTAATGCCTTGGGACACTATGAGTGTTTCAGATGTTATTATCCTTTATGATGAGCGAGACCGGATAATTAACTGTTTAAGAAATCAAATGTATGCATTCTATAAACTAATTTACAATAAAAAAAAAAAAAAGATACATTATCTACAAATTAGGTAGACTCCGAAAATGAAAAACTAGATTTAGGGGATTGGTCATTAACTGTTTTTCAGCAGAAGTACGGAAAACAAATGAAGTAAACAAATGTTTTTAGCAGAACTTGAGTCACCTCTGAGTAGTATCATTTGGTGATTTCAGTATTAGCATGTCATTTTGAACTGTATGTGAAGCTTGGCCCCCATGGGCTTTCCAGGGGACATGACTAACCCACGTTAGCAATAAATAGCTTCCCAAGATGGCGAAGCTTTCCCTTGAACTGAGCTGTAAATGCATTTTAAATTGGGCACAGCTGGGGCCTTGTTACGAAGATGTATTTCACGCCGAGCTGGGTTTGTTTGTTTTTTTTGTCTTTTTTTTATACCCAGTCTGATAATTGTTGCATTTTCACAAACAATCATCAAAACTAGTAAAGTTTCAAACACCTCTTTAAGACATTTAACACAGCTAAATTTATTAAAAACATAAATTAAAACTCAGGAAAACAGTGGATTTATTTGACCCCTTACAGCATCTTTAGCATCATTTCAGTGCCAGCCACACCATTAAGGTGGTAGGCATAGGTGTTTGCCCAGGGAGCAGAGTAGCTGGAGGGGGCACAATCTATCTGTGCTCCCACCTTTTATAAAAGATATAAGGTGGAGCCAGCGCTTGAACAGAGCAGATGTGTTAAGCCGATGCTCTTCACTGAAATAGCTTCCTGCACAATTTTATTGCCCAGAAAACACTCATATCCCAGCTATTAAAGCCCTGAACATCTGGGGCAACTATGATTTGAAGATCTAAAATGGCAAAACTTGCACCTACCCTAAAACTCCTCACATTGGAGATTTGCTTTGCCTTGTTCCCACAAAGGAATAATCTCCAACATCGTTGGATGCCAGCACAGGGGAGGACCAAGTGAAAGCCTCTCACACAGCAGTGGATAAAATCACCAGCCTCCGCCAAGTATGTGGAGAAGACTACTCGCTAGAGTCCACAACCATGCCTGGCTAAAATGGCACCCAAGAGGGAGTTGTCCACTAACTCCGCGGAGGTCAGCGCAAAGGATAACCTAGATACATTTCTAAACTTGGCAGCCACAATTTGAGAGCCCCAGATGGAGTGTGTGGCGGGACCGCTGCCTGTTCATGAATTGCTAGGAAATGTGCCCCGTAGTTTCCCCTGTAATAGGTTGTGTTTGTGTGTTCTACCTGCTCCCCATTTGGGAGAGCTCAATGCAAACGGGTTCTGTTTGCCTCCCGAACAGGGACCACCAAAAAACCTCATTTAGAATGTTGTCATAGAACGTTCACACCTCATAACGAGGTGTGAAAACCACAAACCGCAAGGGAAGCCTTGATGCGCGCCGACCCTGGGTTGTACCCCCGCTATATATGAATTAAGAGCCCCTTCTTCCCCAGTAATGGGACGACACACAGTTCCAGGGGTACAACAACAACTTTATTGGCCACACTCGGCTTTATACTTTCCCCATGCAAGGGGTGGATCACACACCATTCCATGCCCCCTTCCACGGCCCTCCATCTTCCAGGGGTCTGTGCATGTGACAGGAACTCCAGTCCCTTTGTTCCCAGTTCCCACCACCCATCCTCAGGGTTCCCCACCACCGGTGACCAGGGGTCTTTATACCATGAGACTCTGTACCTGGGAGTCCCAGCGCGGGAAAGCTTCCCGCCTCTGTGACTCACAGCTACAGAAAGGCCACCACCGCCATTATCCCCAAGAGAGTGTCCCCACCAATCTCAGGGATCTCCCAGTAAGGTAACTGCCTCCGTTCGGGGGGTCCCTGGGTGAACCCAGGCAAGGGAAGCATCTCCATTCAGGACACGAATGCTCCCCCTGGTCGCCGTCCATCTATACAAATGGTGTTCACCCAGGGAATCACTCATTAATTACTTCCCTTGCGGTTTCACACTTATGTTGCAAGTTGCAAACGTTCTAATTGATTGGTGTGAACACTACAGGGGCACTGGGGAGGACCCTGGGGTGGGAAGCAATCCACGAATACTCTCCCTAGATGGCATTCATCTAACGAACGGGCCGCCACCCAGGGTCGGCACGTGTCAAGGCTTCCCTTGCAGTTTGTGGTTTTCACACCTCGTTATGAGGTGTGAACGTTCTATGACAACATTCTAAATTAGGTTTCTTGGTGGTCCCCTTTCGGAAGGCGAACGAAACCTGTTCGTATTGAGCTCTCCCGAACGAGGAGCAGGTAAAACACACAAACACAATATAATACAGGGGAAACCACGAAGCACATTTCCTAGCAATTCACAAATAGGCAGCTGTCCCGCCACAGAGGGACCAGCCAGTAAAGAGGATATTAAAACACTCCTTATAGATATTAAGGGATTGTTTGCTGCAGACATCTCTTTGGTTAGAAAAGTCACAGGTTGCATGCAGGCAGTGGAGGAGGATGTGGGTACCTAAAAAGGTAAACAAGATGAAATGGCTGGTGTAATAGCTCAACTTCAGAGCAAAGACAATATCTATGAGACAAAGTTGGCTTATATGGAGGATCTACACAGAAGGGGAAACATCTGGATAAGAGTTATGCCAAAGTCTACACCCTCCGAGGAAATACCACATTTACGTAGACGAATTTGGGCTAAACTGCTGCCCTTATCTGGGGCTAAGAATCCAGAGCACTACTCCATGTCCTTAAAGATCCTCTTGTGTGGTTCCACATGGAGGCTGATAAAGCTACAGTGATGGCAGCTGGTGAAGCATCTCCAACCAACATTTTTGATGATCTTATTTTTTCTTTCAATAGTAACTTTTCTCTTTTCAACTTGGTGGTGATTCCTGGGATCTGTTACAAGCTTTTACATGATCACACTATCCTATACTGGTAGGGCCCGGTGCACAGGTTGAGTGTTCAGCATGAGGGAAAACAACTCCAGCTTTCTGATGTATTATAAGTCGATACCTTTGTCTCAGCACTGGAACTTTCATTGCCTGTCTACCAGTGCCAGAACGCAGCAAGAACCCATGCAGAACTCACTTGAATGTGGACTCTGTCTAGCCCTTCTACCCTAAGGATAGTCCCGCTACAGGTCTCCTAAAGATAGCTGCACTAATCACCTCTTTTAGCAGCTTAACTTTGTGGATCCGCAATTTGATTTGATTTTTTAGAACGCTGTTGTCCTTACTTTATTTAAAATTAAATAATTATTTTTTTTTTATTATGTATTTTTGCTTTAGCAACAAGCAATATGTATAACATTACCAAAGTGGCAGAGACAGATAAATATTGTTCTAGGAATATGTGGCGATACTGACCTATCATGCAACAACACGTCATAGTTTACAGCGTTCTTGTCATTCTTGTCATAGGTTAACTAAATCATATATCCATCACCTGCCCCTTCGGAGTTGGTCATGTAATCTTGCCGCCAAAGTGTTTTCAATTTGTAAGTATTTAAACAAAGGAAAACCATCAAATAATAAACCAGTACAACATAAGAATATTAACTGTTCGGGCTGTCGTCAATTAGCTGGGTTATAACGGAGCTTATGCACGAGCCCTATCTGAAGAGCCGAGCTACTAGTTTAATTGAGCTCAACTCAGAAAATAGGATAGAAGTAGGTAGTGTTGAGGGTATAAAGAGTCGTCATGGAGTAGTTGAAGTACATCGGTGTAGGGTTGAAACAGGCTGAAAGATGGATATCTCCGAGGAATAGTTCTGCAATAGTCAGTCAGGAAGGTGTCTGCAAGTATTGGAGAGGGTATGGGTCCTCAGCTGGAACAGGAGGAGGACAGCTTTGGTTTTTATTGTTACGTTTCTTCTCAGCTTGTTTTTATTTACTTAGAACAGTAATACAGAATAACTGTGAGATGACATTAGGCATTAGCCATGAAGGGCTGCACTTTTCAAGCAACACTAGGTTACTCTTTTACACAAGTAGATTAAACTAAATACACAGTATTTATATAGCCTTCATTAGCTAGCTGGTATAACTATTGTTGATTTACTGTGCTGTAAAAACAGTGAAGGAAAAAAGTATTTGATGATCTGCTGATTTTGAACGTTTGCCCACTGATAAAGAATCGATCAGTCTATAATTTTAATGGAAGGTGTATTTTAACAGTGAAAGACAGAATAACAAAAGAAAAATATCTAGAAAAACGCATGTCAAAAAAGGTATAAATTGATTTGCATGTCAATGAGTGAAATAAGTATTTGACCCTTTCGACTTAGTACTTGGTGGCAAAACCCTTGTTGGCAATCACAGAGGTCAGACGTTTCTTGTAGTTGGCCACCAGGTTTGCACACATCTCAGGAGGGATTTTGTCCCACTCCTCTTTGCAGATCCTCTCCAAGTCATTAAGGTTTCAAGACTCAGGTTTGGCAACTCGAACCTTCAGCTCCCTCCACAGATTTTCTATGGGAGACTGGCTAGGCCACTCCAGGACCTTGATGTGCTCCTTCTTGAGCCACTCCTTTGTTGCCTTGGCTGTGTATTATGGGTCATTGCCATGCTGGAATACACATCCATGACCCATTTTCAATACCCTTGCTAAGGGAAGGAGGTTCTCACCTAAGATTATGGTTGTTTTTTTTGTTTTTTATTAGATTTTATTTGTATTTTCACATTACATAGCAGGACATAATTATTACCAGTAATTTATTATAAAATACATCCTATATAATATATATAAAATGCATATATTTTGCCATTTTTTATAAACCAAATGGGAAGATATGAGAAAAGACAAAAGAAAGAAAAAACAAAATAATGACCTGTGTATCTCAATTGTGATCTATTAAATATGGTTTCAAAATTGCATATATTCTTCCACATGTGGAGAGAGAATCCTTTAACCTTTAAAGTTTCTAAAGGGGATTGTATTAGCCATACTATCGAATCCTCTCCTTCCCTTATTCTTGTTTATAGATTAATCATATTTCCAGTATCTAATCCAAGTTACTAGATACTTCTCCCTACCACCCCTAGCAGACCAGTGTATATCTTCCATGTCCATGTGTTGTTTCAACCTTAGCTATCCACTGATCTATTGTAGGTATGTTAGTTTGTTTCCAATAGATTGGGATCAGTGCATTAGCTTCCCTTAATAGTACCCATAGTACTTTTTGTTTCTGTGTATCCGAAAAAGAAAAATGCCAACCTAGAAGCACCTGTGATGGTCTCAATGAAAACTTAAAAGGAAATACCTCTTTAATTAAATTAATAACTTGTACCCAATATGTTTGTATTCGTTTACAAAACCACCATATGTGGTTCATATCACCCTTTTCCTAGTTACATCTCCAGCACTGATCACTATAAGACGATTAAAAAGTATGGCTATTAACAGGGGTTCTATAACGCCGTGTACATAGGCGTGCGCACAGGGTGTGCCGGGTGTGCCTGGGTACACCCTAATCCCCGCAGCACGCCTAGGTATTGAGACCGGCAGGGGAGATCTAAGGATCTTCCCTGTCGGCTCAAGCAGAGCCGGCGCTATCCGAGCGCCGGCTCTGCTCTCAGCCTCCCTCCCCACATGCAGGGAGGGAGGCAGGAGAGGACCTGGGGAGCTCTAGCCAGCAGCTCCGCCGGGTTCCTCTCGCGAGATCTGAGCGTTGCCGCTGGCTAGCGTTCACTCACCACTGGACCACCAGGAAGGATCCCCCCTCCCTACATAAGGTAATAAGGGAGGGGGATATCAAGTAATCTGCCCCCACCTCCACTGGACCACCAGGGAAGGCAGCATCAACAAGGATCCCCCCTCCCTACATAAAGTAAGAAGGGAGGGGGGATATTAAGTAATGTACCCCCACCTCCACCCTCCACAATCACCCACACACATACACAGCACCAACACACATACAGCACCCACAGACATACACAGCACCTACACACATACAGCACCAACACACATACACAGCACCCACACACATACACAGCACCCACACACATACAGCATCTACACACATACAACACCCACACAAATACAGCACCAACACACATACAGCACCCACACACATCCACAGCACCTAAAGACATACAGCACCCACACACATACACAGCACCAACACACATATGCACCTTTCATTACAATCCTTACCCTATTCTAATATTTCCCCATTAGCCCAGTCAATATGAGGGTTATGCTTGTTAAGCCATGGGAATCCTAATATAATAGGACAAGAAGGAGATGCAATCACCTGAAATATAATCTCTTCCTTATGTGATGTACCAATGGAAAGATTAATGGGTAAGGTTTCATGCGTTATCAATGGTTGTGAGAGTGGTCTCCCATCAATAGCTTCAACAGCTAGGGGTGATAGTCTCTCTTTGATAGGGATAGCACCCTCACAAACAGCACCCTCACACACAGCACACAAACAGCACCCTCATACACACACAGCATACTAACAGTACCCTCACAAACACAAACAGGACCCTAACAAACACACACACAGCACACTACCAGTACCCTCACACACAAACAACACCCTCACACACAGTACATTAACAGCACCTCTGATGCTCGCCTTCAAGATTTCTTGAGGGCTGCACCGTTCCTGTGGAACTCGCTTCCCTCCTCCGTTAGATGCTCTCCCAGTCTCCACTCCTTCAAAAAATCATTAAAAACCAACTTCTTCATAAAAGCGTATCAATTAAACTGTTAATAGCTCCTGGCTGATTCCTCTTCTGCAACTGTCATTAGTCTAATACTATCCTTACCTTTTTGTGTCATTTTACCCCACTCCCTCTAGCATATAAGATCATTGAGCAGGGCCCTCAAACCCTCTGTTCCTGTGTGTCCAACTTGTCTGGTTACAAATAAATGTCTGTTCGTCCACCCATTGTAAAGCGCTGCGGAATTTGACGGCGCTCTATAAATATCATAATAATAATAATAATATAAACGTCCTCTGAAAAGAATAAAAATAGGTTTATCCTTGACATTTCTATCACCTTTGACAAAAAGAACTTTTCATGCAAAGCCCTGATGGATTCAGGTGCTGCTGGAAACTTAATCGACGTTCAATTTGTCAAAGGTAATACTATACCTATCAAAGAGAGACTATCACCCCTAGCTGTTGAAGCTATTGATGGGAGACCACTCTCACAACCATTGATAACACATGAAACCTTACCCATTAATCTTTCCATTGGTACATCACATAAGGAAGAGATTACATTTCAGGTGATTGCATCTCCTTCTTGTCCTATTATATTAGGATTCCCATGGCTTAACAAGCATAACCCTCATATTGACTGGGCTAATGGGGAAATATTAGAATGGGGTAAGGATTGTAATGAAAGGTGCATATTGCATGTAACCAAAAGAGTTGGCACTATTGAATTACCCACTAGTACACCACAAAATCCCAAGATCCCTAAACAATACCAAGACATTAAAGAAGTATTCAGCAAGACTCAGTCTAATACTCTACCTCCTCACAGACCATATGACTGTTCCATTAACTTACTACCAGGTGCTATGCCACCTAAGGGAGCAGTCTATGCTCTATCTCCTCAGGAGAGTAGTGTAATGGAGGAATATATTAAAGATTCATTGAATAAAGGCCATATATGAAAATCATCCTCGCCTGCTGGTGCAGGATTCTTTTTTGTATCTAAAAAGGATGGTGAGTTGCGCCCATGTATCGATTACAGGGCATTGAACAAAATCACCATTAAGAACGCCTACCCCATTCCTCTTATTGCTTAATTATTTGACATACTCCAGGGTGCTAAAGTGTTAACTAAGCTTGACCTTAGAAGCGCTTACAATTTAGTGAGAATCAAGGAAAACCACGAGTGGAAGACTGCATTTAATACCAGAAGTGGACACTATGAATATCTAGTGATGCCATTCGGGTTGTGCAATGCTCCAGCGGTTTTCCAAGATTTCATTAACGATGTACTCAGGGATTACAGTTACTCGTTTGTCTTGGTCTATCTGGATGATATCCTTATTTATTCTCCTGACCTCCAGTCTCACCACGATCATGTTAAACAAGTTCTGCAAACCTTATTAAAAAACCAACTTTATTGTAAATTGGAAAAATGTATCTGAAGTACAGTTTTTAAGATATAATATTTCTGCCTCGGGGTTTCAGATGGATCCTAAAAACTAGAGTCTGTTCTACAGTGGCCTTTACCCACTGGGTTGAAAGCCATTCAAAGGTTCATTGGTTTCGCCAATTATTACAGAAGATTTATAAAGGGATTTTCTTCAGTAATAGCCCCCATCACCAATACGACACGCAAGGGGGCTAGTAGTACGATATGGTCTAAGGAGGCAATTGAAGCCTTTGAAACTCTCAAACAGCGGTTTGCCTCCGCTGACATATTGATACATCCTGACATCAGTAATCCTTTCATACTGGAGGTTGATGCTTCAGAGACAGGGGTAGGGGCAGTTCTCTCCCAAAAAGAGAGCCAGGAAACTCCGTTACATCCTTGTGGTTACTTTTCAAGAAAGTTGTCTCCTGCTGAGTGCAATTACGATATTGGCAATAGAGAATTGTTGGCCATTATTCTAGCTCTCAAGGAGTGGCGACATCTTCTAGAGGATTCCAAGGACCCCCTTTTGATCATTGCTGATCACAAAAAACTGGCTTACATAGGAGATGCTAAACGATTATCTTCTAGACAAGCTAGATGGTCTCTATTTCTTTCTCGCTTTAATTTTCTTATCACCTACAGACCTGGTTCTAAAAATGTCAAGGCCGATGCCTTGTCCAGGCAGTTTGATACTGAGGCTATACAAGAGCAAGAAACGTCCCATATCATTCCCCTGGAATGTATCATTGCGTCCACTGTCCTTTCATTGTCCTCTCCACTGCTTGGCTCCATCATGGAGGCTCAGTCTCAGGCGCCCTGCAGTAAACCTCATGACAAACTGTTTGTTCCATTGGGGGAAAGGGTTAATATCATGTGTTTCATGACAATGTGTCTGCTGGTCACCCAGGTATTAATAAATCCACTTCTGCTATCATGAGGTCATTCTGGTGGGATTCCCTCAGGAAGGATATTAAGGAATATGTGCAGGCTTGTTCGGTTTGTGCGGTTTCCAAAGTGCCTCATAAACTCCCTTGTGGCTTATTACAACCTCTTCCTATTCCTGAGGTCCCATGGTCCCACTTGTCCATGGACTTCATTGTTGAACTTCCTAGTTCTAACGGTTATACCACCATTCTCATGGTTGTGGACCGTTTTTCTAAAATGGCTCATTTTATTCCTCTCAAGAAATTACCGTCATCTCAAGACCTGGTACTGATCTTTATACGTGAGATTGTCCGTCTGCATGGCATTCCTCACAATATTGTATCTGATAGAGGTTCTCAGTTTGTATCCCGGTTTTGGAGGGCTTTCAATAAGCAATTGGGTTTTGAATTGTCTTTTTCATCCTCTTACCACCCCCAGACTAACGGTACAGCTGAGAGGGCTAACCAGTCTTTGGAGTTATACTTGCGTTGTTTTGTTAATAGCACTCAAGACAATTTGTCCAAATTATTACCATGGGCCGAGTTTGCTAGGAACAATGCTGACCATGATTCCTCTGGGCATAGTCCATTTTTTGTTAATAATGGCCGGCATCCTACTGTCCTACCGGCTGTTTTTTCTGATACGGCTATTCCTGCTTTGGATGACCGTCTGGCTTCCATCCGTGATACCTGGGTTAAAGTTCAATCTGCTCTGGGTACTGCTGCTGACCGTTTCAAGCATTATGCTGATACACGTTGAGGTGCCAACCCTGTTTACCAAGTGGGTGAGAGGGTTTGGTTATCTTCTCGTAACATCAGGCTCAGAGTCCCTAGCATGAAATTTGCTCCTAGGTTCCTTGGACCTTTTCGTGTCCTTCGTAGGATCAATCCTGTTGCGTACTCTCTGGCCCTTCCGGCCTCCTTGAAAATTCCTAATACCTTTCATGTGTCCTTGCTCAAACCTCTTGTTTGCAATAAATATACTGTTTCAACTGTCCCTCCTCCTCCCTTAGTTGTTTCTGGACAGGAAGAGTATGAGGTCTCCTCCATAATTGATCCCAGGTTTTCTCGGGGCATTTTACAGTACTTGGTGGATTGGAAAGGTTATGGACCAGCCGATCGTTCTTGAGTTCCGGCATCTGATATACACGCTGGCCGCAAGATTCGCTATTTTCATGCCAAATTTCCTCTCAAGCCTGGTCCTGCCCGCCCGGTGGGCGTTCTTCATGTGGGGGTAATGTCACGTATTCATCCGCTTATAAAAATGTGGTTAATGGCATTTACTGTCAACACATGAAAAGTTGTGCCGAGCAGAAACCAAATCCACAGAAGGGTTAATGCTGAGCAGCAATTATGCAAATGAGAACCTGGTAACTGCCTTTGGGGTCAAAGGCCGGTTACAGCCTATCAGATCTAAAGGAGGGGTATTTAGGCCCAGTTCTCATCCTGCTCAGTGCCCTGTCGAGGTTTCCCTTGTGGTTGTCCGAGAGCGCGTTATTTATTTTTGTTATTCTGGTTATTTGACTTTGGCATTGTTTTTGACTTCCCTGTTTTCTGGCATCCCTGACTCCTGGCTTTTCCTTATCATTGTGTCCCTTTCTGTATCCCTTGACCTCGGCTATTCCTGACTATTCTTTGGTATGTTAGTCCAGCCATTCTAAGGTCCGGTATACGTTACCTATCAGTCCTCTGTGTTACACAATTCTATGTGCTGGATCATTCTGTAATCCTGACACACACCCCGTGCGCATGCCTTTGGTATCCAATAATTAAATTAATTTGTATGGCCACAAACTATAATCATGGAACTTGATGACAATAATCAGTTCCAGTTCCCAGTCTTGGGGCAATTAAGAATATATATACCTTAAACTATATTCCAAGTAAGCAAAGCTCATAAAAAAACAAACAAACAAACAAAAAAAAAGATAAATAGTATCCAAATCCCCCAGATAACTTAATATCTGACTAAATTATTATTCTTCGCATATCTAATTATTTTTAGCCTAAATATCTATTACATGTTAAGTGACTAAATTATTATAATCTACCTATAATCAGCATAAGTATACATTAAATTAAGTAAATCTGAATGACCCCAAATTATAATCATCTTAGCTTTGTTGCTTCAAGATGATTTATCATATCACCCAAGATTTGACAGTACATGGCCCCGTCCATTGACCCTTTGATGCGGTGCACTTGTCCTGTCCCCTTAGCAGAAAAACACCCCGAAAGCATAATGTTTCCACCTCCATGTTTGACGGTGGGGATGGTGTTCTTGGGGTCATAGACAGCATTCCTCCTCCTCCAAACACGCCGAGTTGAGTTGATGCCAAAATAGTTCGATTTTGGTCTTATCTGACCACAACACTTTCACCCAGTTCTCCCCTAAATCATTTAGATGTTCATTGGCAAACTTCAGACAGGCCTGTACACAGGGCCGGACTGGCCCACCAGGATACCGAAAAAATTTCCTGGTGGGCCGTCGGCACCTGGGCTGGGGAGACATTTGGGTGACCTGCGGCCGCAGGGAGAGCTCTGATGGTGGCCACAGGGGAATATTCCGGCCCCGGTCTCATTAAGCTGCGTGCTGGGGAGCAGAGACAGAACACACAGCTTCCATCTGCCATCAGAGCTCTTCCTGCGGCCGCCATCAGAGCCAGCTGCCACTGCGGCTGCCAGCACACCCATCTGTTTGCCCACAGGTAGCAACAATTATGTATGTCAGTCTGTCAGTGGGAGTGTATGTGTGTCATGCTTTGTGTGTCTGTGTCATGGTGTGTGTGTCTGTGTCATGGTGTGTGTGTCTGTGTCATGGTATGTGTGTCTGTGCCATGGTATGTGTGTCTGTCTGTGTCGTGGTGTGTGTGTCTGTGTCATGGTGTGTCTGTCTGTGTCATGGTGTGTCTGTCTGTGTCATGGTGTGTCTGTCTGTGTCATGGTGTGTGTGTCATGGTGTGTCTGTGTCATGGTGTGTCTGTCTGTGTCACGGTGTGTCTGTATCATGGTGTGTGTGTGTGTGTGTCTGTCTGTCTCATGGTGTGTGTGTCTGTCTGTCTCATGGTGTGTGTGTGTGTCTGTATCATGGTGTGTGTCTTTCTGTGTCATGGTGTGTCTGCCATGGTATGTGTGTGTCATGGTATATGTGTGTGTCTGTGTGGGTTTTTAAAAAACAGTGTTTTTACTCGCCTTTTTTTTACCCCCAACGTTGTGCTGGTCTCCCCTCGACTGGCCCTGCCTCTATGATGGAGATCATCATGCTTGATGATCTCATCCAATCCGGACTGACACAGGAAGCACCTCTAGTGACCGTCTGAGTGTCTGTCACTAGAGGTGTCACTAGGAAGCAATGTAAACACTGCCTTTTCTCTGAAAAGTCAGTGTTTACATTGAAAAGCCTGCAGGGACAGGCTATAGACACCAGAACCACTACATTAAGCTGTGTGTGTGTGTGTATGTGTGTGTGTGTGCGCGCCTGCTAGTGAGTGAGCTTGCTTGCATATGTGTGTGTGCCTGCAAGTGAGTGAGCTTGTGTTTTTATGTCAGTGAGCTTATGTATATCAGTGAGATTGTTTGTCTATGAGGCTGTGTATCAATGAGCTTGTGTGTGTCAGTGAGATTGTCTGTTTCTGCATGTGAGTATGCTTACTGTATAATTAAACATTTTACTCTGAAAGGACCAATATTTTATATTAGAAAAAGCAATATATATTTGAGATATTGAGTTATATATATATATATATATTTACTCAATCATCTGGGGTGGCAAGACATAGCCTTACATATTACATGTGACAATACATGGCGCAATGACTTATGGGGCTGGCATAGATTTTTTTTTTCCAGGGCTGCTTTGTATCCCCAGTCCGGCCCTGCCTGTACATGTGCTTTCTTGAGCAGGGGGACCTTGCGGGCGCTGCAGGATTTCAGTCTTTCACAGCGTAGTGTGTTACCAATTATTTTCTTGGTGACTATGGTCCCAGCTGCCTTGAGATCATTAACAAGATCATCCCGTGTAATTCTGGGCTGATTCCTCACTGTTCTCATGATCATTGAAACTCCACAAGGTGAGATCTTGCATGGAGCACCAGACCGAGGAAGACTGACAGTTATTTTGTGTTTCTTCCATTTGCGAATATTCACACCAACTGTTGTCACCTTCTCACCAAGCTGCTTGGCGATGGTCTTGTAGCCCATTCCAGCCTTGTGTAGGTCTTCAATCTTGTCCCTGACATCCTTGGACAGTTCTTTGATCTTGGCCATGGTAGAGAGTTTGGAATCTGATTGATTGATTGCTTCTGTGGACAGGTGTCTTTTATACAGATAACGAGCGGAGATTAGGAGCACTCCCTTTAAGAGAGTGCTCCTAATCTCAGTTCGTTACCTGTTTAAAAGACACCTGGGAGCCAGAAATTTTGCTGATTGATAGGGGATCAAATACTTATTTTACCAATTGACATGCAATTACATTTATAACTTTTTTGACATGCTTTTTTCTGGATTTTTTTTTTGTTGTTGTTGTTATTCTGTCTCTCACTGTTAAAATACACCTACCATTAAAATTATAGACTGATAATTTCTTTGTCAAATCAGCAGTGGATCAAATACATTGTTCCCTCACTGTACACAATTGTTGGAGGATCACGGCAAGTTATATTTATCTGATTGTAGAACGCTTGATTGTGCTTCGAGACGAGTAGATTACAATTAATCAACAGTACTTTTATAGCCTCCTTACCGTTACCTTTGGATATGTTTACCATTGATTAACTGTGTTGTAAAATGTACACCATAATTTGCAATATCTCTTAAAGACAAAGTACACAGTTTAAGAAATACAACATTTCATTCTAAAACTTGTAATATTTGCATTTGCCCATAACACACCCTCTCCATTAAACTGTGGGCATTGTAGCACATTTCTTCCTTAAATTAGTAAACCAAAGTTCTCCAACAGTCTTTAGGTTTTTGTGCCCCCAGTATCTTAGATCATTGTTGTAACAGTAAAACATCCGTAGTGTGATCTTTGCCTGTAAAGGTGGTTGATTAAAATGAGCAAAGCTTTTGTCTGGGAAAGAATTGAAAAGAACGCCAAGTTCCAGAGTAAGATATTCTTGAATGGATCCGGATACGAATTGTAATCCAAAATTAAAAGTAGTAATTGTATTTGTAATCCAAAGTCTTTAAAGGCCTGTAGAAGTTTACATTCCTTAGATACATTGCTGGAGGTTGTGTTTGTAGAATACCCAGGTATTTGTTGTTGAGTATAGGTTGTAGAGTCCAGCTTTCCAAATATTTGGCTAGAGATGGTTGCAGATATTGAATCAGCATCATTTAGTATCTTTTGGTCACATTTAAAGCTGCAAATGTATTTAACATTTTATTTAAATAAGCCTTTAATAATTTCAGTTTAAAAGTTACCAGAGAGCCTGTATATTTACAATTTTATTTTGCCCTGATGTATCTTACATATATATATTATTTTTAATCATTTTATAAATATTTATTTTTGCAGAGCATTTAGAGAAGCAAAGGGTGTATAACCACCTGTTGCCCTTTTTTTCTAGGAGGGTAGTATAATATCAACTCTGTTTAGGAAAAAAATAAGCTAGTTAGCAAATATTATATAAAATATAATATAGTGTACTGCATTGTACTGCACTGAATGTATTTAAAAGCCATGTCTTTCTCTTTATGGCTGTATGTAATAATGTTGTTCATAATTTGGAATATAAAACGACTTCTCAATTCCTTAGAATGTTTACATGTCTATCTTCGCAACCTTGGCTGGAAACTCCAGACTCCAAAAATAGTAATGCTGTTATAATTCCTGATTTTCGATCAACAGCTAGCGTAACTGACAATATGGAAATTATCACTGTTTTATAAAACTTTTCTTATATAGTGGACTGTCTGTCTGTCGCTTCTGTATCACTTTTCTTTTGACAACATCTTGCATTAATCTTTATCTGCGCATGCATACTAAGCAGCTACAAAGAGAACATATCCCCCTGCCTGCAATCCACTGTCCTGGAACTAATGGACCATGCTATGCTGGTGTATTAGGCATATTAGGGATTTTACCAAATATGTATATTTGTTCTCTTATGATATTAATTAAGATCCACAATTTTAGCATTGTTTGCTAATTACAATGTACCTGGCATCTGAACTTAAAGTGCCTTGTACAAGTTCACATTAAAATCATCTATTACCAAGAAAGGTAATAGGGAGGAGTCGGGCAACTATAGGCCAGTAAGCCTTACTTCAGTAGTGGGGAAAGTGATGGAAACCATGTTAAAGGATAGGATTGATGAACATTTAAAAACACATGGATTTCAAGATCAGAGACAACATGGGTTTACTTCAGGGAGATCATGCCAAATTAATCTTATTGATTTTTTTGATTGGGTAACTTAAATTATAGATCAGGGTGGTGCAGTAGACATTGCTTACCTAGATTTCAATAAGGCTTTTGACACTGTTGCACATAGAAGGCTTATCAATAAACTGTGAATGGTTCTTATCTGCTGTCACATTCTATGTTTCTATGTTTCTACCTCTCCATGATGGAGATCTCTCTCTGAGTCTGGGCTACAAATAGCTCAACAGGTCTGGGCTACAAATAGCTCAACAGATTCTTGATATTTCAAGACTTGTGCCATGACAAAGTATTGTGTCTTCTCTTACGTATAAGAGGTTACCTAGGTATTTATTATTTTATAGTTAAAGCTTCCAAGTACAAGTCCCTTCATGGTCGCCAATTGTAACCGCGGCTGGTTCCCTTGTTTACCACTATAATGTCTTAAAGCATAGAACTTAGTAGGGCTTACCATACAGATATCTTAGCCATAATTTTATATAGTTAGTGTAAGAGATCCTCTATTTTACATATATAAATAATTGAGAATACAATATAAAATAAGGATTGTCTTGTAAGCAATAGTTTTGTCTTTTAGATATTTATTATATAAAAATATAAATATAGACATATAAAATCCATTATATCAGAGTTTATAAGATTAAATTAAATGCTTGCAAATATCATTAATAGGTTAACATACCCTTCTGAACATGTCATCATGTCAGCCTCTCTGTCATTTTAAGATGGAGCAGCGTCTGTCTCCAAGTCTCTCCTCTGTGTCTTAACATTTAAAAGTTCACATATTTATACCTTAGGTGTCTCCATTTTAGGGTTACCGTAGTTCATATATGAAAAGGTAACACTTCTTTTACTTTATTCATTTTAGGACCTCCCTTAACTTGTCAAACATACAAGGCCATAACTAAAGGGTGAATACGTCATGGAAATTTTCCTGACTTAGTTCAAGATGGCATCTTAAAGTCTGAACATCCTTATCTACTAAGGTTACTACAGTATATTGTGTACTGAAAGAGTCGTAGCATAGCCTTGAAGCTTGTTTATGCATTATTGTTATTGTAATTCGTCTAGGACAAAATGGCGCAAACATATGCACTGAGGTTATTGCTTAAAGAAACAGTTATGGAAAACAATATGTTAAATGTCTAACCCCTTGTCAGTTTGCAATATCTCTTAAAGAAAAAGTACACAGTTTAAGAAATACAACATTTCATTCTAAAACTTGTAATATTTGATATCTATGGAGCTCTATCAGTGTGCTGCACTTGGCCTAGGTGGGTGCATGGTATGCCGTAACTGATCATTTCATATTAAGCAGTCTAGATATCACAAAACCCTCTGCTCATTTCTCTCACATAACTTAAGCAGTGCAGTGAAGCACCAAACTGCTGCATCGTTATTAGTGCTAGGAACAACAGCTTGTGCATCGGCTGTCAACTGTTGTCAGAAGGCAGCAAGGAATGCACAGACAAATTTATAGATAAACCTAGGATTTAAGGTATATGCAAAGGCCAACTACTGGTAATGCAGCTGTACCAAGACCCACAAGGCTGTACAAGCTCCTCTTTGACTGCCAGAGGCTACACTGATAGATAATAGTTTGGGCTAACTAGATAGTACCTAGGAATGGGATAGTCTGTTCTGTTTAGCCACCGAGAAAGGGTAGTGGGAACTACAAAAGGGAAGTCAACAAAGGAGTTAGGGATGAATCAAAAGGCACATGGAGGATGTAGGGAAGAGGTGCAAGGGGCACATGGAGTGATGTAAAGACACGTAAAAAGGGGGAGCGACACATGGAGGACATTGGAGGATGTGGGAAAATGAGAGGGAAGGGACACATACGTTACATGCTTTGACACTCCACACAGATCTACCTCAGCAATAACACACTGCCACACAAATAAACGCATCTGATTTGAGTCATTCTAAAATTTCAAATGACTTTGAATTCAAAATGGGGTTCATATAGGTCACAAGAAGCCCCATGACCAGCCCTGTGTTGAGTATTCAGACCAACAGATCCTTTGGGTATTCAAAGGTTCTGCTATGCATATTGTTCCCCACAGCCCAGAAATAGTTTATCCATTTTCATGTTAAAAGTATCAACATCAGTCACCAATTTACAGGACGTTACCACCAGTTTTAGGGCAGACTCTAAATCATGGATAGCCAAAAGGAAAATTCCCAGCTGTTATCTACTGCTTACAATTCACATTATGCTCTGCCAGGCTACGGGGTGAAGCATCATGAGGGTTGTAGACTTGTAGTTCCAGAACAGCTAGAGATCTAGTTTAACCCACTCTTGCACTAAAGCTTATTGTGGGAGTATTCTTGTGAAAGGTATATATTAAATATGGAATACTAGCATGATTCAATCAGCAACACATGCTATTTATTGAAACTCATTGTTAATTAATTGGTGAATAATCTAATGATATTATATCAACTAGTGTCATCCGTTTATTGAAACTCATTGTTAATTGGTGAATAATCTAATGATATTATATCAACTAGTGTCATCCGTTTATGACATGGGTGTTTAAAAATGTTCCGTTAATGCAGAGTACCTTTTTCTGAAAGGCTATAGGGTAGTTTATTTAAATAACTTCTCAAAGTCATTTAAATTAAAGTTAATCAGATCCCTTAAGTGGTTTTAGTCACTGCTGTTAAATCAATATAATTTACATATTTTTTAGATAGGAATATTCTATTCAGATAGAAAAGTAGAATAGGGGATATATATCATGTGTGATGTACACTAAGCACATGGATTAATAGTGGGGATATCAAAATAAAAGGTGTAGAAAATTGATATGAAAGATATTTAAATTTATTTTTTTTCGTTCTCACATTTTATTAGTAGTAAATTTGAAAATAGAATTTTTATTGTATTCATTTATTTTGCTAATTACCATTTATTGGTTTCAGATAGCTTGAAAAAAAATAATTCAAGCATTACAAAAAGCACAACAATTTTCACAGAAGTAATGTCACAAAATATAAAATGTGGTGGTTGGAACACGGTGTTATGTGCATTACGAGCTTTCGCTAAAAGCAGAGATAACAATTTGACCCTATCACCCCATTGGCAGAAAGAGAACAGAAACAGAATATCAAGTGAATAAGAAATAAGGTATTGAGGATAGATACAGTTTCTGAGCAGACAGTGTTGAGGGAAGGGAGAAAGATAGTGGGGATAAATGGAAAAGGGGGGCAGGTTTTGGGAGACCAAGGGACAACTTAAGACTTGGGGCTTCTGTAGAGAGAGAAACAAGCTAAAGGTAGAGTGGGTGAATACCACTGGAGTAGTGTAAAAAGGAATACAAATCCAACTGTTATCAATCAGTTAGCTGCATTACACTACTTTTAGAACATCAATTGTTTCGGTAGATATTACCCTAATTTTCTGGGTCACACCTTTTTGCTCACTATGGCCTTAATTTAATTAGCTTTCCAAATGATTCAATACTGTTGGAATGACTTTCCAAATTATATTTTTTCAGAAGTCACCATTAAAGGACCACTATAGGCAACCAGACCACTTCAGCTTAATGAAGTGGTCTGGGTGCCAGGTCCAGCTAGGTTTAACCCTCTTTGCTGTAAACATAGCAGTTTCAGAGAAACTGCTATGTTTACATTTGGGTTAATCCAGCCTCTAGTGGTTGTCTCATTGACAGCCACTAGAGGCGCTTCTGTGCTTCTCACTGTGATTTTCACAGTGAGAAGACGCCAGCGTCCATAGGAAATCATTGTGAATACGCATTCAGCCGATGACGGAGGGAGGAGAGTCCCAGCGCCGAGGGAGCCCGGCGCTGGAAAAAAGGTAAGGGATTAACCACGAAAGTGAGACCCTGAGGGTGGGGGCACCCTCAGCGCACTATAGTGCCAGGAAAACTAGTACGTTTTCCTGGCACTATAGTGGTCCTTTAAGGTCTAGGGGGAATTTTGTAGATAAATAATTTGGCAAGTTTTTCTATAACTATTGAATCATTTGGAAAGTTTATTAAATCGAGGTTTATGTTTTCTATGAAAAGGAACACTATAGTGATGGGAATATAAACATGTACACCAGTCACTATAGCTGTAATATAACTACGTAGCCCGTTACACCCACTGTCTTTAATGTAAAAGGGGAGTTTATTCACCTTTATTCAGGCGACAAATGGGTTTGCCGGTGTTGGCCCCACTTCTGATCTGCCTCCTTGGCCGTTATCATCAGAATTGACAATCTCAGCCAAACCAATGCTTTTTCCCCATGGGAATCAATGCATCTCTATGAAGAAAGTTCAGCATCTCCATACAGAATGTGGAGATGTTGAATGTCAGTACCCAGGAAGCACCTCTACTGGCTGTCTGAGTGACTCCGAAAACGCAGTGTTTACATTAAAATGCATGCAGGGACTGACTCTAGACACCAGCACAACTAAATTGAGTTATAGCTGTTCTGGTGACTATAGTGTCATTTGAAGCGTTGGGACTTGTCTCCTGCTTTTCACTTGTTTTCTTTTTATTCTTCGTAATGTTTCCTGTTATTTGGGAATTTAAAGGAACAATATAGGGTCAAGAACACAAACATGTATTCCTGACCTTATAGTGTTAAAAACACTATCTAGCCCAACTGGCCCTCCCTTGCCCACCTAAATATAGTAAACTTTTACCTTTATTCCAGTCTGCTGGTGCTGGCTCTGCCCCTAATCTGCCTCCTTGGCTAACATCATCAGAAGTGATGATCTCAGCCAATTACAATGCTTTCACATAGGAAATGTCAATTCTGAATATCGCAAAGAAGGAGGTGGGTTGGGGGAGGAGCCAAATGCCACCCTGCCCTATCAGCATTTCCTCATAGAAATGCATTGAATCAGTGCATCTCTATGAGGAAAGTTCAGTGTCTCCATGCAGAGGGTGGAGACACTGAATGCACATTGTGCAGCACTGCCCCTGGAAGCCCCTCTAGTAGCCATCTGTGGAGTGGCCACTAAGCTGTAATAAAAAGACAGTGTTTATTGCAAAATGCCTGCAGGGACTGACTATAATCACCAGAATAACTATATTAAGCTGTAGTGGTTCTGGTGACTATAGTGTCACTTTAAAAGATAACTGTCGGTAAACGTTTACCCATAAAATTCCCACTGTCAAAAAGTCACCAAAAGAGAAGTCATTTATTATACAGCACTGATAAATCCAAGGAGTATAAACGGTAAAGCAATCATACAATGGTTTTTATTTTGTCTATTCTTTTCTCAGAAAGATTCTTCTTGGTTATTTTACAAACGTAGGCGTTGCATTAAGTGAGAGCATTTGAACAACCTGAGCAGCTACATAATAACGTTCTTTTCGGATATTTTAAATATATATTTATTCTATCCTGCCTGCATAAATAAAATAAGTCTTTTTGCAGATATTCTACTTGATATTTTAAACATTACTAGTTCTAATCTCACATACTGCAAGGAGATGTTTCTGCATGATGAGTTTGTCCTATGCTGTAGATGAAACAGATGAAACACAACCACTTCACCACGTACCCTGACGTACCATGAGTGTCTTATTTTGTGTCTTATTATCTTATTTTGGAGAAGATGTGGGTGAAACGCAGTCTGGCAGCTCCAATTTTCTTTTTGTCAATCAAATTTTTTATTGAGGCATAGTTAATACAGTACAGAAGAAAAACATTACAGTTAGTACATATGATTATATGGCAGAATACAACGTCCGGAATGCAATATGCAAATAACTCCTGATCTAAACAACCTCATTTTTAAATTTTTTATAAGATACAGGCTGACTAGGCAAGCACAATCATCTTAGATATTTAACTGTACTAATGGGCATGGGGAGTATGCTGGGCCTATGAGATTGGATCTGTAAGCATGGAATGCACTGTAGTCACCCTTTTCTATGTAAGCTGTGCTAGCCAATAAATGCTGACATGCTATACAATGTTGTGCTATCTCTACACAAAGCTAAGTTGCAGCTCAAATTTTTGCCTAGTAAATCAATTTGTTAAAACTGCAAGTCTGAACATTGAAGGGCATGTCTGTAATTTTACCCTAAAACATCTTCAAAACATGGCAAAAATCTACATGGGGATCACGAGAGGCCGGCCCACTTACCTGGCTGCTCTGTGCTGGCTACAGGCTCTGTGCTGGCTTCAGGCTTCTGCTCTCGGCTCCTGTCCACCCCTCCTTGGTCTAAGAGCTGACAAACGGCAATCCATGAGCTGGAGTTAGCCTACAAGCAACTCTGCTCCACCCCAAAGTTTTACAGGCACCTGACAAGCAGTTTTAACCCATACTGGTACTAAGGCCTACCTGGAGGTGAGAGTGTGGTTCTCCCCGCTACCTCTCCGACTAGAATAAGCCGACGAAGCACAGGACCCCGGTGGGGGTTATCCCATCACCTCAGCCACACTTACCGGTCGCTGGTAGACCTGTGGCCAGGCACAAGCGCATACCGTGGCATAAAGCCTGCCCTCCCAGCCGATCCAAGATGGCGAACGCTAGGCACTTCACCGCACCACAAGGCCAGATAGAGCGGCTCCTAACGAAACTCAACTTAATTTTTGAAGCATTCTAGCGAAAGCTCGAGGAGAGGCAAAGAGGGGAAACCCTGCTGCACCACTCATACCACTCACCTCCTGTAACTCAGCAGTTCCTGCCGAGACCTCCAAGCTGGAATGGCAAAGCACCAGCCTGACCTAAATTATGTAGCTCTCACGTAACACAGTCTTACCTCACACATATACTATACAGCGACCCACCAGTTACATTACGCTTCTTCATAAAACACAAAAACTGTGCAATTGCCTGTATGACTCTATGTACGCTGTTGTGGCGTCTGTTGATGCTTTGTACCTACCTGCACAACAAAAATTACAAATGTAAAAAAAAAACAAAAAAACCTACATGGGGTGCTTGAGCAGTAAGAGAATATAAATCGGAGGTTTTTAGAGTAGTGATTAACAAATTCTGTGAAATTCCCCATAAAATTAATCGGCAGAGGCTGACAATAAAATGGTCAATGCTGTTAATCAAATGCCACAAGGCATCTAATTTTTACAAACATATACTTTGTGTAACATTTCTGCACTGGATGATTATTATCAACCTAATCATGCCAAGAGATCACTATACACATCAATCTCAGCCAATCGAGTAGCATCTGTTAACAAAGAAAAATTCTGCAATTACAAAAATCCTTGTCCTTAATCTTATTGGACAGCCTTGCTCGTGATGCTATCCAGAAATGGCACCTACACATCATAGGACTGATATGGTGTGATTGACAGCTGACATTAGCAATCAGTGGGCTATTGGTGGCTGATTTACTAGTGAGGGCAAACTCTACACCACCACAATGGTAAAATATTACAAGGTGGGAAAAATAACACACAGGGTTTACGTCTGTGGTTGAGACCCACACTGTTCCAAAATCATGATGACTTTCTGTTAAGATTTGAAAGCACATTACATAAATGTTTCATTGACATAACAATGCATATAATTGATTATCTGAATATAGAAACTGCAAAACGGGAGGTTAAATCATTGGATCTCAACCAATGCAAATATACCTTTCAGATTACACGATTATCTACATACGAATTCTAACTTCATGCCCCAAACCAAGGACTATCCCAGAGATACATTTATTACACGGATACAAAAATTTATTACAAGAATTGCACAGAGGAAAAGCTGGCTCTTAATACCCCTGAATCAAATAAAAATGGAACAACTAAGCCGGCAGACAGGGGTAAGGCTATGGTGGTTCAGAATACCAAGGACTATGTATCTGAGATTAACAGGCAATTGTCGGACACCTTAACATATACTTTAATTTAAGAAGGATCCTACTAAAATGATCATGAATTAGGTTACCGATCTTCTCTCATGTATTCTTAATGGCAGTATCATTGATCCTGACCTTGCTTCATTTTTAATGAATAAAAATCCAGTAATTCTAACGATTTGTTACCGAAGAGAAACACAAGTGTCTTAAAATACCCCAGAAAGATCTATAAGAGCTGTGTTGTCTTCATTATCCGTGTTTTTGGACAAGGTTTCATTTCTTAAGAATGTCAGGTCCTATTTACAGGACATGAGTGACTTCTTGTTAAAGATTGAAATAGTCAAATATTCTGGTCAGGTTTGATATTTGCAGCCCATATACATCGATAACTAATTCAGAAGTCATCACAGCAATGACAAATTAATTCATTGCTTTGGGGATTGATGGTCCCGAAAGGGAATTTTTGCTTGATCTTTTAAGTCTTATTCTGGAAAAGAATAATGTTTTAAGATTTTTCTTTATTTTCAAACCAAAGGGAACGCAATGGGCTCAAGCATAGCACCAACATGCACCAACATTTTTCATAATTCATTTTCTTTCAAATTTTGCATTCCTTTCCAGGCATATTCAGACTGCTATGAATTATCACCATACGAAGATGTATTTACTAGACACAACGGTCCTTAAGACAGGTTCTGAAACGGATTTGTTTGTCACACCTACTGACAGGCACACTATCGTATGTTTTGAGTGTGCCTGTCAGTAGTGTTCGCTGCAGTAATGTTTTGTTTGCACTCCCTACAAGTCATCTTTCCAAGGTCAAGCAATGTATAACCAATGCAGATACATGCCATCTCTGACTAAATGAAAAATCCAACACATTTTTACAAAGGAGGTTTTCCGCAAAATTTATTTCTAAAGAACAGTCTGCTTTACACCATTAAATGCTGTGATTTTTGTCCTGTATGAACAGACAGACGAATGCGAAAGTCATGTGATTCTCAGATAACTGGCATACAATCTGCCATGCTCTTTTTGAGTTGAAACGTTGTTGTACCTCCTCCAATATACCTGCTCTGGGCTTTATATTAGTTCCCAATCCCTTAACTTGTTTATACTTAGCGCTTATTTTAAGCCAGGTGATCACTGTGGATAATGACATAAAAAATGGCCAGCACTTTTATACCATTAATCAAAACAAGCTGCTACGCAACAAAAGGCCAATACTCCCTAAAATATAAAACTAGAAAAATGAGTGTGCTAATATGCATTAAAATAATATATTTATGAAAACCATGTCAATGCGCCCATAATTGTACCTACAAGTAGTGTGCACAATAGCAAATGATGCCATAAACAATAAATAAATATAATTTAAAAATGTTGCTAAATTAATGACACCACCGCTAGGAGGTCCATTGGAAACGTACAGTGGCCAAATGCAATCCACAGCCAAAGAAAACAAGGCCCATCAAGCCACACCATAACAATGACGAGCAGGCTGATGGAAGAAGCCAAAGGAGTCTCACGCATTTCACCCACAATGGAATGCCTCAGAGATTGCATATGCAAAGCAAAGATCTAGGAGGGAGGGATATAAAAGCAAAATATATATAAAAATATAAATAAAAACACACACACAAAAAAGGGAAAGTACCCCAAACTTGACCCATATAATAAAAAAGAAACACAAATCACATAATATATTCATTGTTAATACTGCTCTCCCATTTTTCTAGTTTTATATTAAAAGGTAGTCATTGCCTCTCACAGCAATCACTCAGCCTGGGAGCCAATCAACTATACAGTGAATAGTTAGGTTTAGTGCTATGGTTAGAGTTAGCTAGGGTTAGATATAGTTAGGGTTATGGTTAACTAGCTTTAGTGTTCGTTAGGGTTATTGAGAGTTAGGTTAGCGAGGGTTACTTAGGTTTTGGGTTAGTCAGGCTTACATGGGGTCTGAGGTTTGCTGATATTCTTAAGATCTGGATTAAAGGAACACTCCTACTCCCAAAACAATTTAATTCCAATGTTTTCCAATTATTTAAATTTTAAATTTGGCTCCATCAGTGCGAGACAGTCCTGTCTCCTCTCTTCCTCGTTTGGGTGCCGAAGGGATCAGGATGTTTTGCTGGGTGGCCGATATAGTACATACAATTACCCTTAAAAGATAACCAGTGATACGTTGAGAGTGTGAGCTGATCATCCGTCACCCCGGCAAATCTTCCTGATCAGTGCTACAGCCAGAGGAAGGAAGAAAGGAGGCAAAGGTATTGAGTCCCCGGGAAGCAGCTTCGGGTTAAAATGCTGGAGACGGCTTTAACCACTGAAAATAAAAAGATGACCAGACACTTCCGCCCCCCTTACCAATGTCACTGAGATAAATTTGTTATGTGGCTGAGAATGTTAAATATTTTTAATGCCAAGGTTTTATTTGGTTTTGTAATTTCTCTCATGGGTGCAGATACCATTTCACTGGACAATTAAATTAACTTTGTGTTTTGCCGAATCAGATAAGATCTGGATATTTTTCCTGGTGGTAATTTTTGTTTACATGTGTAAGCCTGTGTCTGAATGTAAACATGCATGTGTGTGGACGTTAGATAGACTGGGGGACTGGGCACTCAAATGGCAGATGAAATTTAATGTTGAAAAATGCAAAGTTATGCACTTCGGCGTAAAGAATACACAAGCAACGTATACCCTTAATGGAAGCGAATTAGGTATAACAACACACGATAAGGACTTGGGAATTGTTATAGACTACAAACTATGCAACAATGTGCAATGTCAATCAGCAGTGGCCAAGGCCAGTAAGGTATTGTCATGCATGAAAATGGGCATTCATTCTCGGGACGAGAATATCATTTTGCCTCTTTATAAATCACTGGTAAGACCACATATTGGACATGCTGTGCAATTTTTGGCACCTGTTCTAAAGAAGGATATTATGGCACTAGAAAAAGTGCAGAGACGGGCTACAAAATTAATAAAAGGAATGCAACGTATCAGCTATGAAGAAAGGTTAACAAATTTAAACCTATTTAGTTTAGAAAAACGTTGCCTGTGAGGGGCTATGATAACATTATACAAATATATTCGGGGCCAATATAAACCATTGTGTGGAAATCTATTCACAAACCGGACTTTACATAGGACACGAGGTCATGCGTTTATACTGGAAGAAAGAAGATTTCGTCTAAGGCAAAGGAAAGGTTTTTTTACTGTAAGAACAATAAGGATGTGGAATTCTCTGCCTGAAGAAGTGGTTTTATCAGAGTCCATACAGGTGTTCAAACAGCTACTAGATGCATACTTGCAAAAACAGAATATTCAAGGATATAATCTTTCAATGTAGGGTAATAACTGCTTGATCTAAGGATAAATCTGACTGCCATTCTGGGGTTAAGAAGGATTTTTTTTCCTAGCTTGTTGCAAAATTGGAAATGCTTCAAACTGGGTTTTTTGCCTTCTTTTGGATCAACAGCAAAAAACAAATGTGAGGAAGACTGAACTTGATGGACGCAAGTCTCTTTTCAGCTATGTAACAATATATGTGTCATATATACGTAGTGACCCAACACCCAGAATATTATCTCTCTGATGGAAAAAGGAATATTACCTAAACCGGACCTTAGAATGGCCGGACTGAAGGTAATAAAGGAGAATAGTCAAAAACAGGTCAAAGTCAAAGGGAACTAGAAATCAGCTGTAACGGATCACCTGGCACCCCGACTGGGTACCTCCGTTGAAGGGTGCTCCTATGTGCACTTCTCCCCTTTACCAATCAGACTAACAGGGTATCTGACCTCCTGCCGGTCAGTGCCCTTGTTAGTCCAGCAGCCCACCCACAAAACACAATCAGTAATACAGCCCACCCACAATAACTGGCTACTACACCTGGGTAGAGGAGAACTTTGTCCGTGTCCAGGTGCCTCACCATGGCTGTGTGGGTGACTGGTAAGCGTACTGGGTGGGTTGCTGAGTGGGCAGAGACCAGCGGTACTCTGTCCTGGTGCCAGCACTACCACGGGAGTAGTCTGGTTGGAGCCTGGTTGCTGGAGGGAGAGACAGACTGTCTCCCCTTTGCCTAAACAGTCCTGCTGCTGGGGGACAGGACCGACTGTTCCTACCCCCGGTGGTGCATGTGCAGAGACCACTGTCCCATCTGCACTGTTGTGGAGATTACTGTCTCCCCTTGGTGGGCTAAGCTGCCGCTGGGGAGAGGGGATAACAAGCTCCTCTCCCTGACACTCTCTCTGCTGTTGAAGGGGGAGACCGACTGTCTCCCCTTTCAATAATTTGTCCTGTTGCTGGGGAGAGGTGATAACTGGTTCCTCTTCCTGGAACACTCTCTGCTGTTGGAGAGGGGGACCAACTGTCTCCCCTTTTAATATATTGTCCTGCTGCTGGGGAGCGAGACCGACTGTCTCCGCTTCCTGCAGGACACACTGCCGCTGGGGAGGAAGTACGGCACCTTCAGCTCCCTGGGATACATACTGCCGCTGGGGAGGAAGGACGACACCTTCAGCTCCCTGGGATACACACTGCCGCTGGGGAGGAAGGACAGCACCTTCTGCTCCCTGGGGTACACACTGCCGCTGGGGAAGAAGGACGACACCTTTGGCTCCCTGGGACTCACACTGCCGCTGGGGAGGAAGAACAGCACCTTCAGCTCCCTGGGGTACACACTGCCGCTGGGGAGGAAGGACGGCACCTTCAGCTCCCTGGGATACACACTGCTGCTGGGGAGGAAGGACGACACCTTCAGCTCCCTGGGATACACACTTCCGCTGGGGAGGAAGGACGGCACCGTCAGCTCCCTGGGACACACACTGCCGCTGGGGAGGAAGGACGACACCTTCAGCTCCCTGGGATACACACTGCCGCTGGGGAGGAAGTACGGCACCTTCAGCTCCCTGGGACACACACTGCCGCTGGGGAGGAAGGATGACACCTTTGGCTCCCTGGGACACACACTGCCGCTGGGGAGGAAGGACAACACCTTCTGCTACCTGGGGTACACACTGCCGCTGGGGAGGAAGGACGACACCTTTGGCTCCCTGGGACTCACACTGCCGCTGGGGAGGAAGGACAACACCTTCTGCTCTCTGGGGTACACACTGCTGCTGGGGAGGAAGGACGACACCTTTGGCTCCCTGGGACTCCTTTTTGGCCAAATCTACTAGAGATTGCAGGTATTCTCCTACTAGTTTCCTGGCGAGCTGCACAGCTCTCTCTGGGGTGTTGGGTCCAAAGGTAGACAGCACCTCATTAACCTCTCTGTCAAACTCCTCCTGAGTGTAGTCATACGCCATGCTTGCTCTGCTGAAGTTAGTTCTTTTGTAGATAGGGTCGCTGTACGGGTACTAGCGTTGCCCTCAATTTGTAAATCCAGGAACTGTGTCTCCGAGCTGCTTTACCTCGCACTAGGACGCCATCCCACCGCTTGCCACCAATGTAACGGATCGCCTGGCACCCCGACTGGGTACCTCCGTTGAAGGATGCTCCTAGCGCTTCCTGAGGACTCCAAGCACTGCAGCAGACACCACAACCACCGAACCGGAGAATCATATGAATCCTCTCAAGCATATGAATGCTGTAGACAGTTGAATAGGAACCATACGAATAGGTTTACTCTCCTAGCAGTCAAGCTGGAACAGCATACAATAAATCCTTCCCCCAATAATGAGACGACACTTCACTTTGAGGGTTAAAACAGGAACTCTCTGGACTGGCACATACAGCCTCTTTTATTCCCAATCCACAAACTTAGTACTGCCCACAGGGTTTTACAGAACAACCAATAACACACGTACATTACAGAAAGACACTCCCACACAAAATCCTCCCCTCTGGCTGTGATATGATTACTGAACACAATGGTTAATCTAATTATCACAGCCAGAGAAATACAGTTTCATAAAACACATCACAGGGACCCCAAAACATGCAATAACCCCATAAAAAGTATATCCTTGGAACTGGGGGATCTGGGTGAACCACATATCAAAAATTCACCCAGATCCGTTCAGTACTTTGGAAAATACAGTTTAATGCAGATTCTGCAGAACATATACAGGCTAAATAAAAAACAATCACTGTATAATGTGTCCCCTGCTGTATAGTCCAAAACCACCGCACAATGTGTCTGTGCAACAAATACTGGCACCGTGTTGAAAAGTCCAAACAGTGTCTGGGAGTTAAAATGGCCGCCATCCATTGTTCTCACCATGTGCTTCTGATACAGGAAATGGTGGCCACCCAGTAACTCCACAGTATGTCCCCAGATGGTTCTTAAAAGGGCCAGCAGCACAACACAAATCCATTATGCCCAAATCATGTCTTTAAAGGGCAATACATCCCAGGGGCCATAGTCACATGGCAGGAGGCTGGCAACCAGGCTTCTCCAGTGCATAGTGGCGAGGTTGGTTCCGCCACATCAGCAAAAATGAATAACCAGAGCCAACTCAAGGGAACTAGAAATCAGCAATAACGAATAACCAGAGCCAAGTCAAGGGAACCAGAAATCAGAATAGTCAACGAAGAAGCAGAGTCAAAACCAGAAAAGTAAGTGCTCTTCGGTTACTAGCAAGATAGGAACCACAACAGGGCACTAAAACATTGGTCATGTGAGGTTTTATATATCTGGGAGACTGATTGATGTAGTCACGCCCCCAAAACATAAGAGGGAGTATGTAATTCCTGCCCCTCGTCTGACGTCGGCATGCATGTGCCGCATCATAAAAAAGGGCGTGCGCACAGAGGCCGGTGTCTAGGAGACTATCCGGTTGGGTAGGAAGACTGAAGGAGGCGGTCCACTCGATAGGAGAAACAGCTGATCGGCGGATCGACAAGGTAAGTATAGGATCCCTTACAGTATGTTTGTAATTGTGTATAGGCATATATTTACGAATGCATGTATGCATATGTACATAAATAAGTCTGTATGTAAATTCATGTATAGGACCATTCAATCAATTCTGTCCCTATGCAGACATATTATGCCACGGACATAAGTCCTATGTCTTTTGTAATTCTGCGGATTGTCATTAAAAACAATTTGTTTTGGAAAAAGTCGATCTCCATCACTTGCAAAATCTAAACTATACATTCTTATTTCACTAGTAATTCTGTTTGTTATCAATAAAAATAAAAAAATAAAGAGGACAATTGCAATGTCATGCACAAGAAATAATAATATAGCATTTTATCAAATACAACAACATATCTTTTTTTGCATTACAAAAATATCCAAAACCAGTGTGTCAACCAGTACAACTCACAAGATAACGAACAGTGGTGAAAACAAATGCAAACTGCAATCCGATATAAAAGAATGTAGGTAATTGCCATAAAATTTTGATGAGACCCAGGAGGGGGGTGGAGGGATCTATCCACCACGGTCTTTTACACTGCATTCCTATAGGAAAAATAGTGCTATCTTTAAACATCACTGTACACACAAGGTTAATATTAATTGCAGATTAGAAACTACTAAATATGAGGAAATTAATTTACAGCAAGGAATTTGTACTGAAAACCATAATGCCGCATCTGACTCATACCCCTGTTTTAATGTATCTTTAATTGTCCCCAGAAGAATTACTCCACTCCACATTCTGCGAGAGTTTGTTAAAAGCATATATTTACTGCACAGCATATAAAACATCACAGTTCTTTCCAGTTGACCAACAATTTATAGTAATTATTGTGTCTGTCACCACTTTCAAGAATTAACCTCTCAAAGGGCGATTTCTTTTTTCAATTCCTTTCTAAAACGACTCTAAAATCGGAGTTGGCTCTTCTATTGGCATTGAAATTAACTCCATGATATTAATAGTGTTAAAGATTGCTTGTTGTTGACAGCAGGTAAATGTTCTATTAAAAGGTGACTGTAACACATGTAAGCTGTCCGTTAAATGTCAGCTGCTAAAAAGAGACTGTAGCGCTATCAAACAGGTCAAAAGGTAGAGGCTGACAAGGAGAGAGGACAGGACCTAAGTTGTTGAGGAGCAAGGTCAGAATACAAAACAAACCAGGAACTGAGGAATCACAAGCATCGAAGGGACACAAAATGAGCTTTTTGATTTCAGATCATGTTGAAGACAAAGGGGATTTACTACTGAGCATGTTAATTTGCAGGAAACACCCTATCTGTGCCTTTTAAAAGGGCAATTGTTATGTCTGTATGTGTTTTTTTGTTTTTTTACTCAATAATACACACAATCCTGCAATTTGTAGCACACAATTAACCGTGTATCCATTGTTCTACTGATATGCAAATAGTATAGGTTCTCTTTGTAATGGAACAAGTGAACAAAAATATTTTTGAGACCTGAGCAGGGATTATCCGAAAGGCAAACTACTGAGTTTCTCTAAGATCATGCCCGTTCTCAGAGTTCTCATATTCACGGTTTTTGTTGCAATGCATTTGCTTGGGCTCTCCCTAAGCTAAAAGTGTAAAGATATGGACCCTGTGCTCAATGTGCGTATAAGGGTATGCGCTACACATCGTTGACGAGGCCCAAATAAGGCCGAAATTATTACTTTCTCTCTCGTGCATGGAGAACTTGCCACCATTTTGGCTCTGGACTGCCCTTATAGGTGGGATCAGTGTGATATGCAAATGGTAAAGGTGATGTTCGTAATGGCACAAGTGAGCAAAACTATTTTGAGATCTGAGTGGGAACCAACCAAAGGGCAAACAACTGAGTTTCTCTAAGCTTTTGCCGTTCTCACAGTTTTCATATTCTCTATTTATGTCTAAATACTTTGGGCTTAAATCTGAAATTCACTTTAGATTAAATTAAAATTCCCTACAAATCTCACTTTAGTAAATAATCCTGTATGTTGTTTTTTTGTGCACCCCAGTTTTCCTCATACCCCTCAAAAATTCACACGTAATAGTCTGCGGTACTGGCTTGCCAAAAATCTAAATTTGTATTACAAAGCGCACTTTCACTAAAACGTCAGGAAATAAGTGACAAATACGTGACAAATACGTGACATCAAGCTGCTAAGTACGCATGTAGCGGGGGCCGTGTATGCATTAAGTAATGCTACCTGCCTGTTTATATAAGAGAACACATAGAATTCCTGCCAACGCTGAATTTGTTTGAAGAGTCTGTGAGGGAAGGAATTATGATCTGGACCTCTTGAACAAATCGTGGGCTATGCAGAGCCCTTGAAAAGTTCCTTTCAAGTAGAATAAGCTATAGGTAACAGCTTGTAGACATTAACTAAACTGTGTTCTTTTGACGCACTAAAATACTAGTGGAACTCTAATTACATAAGCTCAATAAAGTGCTCAGTCTGCGTTGGTTTAACGCCTTCTCTGCGTCCAATTATACATCTCTTCTTCCCGCACTTGTTGTCATACATTCTAGGAGACTAACATTAGTTATTCAAAGAGGTAATTATATTCTCAGCATGTAACGAAAACTGCCAGGATGCTTCTTTTCTCACTTAATACAGGAAATGAAGCTGGATAAAACTGTAACAGAACCACGAGTGGATAATAGAAAATTTAACCTTTGCTGGCATTAAAATAAAAGAAACAGCTACAAAAAGAAGATAAAGAAAAGGAATTGAGATTAAAGCAGAAACATGGAGACAATAACGCAGGTCAAACATACATCTGTGAGACAGCATTCAGCTGCTTTTTGGTAGAAGCAGACATTTCCGGCCAAAGCTACCCTTCTACACCCATTCTCTTTTTCTTTAAAAAAATAAATAAATAAAAAAACAAACAAACTTTATTTAAGCAGTGACACATGAAAGAGTCAAACAATTGCATGGGCTAGTGTGCGTATTATCGGGTCCAGAGCTGAGACGCCAAGAGGGGCCTTGCAGCTCAAGCCTCGCCTGCCGGCACCTCTGGGTTCCTCAGGGCTCCTTTATGGGCTATAAGCCGTGACCCTGACCTGGGTTCTTCCCCAGAGCGACCAAGCTGCAAATGTGTCAGGATCGTGACAAGACAAGAATGGTCAAAAGGTAAGCCGAGGTCGAGGGAGCCGGAGGACAGGTAAGCGAGGAACAAGCCGGGTCAAAGGAGAGGAGAGAGCAGCAGGACAAAGGTACAAGCAAGGTCAAAACCGAAAACCACAAAGAGAGAGAACGCACTGAGTGACTAGCAAGCTAGAACCACGACAGGGCAATGAGCAGTAGAAAAAGCTTCCCTTAAATACCCTGTCACCTTAATTATGACCACGCCCCCAAAAGGTCCAGAATTGCGGTTCCCAGTGGTTCACGTGATGATGACGTCATGACGTCGACGATTAGCTAGCGCGGCCGGCGCGAAAACGGCCGAAAAATGCCGAAATGCTTGGGCATAGGAGCCCCTTTGGAAGAGAGACTGACCTCCTCAGAGGTTGAATTTACAGGTAACCTGACAAAATGTCCGCTGCCGACCTGTCCCCGTCCCCTCAACGTGTCGCTGTGTCTGTGGAGACCTTCATGGGCTGATATTGGCAAATGTTGATAACTGTATTACCGGTCAAGTGTACCATGTGGCCACTGAGCCGGTTATGATTGAAACAAGATCAATGGATCACAGTCGACATTCACACTCACGCCAGTGCGAGAGTGCCCTCAGTGGGACCAACTTTTGTTAGCGTGTCTTGACCAACTGCGGGATAGCTCCACACAGGGGGTGAGAGATCCCCCTCCAGTGTCCCCCTCTGTCACTGTCTGTGTGTCAAGTGAGTGTCACTCCTCAAACTGCTCCCATAGATCCTACACTTTTTGGAAGGTGACCGTTGTATTTCAAACCTGTGCTGTCAACTTATCCATCAAATAATTGTCTTTGATTTTGTCAATGATCAGCTCTAATTGGGGTGTCTCCGGTTCAATCCAGTATTGAGCTAATGCTCTGCAGGCTGCTAGATATATCATATTCAGTAACCTTTGTTCAAACTTATCCAGTCCTTCTGTAGGTCTGGATAAAAAGCATGCCCATGGCTCTAAAGTTAGCCTCCGTTGTAGGATGTGTGAACTCAGGTCCACCACCCCCTTCCAGTAGTCTCTGACTTTAGGACAGTGCCACCACATGTGAATATAGCTGCCTTTCTCCCCACATAGGCACCAGCATGTGTCCGTGGGGCTGATTTTCATGTGGTGCTGTTTGACAGGAGTCCTGTACCTCCTGAAAAGTGTTTTGAACGCTTATTCTTGTAACGTTGTACAAATGGATGTTTTCGCACAGGCTTCCCAGATGTCCTGCCATTCTGTCCCCTCTAATGCCACACCCAGGTCCTCCTCCCACCGGTCAGTGTATTGTAATGTATCCACTTCCCTTGATTCTGAGCTTAAGTGACTATAGAGTAGGGAGATTAGTCTCGTTGGTGAGCTTTGCTTGAGGCACATGTTTTCAAAAAAGGTTAGTCGTTTTGCTATCTTTCAGTGGTCCGTGCAAGTCTCTAAGCTGTATATAACTGAAAAAGTCTCAGGAGCTCAGAGTTGACAACGTTTTAAGGCGTTCGTATGTCCCTACTTCATTGTCAATGTATAGGTGCATGTAACATTGCAATCCAGTGGCTTCTATGCTCTTAAAATCTTTTGCTCTCATGCCTGGTAGGAATGCTCTGTTCCTTAGGAGCTGGATCATGGGTGAGGGGTTGCTGGTGAGCTCATATTTCTGTGCTACTTGATCCCATATATTGATGGAGTTTAGAACTGATGGGCAGGTGGTCCCAAGAATCGCCCTGTGCTCACTAGAGGTCCATATGTAAAACTGGGGTAGGTCGGTGCCAGTCAGTAGTGATTCAATGTCTACCCATCTCCTACGTTCCAAGGGGCAGTGCCAATGGGCAAGTTGCGCAGCGCGATAGTACATGTAGAGGTGGGGCATACCCAACCCCCCTCTCCATTTAGGTCCATAGAGTATAGTACAGTCCACTCTGGGTCGTTTCCATTCTCCTTTTCTAACGGGAAAGATGACAATTTTAAGAGTAGCAAATCCAATGCCACTTTTGCATTACAACAAAATTATGCAGTTTATGTGGTTCCTGCTAAACTGGGCCATTGTCATCATGCTATGAGCTACAATAAATAAATGCGTAATGCACAAAACGTTCTTTTGGTGTTGGTTTTGAAATGAAGCCTATGTATGGCTTGTCCTATCCTGTCCTATCAGACTTTCCCTTAGTCTACAGTCCTTCAAGAAGTCCCTTAAGGCTCTTCTTTTTTGAGAATATTATCATTCTCTATGTACAGTAGATTAGTCATCTTTTCCTTGCTCACACAGAACTGATCTAGTCCTTCTGCAGTCTGCTTTCATTGGACTAGTGGAGGGTAGGGAGGGGAGCCCCAGCCCTGACAGTTTATATGTCCAACACTGTGCTGCACATTGTACTATAAACAATACAGGTACATATATTATAGGTTTGATTTATACCATAGATGTTTTGTGAACCTTGGAAACCAGACAGCCATAACTTCAGCAGTTTATAGGTTTCATTTTGCCAATTAAATCAATAATATCTCGCTCTCTAAATATATTTATCTAGACAGATGGATATAGACAGACTGAGTCAATGTAAAAGTACTTTACTAGAAATCATATACAGGCACCGAGCAACAGAATTTGAGGGGAAACCTGAAGATTCATCTCTAAAGATAATATGGTGAAGAAGATGTGGCTTTGCTCATGCCCCTTTAGACAAGGCACTTTTTTATCCCATAAACTGGAGGTAATACTATAATTGAAGAAATCACCAATAGAGGTAACACTGCTGTATATTTTTCCGCCAGGTGACAGGGTTACTTTCCTGGTTAGGGAGATGTAGCTTACATATGTTGTGGTTGTTCCAGACTGTTATCTACAAGTGTGGATTTAACGCACTCTCAGGAGGATTAGGAATTCTAGTGACGGTGTGCTGCTCCTGTATTTGCAGATCGTTACACACTGTTTTCTGGACTGAGATATTCAGTGACCATAGATGAATATTGATCTCTATTGCTACATTGTATCTGCTAGTTTACCGTTATACCCCCTCTCTTGTTACATCGTGTATATGATAGAGGTGTTATTGATTTCCGGGGGGAGTTGTAGCGTACATCCGTTTGGATTTACTAAGATTAACTTGCTCAGACATTCACAAATAAAAAGGGCATTTTTTGGTGTCCTGGTGGAGTTGCTATGGCAATGAATTGGAAAAAGGACCATTTCCTTGATGGAAGTTTACAATACGGTAAACACTTGGTGCTGATTGGTAAAGGGGTAGGTATTGGCAAGCAGATGTTAAGTGTAAGGGTGTATCAAGGGAAACTGTCCGTATTTAGTGACTGCGAGCATCTAATGGCTGCTGGCAATAACTACTCTTAATGTATGCTTTTAACCAATAACCATGGAAACGAGTCCTAAATGTTGCTGCAATAACATGTATAAACCATGACATTAAAATGTATAGATTATTTTACTTTATGACAAGTTGCACAATTGCATGTAATTTATATATAAACCTTGTGTGGATGATTACATAAAGCTATAGCTCACACTTTTGTTTTCACATAACAAGCTAAATTGTATTCTGTCTGTGTATGTTCATTTGGGACTTTTTATGGTTTTTTGTTGTATGTACTGTTAATCATGTTGTTTTGATTTATTAATAAATGCTGTCCTTCAGCTGTGGATAATTTGTCTCCATATCAGTAACTACTGCACATATCTTTCCCCAAACTGCACAATTATCATTCTGTCGGCACTATACAGCTTGAAGGACTCTCAAGAAACACCTCCAACTCTGAATTTATTATATTAATGAACTTGTCTTCTCGTTAGCCATATTATCTGTCCATTCTCCCTCAGACATGCCAACATGCAAAAACACATTTCAGGAACGTGGCTTCAAGAGCTACTGTGCCACCTCCCCCACCCCACATCCACATGTATGAACAAACATGTATGAACACCTTGACACACAGATACATGCACTGGATCATAGTCACCGATACACACACTGACACACACACTTACATACACACATTGACATACAGATACACACACTGACACACACACTTACATACACACATTGACATACAGATACACACACTGACACACACACTTACATACACACATTGACATACAGATACACACATTGACACACACACTTACATACACACATTGACATACAGGTACACAGACTGACACACACACTTACGTACACACATAGACACACACACCTTCACACACACATTGACATACAGATACACACACTGACACATACACTGTCACATACACACCCACATTCTGATACACACATTGGCATACAGATACACACACACACACACACACACACACACTTAGATACACACATTGACATACAGATACACAAACTGACACACACACTTAGATACACACATTGACATACAGATACACTGACACACACACACACTTAGATACACACATTGACATACAGATACACACACTGACACACACACTGTCACACACACTTAGATACACACATTGACATACAGATACACACACTGACACACACACTGTCACACACACTTAGATACACACATTGACATACAGATACACACACTGACACACACACTTAGATACACACATTGTCACACACACTTAGATACACACATTGACATACAGATACACACACTGACACACACACTGTCACACACACTTAGATACACACATTGACATACAGATACACACTGACACATACACTTAGATACACACACTGTCACACACACTTAGATACACACATTGACATCCAGATACACACACTGTCACACACACTTAGATACACACATTGACATACAGATACACACACTGACACACTCACTTAGATACACACATTGACATACAGAAACACACACTGTCACACACATTCAGATATATACATTGACATACAGATACACACTGGCACATACACACACTCAGATACACACACTGACATACAGATACACACTGGCACATACACACACACTCAGATACACACACTGACATACAGATACACACTGGCACATACACACACACTCAGATACACACACTGACATACAGATACACACTGGCACATACACACACACTCAGATACACACACTGACATACAGATACATACTGGCACATACACACACACTCAGATACATACTGACACACAGATGCACACACTGGCACCAGTGGTGTATCCTGGTTTTGTGCTGCCCTAGGCAGGACAAAACTCAGGCCACCCCCACCCAACCCTTCCCCCCGCCCCACCTTCTAAATACACACACACACAGTCAGACACAAAGACACACACACACAGTCAGACACAAACACACACACACACACACACAGTCAGACACAAACACACACAGACACAAACACACACACACAGACACACACTCACAAACACACACAGTCAGACACACACACACAGTCAGACACACACACACACAGTCAGACACATACAGACACAAACACAGTCAGACACAAACACACACACACAGTCAGACACACACTCACAAACACAGACACAAACACACACAGTCAGACACACACACAGTCAGACACACACACACACAGTCAGACACATACACAGACACACAGACACATACACAGTCAGACACAAACACACACACTGTCACACACACACAGTCACACGCACACACTCACAAACACAGTCAGACACACACACACATTAACTTTTTTTTTTTAATTTAAATCCCCCCCCAACCTCCTTACCTTTGGGAGTGCTGGGGGGTCTCTCTCCCTGGTGGTCCAGGGGCTGCAGGTCGGGCGGGCGGCGCTGGCAGGCGGGTGGCTGGCGAGGGAGCACTTCATATGAGCTGACTGCTCAGCTCCCTCGCGCGCCGGCTGCAGAGTGAGGCTGGGAGCCGGAAGATGACGTCATCTTCCGGCTCCCAGCCTCACTCTGCGGCGCGCAAGGGAGCTGAGCAGAGAGCTCATAGGAAGTGCTCCCTCGCCAGCCGCCCGCCTGCCAGCGCCGCCCAGGATGTCAGTTAGCCGCAAGGCTAACTAGGCATTTGCCATGGGCATTTGGGGGGCGGCGTTTTTTGCCTCCCCTGAAAAATGCCGCCCAAGGCAAATGCCTTGTTTGCCTCGCGGCTAATACGTCCCTGACTGGCACATACACACACACTCAGATACATACTGACACACAGATGCACACACTGGCACATACACACCCACATTCAGATACACACACTGACATACAGATACACACTGGCACATACACACACACTCAGATACATACTGACACACAGATGCACACACTGGCACATACACACACACTCAGATACACACACTGACATACAGATACACACTGGCACATACACACACACTCAGATACATACTGACACACAGATGCACACACTGGCACATACATGTATATATTTGCAGCAATTCTCCTGTTAACTTACCTTTTGTGTCCAGGTGGCTTGCTTTGGATCCTGGTGATGGTGGCTGAGAGGAGTTAGCATGCAGCAGGTCACTTCAGCCTCCACTCTGCCTTCATTCTTGCCTGTGGTGCCACTGCCTCATCCTCCACTCTCCTGCACAGCCCACTGTGAAGCAGTTAGGAAGTGACAGGCTGTCACTTCCTCCCATCCAGTTGATAACACAGGGGCCCAGTCACACTATTAAAGAGCAGTGGCCAGGCCCCTGTTTAGTGAGTATTATCAGGTGAAAATATGTACAAAGGATCAGCGCTAATATACTAGACCTTATAGAGATAAATATAAGGCAGCACACCTTAAAAATAGGGCTCCCTCACAGGCCCTATAGAGTAGACAAAGCAAAAAAAGGTGGAGGGGGAGGAGGCGCCACAGGTGAAAAAAACCTGATTATAAACTATACAAGCACGTATACAAGACACTATATAAGAGAAAATACATACAAGATAAAAAAAACAAAAAGAGTTCGAAATATAGATAATGAATAATAATCAGGAGTCCAAAAAGGAAGTCCATTATTATTATTATCTATTATCAGGTGGCCTGCAAATGTTACAATATCCTGGAAATCACACACACATACACAATCTGACATACATGTGTGCAATTTAATGGATATTGAATATTATTTGCGTGTGTCAGAGAGACTCCGAGAACCTCCGGAAGAGCGGAGATGTCGGATTCCTTCTCAAAATTACGTTATTTATTTATTTTTTTAAAATGTAGATCACACATTTTCTCTAAAATTTCCAACATTGTAACATTACAAGGGCAGGGGCCACAATCCATATGTACCTGTAGTTATCCAAGTTAACGTTGTGTTATATTTCATATAATTCTTCACATATGTAACTTGTCTATGTGGGAAGAACAGATGGGGAAATGACCATGACAACAGCATTACAACCAATATGGCAATCCTCGAATGGGGTATGTCATCCTGATGCACTTTTGCTCCAAGATAATAGACTGCCCATACTGTGAGTGCTGCTGGATTTCTACTCACATGGGCTGAATTCTCACATGCCTAGTGGTGATTGGAAGCCCTGTTCTATAATCCCTTCATTATTACTTCTATCTGTTTCAGGGACTAATAATAGATAGGCCACCCCCAAGCTGGCAAAGCATCATGGAGGTGGATTCTGGTGGTCTGTTGGCTGAACCTTATTCTACATATTCGCCTAATTGAAGCCGATATAATCTATTTAGGAAACCCAAATTTAAATTTTCTTCCTATAGACAGACAATGCTATGATTTTATATAATAGATAATGGGTGTTGATTCCTAGTGGCGCAGACAAAATGTTCTAATGTTTTATCTCCTTCAGAGGCTTCCGAGATCAAGGAACATATAAAAAATAGCCAGTAGCATGAAAGGACAGATTTGGAGGACTCTGGGACATCAGTCAAGAAAGGTCATTAATGCATTCTGACAGCAAACAGGAACAAAGCACCAACCAACAAGTATTCCTAGACTTTTCATAGACAGGTCAGCACTTCACAGCGCAAGGCATGGCATGGAGACATAGAATGATTAGCAAGATGATTGATCTGCGCAATATTCACACAATCTAAACAGAAAATGTCACTATAACAACATGCAAACTACTCCTAGATTTGATCGTATAGAAAACCATGATAAATGTGATCACACCACATGGTGTCAGCTACTATGTTACAATTAATTACCCACACAAACTGCGCCATAACAGTGCTACGTTTATACATATTAAGTGTGCTATACATACAGTGATGGATTGTGAAATAAACTACATATGACAGGAGTGGCTTTATTTCCAGCACCACATTCTAGTCTAGAAGTCTCAAAGGACATTTCTCACGAGGCTTCACCATTAGCGTGAGATTCTCTGAAATCCATTCATATTAACAAATGTGACTGTTTTCTCAGAACATGTTAGTTTTCTTAGAACTTTCTTAGCAAAGGTTTCTTTTTCCTTAGTTCTATTGCTCATAATTTCACATAGCACAGGTGGCTTAGAATGTGGTCTCCTTAGCACAGGCATAGCTCCCAACCTTTGAGCATTGTGTCCTTGATGACACAACTTCAGAAATAAAAGGTAATCATGACAGATTATTTCCGTCATGTGTCCTTTAGGGGTTAACTCAGGACAGGGGAACAGGCCCAATAGAGGGGGAGGCGCTGTGATGAGAAGTGCAGTAATACTGTTTTCAGCTTACAAAGCACTGTGAGCATGGGCTGAATTCTATAGTAAATTCTCTGAGTGAGCGAGTCTAATGATGTGATGGCACTGTAACTGGTGTGGACAATTTCTTGGGATTCTCAGATGCAGGGGAGGGGATTAACCTGGGATAGAGGGACAAAAGACTAAATTATTCCACAGGATCCAGAACTTTTGTGAGGCATGACACAAGTAACTCTCTTAAGGACAGTTGGCTAGTTCAAATGACTCCCTAGCGCAAGTGGCTGTAATAACAAGAATAAATACCTTTTTGAGTTAATCCCATGAGTTTATTTGCTATGGTAATTTGAACAGCATCACATACCATGCATACATTGTGCTAGAAGAATTATTAGCAAAAGTAACAAATAAATCTACAATACATTTCACAAACTTCACTTGTCAATCAAATTTAAAGGTGCAGTATAGCATATAGAATAGGTCATGTATCCCTAATGATATAGTGTCCCTCTAGCTAGGTGTCTCTCCCTCACTGTGAGGGTTTGAAAGGTGAGTTTTACTTACTTTTCTTCCCTCATTGTGCTGATCTTGCCACACCTCCCTGGCTGCAATGATCTCAAGCGTAATAATCTCAGCCAATCCTATGCTCCCCAAAAAAGGAAGGTTTGGAGGCTTGTGTGCATGAGCGGTAAAATGCTTCACTGCGTCACCAACCAAATGCCTGACTTGGTTCTCACAACGGAAGTACCTCTAGTGGATGTCAGAAAGGCACTGCAGGGTTAAAACTAAAGAGCCACTGCACCCAAACCACTCCATTGAGATGAAGTGGTCTTAGTGCCTTTAGTTGGCCTTTAACATACACAACTATGCAGATTGCATAGCACAAAATTTTGAGTACTGATTGAAAGCCGAGAAACAGAAGAACCCTCCTGCTTACCTTCACTGCAACAATGGCACATGCGCAGCAACGCACTGTAGCTGGTGTGATAATGCCTGGAGCACACAGGACAATAGCCTCGAGCTCTGCCAAAGCATTATATGAATACATATGCTTGTCATTACTCTGTTCACACACCAACAATTTCAACATCATAGAGGACAAGTGCCCAGCTTTGGGAGGCACGGATTCCCAAGAATTAGCAATCAGATACCATGTGGGTGTAAGGTGGGAAGGAACAGCATCATAGGAGACATTATTTCATTTAAAAGAGGCTAAGCAGTGTAATATATCATTTATATTTAGCATGCATTGCATATTAATTACATAGTGAAATATTTATTGGAAAAGTCTTGACAGGTTTTATAAAGCAATGGCAATTTTTGCCAACACCACAACTGGTCCCTAAAAAAATGTATTGCCTCTATTGACACAAGCCTGATGTCCTAACGTGCCTTACCACCTCAGACACACTAAATCAGCCTGTACTACATTTAACTGTATATGCTTACAACTATGCAACTACTTTTTGCTGCGTTATTTAGTTAGAGTGTTCCCAACCGAATCTCATGATCCATAGCTTGTATTTTCAAACTAATGAGTCAAAGATACACATCCAGCAAAGCAACTGTTTTAGTTTAGCTTGAACTTTGATGTTTAACCTACTTTGTGCATAGGCAGCTCCATCTTGCGGTTATTACACAAGACTGTATGCTTCTCTTTTTCTAGAAATGTAGAATACTGTCTAATCCTAGCATGTTAAAACACCCTCTGGCATAGCATATCATTTAAATCTATTAACATACTCAGTAGACATGCCTCCAATGAACCAGCTTGTACAACGTAGGAGTACGTTACCACTGCTTGATTAACAATCAGCTTATCCACTTAAGGTGCCTTTAAGCAACAGGACCTTAAGATCCATAGCTTGTATCTTCAACATATAGTTTAACGACAAAAAAAAAAAGAGGCATCGCTACTCTGGAAATGTACCTTAATTTTACTAAATGATGTATCAACCCTATGCTGTAAATCACCTGTACTTTTCCCCTGCTTTTCTTCTGTACCCCATCTAATATGCCTTCAATAAAAGAAAGATTGACAAAAAAAATGTATTGCCAGCAGAGATTGTATTGTTTATTTAACACTGATATTTACATACGGTCCAGCTAGCTCCCAGGACAGGGGACTCTTTCCCTAACACAGATGACATTTATTTTAGCACAAAAAAACAAAGGAGGAATTTTGGTTTTTATTTATTTTTTCTTCTCTTTTGCTTAGCAATATAACAGCTCATGGCATGACAGATGTAAAAATGTTTAACATAGTAACGCATTTTTCATTCCATGGGGAAATTAAACTCAAGAGTCACTGAAGCAGTAAATGTAGTTTAGTTAAGTCCAATAGGAAATCTGTAGCATTTTTCCAAGCAATCCAAAAACAAAGGAAAATCTGTCTAATTGCATTGAATTGTCCCAGATAAGAAGCCTCGATTTATAAGAAAGAATTGGACGTCAGTAGTAGAATAGGCTGCAATGTGTTGATTGTATCAAACTGATTTCCATGCTAATCTACGTGGGTATGCAAGCCTGAACTTTACTCTCTACGGACCTGACCTTTCGCTACTACACTGCTCCTGGCTTTTTTCTTGTCACTCACTGGTTATCTTTATACGATTCACTACTCTGTCATTCTCTTCTTAATCTAATAAATGTATCTCCTCTCTATCTTGTCTCCATTAACTGCAATTCTCTTGTGCTCTCTTGCCACTAACCGTCTTTCTTTACCTCCCTTATACATTGGGAAATTGTAGAAAAAATATGAGCATTAATAAATAAAATGTTTCTATTTTCATACCCTTGTTTGTACAATAGTTCACCAGTTCTAAGCAATATTCTTATAGTACGTCTCAACCTGCAATGGAATTCATGGCCATTTGGGGTTCACAGGGAACAGCATTAGAAGTGATCCCCCCAAAATTGTCACAAAGAGCAGATACGAAAAAAAAAAAAAAAAGCTTGAAAAGCTGTAAACATGGTGACCGTGGGAGAAATGTATAGCTATACTGCTGACAAAAAAGTGGGTCAGAGTTTTCTGACTGGAGCAATCACCATAGAAACCAAAATAATCAGCAAGGATATTCCACTGGTTTCCACGGTGATTGCTCTACTTTTAGAACATTGTCCCACATTCCTGTTAAAAGTATACTACGTTGCATCATTGCAATATGATGACACTTTACAAACTGTCCGGTATTTTCTACAATAACATACTGACCTTAACATTTAATCTATACACCTTTCCATGTTGTCATATTTACACTTTATGTAAAATCGTAACAGTGCTACAGCTGCCTACAAGAATGCTAAATCTATAAATCTCTTTATTTAGTCAATTCTCACTTAATTCAAGTAAAATTGGAACAGTGCTATGACAGCCTTTATGCATAGACGTTAAAGAGATATGCATAAGGCTATGTTAGCTATAAGATAAGGCCAGAGACTAATAAAAGTATTTAGAAAATTGGGCAGACTAGATGGGCCGAATGGTTCTTATCTGCCGTCACATTCTATGTAAGAGATGCAAGTGCACTAGTTTTGGCATTTAATAGGTGTCTGCTCTGTATGCCCAGTTAATGGTGCTGCCTTTACTTCTTTGTAGTCACCTGAAATCTCTGTTTAGCGAATAAACCCTAGAATATTTAACACCCCTATTACATTCTTGGTCTCTAACCCCTAACCAAACATGCCACAGGCCAAGACAAACAACACGTGACATCACTTATATTATCTGTAAGATTGGAGATTTTGGCCGTTTTGTCAAACTATCAGGTATCCTATGTAGACAGCATCATTGCATTATGGCAAACCTGCCCACACACTAAATGTGATCAGCCTGTTGTAATGTATCAGTAATGTTAAATCAAGCAAGCCTGCGATATTTCAGCATCAGACATTTATACAGAATGTACCTTTACTTTCCAGATTGTCCCCCAGAACAGATGGTGAGAAATAACAAGACAAAGATGAGTCACACATAATTTAGAGGAATATTTTACATGACGATAGTAGAAACTCTACTACAAGTTTAACCCCTAAAAGCAGTAATTGAGAAGATGACCCCAGGCTCTATGCAGTGTGCCAGATTGGAGCCCGTTCCTAGAGCCCTGGAATTGGTTTCTGTGGATGTTGTGTATGTGGTGGGTGAATGTTGCATTTTTTCAATGCAGTTAAATCGCAACCCTCTAAGTATATTTGGAAAGCAGACATCCAAGAGTGTCCAAATCTACATTAGTAGCTTCTATCAAAATGGAAGCACAGGACATGCCAAATATTATTAAATAATACTAAGCTTTCATCCTTGATGGCATGATTGCAATTGACATGGTCCTGTACTCTAGAAAGGGCATTTATAGTTTTATGGACCCTCAATTGTCCAGTTTTACTTGATCCTTCATAAACGTCAAACTATGTTTCCAGAGATTCTTCCAATCACTATGCCGATCATATGGAACACGAGTCACGAGAAGTTAAATTCCCTATTACACCTCAGTCACTCCTATATCTATAAGTATTACATACCTGTTGCTGACTGCAGATCACGAGAAGCCCACATTATTCATTACCTTCACAATACTGTTCTTGTTCTCAGTATTTTTACTGTTTGTATGTTACAAGGGAAACACTAACTTCACAACTCAATAATTTTCCATTATTCACACCTGTATTTATTCCTTACAAATGCAAGTCTCTGTAGGGTAGGGTAGCATATATCTCAATTGCAAAAATATGTTGTTTCAATCTCAAAGACACATTTCCATTTGCTACACCTTATTATAACATTTCTTCAAGCACTGAAGTCAAAGATGGTGAAGCAATTCCTTATTTAATTCTTATTCAAACAAAACATTTGCCAAAAAAATGTAATTCACACCATACATTAAGTATTTTTTGAAAGTATTGTTTCTAGTATCTATTGTGTATAAAACAATATTTTTTTGTAAAACGTCATTGAGGAAAAAATTGTTCTTAAAACAACTTAGGTTGGCTGCACATTTAAAGGAACACTATAGCGTTTAGAATACAAATGTGTATTTCTAACACTATAGTGCCATAGTCCCAGTTTAGAGCCCCTACTTACCTTTTCTTCCTGGCAGTGCCAGTCTCCTCCAGAAAGCTTTGCCTCTTTGTCTGAGATCATCGAGATTGATTATCTCAGTCAATCCAATGCATCACAGTTGCAAAGCATTTTTAGGCTAGTTTCGCAAGCGCGGCAAAAAGCCACACTGCGCCAATCAGAAAGTCTCTCTGAGACCACCTGGTAGAAATAGTGGAGTTTTATCTTACTATTTCAGAGGATGTATCTGTTGTGGCTGTCAGTGTGAGTCAGAGGCAGGTTAACCCCACAATTAAGACATTGGTGTTCCTGCAAAGTTGCAACAGGGGGGTAACCCAGATCATTTCATTGAGATCAGGTAGTCCAGGTGCCAAATTGTTCTTTTAAGAAAAGTAAAATAATGTGTAACTGCATAATTGAAACAACAAATATAAAGTAGACAAAAACGTATTATACAATAATTCTATTTCTGCAGAGAGTTAGACATTTACAGCATTACCCATATTAATTAAGCAATCCTTCATTGCATGACTCAACATTTACGTATATAATATTGCAGAAATTCTGCCTTAATTTGTGTGGTTTAATATTGGTGAAATATAGGACACTCTTGCAATTGTCATCTTCTGGCAAATAAGAGAACAGGAATCAGTAATCACATCAAATGCAACTTGTAGTGAATCCCAACACAAAAACAAGACACAGTTTGTTGTTCAGATGACATACCGTGATTATAAGTTCTTTTTCCTGGAAATAGTTGACCAGCGGAACAGCGTTCTGATTGAAATTCGTTAGTCTCCTCTGTACGGCCTTGAGATTATCATCTGGTCGACCATGCTGTTCTGCCCGGTTCTGTAAGCGCTCCTTCAATTTGTGGTTTGCACAGGCAAGGAACACCACTAAATCTGGTGTGCAAATCTATCAAAAAAGACAAAAATTGTCAGCGTGCAAAAGACCCTGAAGGAAATTATACCACATTTTTATATAGTCTAATTTTAAATCTGATTATCCATAAACTGCATATATTAGGTAGCCAAATAGTATACAAAGATGATAATATAACACAAGGAAATCTGCATTTCCAAAAGGCACTAACCCTAGGGTGGGCAACCCTAAGTAAGGCTGTCTGTTGAAGACTTGTTATCCTTATCTGTGCTCCTCAGTTTAAGTACATTGTACAGAAGTTAAGGACCACAATAGGCACCTAGACCACTTCAGCTTAATGAAGTGGACTGGGTACCAGGTCCAGCTAGGTTTAACCCTTTTTGCTGTAAACATAGCAGTTTCAGAGAAACTGCTATGTTTACATATGGGTTAATCCAGCCTCTAGTGGCTGTCTCATTGACAGCCGCTAGAGGCGCTTCCGCGCTTGTCACTGTGATTTTCACAGTGAAGACGCCAGCATCCATAGGAAAAAATTGAGAATGCTTTCCTATGAGACTGTCTGAATGCGCGCGCGGCTCTTGCCGCGCCTGCGCATTCAGCCGATGACAGAAGAAGAGGGAGGCGAGTCGCTGAAAAAAAAAGGTACGATTTTAACCCCTTCCTCCCCCTTCAGCGCCACGGGAGTGGGTCCCTGAGGGTGGGGGCACCATCAGGGCACTATAGTGCCAGGAAAACGAGTATGTTTTCCTGGCACTATAGTGGTCCTTTAATCAACGGCTACTAATCGCTGTTAACACAACGCTTTATCAAAATCTCAGGCACACTTTAGTAGTCTAAACCCCAGTTTTTCAACCCGTGGTACACTTACCCCAGGGGGTACACGCACCAAAGGAAGTTAGTACGCCAAGAGGTGGCCAGCTGGTCACCTTAGCCCCTCCCAGGAGGTGGCCAGCTGGTCACCTTAGCCCCTCCCAGGAGGTGGCCGGCTGGAGGAGAATGGAGTCAGCAAGGGAACTCTACTCTTCTTGATCTACCAGCACTGCTCCCTTGCTTGCTCTGTGGCAATATCAGGAGCCAGGTTATAACGTCACTCCGGCCCCAGCATCACTAAACAGTGTGTGAGGGAGTACTGCTGGAAGAGCACAAAGAAAACACAAGCCCGTACCTGGCCACAGGTATCTTTTAACATGCGGATGCGGCATCCAATATGTGTGTAGAACGAGTAGGGCTCTAAAAACAAGGTTTATGGAACATTGTAATAATATAAGAAGAAAGCTAACCACCCACTCGGTGCCCGTCCACTGTAATAATTGTCCCCATTTTAATTTTAAGACTTTTTTTATACATGGGTTTGGAAAAAGTAACCCTTGATGACAGAGGAGGTGATCTTATCAAAAAATTAAGACAAAGGGAAGGTTTTTTGGATTTTTAAATTAAAGACTCTTAGTCCTATTGGCCTAAATTTTGATTTTGATATGATATGCTTTTTATAGGTCTTTTATATGTTTTTAATATTTTGTGATTTTTTTTTAGATTTTAAAATTATTTTTCAAGCATACCTTTTAGGTTTGAGTACTTACATTGTAACCTTCTTTAAGTCTCAACATTTTTGCCTCTGTCATCTGGGTCTTTTTCACTTTTTATTTATTTTTTATTTTATTTATTTTTTTTTTATTTTAATTTCCTAATGTTGATATATATTAAATGTATTAATTTATTAGTATATTTAATCTTTATCCCCTTTAGGTCAATTTTTAAGCCTCATTTGTATCTTTATTTTAAGGAATGATCTTTGATAACATTCTCTTATTTCTTTTTTTGCCATATTGTGGTTTTTGTTTATATATATATCTACATGGACTCAATCACTTCCGGTCATGTGACTGTGGAACGCAAGTTGCGTTCCACACGATGCCGGTTTCATTATTTTGGAACGCATCACTAAAGAGATACCTTTATAACCCTTTCCAGCCTTATGCAAGTCAACAATTCTTAATCGTAGGTCTTCTGAGAGCTCTTTTGTGTGAGGCATCATTCACATCAGGCAATGCTTCTTGTGAAAAGCAAACCCAGAACTGGTGTGCGTTTTTTATAGGGCAGGGCAACTGTAACCAACACCTCCAATCTCATCTCATTGATTGGACTCCAGTTGGCTGACATCTCACTCCAATTAGCTCTTGGAGATGTCATTAGTCTAGGGCAGGGATAGGCAACCTACGGCACTAGTGCCATGCACGGCACTCGAGGTGCCTTTGCACGGCACTCAAGGCTGCTAGAGCCAAACAGGCTCTGGCCTATCAGGAGTTCCAGTAAAACTTCAGATATCTGCTAATAGGAAGAGGTGGTGAAGAACAATCCTCAATTTATGCATTGTAGCATGTAAAGGAAGTGATCTCAGAGCACTTCATTCCAGCATTTGTGAATGGGAGTCCACACAGTAGTAGAGCAGCTCGCAGTTGTTGTTGCAGCTCCGGTCCTTGACCTGTACCTGGCCAACATGGTCCCCACTGGAACCCAGGGAAGCCACCAACACTGCTAGATATACACAGAAATGCAGAAAGACCCTCCCCTCATACAAATAATACGGACAGCCCACGCACAAACATACACACAATCTGCAAAAACGCAACACCACTAACAATCCACATACATGCACACAACCCCACATGCAGCCTCTCACATGCAATACCCCAAACAGCCAACACACATACACACACTACTAAACACACAATGTGACATAGTTACATAGTTACATAGTTACATAGCTGAAAAGAGACTTGCGTCCATCAAGTTCAGCCTTCCTCAGAAATGTTGTTGCTGTTGATCCAAAACATATCCATCCACACACACAATTCCACATGCTACCCCCATACACAGCCCACATTCATATGTATCATACACGATACCACAATCTAGTCATGAACATATACAATATAATAGCTCATATACGCACAAATACAACAATACAAAGCAATTACAGTATAAATAACACAAGCAGAATACGGCAGCATACACACCTCAATTTAAAAAAAAATAGGACCGGCACGCTACGGGACATCACAATCCTATATCGGCACAGCGCTGCTAAAAAGTTGCCTACACCTGGTCTAGGGGTTCACATAGTTTTTCCACCTGCACTGTGAATGTTTACATGGCGTGTTCAATAAAAACATGGCAACATTTCATTCTTTGTGTGTTATTAGTTTAATCAGACTGTGATTGTCTATTGTTGTGACTTAGATGATGATCAGATCACATTTTATGACCAATTTGTGCAGAAATCCATATCATTCCAAAGGGTTCACATACTTTTTCTTGCAACTGTATATACACACACATATATATTTAAATTCTACAAATATATTTATATAATACTATTACATAATAAGTCATTTTATTAATCACAATTTGAGGGACCTGCCCGACAACCCAGGCAGAAAGTTTGCAAGCCCTATATTTAACCCTGTTACTTTCCAGGACACCATAAAACCTGTACATGGGGGTTACTGTTTTACTCGGAAGACTTCGCTGGACGCAAATATTATTACTGTTTAATACTGTGCACAGTAAAACATATCACAACGATGATATTGTTAGTGAAAGTGCAGTTTTTTGCATTTTTCACACACAAACGGCACTTTGATTGAAGATATAATAGTGATACGGTTTCTCGGTTTTGAAACACTAATATTTGTGTTCTGTGGAGTCTCGTGAGTAAAACTGAACCCCTGATGTACAGGTTTTATGGTGTTTTCAAAAGTTACTGAGTCAAATATAAGGCTTGCATTTCCTTTTTTTCACATTAAAATCTGCCAGATTGTTAATGTTGCCTTTGATACTGTATGGTAGCCCAGGAATGAGAATTACCCCCATGATGACATGCCATTTGCAAAAGCAGACAACCCAAGGTATTGCAAATGGGGTATGTCCAGTCTTTTTTAGTAGCCACTTAGTCACAAACACTGGGCAAAATTAGCTTTCAAATTTGTTTTTTGCATTTTGTCACACACAAATATGAATGCTAACTTTGGCCTGTGTTTGTGACTACTAAAAAAGACCGGACATACCCCATATTGAATACCCTTGGTTGTCTACTTAAAAAAAAAAATGTACATTCGAGGTGTGATTCCGAGATTTATGACAGATAACAGTGTTACAATGTCACTATTGATACATTTAAAAAAAATTATATTTCGAAACAGCAGTGTCCTACTTGTACTTATAGCCCTATAACTTGCAAAAAAAAAAAAAGCATGAACATGTTAACATTCGGTATTTCTAAACTCAGGACTAAATTGAGAAAACTATTCAGCATGGGTGTTTTTTGGCAGTTGTAGATGCGTAACCGTTTCTGGTGGTCAAAGTTAGAAAGTGTGTTTTTAAAAAAAAAAAATGTTTATCATTTTATAATTTTTTTATAGTAAATTATATGATATGATGAAAATAATTGTATGTTTAGAAAGACCATTTAATATCGAGAAAAAACAGTACATAATATGTGTGAGCACAGTAAATGAGTAAGAGTTAAATTAGAGCTAAACACAAACACCGCAGAAATATAAAAACAGCCCTGGTCCTTAACGATAAGAAAATTGAAAAACAGTCTGGTCACTAAGGGGTTAAAATAAAAGCATCTCTATAACGCATGCATATAAGTAAATAACTTAGTTTCAGTGCATCTCTTGCTCCATTGGGCAGTCATCTTTAAATTCACCTTGTGAAAAGTACTATTTATATAATCACAGCCCATGCAGGAAACTGAGAGTTAGTGCATACATGCCACATGTAAGCATTTAACAAAATGGGCTCTAAGCCAGTTTCAGCTGTTCAAATAGTTCAAGGTTGGAAGAAATATGGAGCTTCCTACCAGAGGGCTTAAAGATGGCCGCCTTCCCAGAGCAATGGTAAGCCAGAAAATTCACAGAAAATAAGCATTTACTTATACGTATGAATTACTAAATAAGGCACACACAGACTGCAATGTCTTAACTTTTATTTTTAATATAAATAAAAAAAGTATGACAGTTTTTCTTTAAACATACATATAGTCGAAGGCAGATTTGCCACCAACATGTTTTGTGGACAAAACCTCCGATCCAGTACCAGCACTTTATTTAGTCTACCTCAATACAAAAAGAAAGCAGCCCGATCCTCCTTTTCCTACAGAGCACCGCAATTATGGAACAACCTCCTGCAAACTTTAAAATCTTCCCAAGGCCTAAAGTCCTTTAAGCGATCCCTCTCTACTTATCTCAAAACAGATTGCACGTGTCATGGTTGATTATATATTTCCTACCTGTTCTATGTTAAATTTTGTATATATTGTGTATTAATATTGTTTTTGTATTTTATTGTACCTTAACGTATCAATGCAATGTTTTGTGGACCCAGGACATACTTGAAAACGAGAGAAATCTCAATGTATCTTTCCAGGTAACATATTTTATAAATATATAAGGAGAATCACAAATTCTTCCACTGTGTATTTTAGAATTAATCTTTATCAGGATGTTAGTATTTGAAATGAGATCACTGTCATCAATCCATCTTGAACGATCGCTGTTACATGTGTGGGTGAGCAGGTAATGTGGGTGACGGCAGTTAAAGTGGTTTTTAACGGGATTGATACGCACAATGACAAACTTTTTAAAGTGCATGCTATAATTAGTCTATATCGGGAACCTAGTATTCAAAATTTGAAACCTCTTAACCAACTTTATCTCTGTATCAATAGTGTGCATAAACAGGTAATACAGAATGTCGGACGCTTTCAATCTATGTACTGTAATTAGTGTACATCGGGAGCTAGCATTCTTTTCAAATATTTTTATGGATACATTTTTCAATAACAACAATAATAATAATAATAACAAAAGAAAATTTAGCACTACAATCAAAGAGGGGAATATAAATGTATGTTAACATCCATTGATATGTCATATAATATTGCAAGTCAAAATGAACATGTCAATAATAATGAAAATATTTTAGAAAGAGTTAATTGTCTTTTTAGATTATTTAGATCAACGTATTAAAAAATGAATATCAAAGTTAAAAGAAATTAAAACAAAGGTCTGGTCAGGTGGAAGTCAAGGAGAATTCTAAATTAGATCACCCTAAATATGTAACCTTATCTCTGTATTAAGATTGTCTGCAAACAGGATATACAGAATGTCAGCCTTTCAATGTATGTACTATATTTAGTGTGCACCCGGAGCAAGCATTCTAAATTAGATCACCCTAAATATGTAATCTTATCTCTGTATTAATACTGTGCACAAACAGGATATACAGAATGTCAAACTCTTTCAATGTACAGTATATCATTTAATCAGTCTGGATCAAGGTCTACCATACTAATTTAGATCATGCATCACATATACAGGATATTTGATATGATTAAGTATTAGACCTGTGCAGCATTTTACGTGACTTTAAAAGGTCACAACGCATTTTGGATGTGAAGTCCTGCTTTTCATGTTTGAAGGACTTTCTTAAAGTCTTCTGTGTTTTTACCTGATATTTCAAAAATGCTCCAGGTTTGTGCTACCTGTATTGCCACTGAATTCCCGGTATATTTTTATTTAACAGAGGTGGCATGATGATGAGTGTACATGATGAGCACGGAGTACAGAATTTCTAATTTAATACCAACATAGCTGGACTGGGCATGTTTCACTTTCAGTTATTTTGCCCTTAATTGAAATTCCCTTTGAATTCTCACTTTAGTGAATAACTCTCAAAGGCACTTGGCTTTACATTTTACACCCTGTTTGTTCCAAGCAATCTCCCTTGACAAGCCAGGCATTACTAAGCTGTGCTGCGTCTATGGCAAGCTCAACTCAACCTAACTGGGAGAAATATATATAGAGTAGGCAACATATACACAATGTTCCATCACATAAACAATCTCACTCAAAACATAGTGAACTCACAAAACATACAGAGTAAAGTCAAACAGAAAGACCGCTCAAATCAGACATATTGCCCAGAACCACAGACACAATCACAATTATTTATATAGTGCCAACATACTCTAACAAAACATACGGGAACAGTAGATAAACACATACAACTCCCATTGTACATGCAGCCCCCAAAATGCACCTACACCTCCCTTTGGAAATATAAATGAGACATACACAACTAAATTCAGCCCAACTCACAAACAACTTCAATTGGTTGGAGCTGTGATAATGTCTCTGCTTTAGAACTGGGGAACCCAAGTTTATATCTCAGCTAGATTGGCTTATCAGGAAGTATCCTTAAAAAAGACGCCTGACAATATTTGAAACCACAACAAAAGCAATTCGGGAATAGCTGTGTAAATCTACAGAGAGAACATAAGACAAAACATAGTGTAATATTGTTACAAAATACAATATTCTGTGCGCAGTATCGGTTGCACTCACTAGATAGAAGTAGGTATAAAAGCTCTCAGGGTGCTTCCCCCGGTGTAATGGGGGGCCAAAAAATCCTTCTGTTCACCTCCAATTTCGTGTCCCACCAAAAGACATCCACAGGTCAGGGTTTAGATAATTGGAAAAAATGTATTCAATAAAAGTATAAATATAAGCAGTCACCAATTTAGCATAGGATATGGATGCAGAAAAATAGTCCTATGCGTTTCGTTCGTTATGAACTTCCTCAGGGACCGCAATAAAATAATCACATGTATAAATACAAATTATAAAATAAACATATCCTAAAAAACAACCCCCCTCCCTGTGTCCTTAAATAGGGCTAATCCCTTGAGTCCATTGGTGGATTCAGTGGGTGTAGATCCTTCTTCTTTTTTGATTGGAGGAGAGAACCCCCTCCATCAGCTGTTTCTCATCATTCAAATCAAAAACGAGCGCCCTTTTTCGCCGGAAACCGGAAGTCATCATCACCACCGAAACCGGAAATGATGTCACGAACTTGTTTGCGTTCCAATATGCGTTCCAGTGATGCTGTCTCCATAGCAACCCATTGTTATAATCTCAGCCACAATGTATATAATACAGGGAAGCCAATTTTAGTCCCCAAATTCTGCTAAGGAAAAGAATATTAACCATCTGTGGTTCAAATTATTTTCATTCATTTCATACACTAAATAATGGCAGCAGTTATGTGTAGTATTAATCATTATCTGAATCATAAAAAATTATGAATATATTAAATAAAAATCTAAGCTAAAACAAAATCAGATCAAAAAGTATATATATAAAATGAAATAGTATACCAGTTATCAAGACTTAAGGGACTCTTAGCTTGAAAATTTCATTACTTAAAGGTGAAAGGGTCTCTTATTCTTAAAGGGACACCTCTTCAGAAAATATACATATAAAATTTAACCCCCAAAAATTAATTGCTATTTCCTAAATCCTTAGCTATGTAACACCCCATATAAACCCTTAAAAACAAATTATCACTGTTTATTGTACAATATCAGAACCATTCTCCATAGGGGTTAGTCCTCAACTGTAGAAAAAAGTCCCACAGTGGGGACAAGCACACATACCTAATTATCCAAGTAAACATATCAATACCAAATGTTATTTGGACCATATTAGTCCAAGAAACATGTTAAGTCAATATCAATATTTAAACCTTTTGGCGTGAGGGTCCGTAATTTATGAATCCAGAAAGTCTCTCTCTGGGCTAGTCTCTGGACTAGTCTCTGGACTCTGTTCCCCCCACGCCAAATATATGTCAGCTCAAATCCTCATCAATTGTAAGCTAATTTGAGCAGGGCCTTCTTTAAATCTTATTTTCACCTTCTATAATGGTAAATAATATGTTAGTGCTATTTAAATGCCAATAATAATAAGCACTTGCAAACTCTCACACTTAAGATCTTGTTTAATTAAATTATAAAATGCTCATGCCATTGTACAGAACACTGGTGAGACCTCATTTGGAGTATTGTACACAGTACTGGAGACTGTATCTCCAGAAGGATATTGATACTTTAGAGAGAGTTCAGATAAGGTCTACTAAACTGGTTCATGGATTGCAGGATAAAACCTACAAGGAAAGGTTAAAGGATCTTAACATGTATAGCTTGGAGGAAAGACAAGACAGGGGGATATGATGGAAACATTTAAATACATAAAGGGAATCAACACAGTAAAGGGGGAGACTATATTTAAAAGAAGAAAAACTACCACAACAAGAACACACCGTCTTAAATTAGAGGGGCAAAGGTTTCAAAATAATATCAGGAAGTATTACTTTACTGAGAGGGTAGTGGATGCATGGAATTGCCTTCCAGCTGAAGTGGTAGAGGTTAACACAGTAAAGGATAGACATAAGGCTATGCGTGGGATAGACATAAGGCTATCCGAACTATAAGATAAGGCCAGGGACTAATGAAAGTATTTAGAACATTGGGCAGATTAGATGGGCTCAATGGTTCTTATCTGCCGTCACATTCTATGTTTCCATGTTTCCTAAATAATAATAATCTGGGCAGTTTAGACAACATTATGAACTAACTTTTAACATTATCTTTTAATGGAAATAAATAGTAAAGTCTTACATAAAAAAAAAAAAAAAAATGAAAAGTAATTATATACATTTTTATTCTAGTTTAAAAAAACAACCTTATCTTAAACACAGTAGCTCAACCATACCATTACTGAAAGTGTCATATAAACACTCTTTTTTGCAAGCAAATGTTGCTTGTAAAGATTTTACAAAATCAGAATAAACAAGATCTAATGAAGGCCGAGTTTAATAGCAAAAGGCTCCAGGCGTGTACCGACGCTGGTCATAGAAGCTTCATGCTGCGTTCTAGCCAGCCAATGGCATTTTATTTCTTGGCTTTATCTCTCTGATTTCATACCATTTTTATTCATCCCAGGATTGTCTCAGACTGAGCAGTGGCCTAAATATTCTGTGAGCATGAAATGGGTTTTAAAATGTTCTCCTGAACAGCAGGCATTCGGCAGCAAACTGGCAGCGCTTTATTCAAATAAACACTGGAACAGAGGGTCACATCGAAGAATTGATATTTACACTGAAGATTCCGTACTACTTCCATGTGTTACTGAATGAATAACACATTCCCTACAGCCGTCTTAGGGTCGTCTTAATAAAAAGAACATCTGATGTCACAGTCGGGGTTGGTTTCTAATGATAAAAGGGCCTAAGGCAAACGTTTTCTAGGGAATGCGACTTTATTTAACAGATTAAAAGCCTCAAGCTTGCCTTTTAGGTTTTGATGAGTCATATTGAGTAAATAAACTACACAAAACGAATGTGCAAAAATATATAATTATCTCTAGGATCAGTAAACAATATCATTTGATTCACTTCTTGGGGATTTAAATTCTCAGTGATGCCATCGTTTCCCACTGCCTGCTCTGTAGCTCCTCCTACTCCCAATAGGCTTTGCTTCCGAAGATGCCAAATGATGCCAGGACTAGCAGGAATAGTGCACTTGTTTGGACAGATAGTCCCTTTCCTTTCCCCACAGAAGGAGGGAAGGGCAGATGTTCAGGCACAAATATGTCATTATAAATCTTTCCATTTGACTGCAGCATTATTGAGGTGCACAATTGAAGCACCCTTAAAATGTAACTGTTGGATATTATAGCTTTGTTCACTATAAATCATGATAAGTATATTCATTATAAAGGGACACTAGAGAATACCTCCCAAGTGTCCCCGTTTAGGAGGGATAGTCCATATTTTTGGCCCAAATCCCTCTGTCCCTCTTTTCTAGCCTAATGTCTCTCTTTTCTACGAGCTCTATATTGTTGGTGTGTGAGTGTATAACAGAGCTCCACAGCAACAACACTCACAGTAATGTGACTTTAAAGGAGCACTATATGGTCAGGAACATAAACATGTATTCCTGACCCTATAGGGTTAAAATCATCATCTAGCCCTGTAGCGGAACGCCAATACTAAATCCACGAATTCCGCTGGTTCAGGAAGTAATCCACAGTCAAGCGCTGAAACAACAAGGCAATATCCCCAACCTCCCAGTAACCGGACAAAACACAGTTCTGAGAGTCAACTGAAGTCCTTTAATTCTGCTGCACAATTTATACAAGTCCCCATGCAAGGGGTTTCCTGAGTCCCCTCCCAGGGGCATTCCCAGAGGGGACTACATGGGGAACTTACAGTACAACACATTTCTCCCATCAGGCCCTGCTGCACGAGAGGGATCCTCCTCCTGGAATATACCGTTAAGTGGATTATCCCTCCGTGCAGCAGAACCGACAATTTATATAAAAATCTGTAACTTTGCGAATATACAGTTTATTTGCACGAATGGACGTTCGGTAGATAGCTGGGGTCTGAGCGCATCATTCGTGAGATTACCGCTCAGATCCCAGCTAAAATAACCGAACGCCGCACGAAAAACACATTTATTGAGAAACATATTAAAAGACCGATTGCCTTCCAGGGAATGAAATACCGAACGGCCTGGAACTCCCGAACGTCCTGGAGGCTCAGCGGTGTTCGTGCCGTCGAGTAGCCGTTTTTAGTACCATGCGCTCGACGACCTAACACCGCTGAGGGAACAAAGGATCCAAGATGGCCGACCGCCGCATGGTCGGTAGTCGAACGACGGCCACCCGGGAGAGCCTCTAATTACCGATTGCAACATTGTTGCAATCGGTTAACAAGCGCTACACGCCTCTAAGTGTGTGGGCTATTAGGGGTCATGTTTTCGGTTCGAAACAAAAGGAAAACCCCATACAAATAGCTATCCGCATTCGGCGGATAGCAAATATAGGCAATTCAAGATATACAGTCAGCATACAGTGTACGTAGTTAAACACATATCTCCACCGACATGCAGGCAACCCTTAAAGGTACAGTCTCTGGTTATAGTCCAAGTGGCTAGGTTTGCCACAAGCCCCCCTGTAGTAAAATATTACTTGTATTCAAGCCTGAAGCTGCAGGATTTGTCCCCATTTCCTTTTGACCTGCCAACTGCCTGCTGACATCATCAGAAGTGGTGGCCTGATCCAATCACAATGCTTCCCCATAGGATTGGCCGAGACTGACAAAGAGGCAGATCAGGGGCAGAGCCAGCACAATTCAAACACAGCACTGGCCAATCAGCATCTCCTCATAGAGATGAATTGAATCAATTAATCTCTACTAGGAAAGTTCAGTGTCTGCATGCAGAGGGAGGAGACACTGAATGTTTAGATGCATTTTAGGCAGCCATGGCCCAGGAAGGATCTCTAACAGCCATCTAAGGAGTGGCCAGTGAAGTTATCACTAGGCTGTAATATAAACACTGCATTTTCTCTGAAAAGACAGTGTTTACAGCAAAAAAGGTAATGATTCTACTCACCAGAATACATTCATTAAGCTGTAGTTGTGCTGGTGACTATAGTGTCCCTTTAAACTATAATAAATCTGTTTAGAAACCAGTCTATGTAAATGGGATAAATTTGAACTTTCTGTTCAAAATTATATTTTAGTTGCATAAATTGAAATCTGTAAGTCACCTACATATTCTCAGCCACGACCCTGGGTCACACTCCCACTCACACACCTTGGAAACCACTAGACGAGGTTCCTACACTTTCACGGAGATTAACTCCTTGAAACGATGCTGGATGTCCTCACACTTTGCATAAGGATGATGTCCAACGTTTTGACAAAAACCATAGGAAAGCATTGATCCACAACCCCATAGGAAAGAATTGAGCAACACTTTCCTATGGGGAAGGCATAATGCATGCAAAGCACTCGCCACGTATGCGCATTAGGTCCCCCCGTCAGATGATGTTGGAGGAGGCGGACCGGATATCGGTGGTGGAATCGGTTAAGTCATTAAAGAGTTTTTTGACCCTTTATGTGACGGAGGGATGAGGCCACAAGAGAGTAGGGCCAGAGGGCACTATATAGTATTAGGAATACAATTTTGTATTCCTAACACTATAAAGTCCCTTTAAGCAATCACTGCAAAAAAAAATTCTTGAAAAATGTATGTGGCTTTTTTACTATTATCAATTCAACAGATGAAAAAAACTTGATAGATCTCTCACTAAACTTGTCAACAAATTAACAAATATCATCATGATTATTGCATAATCAAAACGTTGATGGGACGGTCTTTGGACCTTAAAAGACATTTGATTTGTGACATATTGCTGAACAAGTACACTAAGTGAAATGCAATAAATAATGTAATAAAACTAATTTCCCCTTATTTCGACTTAAAATAAAACAAACAAAATAAATAAAGAATACAAAATATTATAAAGTGCATACTGACTAGTTTACCCCTGTCCTTCAGATATTACAATTCTGCATCCCACTTGTTACATATGCTTGGGCTTGACAGCTGCGCCCAATAAACCTATAGCATAAAGGTGATACAATTGATACCGTTACCCAGCTACTCCTGAAAAGCAGAACATCTTACAACAGCCGACCTTGCCATTCATAGGAAGGTCACAATATACGCAGATTTTACATTCTAACCATACACAATAGAAGCAAATAAATATTGAAGGACATCTCTATTATCACCTCTGTCACAGCTATCACAATTCAATGAATGGTCTGTATATTCTTATTAACTAAAAATAACAAGATGGTGTTATCTACTCTGAAGAGGTTATGAGTTTATAGAATTTGTATTAATACATGCAGTGCCGCTACAGTATCTCAAACCATTGTATAGTTCCTGTGATAAGCAACCTCACAAGGTCAAGCAGCACATCAGAGCAAAAAAGATTTAATGGAAGGTAACTAAATGAAGAAATTAATACAAATAATGCACAGCTCTCATACTAAAAGAGGCAGTCGGTACAAAAAGAGCAGTACAGCTCTATTACTGGGAGCGGTATAGCTCTGTTATTGGGAGCGGTATAGCTCTGTTACTGGGAGCGGTATAGCTCTGTTACTGGGAGCGGTATAGCTCTGTTACTGGGAGCGGTATAGCTCTGTTATTGGAGTAGTATAGCTCTGTTACTAGGAGCTGTATAGCTCTGTTACTGGGAGCGGTAAAGCTCTGTTACTGGGAGCGGTATAGCTCTGTTACTGGGAGCGGTATAGCTCTGTTACTGGGACTAGTATAGCTCTGTTACTGGGAGCGGTATAGCTCTGTTACTGGGAGCGGTATAGCTCTGTTACTGGGAGTAGTATAGCTCTGTTATTGTGAACAAGAAAACAAAAGGAAACCGCGCCCTTATTATGGTACAAATATACATACTCAAGTCCTTATGATCGTGATTTTTTCACAATTAACCTCAAAGAGAAAATACACAAAGTAATAGTGTAGTATTGTAAAAACGTCAAGTGGTAAGGAACAAATAGATAAATGCACACTCACATTTATCAGGGCTACTACAGAGCTCTACTGTTGTTGCGCCTAAACGGAATTATCCCCGTCTCTGGATTAGTTTGAAGTAGTCAATGTCTTGGCGATCTCAAACAAATAACATATGGAGAAACATAGAAATCCTCATAGTGTAGTATGTAGTAATACCTTAAGGATAATAAATGGATATAAAATAGCGTACTCACATGTACTAGAGCGTGCCTCGCTCTAGTTAGTAAAGCATAGGTGGTATAATCCCCACCATGGGATAAGATGGCAACCAGGAAATTAAAAATTGTGAAATGGTATCTCAGAGTGATAGAAAGTAATATAACTATTTATTGAACATAAAAAACAATAAAAGCAAAATATATAAAAATTACTCTGTAGAAAAGTCCATTAAAAGTCCACTTTACGCGTTTCACCTATAAAGGCTTCTTCAGAAGAAGCCTTCTGAAGAAGCCACTTCTGAAGAAGCCTTTATAGGTGAAACGCGTAAAGTGGACTTTTAATGGACTTTTCTACAGAGTGATTTTTATATATTTTGCTTTTATTGTTTTAGCAGTATAGCTCTGTATTTAGGAGCAGTATAGCTCTTTATTTAGGAGCAGTATCTTTCTGTATTTCGGAGCAGTATAGCTCTGTATTTAGGAGCAGTATCTCTCTGTATTTAGGAGCAGTATAGCTCTGTATTTAGGAGCAGTGTAGCTCTGTATTTAGGAGCAGTATAGCTCTGTATTTAGGAGCAGTATCTCTCTGTATTTAGGAGCAGTATAGCTCTGTATTTAGGAGCAGTATAGCTCTGTTATTAGGAGCAGTATAGCTCTGTATTTAGGAGCAGTATCTCTCTGTATTTAGGAGCAGTATAGCTCTGTATTTAGGAGCAGTATCTCTCTGTATTTAGGAGCAGTATAGCTCTGTATTTAGGAGCAGTATCTCCCTGTATTTAGGAGCAGTATAGCTCTGTATTTAGGAGCAGTATAGCTCTGTATTTAGGAGCAGTATAGCTCTGTTATTAGGAGCAGTATAGCTCTGTATTTAGGAGCAGTATCTCTCTGTATTTAGGAGCAGTATAGCTCTGTATTTAGGAGCAGTATAGCTCTGTATTTAGGAGCAGTATAGCTCTGTTATTAGGAGCAGTATAGCTCTGTTATTAGGAGCAGTATAGCTCTGTATTTAGGAGCAGTATAGCTCTGTATTTAGGAGCAGTATAGCTCTGTATTTAGGAGCAGTATAGCTCTGTATTTAGGAGCAGTATCTTTCTGTATTTAGGAGCAGTATCTCTCTGTATTTAGGAGCAGTATAGCTCTGTATTTAGGAGCAGTATAGCTCTGTATTTAGGAGCAGTATAGCTCTGTTATTAGGAGCAGTATAGCTCTGTATTTAGGAGCAGTATCTCTCTGTATTTAGGAGCAGTATAGCTCTGTATTTAGGAGCAGTATAGTTCTGTATTTAGGAGCAGTATAGCTCTGTATTTAGGAGCAGTATAGCTCTGTTATTAGGAGCAGTATAGCTCTGTATTTAGGAGCAGTATAGCTCTTTATTTAGGAGCAGTATAGCTCTGTATTTAGGAGCAGTATAGCTCTGTATTTAGGAGCAGTATCTCTCTGTATTTAGGAGTATATGTAAGAGATATGTAAGATTTAAAACTTTTTTTTTTGTTTGCATTGTCTTCTGTTTCAAAACTCACACACATGGATTTATTCTTAAACAGAAAAACAACCAAATAAGTAAAATCAGACAATCAGTTGAAAATGTGATGTTTGCAATGCCATTCAAACACAAAATTTCTCTGTCTGCCCAGAAATCAATTATCATTTGCAACGCTTTCTGGAAAACAGCTTTATTATGTGAAATGAAGAGAATGACAGCTGTGATCTATTGTTCCAATTTCTATTCAGCTCCATGTGAAGTTTGCTACAATTAACCTAAAATATCTTAATCTTTTCCATAACTGATACTGTATCATAAGACTGCAGTAATGTGTGTCACATTCAAATGTTTAGTCCTTAAAGGGACACTATAGTCACCAGAACAACTACAGCTTATTGACTTTGTTCTGGTGATTAGAATCATTACCTTCAGGATTTTTGCTGTAAACACAGTCTTTTCAGAGAAAATGCAGTATTTACATTACAGCCTAGTGATAACTTCACTGGCCACTCCTCAGATGGCTGTTAGAGCTGCTTCCTATTTCAGTCTTCCTGGGTCATGGCTGCCTAAAATACATCCAAACATTCAGTATCTCCTCCCTCTGCATGCAGACACTGAACTTTCCTCATAGAGATTAACTGATTTAGTTCATCTCTATAAGGAGATGCTGATTGGCCAGGGCTGTTTTTGAATAATGCTGATTCAGGCTACCACTTCTGATGATGTCAGCAGACTGCTTGTTTTTCTGAGGCAAACAGCATGCAGATCTACAGCTTCAGGCTTGAATACAGTAAGATTTTGCTCTATTTATGGAGGCATGAGGGGCCCATGGGGGCTAGACGGTGGTTTTAACAATATAGGGTCAGGAATACATGTTTGTGTTCTTGACCCTATAGAGATCCTTTAACATTGCAGTTACGGATGCCTCTACTGTATAAACAGGAAGAAAGATGGACTTGACAAATATTGTGTACAAAAAATAAATAAATCAGGATTATTATTTAAATAAAGCACTCTAATCTTGGCACAGCATCATGTAAATTGTAGTTTTACCACAGTTGGGAGTCTACCGCTGCCCTATCAAATGCATAAATTACGTGTTTGATACCAACAGTGTCCCTTTAAAAGCACTACATTATTAAATAGGGATTAGCCAGCATGCCACCTGAAATCCATACATAATCACTTTATACATAATCTGCTATGCAACAGATCTTATTCACCAACCGTATTGTTTCCCCAAATCCTCTAAAGTACATCTGCAAGACATTTGCTTTCTTAGTAAATTAATTGAAAGCCAGTGCTCAGGTAATAACGACTAGGATTTATTTTAGGCATGGGGCTTATATTACGAGCATCCCGTGAAAATAAGCTTGGGCTTGTTTTTGGGGAAAGTCTTATTTTTGGGGAAACAGGGTAAGATCATTACTACCTCTGTATGATTGAAATCAAACTTCAAATCGTTTTCCCTAAATATCTCTCTCTCTATTATAATGCACCAAAATCACCATATACATATAAGGAAAATTAAACAGAGAACAAATCCCTATATTTGTCATAGAAATACTGGATACAACTAAGGAGACACAAGCAGGGACTGGAGAGAATGTTCTACCTCGAGGTAACTTGGAACTCATGTAACAGCTCTTGTATCATTAATGGTTTATTTGATAAACAGTACATCATGGTGCAGTGGTTATGGTACCCAGAGAGTCCTTTTAATCCAAATTCGTATCGGCTGTAAATATTGTTTAAGCTCCTTTAAGCATGCATTATTTTAAAAAAATTTTGTAGATACGCATGTATTTAAATGTATTTGTATACAAATTTGTTCATAAACACCTCTCCTTAATCTCTTAAACTCTTAACTAAAATTTGCAAATGATATTTATCACAAAGAAAAGTTTATATAGTCACTTCAGAATTTGAAGAAGAAGAAATATTGTAAATCTCATAACTAGGATTGAATAGGAGAAGAAATATTGAAGATCTCAGAGCTAGGGATTAGGCAGGTAATCCATTTCTCTTTTATTACATTGGATGAACTGCTGCATTACCTGATACAAAGAAGTTTTAACTTTAAAGCACAATTCTGGAACAAAGAAATATAAGTGGAGCAATCGCCGTGGAAACCAATGGAGCATTCTTTTAAATTGCTCTTCGTTTAGAACTTTGCCCCAGATTCACTATTCGTATGACACCTTGTGTGTTGCGTTGGATTTATTACTGTACATAGCAATGGATGATTACTGGACTCTTTTATAAAGCATCTATTTATTCCGAGAAACTGAAATGTGTATGATGAGACTGTGCGGCAGAAATCTATTTATGGTGAAATTACACAGCTGGTGGAAATATCTTTTCATTTCATCAGTTTGAAAATCATACTCGGTGGAATAACATCCACTGGCTGAATCTAACCGAACAGCCTTTATTCATTCAATTCATTCTCATTTATCTTAATAGTGCTATAAATAACAAACAGTTCTTGTGAGTTTAGATTATTGAAACTTTAAAACTTGCCAAACCATCAGTTTTCAAAAATTACATTCTGTCCTTTCCCCAGGGTTGAGCTGACATACTGTAGATAGGAAACAGTCCATGCTTACAGAATACCCTACCCCAGGAGTCAGAGACTTATGGAATGTGTGAAATGCCTTTGCACAGCACTCAAAGCTACAAGAGACAATAAGGCTCTGGCCTATCAGGAGTACCAGTGGAACTTCCGATTTCAGCTCGTGCAAACTAAGTGGTGATTGCAGTTAGTGAGGGACAATCCTCAATTTTACACATTGCAGCACATAGAAGAGGTGATCTCAGATCACTTCCTCCCAGCACCTGTAAACGGGAATGTGCACTGGAAGCCACCCACACAGCTGCAGAAAGCGCTCCCACTTCATACAAATAATACAAACACCCCTCCACACACACAAACACACACACATAGTCCCCACAAACGCAACACTACAGACAATCCACATACATGCACACTACCCCACATGCAGCCTGTCACATGCAATACCACAAGCAGTGACACACATACACACAGCACCACACAATGTGATGTATCATCCAGACATTACCAGGTATCAAACACAGTACCACAAACTACTCATGAGCATATAGAACATAACAGCCTGCATATGTACAAGTATAAACCACAAAGCAACTGCAGCACCCATAAATAACACGAGCAGAATATGGCAACATACACACTCCGTTAAAAAAAAAAAAAAATAATAATAGCACCGTCACAACAAGGGACTTTAAGATCTTGTTTTGGCACAGTACTACTAAAAGGTAGCCTAGCCCTGCCATAGCCTCTGTCAGTTTGCAAAATTACAACACATGCTTTGTAATAGGCTTAGATATTTGTTTCAATTTCAATTTGTTGCAATTCATTTGAATTTGTGCCGAATGGGCGATTGTTCGAATTCACAAACAGTGAGTCGAAACGTGACCAAATTACGAACCAAACAAAACAGGCAATGGACGAGCATGTTTGTTTTTATTTGTGATTCCGAATTCCGCCTTCAGCGCCAAAAAAGAAATGATGGACGGGGGAAAAAAAGATGATTGATGGCCTGTGGGCAGTGTACTGTAAACTATATACATGATATTTATATTCGCTATATATTTTTCACTGATTGGTCAATATTTGCGCCCTTTTGGTTGGTCCGATTTATTTTTTCGAATTGTTCAACTGCTATATGGCCAAAATTCAACCATTTCAAACATTATAATTTTCATTTTCAGGCGAAGTGCTTCAACAAAATAAATGTGTTCATCATGCACAAACTTACTTTGCAGCTATGCAAACACAGCAGCTTGGAAGATTGGGAACAGAATGTTAACAGACAGTCATGAAACACTTGACACCGAAGTACTATGAATTATCATGAATATATTGCTTTGTTTCCTCTTGTTTCTTTGTGAACAATGCAGTATATGTTTTGATTACACAAACAGCAAACTTCTTCACCAATTACCACAAAATATTGTATTGTTGCAGGTTGACAAGATTTCTGACATTTTATGAGGTGGTATGAGATGGATCATATCACAGTAAAAAAAAAATGTATATCTTAAATTTGTAGAAAAAGCATGGATCGTTCGATATTTCTGAGATATGTCAGAAATCAAGCTTTATATCATTCCTCCCAAATACCGTTCTCTTTGCGATAAATGTGCCAAAGTTTCCTCATGGATGATATAAAGGGAAGCCAACAAATCACTACACTTGCCATAAAAATTAGATTAGATACCTTTTCAACCAACAAACCCCAGGTATCAATGGGATTTGTTAGTCAGCTGGGGCATGTTTAGTGTCCCCAGACTGACCGATGAGCTCTGTGCAATGCTGGAAGTCAGAACTGCTAAGAGCCATTTAACTCATTCAGCAATGTTTTTTCTGGGTTGCAGGCTACTTTTGAGAGTCACTCCAGGGTCTGAATAGGCACTGGCAGAGACTCCCAGCCTGTCCCCATGATGCATTGACAAAAAGGATTACACCGAAACGTTTGTTTTATATTCGTCCTTTAAATAAATGGTAGTAGCACTCTGTTTGGTGCACAAGGCAACTGATTGCACAGCCTCTATTTGTTTACTTGATTTGTGCCTGTCCCCAGCTGATTGCGACCGGTGCCAGGCAGCTGGCAAAGATTAGGGTAGTCATACGGTTAGAGTTAGCATAAGCATTGAGTAAGAGGTAAAGTTGGTATAGTGTTAGGGTTAGTGTTAACTATCAAAAATGTATTAATTTATTTATTTTTTGTATACCGATTCTTTTTTTTCCCACAAAATAACAATGTTAATCATACAAGTCCAATTCAGTTTTACTGCACATTTGAGTTATGGAAAATATTAACCCGACTCGTTCCTGAAATTAATTTAGATCCTAAATATATTAGGCATTTCAAAATCAGGAGTGATATGTGAATCTATTTCATTGTGAATTTCTTTTATTAAGGAATTTTCATTAATTAAAAACAAGTATGCAAAAAAGTGATGGGACACATAGGTTTTAAATACTGTAAGGCAGGCATTTCCTATCCCCGGATCAGAAACACTACTAATGCGGCCTGGTTGCAGTTCGGGCTTCCAGGTGGCGAGGGAGGCAGGGAGCCCTTCACATACTGTGCTCTTCCTGTACAGCTTTGTCGCGCACCCTGCAGTGAGCCGGCAGCTGCTATAGGTCATCATCCCGGCATCGGCATCATTACTGGGCACCAGAGCAACCTGTACAGGAAGAGCACAGAGATCCCAGCCCAGCAGCATCTGCTAGCCACCAGGGACAGATGATCTACCCCTGCCCTCCAAGAGCCTGGAAGGGAGGCTAGGTGAATCTTTTAAGTACTAAATGTGCATGAATGTTATTTTTATGTATGTCAGTGATTGTGTGTGGGTCTGTGTGTTTATGTCTGAAATACATTTAAATATTGAAATTAAGAAAAGGGATTTTAAAGTTTTATTACTTATTTACATTAAATATAGAATATATATGATTTGTGGCCCAAGAGAATTCCTCTTTGCATAATATGGCCCAGGGAAGCCAAAATGTTGGACACCCATGCTGTAAGCCATATATGCAATACATTGAGATGGATATTTGAAACTATTTTGAGTTCCTTTTAATTCATTCCACTGGATGGGTAAAAAATATTCTAAAACAAACATTTGAAGGAAATATTTTTTTTCCCAATCTTTAACATTTTATTCACTCGAAATATTGTGTCAGGTCTACATATTGGATTTAAATAAAAGCCCTTCAAAACTGATGTATAATATGCATGGGGCACTTGAAGGGAACCCATAAATTATGGTGGAACAAACCTAGCTTTAATTCAAGTTTTGGTTCAGAACGTGGACAGTCAGAAATGTATCTACTAAAAGGGTGAATTATAGTGCACTAACAACTAAACTGTGAAAACTGGATTGAAAAATAAACTGAATTGGTTTAAATTGATCATAAATCACGGAGCACTCTATTCTATCCATTGCATATACAGGTGATACTCAAAAAATTAGAATATCGTGCAAAAGTTCATTTATTTCAGTAATGCAACGTAAAAGGGTAAACTAATATATGAGATAGACGCATTACATGCAAAGCAAGATAGTTCAAGCCGTGATTTGTCATAAGTTCGAGGATTATGGCTTACAGCTCATGAAAACCTCAAATTCACAATCTCAGTAAATTAGAATATTGTGAAAAGGTGCAATGTTCTAGGCTCACAGTGTCCCACTCTAATCAGCTAAGTAAGCCATAACACATGCAAAGGGTTTCTGAGCCTTTAAATGGTCTCTCAGTCTGGTTCAGTAGGAATCACAATCATGGGGAAGACTGCTGACCTGACAGTTGTGCAGAAAACCATAATTGACAACCTCCATAAGGAGGAAAAGCCTCAAAAGGTAATTGCGAAGGAAGTTGGATGTTCCCAAAGTGCTGTATCAAAGCACATTAATAGAAAGTTATGTGGAAGGGAAAAGTGTGGAAGAAAATGGTGCACAAGCAGCAGGGATGACCGCAACCTGGAGAGGATTTTCAGGAAAAGGCCATTCAAATGTGTTGGGGACTTTCACAAGGAGTGGACAAGAGCCACCACACACAGACAAATCTTGGACATGGGCTTCAGATGTCGTATTCCTCTTGTCAAGCTGCTCCTGAATAACAAACAACGTCAGAAGCGTCTTACCTGGGCTAAAGAAAAACAGACCTGGTCTGTTGCTCAGTGGTCCAAAGTCCTCTTTTCTGATGAGAGCAGCTTTTGTATCTCATTTGGAAACTAAGGACCCAGAGTCTGGAGGAAGAATGGAGAGGCACACACTGCAAGATGCTTGAAGTCCAGTGTGAAGTTTCCACAGTCTGTGTTGATTTGGGGAGCCATGTCATCTGCTGATGTTGGTCCACTGTGCTTCATTAAGTCCAGGGTCAACGCAGCCGTCTACCAGGAGATTTTGGAGCACTTCATGCTTCCTTCTGCAGATGAGATTTATGTGGATGCTGACTTCATTTTCCAGCACACTGCCAAAAGCACCAAAGCCTGGTTCAATGACTGTGGGATTACTGTGCTTGATTGGCCAGCAAACTCACCTGACCTGAACCCCATAAAGAATCTATGGGGAATTGCCAAGAGAAAGATGAGAGACGTGAGATCGAACAATGAAGAAGAGCTGAAGGCCGCTATTGAAGCATCCTGGTCTTCTATAACACCTCAGCAGTGCCACAGGCTGATAGCTTCCATGCCACGCCGCATTGAGGCAGTAATTGCTGCAAAAGGGGCCCAAACCAAGTACTGAGTCCATATGCATGCTTATACTTTTCAGAGGTCCGATATTGTTCCATGTACACTCCTTGTTTTTTTTTTTGATTGCATGTAATAGTCTAATTTACTGAGATTGTGGATTTGGGGTTTTCATGAGCTGTAAGCCATAATCATTGCACTTATGACAAATCATGGCTTTGCATATAATGCATCTCATATATTAGTTTCCCCTTTTACGTTGCATTACTGAAATAAATGAACTTCTAATTAAATTCTAATTTTTCAAGTATCACCTGTATTGTCTTTTGAACTCTTTTCTGCGTTGTTTCTTTTTTTTCATGCAAGCTATTTTGTTTATTATTATTCTCCAGGTGTGTCACAATATTATACTAAATAGAATTCTCTTTATCATGCAAATTACCCAATGTTTTACTGACCACTCATTTTATTTTGTGATTCATCCCTGCCCCATTTCACTAGCAACAATATCATTGTACAAAAAAAAAAAAAAGTTCAAGATATACTTCTGGCAAATTACATATGACACAGAACAGACCGTAACTAGATCTAAGTAGGGCAAGACTAGATTTTGGCATGGCCAATGTTTAACATAATACAAATTTCTCAAACAGAAATATAAGGCAATGTGGAGTTGGACAACGTATAAATCATGGTGCAATTTCTAAAAATAAGTCTAATTTATCAGCTTAAATCTTTACCTTTGTATCTGTATAGTGGCTTTATACAACAAAAATGAGGCACATTTGGGGTTTTTTTAGTTTCAAATTTTGAACTTGTTATTACATTTGCAGTTTATTTTACAGTGTAGATAAAACCCAGATACATTCTGATAATAAAGATAATAAAATCAGTAAAGTGATTTTAATAAATCAATAATTAATAACCACTTGGTAAAATGAAATTATATTTTTCTATTTTTGCGCAGATGGCGATTTAGGATATATTTCTGAAAGTTTTTAGTTGTTATTATTTGTGCCTCCATGGTACAGCACTATGTAAAATGTAGGTGTTTCATAGGAACACTCTTTGTCTGGAGAGGACTATCTTCCCTTTTCGATGTATAAAATAATGTAAATCAGTCGTTGATAGAGTCACTGCATGTATTAGAACTATAAATAGTGGATCCTTGCCGCTTTCTTGCAAATATATATATATAAACATCTATAAACATTTGGGATTCTCCCCACGTCTTAAACTCTTACTGGGTAACAGAGGGAATTATTGCAATTACTTAGTGACTTTATGGCAAGTTTAGTATTCTGAACCTTTGGAAAAAAAAATAGCATGATTCCATTTCCCAGTAATGCCCCATAACCCTAAACTGCGGAGATTGAGAGGCGTTACAATTCTAGGCACGCTGCGCGAAGCGGAGATGAGAGAGAGCATGGTCTGGCAGCCTTCAGAGAGTCACACGCTGCCAGAATGCAGTGATTATTAGCTTGCCATTTGCTTTGCTGTAAAAATCAATACTTGTCCTGTCTCGTCTCGTCTATTTATCTATTACGAATGATAGGTTACGGATTTTCAGAGCTGCTTCCAAAGCCTTTCATTTATTAGATTACTGTGTGTGTTAACTATTAATCATGGGTTCTTACTGTGCCCTCTTATAAATACTCCAACAGAACATTGAATTCATTCTTCATTTACTAAAAATCAAAAGCCTGGACTGCAAATTGGACCACGAGGGATGCTTACAGTAGTGGGCTTGCTTTACATGTTTTGAGTTTATAGCTAAGTGGATTAATCACTTAGCTAGGCCTAGATATACTGGCGAATGATTTCATATTTAAGGCAGGAGTAACCGAGGTATAAGAATACAGAATTTTTCTTTTGTCAATATTCCACAGTTCTCCGGTTTATTAAATAATCATTCAAAACAAAATCACCTGCCGTTCCAGTAGACAGATTAGACAGCTGCCTACAGGTGTCTGTCTGCAAGGAGTGTCTTCTAAAAAATTATTTTTTTGGGGGGGGGTTGTTCGTTCTATTATTATATAATTTTGCTATGTTTTAATTGCATTCTTTTTTATTTTTGTGAAGATAGATGGTGTATTCCTTGATTTTCTTGTTTGTCATTCCCAATCACAGAGTTAAGAATAGAGCACTAGATTTATTTGGGGGTGAGAGGAGGGACTATGGTGTCTGACACATGAGAGACATTCTGAGATGTTAATCAAGCACTGCCTCCAGTGAGAGTGACCATTTTTATTACAAATGACAACCTGCTCAAGTTAATCAAATCAGGATTTACCCACTTCTTGCAAATATAACTCGCTACTACAGGTTTAATGAAATAAAAATAATTGCTTATTAAAGTGACAGCAGTCAGGAAAATAAGAGTCTGTGTCACGTTCCTTCAATTACTCTTGTTGCTTATTATTTATTGCCTGTAAAAATCTAATTTTAAACGCAACATTATTTTTCTCAATTCCCATAAATCCTGGTAGAATTGTAGCGTTTAATGCATATATAAACTTTGATCATCTCCTTGCACACCATAACATTTGTCTCAATGTCTATAAAGAAGACTGTCCACTAAATGCTAGTCAGTAGGTTAGAGGAACCATCAAGATGCTATATTGTATAAAAGGATCTCAACAGATCTGCAGCAAAGATAACATACTTCTCAAGGGACCACTAGAAATCAGATGTTCCACAATACTAGGGTTCATGGATGCATTGTGAGAAAAAGACATTGCTGAAAATATCCTATATCAAACCATGGCCTTGATTTAATACTTTTGCATGAGCTTTTCAAGTGATTAAATATTTTTGGATAGAGACTTTTAAAATATAAATTTTTCAAAATATCAAAAAACTAGAAAAATAAAATAAATTCGTTTTCAAAACATTAAATCCCTTTAAATGTTTACCCCCCAAAAAATATTGAATAATTTGAAAAGCTTACTCAAAAATATTAAAATTGGGGCCAATATTTCGGATTTGCCAATCATCAGGTGGGAAACACAGCAAACTCAATAAATCCAAAAGTTCTCTGGACAGATGAGACCAAAACTCAACGCTTTGGGCATTGTTTAGCGTATAGAAAACACCACTTATAAAGAACAACAACCACTCGGTGAGGCATGGCGGTAGTAGCATCATTTTGTGAGGATACTTTTCACTGGCAGAGATTGGGAAACTGGTCAGGACTGAAGGAAGGATCGATGGAGCCAAACACATGGTGTAAATTCTAGACTTACCTGTTTTATTCTGCAAGACACTTGAAAATTTGAAGGAAGCACACCTTTCGGCTGGATAATGACTCTAAGAAAACAGTCAAAGCTGCACTCAAATAGTTTAAAGCCAAAAGAACGTTAATGTATTAGAATGGACATCAAATCATTTTGGGGGCAATAAAATTGCTGTTCACCAACTTCCCCATCCAAGCTGAATGCTTAAAGAATTTGGCCAATACGAAAAGTCACAAATCACGGGATTAATGTTTTCAAATCTGGAAGATTACTACACAATGCATTTAGGAACAACCATGAACACAGGTACAGGTCAAGGGGGTGACTAATACTAGTTACATAACCATAGTCACTAAGCTGGGAATTGTGGAGAAATTATGATAAAATAGTCAAATTAAGAAATTAAGCTATTTTGGCCAAAAAGTGCAAAATCTATTCCAATTCTCTTTGTCATTATTCTTTCATATTTTCTCACTTTATCTACAACAACTTTTATATTTAAATTATGACATTTATTGCTTTTTATATTTAATGCCAATATGTCCTGTAAATTATGCAATGTATATAGATAAAAAGCTTAAAGAATTTACCACCTTATTTTATTTTTTCCACTAAATCAGAGATGTTTTCTAAGGTCTAGAAATGAACATACATTTTTCAGTGCCAGATCCACCAGAGAATATCTGAAATTACATTAATCTTCATTCGGGTGGAGGAGGACATATTCGTTTGGACATAGCTACTCTTTTCCACAGGAAATCTTTAAATAAGAAATATGCATTATGGGTCTGTTCACTAAACAATGAGTTCCTGTTTTCAGCGATATTTATATTTTAGCACAGTAAAAAGTGAGTTTTGTGGGGTTTGGTTGTCTATTTTGCCCTATTTTAAAGGTCAGTTGCCATCTCATAACAAGACCTCAAAACCCTGGCTTTATTCACTATTCAGTGAGTTATGGGAAGCGGACAATCTACTTTCAGATTAGTTGAAAAAAACCTTTAAATCTTATAATGTACACAATTGATGGTAATTTTTCTATTGCCTTTATATTAAATGTGAGCAGTAACCAGGGTGTTACCTTTTATGGGGCAGATCCAGGACTCGAATTTAGGAGGGACAGTGCCCCCGAGACAGTGCCCACAGGTACCCAGAATATATATAATAATATTTTCCTCCCCCTACCATTGAAATGACAGCCCTGAGAATGATCCATACAGAAGCACTGGCTGCTGTGTGGAAGGGGTGGGATAGAACATTAGACCCCTGCTCCATCAGTGCTTAAAGCACCCATGTCCCAACAATGCATCCTAAGAGCATAATTGCTCTTGGGGTGGAATCACTTGCCTTGGTGCCCCTTCCCAGATTCACCCCTGTACCATAAGTTCAAACATTTGCTGACAGATTTACTTAAATGTTTAATATTTTGTTGCTTTAAATTTAATTAATCTATTTATCTATCTACCTACAACCCACAATCCCAGCACAATAATTGGGTCTCTTAAATTCCTCAGACATCTATCTGTACAAATGCCAGGGACCGGCCATTCTAGCCAGCAGATTGTGTGCAAAATGACTGCTTATTACACAATTGTTTAATGCAGGACACATCACCACGGCAGATGGGAATGCATATCATTAGAACAGGCTTAAGGTCCCCTCTCTAGTTAAATGAATTAGCAAAGCAGATCCAAGTCGTGCCGCAGATTGTCTCCTGCAGTGAAAAGCTTAGTAAAACTTGCAGCATGAGGTGCGATATTATAAGGGGATATAAAAAAAAATAAAAAGATGTTTACCTGATCCTCGAAGGAGAGGGCTTGAGCCACATCTCGAGGAAATCCATCTATGACGATGCCCTCCGAGTCAGGAATTTGCATTAACTTCTGCTTGATTTCAGTAATTGTGGTTTCCTTTCAGAAGAAATAACAGTTATGAATGGTTATTGCCTTGAGGTGTTAAATATTAAAGTTAAGTGAGCTTGAGAAGGGGAACTAGAATACCTGTGGCGCGAATTCACCATTGGTTATGATCTTCGCAATTAAGCTCCATTTTCGGTTGCTGCTAGTGTTGTGAATTTTCTTCCGTAACAGCTCACCTACTGATATATATTCAAAGCCGTAGCGTTCAGCAATTTTCAGGCTCTGTGTCCCCTTTCCACTTCCAGGACCACCTGTGAGAACAAAATTGAGATATTTACTCTGATCCCCTGGCAGGGAGAACGTGTACATATAGTAAAAGGACAACATAAACATTTTCTGCAGTCGTGTTCTTTGAATATCTTTGGACAAAATATCATTTTTCTGTACTGGTGATTAGGAGTCCATTTGATACAGTTTAAGGAATGCACAGAACTTTTTTTTTCATCTTGGATTTAATATGGGTTATCAAAATTTCTATCTTGGGAAATCTGGTGGTGAGACTGGGAAGTAAATGATGCCATCCGAGCAGCATCCAGGTAAAGGAATAGACTGGAAATGTATAGGGTAACAGAGAAACATTATTACCCATTCTAGGAGTGTACCAGAACCTTTATTACCCATTCTAGGAGAGTACCAGAACCTTTATCCCCCATTCTAGGAGAGTACCAGAATCTTTGTTCCCCATTCTAGGAGAGTATCAGAACCTTTATTCCCCCATTCTAAGAGAGTATCAGAACCTTTATTCCCCACTCTAGGAGAGTACCAGAACCTTTATTCCCCATTACAGGAGAGTACCAGAACCTTGATTCCCCATTCTAGGAGAGTACCAGAACCTTTATTCCCCATTACAGGAGAGTACCAGAACCTTTATTCCCCACGCTAGGAGAGTACCAGAACCTTTATTCCCCATTACAGGAGAGTAGGAGAACCTTTATTCCCCATTACAGGAGAGTACCAGAACCTTTATTCCTCACTCTAGGAGAGTACCAGAACCTTTATTCCCCATTACAGGAGAGTAGCAGAACCTTTATTCCCCATTACAGGAGAGTACCAGAACCTTTATTCCCCATTCTAGGAGAGTACCAGAAACTTTATTCCCCATTACAGGAGAGTAGCCAGGGCCGGACTGGCCCAGCGGGATACCGGGAAATTTCCCGGTGGGCCATTGGCACCTGGGGCCGGGCATGCAACTGGCTCTTCTGGCGGCCGCATAGTCATATTGGCCCCGGTCTCATTAAGCTGAGTACTGGGGTGGGGGTGCTGGCTGTTCTGTCTTAATGAGACTGGGGCCGGAATAGTGATAGAAGAGTCAGCTCCCCCATGCGGCCGCCATCAGACTGAGCTCCCCATGCGGCCGCCATCAGAGCTCCCCCTGTGGCCGCCAGCACACAGGTAGCAATTATGTGTTTCAGTGTGAGTGTGTGTGTGTCTGTGTCATTGTGTGTGTCTCTGTCTGACATGGTGTGTGTGTGTGTGTGTGTGGGTGTGTGGGTGTCTGTCATAGTGTGTGTGTCTCTGTCTGTCATGGTGTGTGTGTCTGTCTGTGTCATGGTGTGTGTGTCTGTCCGTCATGGTGTGTCTGTGTTTCTGTCTGTGTCATGGTGTGTGTCTCTGTCATGGTGTGTGCCTGTCTGTGTCATGCAACGTGTGTCTGTGTCATTGTGTGTGTGTCTGTCATGTAATGTGTGTCTGTCTATGTCACGGTCTGTGTGTCATGGTGTGTGTGTGTCTGTATGTCATGGTGTGTGTGTGTCTCTGTCTGTGTCATGGTGTGTGTGTGTTTCTGTCTGAGTCATGGTGTGTGTGTGTCTCTGTCGGTCATGGTGTTTGTGCCTGTCTGGGTCATGCAATGTGTGTCTGTGTCATTGTGTGTGGGTGTCTGTCATGTAATGTGTGTCTGTCTATGTCACGGTCTGTGTCATGGTGTGTGTGTGTTTGTCATGGTGTGTGCGTCTGTATGTCATGGTGTGTGTGTGTGTCTGTCTGTGTCATGTAATGTGTGTGTGTCTGTGTCACGGTCTCTCTGTGTCGTGGTCTGTGTGTGCCTGTCTGTGTCATGCAATGTGTGTCTGTGTCATTGTGTGTGTGTGTCTGTATGTCATGTTGTGTGTGTGTCTCTGTCTGAGTCATGGTGTGTGTGTTTCTGTCTGTATCAAGGTGTGTGTGTGTCTCTGTCATGGTGTGTGTGCCTGTCTGTGTCATGCAATGTGTGTCTGTGTCATTGTGTGTGTCTGTCATGTAATGTGTGTCTGTCTATGTCACGGTCTGTGTCATGGTGTGTGTGTGTTTGTCATGGTGTGTGTGTGTGTCTGTATGTCATGGTGTGTGTGTGTCTGTATGTCATGGTGTGTGTGTGTGTCTGTCTGTGTCATGTAATGTGTGTGTGTCAGTCTGTGTCACGTAATGTGTGTGTGTCTGTGTCACGTAATGTGTGTGTGTGTCTGTGTCACGGTCTCTCTGTGTCGTGGTCTGTGTGTGTCTGTCTGTGTCATGTAATGTGTGTCTTTGTCACGGTGTGGGTGTGTCTGTGTCACGGTCTGTCTGTGTTATGGTGTGGGTGTGTCTTTTTTAAGGTGTGTGTCTGTCATGGTATGTGTGTGTCTTTGTCATGGTATGTGTGTGTCTGTCTGTGTCATGGTGTGTGTGTCTGTCTGTCATGGTGTGTCTGTGTCACGGTGTGTCTGTCATGGTATGTGTGAGTGTATATGTGTTTTTACTCACCTTTTTTTTCCCCACGTCGTGCTGGTCTCCCCTCGACTGGCCCTGCTTCTATGGCTGAGATCATCAAGCTTGATGATCTCAGCCAATCCGCACTGACACAGGAAGCACCTCTAGTGACCGTCTGAGTGTCTGTCACTAGGAAGCAATGTAAACAAGGCCTTTTCTCTAAAAAGTCAGTGTTTACATTGAAAAGCCTGCTGGGACAGGCTATAGACACCAGAACCACTAAATTAAGCTGTGTGTGTGTGTGTGTGTGCGCACCTGCTAGTGAATGGGCTTGCTTGTGTGCGTGTGTGTGTGTGTGTGCCTGCTACTGAGTGAGCTTGTGTTTTTATGTCAATTACCTTATGTATATAAGTGCGATTGTTTGTGTATGAGGCTGTGTATCAATCAGCTTGTGTAAGTGAGATTGTCTGTGTGTGCATGTGAGTATGCTTACTGTATAATTAAAAATTTTACTCTGAAAGGACCAATATTTTATATTGGAAAAATATATATATATATACATATACATATATATATATATATATATATATATATAAAAATAAATCATCTATGGTGGCAAGACATAGCCTTACATATTACATGCGACAATATATGTCGCAATGACTTATGGGGCTGGCATAGATTTTTTTTTCCAGGGCTGCTTTGGAATCCCCAGTCCGGCCCTGAGAGTAGCAGAACCTTTATTCCCCATAACAGGAAAGTATCAGAACCTTTATTCCCCATAACAGGAAAGTATCAGAACCTTTACACCCCATAAAAGGAGAGTATCAGAACTTGTATTCCCCATTTTAGGAGAGTATCGGAACCTTTAATATTATTTACATGAGAGTATCAGAACCGGACCTATTATTCCCCATTACAGGAGAATATCAGAATCTTTATTCCCCATTATAGGAGTCTGTTATAACCTTTATTACATATTATTATAAAGTATAGCAGAGTAAATTAACCTTTACTACCCAGCATAAAACAGTAACAGAGTCATATTTCCAAGAATAGAAGAGGGACAGATTTATTTCTAGTATAAGAGGTTACAGATAGCTTAATTCCCACAGAATACGAGTATAGGAGAATACCCAAACCATTACTCCTCCAGAAGAGTACTAGTAGAGTTACACAAGTCATGCCTCTCTCAGGAAGGATATATGTATTATTCAGTTACAGGAGCATGTCTGTGTACGAAGAGAGAGGGCTTTGTCAGGGACTTTGTTTGTTCTACATTAAAAAAAGGGAAATCAGCCAAGCTAGAGATTCATCAAACATTCAAACTCTAGCCAGGTCTTTGGGGAGGCCTGGCAGACGCAGCTCCAAACATCAGTCATGAATATTTTTATGAAGCCTGCAGCAAAACAATTAACTTTTTAAAAAGAGTTTGATTATGAATATTTTCTGTGTACTGTTCTCTTTATATATCAATACTTGGGGAAAAAAATCCTTGGGTGATTTTTCTATATGAATAAATGTAATGTTCTTGTGGTACACCTTCCCAAGACAAAAAATAAATTTGATACCACCACAAATTTAAATAAATTGTAAATCTGAAAAAATCAACTTGAGGCGCGGCGGAGACTGACCTTTAAGCTAGTCAGATGTGAAAAGCTTGAATGAATTAATCATTGAAAATAGGGTATTAAACCCGATTTGCTGACTACCACGACACACTTTATGAGTAACTGAGATCAGGGGACCTCGCCAAGCTGTCTGTTACCCCATACAAGTATTTGCCTGCTACATGCCCCAGGTATGCAGCCTGTTGGGGACAGAGCGAGGGAAAAGAAGCCAATCTTCCCCCTCTCTAGTTCTAGGCTGGGTTAGACTGAACTCCTACCCCCCTCTTTGGACCGGTGGGGGATATCCCAGACCCCTTGGAGCAGATCAAACTAATCTACCGACACTCACCAAAATGTAATATTTGCAGTAAACAGATCTCTGATATACCAATACAGGTGGTCCTCATTTTATGACCTACCTGTTTTACGATGGCTCACACTTACGACCAGCTCTGTAGCGTGGGGATAGAATGTGAGCCGTCGTGGGGATTAGATGGATGGGAAAATTTCCCCGAACATAGATTTAAGGGATCCCCTGCTCTGGTGCGTTCATCTATGTTCGGGGAAATTTCCCCGAACATAGACAAGCGCACCAAAGCAGGATTTCCTTCAACTCCTCACTTACCGACCAATTCGTTCTATGACCAGGTCGGAAGAACGGAACCCAGTCAGTGAGGAGTACCTGTATGGCGGATGTCCTTCACTTGGACTCACACACCACGAGTTCCATCCTTGACACGGCTTGACCAAATCTTCCAACACTTCAGGCTCCAGCAACATATCAATCCCTTTTAGTTTGACACCAATATTTCTGCTATTTGTCTTAACACTAGCAAGTCCCTTGGCAAATCCCCAAAATTCCTGCTTAGTGGATGTCATTGAATGTTTCTGTTATATTATAAGAGAGGAAGAATGAAAAAATAATACCAACAGAGGCTGTAATATATGTCATTTATTATGTTAAATAATTAAAAATTATTACAGTTTTCCTTTAACTCAGGCCCTCGGGCAACCTGTTGATGTTCAATTATGCCTTTAATCATAACTTTAAAATACTGCTTTTAACGAATAAATAAAGTAACGCTGTGAAGATTTTTTTAAATGATCAGTTACCTACCCACTGTGTCTCAATAGGAATGTGTACATATCGAGTGACTATATTAATAATCTTCTGAAATTCCGATGTTAAGCAAACTGTTTCTATGCTTCTACTTTCTCCCATTTTGTTCACATATAGCAATAATCACTATGGCTTCCAGAATCAGTGCAAAAACTCATTACGGTTATTAATTTAGAGGACTTAAAGGGACACTATAGGCACCCAGACCACTTTAGCTCATTGAAATGTTCTGGGTGCAGTATCCCTTTTGCACCTAGTGCTACAATGTTAAACACTGCAGTTTCAGAGAAGCTGTAATGTTTACATTGCAGCACTAAGTCAGCCTTTAGTGGCGGTCTACCAGACAGCCACTAGAGGGCTTACTGGATTTAAACGGACCTTTGGTCTGGTATTTGACACTGGACATCCTCAAGCTCTGCATGAGGACACCCAGCGTCTGATTGTTCCATAGGAAAACATGGATTCAATGTTTTCCTATGGGGAGGTGTGATTGGCGTGTGGCAAAAGCCAACTCGTCGGAGGACGTCGGAGGGGGGAGCTATAGTGCCAGGAATAAAGCTTTGTATTCCTGGCACTATAGTATCTCTTTAATGGGATAAATCTGTAAAGTGAAGCCATTGGCAAGGACATTCTACTGATTTCCACTGTAATTGCACTTTTTGAATTAGCTTGTTCCATTACCCACATTACAACTTAGAAGCAGAGTAGTGTTTAGAAATCTGCATATAGTGGCTATTGCTAATGTATTTTACTTCCTTTCGGAGTCTTGGCAAATGAAGTAAAATGTTAGTGGGAACTTGGATGGTTATTTATTATTATATGTCGTTGGATTTTTTTATGCTTTTTAACACACAGTTAATAGAAGCAGTTACAAAGCTTATTTTCTGCACAATGGGGGGAAGCACTGCATTTGTGAAAAAAGGAAATGTGACACAATTAGTGGCTGAATATATGCATTAAACTAATTCTGCTATAAAAAAATAATAAACTGAAAACGGCGACGTACATAGTGTTTAAAAGGAATCTCCAGACTCCTAAAGAACTTTATCTTACAACAAATGTGGGGTTTCGCTTGGATCTTAAAAAGACATATAAAAGACCATAACGTAACAATGTTACAGATTATGTAATGCATTCATTGCACTCACAGGATGGCTGGAAATAAGCGCTTGTAAGCAGCTTTGTTAGAAGTGGGGGGGCTTGCAAAGGCTACAGACGGGATCAGCAGTTTTTGGATATTTCCCAATAAAAAAAAAATGCATGATTAAATGCATGTATGTACTAAACAGTGATTAATTGTTTTTTCCAAATATGGCAGTGGTGTGCTACTTTTAACATTTTGTCTAAATGTATTAAAATATTTGCAAAGGTACATAATTTTGTAAAAACTTTTTATTTTGAATGTGCATGATGTATACAGGTGGTACATCATTTTTTAAGAGTACTATTCCCCTGTATTTCTCTGCATTTGGTGTTATTTGTAGTATACAAAAAGTCACAGTACACACAGAAAACATGCTGAAAATCGGAGTTACATTGATGTCCCTCTTTTTTTTGTAAAGTCTGTTTAGCATGAAAGGTACAGAAACTGAACAGACATGTTATTCTTAGTGTTGGATACAGGATCACTGTTAACAGGACATTGCCCAAATACAAAATGCATAAAAATCACTCTTTAGTAGATATATTCCAAATGAAAACTTGCATGCATTTAATTATGCATGCTTTCATTGATGATAATGATGCTGGCAAAACCTGCAGATCTCTGATTTGCTGCCTTTGCAAGCCTTCCCTTTTTAACCCCACCCAAGCTTTCTGTGACGGTCTAATCACAGACTTCCCAATGCAGCTCAATAAGAAGTCTCTGCAAGGCAGGTGCTCTGAGCTGCACTAACCTAACAAAACCAGGAAGTATCATGACTGGTGTATAGTCGCCATATGGGCAGTCGGAACCTTGGACAAAACCCCCCACATACCTATCCCAATAACACGCTGACACTAGGGTATATGGGTCAAATTGTCCACAGCTTTTATTAAACAAATATAATAATAACGATAATAATAACAATCATAATAATGATAATAATAATATAATATATAAACATGGGTCATTGCCCCCATACTCCGCCCTCACATCCGTATCCTTCTTCTAATATAAAAGGCAAAGACCCCAACATAAACAACACACATATATATATAACAATTTTCAACATTACTCCAACAAGAACAAATTTAAAGTGCCAAACATAAAGTAACCACGGCAGGGGTATACCCGGAGACCCCTACCCTACCAGGTTCTGAGCCACCTCCAGGACTTGAAACCTACCAACCACCAATGACCACAATTTTCCATGTCCATCACGTTCCTCATGGGGAGCCTATTTCCTCTTCTTTAGCTCCCTATCCCGCCGCTGTGACAAAACGGTATAACCCCCATTCGCAAAACCAAATCCTAGGGAGGGTGGGACTCAACCAGGTAGGAGATTAAAGTGCTCATTCCAAAATGGCTACCTATTTAAATAGCCAAACCCCTTTTCCCACAACCCACCAGTCCTAGCCGCTTCCTCCTAAGTCCGCCTCCTAACCCCTTTCAAGGCCCCTTTTTCCGCTATGCTGCCCTTTGGCTACATGGGGCTACAGGACATGTTGTCTACTTGAAAGCCAAGGGGATGTATCTAGATTAATTTAAAAAAAATTCTATTGAAATCTGCACTTTTTGTAAAATGAATAAAATAGGACACAATCTTCACACATAGAGCTTTTCATCAAGCTAAAGTGTCTTAGGGGTCTAGAGTGTCCCTTTAATACAATGGATATTGGTCTATAAGATTGTTCTCAAATGATGCTGTTAATTTGGAACACCAAATACATTAATTGGAAGTAAATATGTATGTTTAACAGATTCCTCCCTCACCCACAGCTCAGTGGTGCTTGCCACTATTCACTGACAGGAAATTGATGGTAGAGTAAGGTGAGCTATGTATGCAAAGGTTGTGAAGACCTCTGGTACAAGTATTTCATTCTTATGATATTCAAGAACTGTGTGGCATGTTACATAATAAACCCATTTAATAAAAGAAATATAATAATTAATTTACAAAATGATCCTAATTAAGCAAAACCCAATTTGGAAACCACTGGGGATCTGGTGGGGCACGTCTTGTGAGGATTTAGCACAAAGGATGCACAAACGTCCTTTGGAGAGTCGCCATGTGGAAAGATGATGGATTGCACAAATCTGCGATGTTCTGATAGAGCGTAAAAAGCAATATAATCTGTGAATTGAGGTAGACTGGCTTGTGATGAGAGATGTGAGTCAGTTATTCACAGGAGGTGGCTTGTGGTTTAATAAAAGCAAGGAGAGATGAGATTTGGGGCTTTGCCATTTCAGATCCTGATGGAGCAATTTGTGATGAGAGACACGAAAAAAAAAAACTTTTCTACTTACCAATGACAAGGATGATTTTCGGACGAGGTCTTGAGGGGTCAAATACTTCATATTCTTCGATCAGCTCTGCTGTTTCTGAAAGGTCTGTGTCACTTTCAATCGAGAACTGATGAATCGGTGGCAGTCTGTCATAACGCCGGTATGGAAAATTACCACTTTCAGGCAAAACTATAAGAAAAAAATTCAAGAGCAACTTTTTAGACAAACTAGCAAGGTGTGCATGAAACAGAATCAGAACAATCAGGTTCAATACAATGTTTTGGTTTTTTCAGTTCAGACCTGCATTAGTATGATAAAGCAGATATATAATAACAGAAAATTTGGAGCATTATCATTAAATATTTGTGTAAGGAATAAAGAACCTAAAATATACTTATATTATCTTATGACTTCTTTACAGAATATATTCCATGTTCCACAATGCATACATGTAAAAAATTAAATCAGAGAACAGGTAGTGCAGATCGTTTTTTAAAATATGTAGAAAATATTGTTTTAACTAAAACTGTTATACACACTCACATTTACTAGAGCTTATATATCAGGTTGTCTATTCCTTATACAATTATTTAAAGGATCACTATGTGGTCAGGAACACAAACATGTATTCACTTAGGTGACTTTCCTCCCCCCCACCCCCCCTTAGCTCCCTTAGAAGGTGTTAAAACTCACCTTACTTCCAGCACTGCGCGGGTATGCCGGCACGGGCACTACCCCCATTCCGCCTCCTTGGTGACATCATCAGAAGTTACGATTTTTTTTTGTCAATCCAATGCATTCCCATAGGAAAAGCATTGGATTGGCAGAAATCTGTAAGGAGGCGGGATGGGGTGGGGCCAAACACTGTTTTGACCAATCAGCACCTCCTCATAGAGATGCATTGAATCAATGCATCTCTACGAGGAAAATTCAACGTCTCCACGCTGAACGGCATTGCTGCCTACTGTGCAGCACTGCTCCAGGAAGCACCTCCAGTGGCCATCTGAGGAGTGGTCACTGGAGGTGTCCCTAGGGGGCAATGTAAATGTGTCCCTAGAGGGCATGAAAATACCTGCAGGGAATTATTACAATCAGCAGAACAATCACATTAAGCTGTAGTTGATCTGGTGATTGTAGTGCCCCTTTTAGAATAACTTTCCATATTTTATGTTATTATATATCTGTTTGTTTATAGGATATTAGCACATGAGTGTTCATAAAGGGGACGTAGTATGACAATGTTTTCTTTTTTCCACTCAATAAGCACTTTTTAGAAGTATGTATTTTATTTTTATCTAGTATTCTAAAACAGTTTAATCAGGTTTATCTGTATGGTGACAACAACACCTAATACTTTTGTTTTGGCTTTTCAATGACTGCATTGGGGGTAGAAGTGCATGCATTCAATGGCAGATATAACAAACAAAAATCATTTTTAGATTTCTATATTTTGAAGTAGTTTGTCTGGTACAATGTGGAGAGCAGATTTAAAGGGACACTATAGCCACCCAGACCACTTCAGCTCATTAAATTGGTCAGGGTACAGTGTTCCTATTGCAACATTGCAGTTCCACAGAAACCAGCCACTAGAGGGCTTCCTGGATGTTTACAGATATATGGTCCAGTAACTAAGACTGGAGGTCCTCACGCTCTTCATGTGGACATCCAGCATCAGCTATTTCCCCATAGGAGAGCAATGATTCAATGTTTTTTTACGGGGAGGCGAATGCGCGTATTAGCACCTGCTTGTCGAGGGACATCAAAGCTGGAATCAGGTAAGTAAATAAAGGGTTTGTTAACTGCGGTGTGGGAGGGGGCGAAAGAAGGGGTGAGGCAGTGGGAGCTATAGTGCCAGGCCTGCACTTTGTATTCCTCGCACTATAGTATCCCTTTAACTCTCAGCTAGGGGCAGTCATGCTACCGAAACGTGGAAATGATATATACATTGTGAGTTCCTTAAAGGTTACTTATTTTAACCCCTTAAGACTGGAGGGCGTACAATTACGCCCTATTTTAGGCGGCTCTAAACGCCGCCGGGCATAATTGTACGCCCTCCGGTCTTTCCTTACTTACCCGGTCGCCGGCGGTCCCACGCCGGCGATCGCGGTGGGGTGGACACCCAGGGAGCCCCCCCGCGACAGATCCTCCTCCTCCGGCCCCCCCCGGCCATGTGAGAGTGAGGTCCTTGCGAGGATCTCACAATCACATGGCCGGGTAGGCTGCCTCCTGCATTGCCAGCAGGGGTGGCTGCCTGTAATGACAGGTAGTCCCCCTGCTGGCTGAAAACAAAAATAAAATAAATTTCTAAGTGTAAAAAAAAAATAAATGTATACTTAGATCATATATATATTATATAAAGGGGACGTAGTGTATATGTGTATATATGTGATCTAAGTATATATATACAAATATACATACACACACACATACACTGTCTAGGTGTATTTTACTATTAATATATATATAATTATATATATTAATATCAAATTACACGTAGATTGATACTGATTAAATATATATATATATATATATATAATTATTGTTTTATATATATATATATATATAATATAAAAAAATTTAATATGTAAATACGTTAAAAAATCAAATTAAAAAAATAATTAAAAAATACATAGATGTGTGTTATTTCGTTCTAACTGTATTGTGATAGTAATATATATATATATTTATATCAAAATACACGTAGAACAAAATAATATATATATCTACATACATAAATATATACGTATATATCACTATATATATACCTGTATATAAATAAAAATATTTTAAAAAAATATATATATATATATATATATATATATATATATATATATATATATATATATATACACATATAGATTCACATACGTATATATACACATATATTAATTCTACATATATATTTATGTAATATTTTTACATAATTAGGTATCTTAGTTACCGTATATACTCGTGTATAAGTCGATCTCATGTATAAGTCCAGTGCAGTTTTGTGACCAACAATTGTGAAATATGCTATGCCTCGTGGATAAGTCGAGGGTAAATCTTGGGGCTATGAAATTCTGTGATTTTTTTTTTTTATAATTATATACACACACACTCCTACAAACAAACACTCTGCATTATACACACACACACACTCATACACACACACACTCTGCATTATATACACACACACTCATACAAACACACACTCTGCATTATATACACACACTCTGTGTATATAATGCAGAGTGTGTGTATATAATGCAGAGTGTGTGTTTGTGTAGTGTGTGAGAACTGGGTGGGGGGAGGGCATTTTTATTATATTTTTTTTATTTTAATATTATTATTATTTTTTTATTTTAATTTTTTTTTTTGTCCCCCCTCCCTGCTTGTTAACTGGTCAGGGAGGGGGGCTATCTTAATCCCTGGTGGTCAAGTGGCATGGGCTGTGAAGTGGGGGGGCCGGCAGGAAGCATTTACTTACCTTTCCTGCAGCTCCTGTCAGCTCCCTTCTCCTCCGTTCTGGTCAGCTCCACTGTAAGTCTTGCGGTCTGGTTGCCGCGCGGATCGTTGCCATGGCTCTGACGGCCGCGGCTCTCTAAGTTGCTATAATACAGACAGTGACTCGAGTATAAGTCGAGTGGGGGTTTTTAAGCACAAAAAATGTGCTGAAAAACTAGACTTATACTCGAGTATATACTGTAATTACAATTAGCAGGACCTGCCTGACAACTCATGCCGAAAGTAAAGGGAATTTAATTTGCTAGCACTATATTTAGCCCTATAACTTTCCAAGACAGCATAAAACCTGTACATGGGGGGTCCTGTTCTACTCAGGAGACTTCGCTGAACACAAATATTAGTGTTTCAAAACAGTAAAGTGTATTACAACGATGATATCGCCAGTAAAAGTAAAGTTTTTTGCCTTTTTCATGAACAAACAGCACTTACATGGACGATATTATTGCTGTGATACTTTTTACTGTTTTGAAACACAAATATTTGTGTTCAGCGAAGTTTCCCGAGTACAACAGTACCCCTCATGTACAGGTTTTATGGTGTTTTGAAAAGTTACAGCGTCAAATATTAGGCTTGCGTTTCATTTTTTTCACATTAAAATTCGCCAGATTGGTTACGGTGCCTTTGAGACCCTATGGTAGCCCAAGAATGAAAATTACACCTATGATGGCATACCATTTGCAATAGTAGACAACCCAAGGTATTGCAAACGGGGTATGTCCAGTCTTTTTTAGTAGCCACTTAGTCACAAACACTGGCCAAAATTGGCGTTTTTTGCATTTTTCACACAAACAAATACTAACGCTAACTTTGGCCACTGTTTGTGACCAAATGGCTACTAAAAAAGACTGGACATGAAATTTACACCCATAATGGCATACCATTTGCAATAGTAGACAACCCAAGGTATTGCAAATGGGGTACCATTTGCAATACCTTGGGTTGTCTACTATTGCAAATGGTATGCCATTATGGGTGTAAATTTCATTCCTGGACTACTATAAAGTCCCTAAGGCAACGTAACCAATCTGGCGAATTTCAATTTCAAATGTAACGTGCTATATTTGACCCTGTAACTTCCCAAAACGCCATAAAACCTGTACATAGGGGGTACTGTTTTACACGTGAAACTTTACTGAATACAAATATGTGTATTTTATTGCAGTAAAAGCAAACAGTATTATGACATTGACAGTTAAAATGTCATGTAGAACTAAAAAAATCTAAACAAAAATTCTTATTTTCTCCCATTTTTTTCATATTAAATTATGTTTCATAGCTAAATATTTGATATTAAATGAAAGCCCTGTTTCCCCTGAATAAAATGCTATATAATAAGGGTGGGTGCATTTAATATGAAAGAGGTGAATTACGGTTGGACAGACATATAGCGCAAATGCCAGGCTTTGTTTACATTTTGTTTCGTTCACAACGTGTACATTTGGCTCCGTCCTTAAGGGGTTAAGGTAAATGCTTCTTTTTCACACAGTTAAAACAACAGAATGTATTTTTATTATTATTATTATTAGCCACAGGGAAATGCTGCATGCAAGTGGATAATCTCAGGCTAACTAGAGGTACCAAAGGCTCTACTCAAATAAATACACTGCATTCAATTTTTTTCACATTTTTATCTTGCAGCCCTTATGCTACAATTATTTAAATTATTTTTTTGTACATCAACCTACATCCAATACCACAAAAAGCAAAAGTCAGATTTTTTGAAAATGTGTAAAAAATCTATAATAAACAATTGTTGCATAAGTCTGCAACAAGAAAATGTGAAAAAATGAAGGGGTCTGAATGCTTTCTGAATCAAAATGTATATGAAGCAAATGTTTTTACTTGTTTTAAAATTCATTTTAAGAAAGACATTACCATTTCTGTAAAACGATCTTCTGTTTTGTCCACCATTGAGAGGGGGTAGGTTTCGTTTGTCTGGACCTACAAATGTGTCCCACTTTACTCTTTCTGATCCTCCCAATTCCTTCACTTTTTGTAAACAGGTTTCCAAGTATTCCACAGGATCATCAGGGCGATAGTACATTAATCCATTCAAAAGCCCCTGCAAGACACCAAAAGGATCCAACACATCAGATCTAATTAGCGGAATTTATGTCTTCATTAGACTGCTTGTTAAAAGAATAGACTTTGTCACATAATGGCTGGCAAATGGGATCTATTTTGTCATATAGTTTATGATCTATGAAATAATTCTGCTATAATTTACTAATTCATTAAACTCATAAATTAATTCTATACAGTAAAATCAGAAAGAAAAAAAAAAACTTAATGGGAGTCTATAGAGTCAAATATGCCTAAATCACTTTAGCTTGCTGAGTTGCTTACTGTGTGAAGAGTGTGTCCTCTTTGTTTCATTTTATAATCATCAATCATCTATCAATCAGACCACCAGTACTGTTACTTTCTGGTTTGTTTTGCTCAGTAAAGCTAAACTCAAGTGGCAGGAATTGCTGAGAGCACCTGCCTTGCAAACACTTCTCATTGAGCTGCATTGGGAAGTCTGTGATTGGACAGCCACAGAAAGTCTGGGTGGGGTTAGAAGGGGAGGGCTTGCAAAGGCTGCAGAAAAGGGTTCTGCAAGCTGTTTTTAGGTATACCCCCAATTTAAGAATACCGAACTAACTCCTTAAGGCGTTCCTTATTACTTAGCCGATCACTACCGTTCCCCCGCTGGCGATCAGTGTTGCTCCCGATGTGGGGGGACTGCCTGACAGCCCAGACAGTCCCCTCTCAGCAAATTAGTAGGTACACGTATTGGTGCTTGTGTGTGGATGTATGTGTTGGTGTGCATGTACATATATTTAGGCATTTGGTTGTATTTATATGTATATTGTATGTACTTGTATATAGAGTATACTTGTACATATGCACTACTTGTGTATATGAACATAAGTGTGAGTGTGTACGTGTGTCTGTGTATGCTGGATATAGGCCTTCATGCATACCCTGTAACTCTTGGATGGGAATCCAGGTATTTTTTATATTAATACTCCCCACTTCTAGCACCATTTTCTGCACTGTTCGCTTGCTTTTTTTCTCTCTCTTTCCCCTCACTCTGTGATCTTCACATAAGATATTTATGATATTTATCTGCACACATGTCGCTTTAAACTCGGTATCACAACTCAACTTTGAATTCCATGTGTTGTCTTGCTCAGAAATGCTTCAGACTTTAGAAAGGGAGCTTCGCCAGAAAGCTTGTCACTAAAAAATTCTGTTAGTCCAATAAAAAAGGTATTACAGGATACACATTTTATCTGTTTTTATTTATATCTTATACATATTTAATATATCTTGTTCTTTCCCCCCTCTTCAATTTCTATGTTTTATATTACATGGACATTTATGGAAAATGAATTTGCATAAATTTTGACTTTTTGAACTATCCGAATGATGGTGAATTCTTGAGAATGGATATACCATACAATGCGAATCGATAGTCCTGAATAACACATGAAACGGCACGAAATGTAATTTGGAAAGCATGAAATAGACGAATATGGTCGCTGGAACGCATGTAGTGAATACGGAAGTGATGTGCCGTGCTCTCGCAAGTGCCGAGATGTACTCTCAAAAGTGCAGACAGTAAGGGGATTGGTTATTTTGAAAAGAGGGGGTTTAGAGTACCCGCTTTTGGTGCCAAAAATGGTTTAAATAGCTCATATGTTTGCAGAGATGGATATACACCTGAGGAAGACGAATTAGTATCGTTGAAACGCGTTGGGTTTTTAAAGTAACGGTGTGGCACTCCTGTTACTGTGATGTAAGATTTTAAATTGATTTGGAATAAATGATATTGATTTTATCTCAACTGCTTTTTCTACATATTCCATCTCTGAGGACCAAGTTACCATCGATTCGGTCTTCAAGCTGTATTACCTGAGCCAGTTTGCTATAACAGGTTCAAAAATATATGAGTGACACCATGAAAAAAATAAGAAAATACAAGACTTCATAAGAGAATAACAACTGTGTTGCCCTATGAGCTTTTTTTTTCTTCTGTCTCATCTCTTTAGGAATACCTGTGCAGATATTTTGTTTTTGGGGTATATGTATTACTATTATTATTTCACCCATTTCACATAGGTTTAATGAATGTGACACTTAATATCACTAAGTGGTTTGAAGTGAACTAATGGGTGATTTTCATCACTATGCACTGCACACGTTTTGTGTTTTCTAACTGTATTTTTTTATATCAAAATACACTTAGAATGAAATTATATATATCTATATGTATTAATAAATAAATAAAAATAATACGAAATATATAAATATATATATATCCATATACATAAATAATTTCATAAATATACAGGTAGACTTCATATATATATATATTTAAATTCTACGTGTATATTTCTGTAATATTTTTACATAATTAAGTAATTTTATTGATTGCAATTGAGGGACCTGCCTGAAAACCCAGGCCGAAAGTCCAGAGAATTTAATTTGCAAGCACTGTATTTAAACCTGTAACTTTCCATGACACTCTAAAACCTGTACATGAGGGGTACTGTTTTACTCGGGAGACTTCGCTGAAAACAAATATTAGTGTTTCAAAACAGTAAGACATATCACAATGATGATATTGTCAGTGAAATTGAAGTTTTTTGCATTTTTCACACGCAAACGGCACTTTCACTGATGATATTGTTGTGATACATTTTACTGTTTTGAAACACTAATATTTGTGTTCAGCGAAGGCTTCAGAGTATAACAGTACCCCTGTAGCGTTACTTACCTTAACTGGGGGCCGGTCGCGGTCCTCTCTTCAAGCCACGCGCGGTCCTGCGGCTGCACGAGCCGCGCGCGGCTCATCCGACTGCTTTAGATGGAAGGCGGGCAGTGACCGCGTGAAGCGGGCACGTGTCCCGCCTGAAACTAAGAGCGCGCCGCGAGTCTCGGGCGCGCTCTTAAAGAGACAGTGGGAGCCTAATTGCCAAAAGGCTCCCATTGGCTCCTGTCATACCACACTCCCTATACAATTACCTTTTGGGGGTGTGGAAGTGACAGGAGCCAATCACTTTCGTTTAAAAGCTATTTAAACTTACCTTTTTCCCTTAGCTCGTTGCCCTATCGTGGTTTCTGTTTCAGTTCCCTTTAGCGCTTGTGGTGTTCAGTTGTGTTTTCTCGTATTGACTTTGGCTTCGTATTCTGACTTCGTTTTCGCTTTATCCTTATCTGTACTGTTTGCCGGCTTGCTGTTTTCCGTGTACCAGACCCCGGCTTGTCCTAGTTTACGCTGTCTCTCTGTGCCCTTGACCTCGGTTTGTTCCTGGCTCTGTCTCCTCTCATATACGTCGAGTCCGGCCATTCTAAGGTCCGGTAGACGTATCTCTCCTCTGTATTGGCTCCTGTTTAGCTGGATCCTGCGTGTAGGGGTATATTCTCGTTACAACCCCTCATGTACAGGTTTTATAATGTTTTTGAAAGTTACCAGGTCAAATAAAAGGCTTTTTTTTTTTCCCATTTTTTCCCATTGAAATTTGTCAGATTGGTAATGTTGCCTTTGAGAGCGTATGATAGCCCATGAATGAGAATTAACCCCATGATGGCATACCATTTGCAAAAGAAGACAACCCAAGGTATTGCAAATTGGGTATGTTCAGTCTTTTTTAGTAGCCACTTAGTCACAAACACTGGCCAAAGTTAGCGTTCATAATTGTTTTTTGCATTTTTAGCACACAAATAAATATAATGCTAACTTTGGCCAGTGTTTGTGACTAAGTGGCTACTAAAAAAGACTGGACATACCCATTTCGAATACTCTGGGTTGTCTACTTTAAAAAAATATGTACATGTGAGGTGTGATTCAGAGATTTATGACAGATAACAGTATTACAATGTCACTATTGATACATTTTAAAAATATATAGTTTGAAACAGCAATGTCCTACTTGTACTTATAGCCCTATAACTTGCACAAAAAAAAAGCTAAAATTATAGATAAACACAAACACCACAAAAATGTAAAAACAAACCTGGTCCTTAACAGTGAGAAAATTGAAAAATGTTCTGATCATTAAGGGGTTGAAAGCATGCATGTTTTCACTGGGGTGTATCTACGAAACAGTGATCTAATTTACTTCGGCAGTAGTGTCCCCCTTATTTCCCCCCTTCTATAATAAAACACTCTTTCCCCTTTTTATAATTGTCCTTCTCTCCATTGCAGCCATATTTACATTCTGTAGTAAGATGTTAACAATTTAAATTTTGCATGCGCTTTGAATTGCATGAGGTATTTTTGCATATCTTCCTGCGATTTACAATTTTAAGTTAATACCTTAAGTAGTTTACTCACGATTTATATCAAAAAGCAAACTCCTTCAAAACTACTTGAAATTTTAATCACAAGTTTGTTTACATTTTACTTGGTTAGAGAAAGAAGACATTCACATGTTAGTTAGCAAGCATTTTAATAACTGCTTCAGAGATTCACTGCAGTTAGCTGTGTAACTATCCCATTAACTGTGTAATCATCCCACTTCCTGCCATGTAACCCTCCCCCCATTAATTGTATAACCATCCCGTTCCCTGCCATGTAACAGCCCATTAATTCTGTAATCATCCCACTTCATGCCATGTAAAACCCCCATTAATTGTGTAATCATCCCACTCTGGGCCATGTACCCCCCCATTAATTGTGTAACCATGCTGCTCCCTGCCATGTAACCCCCCCCCCATTAATTGTATAACCATCCCGCTCCCTGCCATGTAACCCCCCATTAATTGTGTAACCATCCCACTCCCTGCCATGTAACCCCCCCCCCATTAATTGTATAACCATCCCGCTCCCTGCCATGTAACCCCCCATTAATTGTGTAACCATCCCACTCCCTGCCATGTAACCCCCCCCCCATTAATTGTATAACCATCCCGCTCCCTGCCATGTAACCCCCCATTAATTATGTAACCATCCCACTTCCTGCCATGTAACCCCCCATTAGCTGTATAACCATTCCACTCCCTGCCATGTAACCCCCATTAATTGTATAACCATCCCGCTCCCTGCCATGTAACCCCCCATTAATTGTGTAATCATCCCACTTCCTGCCATGTAATACCCCCATTAATTGTGTAATCATCCCACTTCCTGCCATGTAACCCCCCATTAATTGTGTAATCATCCCACTCCCTGCCATGTAACCCCCCCATTAATTATATAACCATCCCACTTCCTGTCATGTGAACCCCCTTTTAATTGTGTAACTATCCCACTTCCTGCCATGTAATACCCTCCCAATTAATTGTATAACCATCCCACTTCCTGCCATGTAACCCCCCATTAAATGTATAACCATCCCACTTCCTGCCATGTAACCCCCATTAATTATGTAACCTTCCCACTCCCTGCCATGTAACCCCCATTAATTTTATAACCATCCCGCTCCCTGCCATGTAACCCCCCATTAGTTGTGTAATCATCCCACTTCCTGCCATGTAATATCCCCATTAATTGTGTAATCATCCCACTCTGGGCCATGTAATCCCCCCATTAATTGTGTAACTATCCCGCTCCCTGCCATGTAACCCCCCTCATTAATTGTATAACCATCCCGCTCCCTACCCTGTAACCCCCCATTAATTGTGCAACCATCCCACTCCAGGCCATGTAACCCCTCACTCCCACCCCATTAATTGTGTAACCATCACACTTCCTGCCATGTAACCCCCCATTAATTGTGTAACCCCCCATTAATTGTATAACTATCCCGCTTCCTGCCATGTAAACCCCCTATTAATTGTGTAACTATCCCACTTCCTGCCATGTAATACCCCCCTATTAATTGTATAACCATCCCACTTCCTGCCAAGTAACCCCCCATTAATTGTATAACCATCCCACTTCCTGCCATGTAACCCCCATTAATTATGTAACCATCCCACTCCCTTCCATGTAAACCCCATTAATTGTATAATCATCCCACTCCCTGCCATGTAACCCCCCATTAATTGTGCAACTATCCCCCTTCCTGCCATGTAATACCCCCCCATTAATTGTGTAACCATCCCACTTCCTGCCATGTAATACCCCCCCCCATTAATTGTGTAACCATCCCACTTCCTGTAATGTAACCTACATTGGTGTGTAGCTTCATTAATTGTATAACTATCGCTTCTGCCATGTAAACCCCCTAATGGTGTGTAACTATCCACTTCAACCATGTAACCCCATTAATTATGTAACCATCCACTTCCTGCCATGTAACCCCATTAGCTGTATAACCATCCACTCCTGCCATGTAACCCCATTAATTGTATAATCATCCACTCCTGCCATGTAACCCCCATTAATTGTACGCTATCCACTTCCTGTATATTTCATTAATTACATTTGTGTATCCGCTTACTGCCATGGCAGTACCCCATTAATTTGTATAACCATCCCACTCCACACCATGTAACCCCATTAATTTATAATCATCCCACTCCTGCCATGTAACCCCGGTAATTGTATAACTATCCCCCTTCCTGCCATGTAATACCCCATTAATTGTTGTAATCATCCACTTCCCTGCCATTTATGGCTTCATTAGCTGTATAACCATCCCACTCCCTGCCATGTAACCCCCCCATTAGCTGTATAACCATCCCACTCCCTGCCATGTAAACCCCCATTAACTGTGTAACCATCCCACTCCGAGCCATGTATCTCTTTATTAGCTGTGTACCATCCCACGCCAGGCAATTTAACCTCCCCAAATAAGTTGTGTATCCATCGCACTCTGCCTTGTTGGGAACCTTCAATACTACCCCTGGAGAAACCTTCCCTTTCCCCCCAGCCACTGAACCAGCCCTTGGGTGAATCATTCTGCTCTCCCTGCCGTGTAACATTTAATATCCCCTATGGTGTCCCCTCTTTATGCAGGGTAACCATCCCTGACTCCCCTGCTGTGTAACATTCCCTTTATTACTTCTGTTAATCCATCCCTCTCTCTTCTATTGGGGATCCCTCTCCCCAGAGCTGTATAAACCTTCTCCCTGCGTGCATTCCCCTTAAAATAAAATGACAGCAGATAAGAAAAACAATCAGCCCATCTAGTTTCATGTGTCTGATTTGACATTTTTTTTGTTCTTCAGTACAGCATTATCCATTTTCTCTCCTACAGATCCTGTTTCAAATTTCCTTAAATATACAGAGTAATCCACTGGCTGACATATATACAAGGAAGAAATATTTACTCCGTATAAGCCTCTCCTAACTAGCGCTCTCTTGGGATTGTGCTGTCAGCTGTACGTTCATTTCTGACATGGACTCCTATCGCTAAACCTCACAACACAACTATTAAATAAAACCATCGCTCTCACATTCACACAAGCAATCCAGCCAATCAATGGGGCACGACGCTACAGGGTGTTAAGTATCCGCCCCCATTAAAATACTATAAAAATGTTTTCCAAAACACATAGGTATTATTCATTTGGGTGTGTGTAACAGTCACACGGTGAAATATAAACTCAAACTAAGTGTTAGGTGCCAACACGGTAGTGTTTATATATTATGATTATTTATAAAACACCAACAGTTTTAAACCGCGTTGTACAATGGGTTCATGAGAAATAAGCAATATCATGTACAAGTTTGATTTGCAAGAATAAGCGGTAATGAAAGCCCTACTCAAACGAGCTTACAATCTAAATGTACATTGTATGGGCAATATTAAAACCTTAACACAACAACAATGAAAAAAACTCTATAACAACACAAATGTCTAATGCAGCAAAAGGTTGTAGGTTTATTGTTAGGGGCTGGTTGGTATACAAAATAATTCTCCACCATTAAAGGTACACTATAGCAATTAAGCATTAAGCTCAGGGGTCAAGTCCTGGGTAAAAAAGTGTGGGACCTCACCCAAGATCCCCCTCCCCTGTATGCAGGGGCTGAGTAAGGTGACAGGGGCTGAGGAAGAGGGACAGGAGCATATGGGGGGGGGCATGGGCTGAGGAAGGGGGGCAAGGGCTGAGGAAGGGTGGCAGGGCGAGGGGACAGGGCTGAGGAGGGGACAGGGCTGAGGAGGAGGGGGCAGGGGCTGAAGAAGGGCACATAGGCTGAGGATGAAGGACAGGAGCTGAGGAGGGGGCAGGGCTGAGTAAGGTGACAGGGGATGAGTAAGACGACAGGGCTGAGGAAGAGGGACAGGAGCATGGGGCATGGGCTGAGGGAAGGGGAGCAGGGGCTGAGGAAGAGGGGCACGGGCTGAGGAAGGGGGACAGGTGATGAAGAAGGGGGACCGGGGCTGAGGAACGAGGGACCGGGGTTGAGGAAGAGGGACAGGGTCTGAGGAAGAGGGACAGGGTCTGAGGAAGAGGGACAGGGTCTGAGGAAGAGGGACAGGGTCTGAGGGGGACAGGAGCTTTGAAGGGGGAGCAGGGGGTGAGGAAGGGGGACAGGGGCTGAGAAAATTGACAGGGGCTAAGGAGGGGGATAAAACAAAACAAACAAAAAAAACAACCTAAAGTGCATCCCCCCCCCGACGCTTACCTTGGGCCGGGGGGGGGGAAGAGACAGGATCTGGAGCCAGTGGAGTCATCCAGCCTCTCCTGATGATGTCAGGAGGAGGGGGCATGACTTCCTCTGCTCTTCTCACAGCGGTCCTGTGAGGAGAGTAGTGGAAGTCACGCCCCCTCCTCTTGACATCAGGAGAGGCCGGCCAACTCCACTGGCTGCAGGGAGAGAGTTTAAAAATCCGAGTCCCCAGCGAGAGGCAGGGGATTCAGATTTATGCAGCCCCCCTGCTCTGTCGGCCGCTTGTGCCAGCCCTGGGTCCTGAAGGACTAGTAATGGGAACAGCGTTCCTGCTGTGGAAAAAGTGCAGAAATGCCATTCCCATGCGTTCCTGCAAGACTCGACCCCTGATTAAGCATAATATAGCATTAAGAGGACAGGAACATGGCACCAGGAAACTTGAAGAGATGAAGTGGTCTGGGTGACCCTTTAAATAAATAATATATGACAGGCAGGTAGGGGAGAGGTTTGCTCCAGGTAAATATCTGGTTAAATGGAAACAAAAAAAAACCCCAGTGAGATTAAACTTAAACTAACCCTACCTGAGTTACGCATTTACTCCGATTTAGTGTAAGAGGGACATTTAATATATGGGAAATTGTGAAGCATTGACAAGGAGATTGAACATTTTAGGACAAATTAGCAAAAAAGGGCAATAGTTTCAAACTCGGGTATTCTGGCCTAAGATTTGTAATTCCCTTGTGAATTCTCTACAAATCCAGTTTAGTGAATAAGCCACTGATTGCTTTATATTTACTGTAGATACATTGAAATCTGTTTGGTTCAGATATAGCTTCCTCTAGAAAACTGAGTTTATTAAACCCAAACAACGCATGACCTAAAGGTCACATATTGATCTAGCTCACACATTATGCTGCACAGTTCAGTGTTTGGTTGATGTCTGGTTGCAGAATTTTTTATTTCTTGCAACTAGGGGGGCAAAGAGTTGCCTAGCTTTGATACTATGGACAGATTTAGATTTCTGGCCCAATCCACTGTTTCCTGTATATTTCTGCAGTTACGTGAAAGTGATATGAGCAATTATCCCCACATGCACGGTTAATACTGGGCAGTTATTTATAAAAATGAAAGCAATTTGCTGACAAAGATCTAAAACTGGAGCAGTTACCATGGAGTTCAGCAGGATGTTCCTGTGGATTGCTGAACATTTACACCTTTTGCTCAGAAATTTACTTTAGAAATGATTCTAAATGATCCCTCTGTGCGATGATAAAACTAGGATTCTACGTCCATTCAAACAAAACTAATATGATTATGTGACACAACACAATTTTCACTGCACGTCGTAGAAGAGATGTTGTCACCACACAAGCTTGGCATCTCCATTCACCCCGGGTAGGCACCCACCAAACTCAGTTACACATGCCTCTTTGGCAGTACGCAGAGTAGGCAAATGTGTTGAGGAGACCCTCTACTAGGGGCACCTATATCAATTTTAGAAATTCTTTGATACTGTTATTTATTTTGCTACATGGTCATTGCATTTTTTAAATTTGTAGAGGGATGGAGATGCATTTCCTAACTTTGAAAACATGGGGAGATCACCAAAGAACTATATTTTTTAGTTAAGTAGTGGAGCATGAGAATTATTCTCCTATAGACACCTGAGACGTAAATCCAGAACTGCTCAACAGATGCAACAATACTTACCCGATCGGTGCCGCCAGTTCGGTCCTCCTCCTTGCAGGTCGCGCTTCGAATGCGCCATTCGGACACGCAGCCTGCTACCATATGGCAATTTAGATGCTGCCTGCTTAATGAGCATGTCCTTAAGTGCCGTCAATTCGCTCAATGTCACAATTCTGAATTGGTCACCCAGGCTACCTTATATCTGCGCTTTGTGTTGTTGTAGGGGTGCTATGGACCAATCAGAACCTAGATAACCCTACCTAATCCTATTTTGTACCTGGTTCTGTTCCCTATCATGGTGTCTACCTTAGTTCCCAATTATTGCGTTTCCTAAGTTTTCTGGTTTTAAGCTTGGCTGGTTTATTAGAATTTTCAGTACTTCCGTGATCCTTACCTGGCTTGTTCTACGATTTCAGATCATCTGTAATTCTGGCCTGGCTAGTACATTCTGTTGATCTGTCTATCTGTATTCCTGACCTCAGCTAGAGTTCTGACTTTGTCTCTTGTATGTTAAGCCCGGCCATTCTAAGGTCCAGTAATACATCTATCTTTGTTTCTCTTGTTCGTTTCCTATTTCTTGCGTGTTTGGATATGTATCTTGTGACAACAGAACAGCATGGCTGTGGGCCATCAGTTACTGGGTACTGATTCTCTTTTATTAGTTGCAAGGGGCCCACTCGCATTTTCTACCCATCAAGATAAATCACTGGAGTGCAGGAATCAAAGTTGAAGAGCCAACGGGGCAAAATACTATTTTGGATGAAAAGTAATCCCCAGAGGACTAATTAACATTTCAACAAAAGAGAATAGGAGAGAGAATAGGAGTCAATGATCATTCAATTCAGAAAACACCCTGCTATGTCAACAATAACAATGTGTAACAAAGTCTTTTTTTTTTTTTTACAAATTGTAGCACTAATCTAGAAGGACAAAGCGAATGGTCATTTCCTTAACGTATAAGAAGGAATCAATGCAAGTGCCAGAGAATTAAATGCCTAGGCAATATACAGGTGAAGTGGGAAATAAATGAGAATTTTACTTATATTGGTTTGCAGCTCTCTAACTCCTGCAGAAAACACAAACCTCTCCTTGGCCATATATTACATCAGTACAGAAATAACTATAATAGAGAGAATGTATGATCCTGGATAAAGAGTGGTTGGCCAAGAGTCCAAGGGAACAGAACAGAGGGTAACCCTATTGGGATTTGTAGCAAAAAAGAAAAAGAAAAGATCTGTCCCTGAAGATAGTATAAATAAAGGTAATTACTTAAAAATCTCGAAAATACTTTATTAACCCGAAAAAACTCACATACAAAAACAAAACAAACCCTGACTGTAGCTACCTGACTCAAAAATACAAGTCAATTACGGCAGTCTACGTAAGGAGCACAAATGGAAGGAATGGGGAGTGAGAAATGACACATAAAAGTGTAAAAAGTGGAGAGAGCGAACTGAGCTGGCACAAAAATATATGTCAATATCTGGTAATAGATGAAAAGATATCAAGTCCACTGGAAAATATCCTTACCATCGTTAATCATGCAATAAGCCAGAGCTCAGTATACAATTGTCACATATATTAGAAAAGAAATTGACAAAAGGTATCAAAAAAGCCCTTTGAGACAGTAACTGCTTGGCAACAATGAATGTCAATGCAGCAGTGTATCAGACATGTGTCTGATACTTCATGTTGTAGCTCTTAGAATGTTCCAGCAACTATCAATAACACTGTGCACCGATGTATCAAGAGTGCATGGAACATATGTAACAATATAGTAAAGTAATGTGCTCAACAGGTTGCTAAAGGGCAATTCAGACAAAAAAAAATTGATTTCTAGAAAACACAAACTTGCCAGCAAGCCATATATGTCTCACTAATGCTTATATCCACATTAAAGCTGGAGACAGGGGCTGACTTGGCTGCCTGATAGTACTTGGCTGCCTGATAGTACTTAGCTGCCTGATAGTTGTGGGATTAGTCGTACTGGCAGATATAAAATCCTTAAACTGCAAGCTTACTACTCTTATTTAGTGATGTTCCGAACTGTTCGCGAACGGTTCGCCACGGACTCCAGTCAGCTGACACATTCCAGCCAATCAGCAGCAGACCCTCCCTCCCAGGCCCTCCCACTTCCTGGACAGCATCCATTTTGAAGCTGCATTCTTAGTGAGCTGTCCAGGAGGTGGGAGGGTCTGGGAGGCAGGGTCTGCTGCTGATTGGCTGGAATGTGTCAGCTGACTGGAGTCCGCGCGAACCGTTCGTGGCGAACCGTTCGGCGAACAGTTCGGCGAACAGTTCGGGACATCACTACTCTTATTCATTGATAGTGGGAACTGAAGTTTCGCAAAATCAGTAACCCACATATATATGAAACATAACAATAGGACTATTGAAAGTAAATAGTAAAGAATAAAGTAGTAAGAATAGTACCTCCGTGGGCACCTTGTATAGCAAAGTAGTATAGAATAAAGATTTGGATCTAATCACTGTATATAGAGTAAAACAGTTGTAATATCAGAGTGCTGCAGATTTGGATTAGTCGTGAAGAGGAAACCCTGATCGTGATTAGATTTCCCTGTTTCACTAAGACGGCGGTCAACCGTCAAGATTTTGGAAGTCCCAAATGACTGTACGATGTAGCCGGCGGTAAATATATTCACCAGAAGGGAAAGGCACCAAGGAAACAGGAATGACAATAAATATCAGGTGTCAATCCCGACACACGTTTCGCCTCAGTTAGAGGCTCTTCAGGGGGAACTGACTCCCCAGTTTGATAGGGTTTAAAAAGCCCGCTCCTGAACGCCATTGGTCATGTTTGGGAGGGGGAGGTGCAAGCATACGGTAGCCGAAATTACTCAAAAAGTCTTTCTTCCCGAACCTCCTAAACTGAAGTCAATGCATAGGATCCCGAAAAGGATCAATGTCTCATTGTCTGTTTCACTCGAGGTATCAAGTGATAAAGGTATTTACAAACAGGGACCTAGTGTTAAACAGAATTTTGGCAAACGTGTCAAAAGATAATGGATAATGTCTGTAATAAAGTTTAAATCATTAGCCTTGTAGTGTGTCTATATTGACCCAAGTCAATGCCAATAAAAAGAAATAAATGTTAATAATTCAGTTGGAGTTTTCAGTGGATACTGATATGATTACTTAACGTGACATAGGAGGCACAGTATATGCTAGATCACAATTTAAGAATAAAAATGGGTTATCTGACACATGATGGTATACTGTCCGGAGAATTATAAACGGCAAAATCGTATGCAAAAAAATTATGATAGTGAGATTTATTTTTAAATATCATGATTAAGTATTGCAGTCTGAATGGTTTTAAATTGGTAACAGAAAGACTATATTATGTAGGTGTAGTGCAATGCTAACCTAAAGAAGAATATACTTTTGAAAAAACTTTTAATGATGACTAGTATTCTTAGGATAAATCATAAATTGGTCAGCAAGTTATTATTATTATTATTGCCATTTATATAGCGCCAACAGATTCCGTAGCGCTTTACAATATTATGAGAGGGGGGGATTTAACTATAAATAGGACAATTACAAATAAACTTACAGGAACAATAGGTTGAAGAGGACCCTGCTCAATCGAGCTTACATTCTATAGGAGGTGGGGTGTAAAACACATTAGGACAGGAATTTGCAATCAAATAAGGTGGGCTGCCCTTTAGGAGAGGGCATGGTGACAGGTATGTGAGGTAGGGGTTAGTCTTGGAGGCCATAAGCTTTCCTAAAGAGATGGGTTTTAAGGCACTTCTTAAAAGATGCAAGACTAGGGGAGAGTCTGATGGCGGGAGGCAGGCTATTCCATAGGAAGGGAGCCGCCCGCGAGAAGTCCTGCAAGCGTGAGTTGGCCGTACGGGTGCGGACAACGGACAGGAGGTGGTCACGGGCAGAGCGGAGAGTTAGTTAGTCCAATAGTAACAATGCATTAATGTATAAATGGTGTATAATTGAATTCTTCATTCAGACCGAGGGCAGCCAAGGTCTTGAATGAAAAAATCCATTGAGATTCTTTACGTAGCAGAATCTTGTTAAAAATCACCCTTTCTTAGGTTAGGAAGTAATTTTTCAATGGCCTGGAATCTTAGGTTGTCAGGTTTGCCATAATGGAAATTCAAGATATGTCTTGCCACCGGGGTAGGTGTGACTGTATTACTGATACGTGTTACGTGAAGTTACGTGTTGCAAAATTCTGCATCTAAACTGTTGAGAGGTTTTTCCAATATATTGGATTCTGCAGCTGCATGTAATTAAATAGATTATTCGTGTGGGGCTGCAGTTCACCAAAGCGTTCGTATCTATAGTGACGTGAGTTTGTGTGGATGTGGTTGATTTAGAGGGCAAGATATATTGACAGGCCTTACAGTGCCTGCATTTGCAAGTACCCTTAGTGTTTGTTAACCAATTCGTAGCAGGTAAAGGAGATGCTAGGTGACTCCGGACGAGTTGATCTTGTAGATTACTGGGTCTATGTACTGTTAATGGTGGGTGTTCAGGTAATACTTTAAGAAGTGCAGGATTGTGTAAAAGTATTGACCAATTTCTTTTCAGAATCTTGGACATAGGTTCCCGACCCTGATCAAACGTAGCGATACAACTGGGGGCCTTTTGTTCCAATTTTGGTTTAGTGAAATGGAGGCTAGAGTTTCTGTCAATGTCACACACCCGTATATTGTAAGCACTGGTATATGAATGGATATACAGGTGTAGAGTGTAAACACTGGTACAGGAATGGGTATACAGGTGTAGAGTGTAAGCACTGGTACAGGAATGCATATACAGGTGTAGAATGTAAACACTGGTACAGGAATGGATATACATGTGTAGAGTAAGCACTGGTACAGGAATGGGGATACAGGTGTAGAGTAAGCACTGGTACAGGAATGGGTATACAGGTGTAGAGTAAGCACTGGTACAGGAATGGGTATACAGGTGTAGAAAGTAGTGTAGTGTATTACAATGAGTTTACAGATGTAAAATGTAATACATTGGTAGTGTAAGAAATATACAGGTATAAAATGTAATGCACTGGCATGGGAATAAATATAAATGTGCAGAATATAATGTACTGTTATTGGAATAAATAAAGTATGTAGAAGGCAAAACACTGGTATTGAATTTAGCATAGGTGTATAGTGTTATGTACTTGTATTGGAATGGATATACAGGTGTAGAATACAATACAGTCATTTTGAAATTAATATCAAGTTGTATTAGGTAATGTACTGGTACAGGAATGAATATACAGGTTAGAATGCAATGATGTTGGAATGAATATCCAGTTGTATTATGTAATGCACTGGTATTGGAATGGGTATACAGGTGTATTATGTAATGCACTGGTATTGGAATGGGTATACAGGTGTATTATGTAATGCACTGGCATTGGAATGGGTATACAGGTGTATTATGTAATGCACTGGTATTGGAATGCATACACAGGTGTTGAATGTAATGCAGTCATATTGAAATGAATATACAGATGTAGAATGTAATGTGCTGGTACAGGAATGAATATACAGGTTAGAATGCAATGCACTGATGTTGGAATGAATATACAGGTAGGTTAGAATGCACTACACTGATATTGGAACTAATATACAGGTTAGAATGTATTATACAGGTACATAATATGATATAAAGACACATAATTGATTACTCAGGTGCATTGTATATATTGCAGCACAATGGATTATAAAGATGCAAAATGTACTTTACATGTGCAGGAATAATTATAAAGAATACACTATGTGTAAGTGAAATATTATAGGTGAGTACCTTGGCTTGTATTAGAATAGCAATGATTATAGAGGTTTAAAATATGCTCCAGATGAATGACTATAGAAGTCCACTATGCGATATGTTGCTTCACCAAAGATTATCATCAAATTACAGGTGTGGAATGCAGCATAAATACACAGGAATGGTTGTACGTGAGTACAATGCACAGGTAAGTGGATGGCTACTCAGGAGCAGCATGTACTATAAACGCAGAGGGGTGACCACAAGCATAGCACATTATTAATGTATATGAGGGGTTGTACACGTGTAAAATATACGAGATTGGGATGACAATAATTACACAGGTGTATAATGTAATATACAGTGAACAATGCATTATAGCAGTAAAGGGATACCGTGCAGGGAGGTATATATTGTAGTACATCCGGAATGATCACACGTGTATTGGAGTATATAGTCTTAGAATGAAAGGATTAGGAATGATTACACAGGTGCAGTGTGCGATACAAATGTATCAGCCTGATTACACGCGGATCACAGGTGCAGGATAGCGTATACCGGTACAGTGCTGTATATACCGATACAGAACGTTCTGTACATGAAGGATTATATAGGGAGAACAGGTGGCGTTGCAGACCGCATTAAATCGATGCTGAGTATCACAGAGGCGATCATGCATTACACAATGTTTAATTCCAGGACAGGAGGCAGGGCACACTCACCTCGAATAGCTGGGGGATCTCTCTCCTGGTCAGGTACTCCTTGGGCTCAGAGTTGTTCATGCCTTGCTTGGCTGCAGCTAGTCCGGAGATGGAGATAGAAGTCCAGTCACTGGCAGATCGAGCAGGGATTCCTCACTCCTGACTACATCCAGCAGGGCTGCAGGTCCCAGTGTCCTTCCTGTCCCACAGACTGAGTCACAATGTGTCTGTGTCACTCCCTGCAATCTATCCACAACCTCACACATGCACACAGCCAGGGCTCATTAAACTACACACTGTGCTCCCAGTGACGATTCACTGCCTGTACTCACACTGTTCCCAGTGAGGATTCACTGCCTATACACACACTGCTCCCAGTGAGGATTCACTGCCTATACACACACTGCTCCCAGTGAGGATTCACTGCCTGTACTCACACTGTGCTACCAGTGAGGATTCACTCCCTATACACACACTGTGCTCCCAGTGACGATTCACAGCCTGTACTCACACTGTGCTCCCAGTGAGGATTCACTGCCTATACACACACACTGCTCCCAGTGAGTATTCACTGCCTATACACACACTGCTCCCAATGAGGATTCACTGCCTATACACACACTGCTCCCAGTGAGGATTCACTGCCTATACACACACTCTGCTTCCAGTGAGGATTCACTGCCTATACACACACTGCTCCCAGTGAGAATTCACTGCCTATACACACTCTGCTCCCAGTGAGGATTCACTGCCAATACACACACTCTGCTCCCAGTGAGGATTCACTGCCTATACACACACACTGCTCCCAGTGAGGATTCACTGCCTATACACACACTGTGCTCCCAGTGATGATTCACTGCCTATACACACACTCTGCTCCCAGTGGTGATTCATTGCCTATACACACACTCTGCTCCCAGTGACGATTCACTGCCTATACACACACTGCTCCCACTGAGGATTCACTGCCTATACACACACTCTGCTTCCAGTGAGGATTCACTGCCTATACACACACTGCTCCCAGTGAGAATTCACTGCCTATACACACTCTGCTCCCAGTGAGGATTCACTGCCAATACACACACTCTGCTCCCAGTGAGGATTCACTGCCTATACACACACACTGCTCCCAGTGAGGATTCACTGCCTATACACACACTGTGCTCCCAGTGATGATTCACTGCCTATACACACACACACTGCTCCCAGTGATGATTCACTGCCTATACACACACACACACACTGCTCCCAGTGAGGATTCACTGCCTATACACACACTGTGCTCCCAGTGAGGATTCACTGCCTATACACGCACTCTGCTCCCAGTGAGGATTCACTGCCTATACACGCACTCTGCTCCCAGTGAGGATTCACTGCCTATACACGCACTCTGCTCCCATTGTAAATGCTTTCCTATGAGACCGGCTGAATGCGCGCGCAGCTCTTGCCGCGCGTGCACATTCAGCCGGCGGGGCGGATCGGAGGAGAAGAGGAGGCAGAGAGCTCTCCGCCCAGCGCTGGAAAAAGGTAAGTTTAAACCCCTTTCCCCCTTCCAGAGCCGGACGGGAGGGGGTCCCTGAGGGTGGGGGCACCCTCAGGGCACTATAGTGCCAGGAAAACGAGTATGTTTTCCTGGCACTATAGTGGTCCTTTAAACATTTATACTGCCAGTCACTCTCAGAACAGAGGTGACTCCATTTTTGTATTACAAGGCTAAGACAGACACAATATTTCTTTATATCACTCTATTCATTCAAGTCTGAGCTAAGGAATGCATTATGTAAACAAGACAAGTGATAAGACTTGATGGCTGACAAAAAAAAATAAGAAATGGGATGGAATACTAACCCAGAGACAAATGTATACATAATTATATATACATATACACACTATCCACTTATTTACTAATTATATTAATCATATATAATTAGTATTATGTTAATAATATAGATTATTCATGGATAAATATCAATGAAGAAATATCATATTATTTAATAATGTTAGTGGGATAGAAATAATCTTAAACACAGCTTCACACGAGAAAACCAGACACCAATGACAGATAACATTAAGTAATTCAATTTACTTTCTAAAAAAAAATTATAATTTAACGGAACATCACTAGTTCCATTGTAAGCAAGAGGTGAAGGAGAGTTTAGACATGTCAGAAAGCTAGATTTAAAGGTCTATGCCAGACATTAAGTCTGGGTAAGAGTGAAACAAAGCCTTTGAAATTGGAAGGAATTTAGATTTAAAGTAGATAAAGATAGATAAAGATAGTGGAAAATGACATAAAACGCATCACCAATTTCAGTTAACCCATTATGCAAAAAGGCAAATGGACCTCCTGACAAGAAAATTTGGTGATGTAATTGCGCCATCTACTGACCAAAATCTAGATGATAGTGTGTAGGGAAGACACACCTACAGTTCCCTATTGGTCCTATCAATTAGTGTCGTGCAGAGAGTTTGGCCCTTTAAAAAGTAAGGACTGTCAAAGATTCAGACATTCAAACATTCATATTCTTTGAACCACATTCAAACTCTCATTGATATACATATACTTGGACTGTACTCAAGAAACAACACTCTTCTGGACACCTAATTTTTACTATTACTTTTCCAACTAACAAAAACTTTTCTATTGTCCACAATCCCCATCATACTTGCATTTAAATTCCTAGGACAGATCTACACATCTGATAAGAAAATCTACAACCTAACTGGTAATTATGCTGGTTTTATTTAATTAAAGTTAAATTAATTAAAATTCTACTAATAGCAGGAATAAATATCTGGATAAATCTTGGTCAGATTTCAATCATTAGAAATCTTAGTTAGCTAAGGAATATATGGTTATAAAAATTCAATTTCTGCAGGTGGAATAAAGATAACAATATATTAACGGTAAAATATGAATATCTGGATAAATCTTGGTTAGATTTCAATCATTAGAAATCTTAGTTAGCTAAGGAATATATGGTTATAAAAATTCCGTGCCTGCAGGTGGAATAAAGATAACAATATATTTACGGTAAAATATGACACGTATTAGCATACCAGAGTTTTTATCCAGATGTGTTGACTTGTTCTGAAATAAGATAGTGAATTTTATTTAGGAAAGTTAAAATTCGGCAAATGTAAAATCTGGTAGAATTACTTTTATTGGATGGTCCTAGGAATGGTAAATGATCTGGTATGAACAGTACTTTAATTGTAAAGTTACAACATAATAGAATATATTGCCTATGAGGATTGTAGCCAGCAGTGAAAGGTAAATTCAGTGTGATCTAAATGAAAACTAAGTTTTATTGCTTTATTTGCTGTGAAGTTTGTTTCTATGTGAATTTGGTTTTGAGTGATTTCTAAACAGTGCTCTATCATAATTTTTTTTAAATTGTTGGCAACTGGTCGCTTTCAGTCGCTGTACTGTGTTTAAACCATTGCCATACTGTATTCCTATGTTATATTAATTATTCCCTTATTGTCACACATGTTACATATATTATTTTTATTATTATTGTCACAATAAATTATATTTTTATAATTTATTTGTGATCACTGTGTGAAGTAAAAACCCTCTAACGAGCTTCCTTTAGGATCTAAAAGAATTAAAATCGCGAGTAATTCTCAGCTTTATTATTCGGTGAACCACGCCAAGATATCAATTTTGATATAATAAAAATTATTAAATTAATTTTTGATAATTCTTTTGAAAATATTATTTTAATATTTATCACCCCATAAATATCCCCACAACACACTGTGCTCCCAGTGAGGATTCACTGCCTATACACACACTCTGCTCCCAGTGAGGATTCACTGCCTATACACACACTCTGCTCCCAGTGAGGATTCACTGCCTATACACACACTCACTGCCTATACACACACTCTGCTCCCAGTGAGGATTCACTGCCTATACACACACTCTGCTCACTGCCTATACACATTCACTGCCTATACACACACTGCTCCCCAGTGAGGATTCACTGCCTATACACACACTCTGCTCCCAGTGAGGGCTCAGTGCTCACACACACAGCTCACAGTGAGGGCCCACAGCTTATACACACATGTAATGCTGAAAGATATAGCTCCCTGCTGACAGTCCGCACTCTCTGCTCATTCATACACATTGCTGACAGTTAGCACCCCCTACTCATTCATACACACTGCTGACAGTCAGCGCTCCCTACTCATTCATACATATTGCTGACAGTCAGCACTCCCTACTCATTCATACACTTTGCTGACAGTCAGCCCTCCATACTCATTCATGCACACTGACAGTCAGCACTCCATACTTATTCATACACTTTTCTGACAGTCAGTACTCTCTGCTTATTCATACACATTGCTGACAGTCAATACTTCCTACTCATTTACACACTGTGCTGACAGTCAGTGCTCTCTACTTACACATACTTTGCTGACAGACAGTGGTCCCTACTCATACACACACACAAATCCCGCGCACGCACACACGCACGCACACACGCACGCACACACAAATCCCTTCCTATATGGCTATTTTTGTCTACGTCTTGAGTTTTAATTCATTACAGTTTGGTGTCTAGTGAACAAACTCTGACAGTGTGATAAGTCTGATCACTACCTGGCTCTGCAGCCTCTCCAATCTCTCTCTTTTACTGACCCTTTTAGTTTAGTTAGGGGCCTTGTTATGGGAATTATGTACCAACAGACACAATTCACAGCTCCCTCCTAAATTCTCTTAAATCAGGACTGAATACATTGAGGTTTAACACATTTGTAAATAGATCATGACTGATTGAGTTAACATGACTGCTGACCACCCACTACCCCCTCTCTTCCTCAATAAATAAATCCTATTGTACAGCACTACGGAATTTTGCTGGCGCTATATAAATAATAGAATAATAATTAACAACCAGGGCCGGCACCGACCCAGTGGATGCAAGATTTGAGTGATCCGGGAGGAGGGAAGCGCACAGCGCTCCCCCTGCCAGTCACTCAGTCTAGCGTGGCCGGTCGGCGCGGACCGTGGTACAGGAGCATCTGTTTCCTGTTCCCGGCCGGACTGACAGAAAGTGCTCACTGAGAAAGCACTTTCTGTCAGTCCAGCCAGGTACAGGAAACAGAAGCTCCTGTACCACGGTCCGCGCCGCCCAAGCCACGCTACAAAAGAAGTAGGAGGCACACTAGTGAAGGGAGGGGAGATGGCACTAAGGGACACTGGGGGACAGGAGCATAGACCACTAAGGGCCTAAGGGGGCAGGGGAGAGCACTATGGGATTGGGGGCAGGGGAAAGCACTAAGGGTCAAGGGGAGAGCATTAAGAAGGGTCAGGGGAGAGGATTAAGGGATAAGGGGCAGGGGACAGCACTAAGGGACAGGGGGAAGGGGGAGAGCACTAAGGGACAGGGGGAAGGGTGAGAGCACTAAGGGGCGGAGGCAGGGGAGAGCACTAAGGGACGGAGGCAGGGGAGAGCACTAAGGGACAGGTGAGAGCACTAAGGGACAGGGGAGCAGGCGAGAGCAATAAGTTACAGGAGGAGAGAGGAGAACACTAAGGGACAGGGGGAAGGGGAGAGCACTAAGGGACAGGGGGCAGGGAATGATGGATGGGAGAGCAGTAAGGGATAAGCGGGGATGAGAGAGCACAAATGGATAGGAGGGGATGAGAGAGCACTAGGGTAGGACACTAACGGACAAGAGGGGAGGGGAGAGTTCTAAGGGACAGGAGGGGAGACCTCTAAGGGATAGGGGGAGAAGAGGAGATGAGACCACTAAGGGACGGGGGGAGTAAAAGAGATCATTAAAGGTCTCGCCCACAGACACACCGAAACATACAATGCATCCTACACTCACACAGAAACACACCATGCTTTCCTTACACACACAGAAACACACAATGCATCCATTACACACACACTGCATCCCTTACACACACACAATGCAGCTCTTACACACTCACTCAATGTACCCCTTAAAGACACACACACTGCATTACATTAAATACATACACACACACCTTGCATCCCTTACACATACAAACACAGAAGCACACAATGCATCCCTTACACACACAATGCATCTCTTACACACACACTCAATGTACCCCTTAAAGACACACACACTGCATTACATTAAATACATACACACACACACAGAAACACACACCTTGCATCCCTTACACATACAAACACAGATTTACACAATGCATCCCTTACACACAAACACACACTGAATCCCCTATACACACACACACTACATCCTTTACACAAACTGGTATCCCTCTACACTACATTCCATAAGAACACACTCACATTACATCCTCTACAATAACACATCCCCTACACACATACACTCCACTCCCTGTGAGCAAACTCATGGGTGGGCCTTGAAGGCATAAGGCTTATGGGCGGGCCTTGTAGACATACTCACGGTCAGGCCCTGTAAGGGCCCCAAAAAAATGGAGCTGGGTCCTGTTTGTTGTTATTTGTGAGCACTGCCTCCAGGGAGCCTGTTTTAACACCAGACCAGTGGAGCAAGACTGAAACCTGAGCCCATCATCATCCTCTTGTCCTCATTTGGTGGTAAGTAGGCAATCCAGTATATTATTAGTGAGATTAATCTCTAATTTGTCATAAACTACAGAATGCACACTATAATCACTGCAAGTAAAAATATATAATTTATTAGGTACAAAAACAGTACCACAAAAGAATAATACAAAAAAAATTCAACAAAATGACAGTAACAAGGGCAAATATAATAGTAAATAGTACAATACCAACAGAACTCCATATAGCCCTAGGGCAGAAACACGAGCCACAACAATCCCCAACGTTTCGGCAACCAACTGCTGCCTTTATCAAGGGTGTCTGAGCCACACGAGCCACAACAATGCCCAACTTTTCGGCAACCAACTGCTCCTTGATAAAGGCAGCAGTTGGTTGCCGAAACGTTGGGGATTGTTGTGGCTCGTGTTTCTGCCCTAGGGCTATATGGAGTTCTGTTGGTATTGTACTATTTACTATTATATTTGCCATTGTTACTGTCATTTTGTTTATTTTTTTTGTATTGTTCTTTTGTGGTACTGTTTCTGTACTTAATAAATTATATATTTTTACTTGCAGTGATTATAGTGTGCATTCTGTAGTTTATGACCATTTGGATACTTTCAACACGTGAGGAAGTGTTTATATGGTTTGCACATAGCCTCTTTTTTTTGTGTATTTTGTCTCTCCATGTGCTTCTTTTTTACTAATCTCTAATTTACCTCACATTAAAGGGACACTTTAGTCACCAGAACCACTACAGCTTAATGTAGTGGTTCTGGTGTATATAGCCTGTCCACGCAGGCTTTTTAATGTAAACACACTGCCTTTTTCAGAGAAAAAACAATGTGTACAGCACTGGCGTTGGCTCATATGGCAGATCATATGAGAGGGGCAATGTGATGTCACATGGTGGGCAGAGCATAGGGTGGGCGGCAAATTATTGTTTGCCTAGGGTGGCAAAAATCCTTGCACCAGCCCTGTAAACAACACACCATTTTTTTTTGTGTATTTTGTCTCTCCATGTGCTTCTTTTTTACTAATCTCTAATTTACCTCACATTAAAGGGACACTTTAGTCACCAGAACCATTACAGCTTAATGTAGTGGTTCTGGTGTCTATAGCCTGTCCACGCAGGCTTTTTAATGTAAACACACTGCCTTTTTCAGAGAAAAACCAATGTGTACAGCACCGGCGTTGGCTCATATGGCAGATCATATGAGAGGGGCAATGTGATGTCACATGGTGGGCAGAGCATAGGGAGGGCGGCAAATTATTGTTTGCCTAGGGTGGCAAAAATCCTTGCACCAGCCCTGTAAACAACACACCATTTTTTTTTTTTTTTGGTAGGGCAATGGGCAGAGCTTTATTTGCAAGTCAAAATGCCAGCAACGTTTAAACATAATATCCGCTACTGGCTAACAAACGAGTAGAAAGCTTCTCCCACGATCTCCTCAAGAGTCTCCAGCAACCTGCATCCTGTCGACCAAGAGCAGATATTCCCCAAGCCCAGTTACGGCGGACATTAAAAATATGTTAAAAGAGATGAAATATTTAAAACATTACTCTGGCGAGGCAAAACCACTAGCTGTGACAAAAACAAGAACAGAAAAACAACAACAAACAACCAATACAGTACTATAAACCAGCAGCGACAGGGTGGGTGGGTGACAGGCTCCCTCCACAGTGTCCGGGTGTTGCCTGTCAGCTTCTCCTAAGAACCCTTGGTCTAGATAAGGTCACATCCGTAGTATAAATTTTTGGTGGCTGTGACTACCGCAGTGGCAGCAACCATGTCCCCACTCCTGCTTGGGGGGAGGGGAGGCCTTTATTATTTTATTTAAAATGATACTATAGTCACCAAAACACCTTTATCTTAATGGATCAGTTTCAGTGTATAAATCATGCTCCTACAGTTTAAATTCTCTGCCATTTAGGAGTTAAATCACTTTTGTTTCTGTTCATGCAGACCCAGCCACACCTCCATTGGCTGTGACTCACACAGGTTGCATGAAAAAAACACTTTCACTTTCAATCAAATGTTAACTTGTTTTAGGAGTTTTTATCTCCTGCTCTGTAAATTGAACTTTAATCACACACACAGTTGGCTCCTGCAGGGTCTAAAAGGTTAACAACAGAGCAAGAGATGAGAAATTATAAAGATTCAATAAGGAATGTGTAAATATTGCATGACTCTGTACAGGAAGTGTTTAGGTGCTGTGCAAGTCACACACAGGGAGGTGTGACTAGGGCTGTATAAATAAAGAGATTTACCTCCTACATTACAGAGAAATGAGCAGTGAGACTACAGAGGCATAATCTATACACCAAAATCACTTAATTAGGCTAAAGCTGTGTTGGTGTAGCGGTACTCACCTTACCTGGGGGCCGGCCGAGGTCCTCTCTTCCCGCCGCACGCGGCTCTCGACTGAGAGAGATGCGGTCACGTGTCCCGCCTAGCTCTAAGAGCATGCTGCGCATCTCGGGCACGCTCTTAAAGGGGCAGTGGGAGCCAAAAAATGAAATGTGCTACCATTGGCCCCCGTCATCCCACATTCCCCAGACACTCACATTTTGGCGTGGATATGACAGGGGCCAATCAAAGTAAAGTTTAGGGTATTTATACTTACCTCTCCCTTAACTCCCTGCCCTATTGTGGTTTCTGTTTCAGTTCCCTTTAGCGCTTGTTGTGTTCAGTTGTGATTTTCTTGCTTGACCTTGGCTTTGTATCTGACTCCGTTTATCTCTCTATCCCTGTTTTGTCTTGTTTGCTGGCTTACTGACTACTGTGTACCAGACCTTGGCTAGATTTTGTTCTCTCAGTCTCTTTGTTCCCTTGACCTCGGCTTGTTCTTGACTCTGTCTATTCTCTGCTATACGGCGAGTCCGGCCATTCTAAGGTCCGGTAAGTCGTATCTGCTCTGTCGATTGTTGAACTAAATCTTGCGTGTAGGGGTAAACTACCGTGACAGTTGGTGCCTATACTGTCTCTTTAAATGTACATGTAATATTCATACTTCAGGTCAGTATTGATTGAACAACTGCCCTGAATAAGTAGTTTTACAGGCACCTCGTAAATTATCTGCTGTTTTGATAAACATCAATATCATGATGTAGTGTGTACAATTTTTGAAACACAGGATAATTAGCTAGCATGTGAAATAATAACAAAACAACAACTACATCTATAGATTGCAGTTCAGGGACAACACAAGTAATAAAAATTGTTACTTTTATAGAAAAATTATGTTTCATTTTAGATGTTCATATTTGCAGAGATATTTAGGGAGAACAAAGCAGAGATTATATGGCATCCCATGTGTTGCAAGCCTTTCAAGAGAGCGTCGGTGTAATTGGCACAGAACGGTGAATATAAACTTTACAGTAAGTGTTATAGTAGAATATTTAGAAAATTCACACATATTTTGCTTCTGGGTATTAAAAAGAAACAAAAACCAATATTAGTTCCTTTCAAAATGAAGTGGCAGCTCTGGAAACACGGAAAAGGAGAATTTTTCTACTGGAGCTCCTGGAGCCACGGATTGCAAATTTGTTTTGTGGGAAAAGAGCTCCCTTGTATCACAAACATATAAGCACCGAACTGCTATGCAAATAGCTATGTAATTAGACATTATAGGCAATTCCCTACCTTGTTCTTGAATACTCTTACTTAATCGATTGCAAACCTATTTTTGTGCACAGCTGCTCATAAATATTTCTAAAGAATTTGCTGGTATTTTTGGGGATTTCATATTCCCAAAATACCAGCAGAGTATGCAGTTAAAGGTCTATGTAAGATATATACCAGGTGTGGGAAATGACAGGCATACATGTTTCAAAGACAGGTTGATAATTTAGCCTACACACAGGTTCTGTATCCTGCGACAGAGGCATTTTACCCTCCCTGTGCAATACCTTCTTCTGTAACGGTGCTGAAACAGTAGCTCTGCAGCCTTCCTTACTATTTACTGGACAGTAATTTCATCTTCTCAGAACTTCTCATTCTCACCAGAACCAGAGCAAAGAGTTTAAACAATGGAATCTTCACTGATGAGAAACTGAAGAATCGTCTGAAAAAATATGCACTTGGAAAATAAGCCAGCATTGCTCATACGCAAATACTGTCACCTACAGTGGCTTATAATTTGGAAAGGGTTAGTCTATAATGGCCATTCCAGAATAACTGCATTTTGACTTATCCCCCAATTAAACTATAATCTCGACAGCACGTACAATAAAATAATCTACCTAAAAGGCTACCTAAAAAGCAAATAAACAATCACCATTATTACACTTAATTAAAGGAATAAGGAAATATTTTCAGACTATAAACTGGTGGAATATTTTGCTACATATTTTATTGAAAAGAGACTCTAAACTTTATACCCACTGCAAAATTGATTGCATTGTTACAATGGCACCTGTCAATGATGGGATATATTAGGCAGCAACTGAACAGCCAGATCTTGAATTTCATGTGTTAGAAGCAGAAAATAGGTAAGTGAAAAGAGCTGAGTGACTTTGACAATTACCAAATTTTGATTGCTAGATGACGGTCAGAGCATTTCCAAAAAGGCAAGTCTGGTGGGGTGCTGGGATGTTCCCAGTATGTATTGGTTATTACCTACCAAAAGTGCTGCAAGGAATAACAACCGCTGAACAGGCATCAAAGTCATGGGCACCCAAGGCTCATTGATGCACGAGGTGAGCAAAGGCTAGCCCGTCTGGTCCAATCACACAGAAGAGCTACTGTAGCTCAAAATGCTGAAAAACTTCATGCTTCAATGCTGGACATGATATAAAGGTCACAGAATACGCAGTTTGCTGCGTATGGGGCTGCGTAGCCACAGACTGGTCAGAGTGCCCTTGATGACCCCTATCCACCACCGAATGGGCCTTCAATGGGGACATGAGTGTCAGAACTGGACCATGGAGCATGAAAGAACGTTTCCTGATAAGATTATTCACATTTTATTTTAGATCATGTGGATGGCTTGGTGAGTGTGCATCATTTACCTGGGGAAGAGAAGATGAGAAGAAGGCAGGCCGGCAGAGGCAACGGTATGGTAAATCTTGGGTCCTGGTATTCATGTGGATGTTACTTTGAAATGTACCATCTAACTAGAGATTGTTGTAGACCACGTACACACCTTCATGCCAATGGTGTTTATTGATGACAGTGGCCTCTTTCACACTGAAAAAAATGTTCAAGAATTGTTTGAGGAACATGACAGAGAGTTTAAAGTGTTGAAGGCCTTGGCCTTAAAATTCCCCAGATCTCAATCCGATTAAGCATCTGTGGGATGTGGAAAAACAAATCCAATCAATGGAGGCCCCACCTCACAACCTGCAGGACTTAAAAGTTCTGCTGCTCATATCTTGTGCAGATACTACAGGACACTTTCCAAGCTCTTGTGGAGTCCATGCCTTAATACATCAGAGTTATTTTGGCAGTGCGATATTAGCCAGATGGTTTTAATATTGTGGCTGTTCAGTGTATATATATATATATATATATATATATATATGTGTGTGTGTGTAAAAAGTAGAGAAAGCTGCACTCACGGTCTCCGGTTAAAACTTCAAGTCTTTATTAAGTATTCATTCAAATAGATCGATGTTTCAGTCCCGCATTCGGACTTTCCTCAGGATCAAACATGACACAATAACCACTACAGCCCCAATGTGGTGGTTTAGGTGAGAGGAGTGCCCTGGCCCCATGAATAATTTGTCAAACCATTTCAGCACGGGTTAACAGCTTGGCTAGAGCCCCGGACCTGCATCCAGTTTTCTCCTGCAGAAGAAGCTAAGCTAAGCACAATATAGGGTCATGTGGACGTGCTCTGCCAGTAAGTGAGACAGTGCATGGCACTGCCTAACTCAGGAGAGCTGTCTGGGTTCCCATGCAAAAAGAATCCAGAAAGCAGTGCCGGCAGAATCCACATTTGTTGGCAAACGGCGTGCACTAGAACCATGCAGAGAGTTCTTTAGCAGTGCTGCACTGTTTCGGGCAGGCCGGTAAGGCAGTCAATCAGTCTGGAGTTTTTGGCACCAGGCTGACACACTCCTTCAGGCAGTTGCATCACTGGACACGGCCCCCCTCCCCATCTCATACCTCCCGATATTTGGAGGTGTACTCCTGGCACTTTAACCACTACAGTGGGATGTAGTGGTTATGGTACTTGGAGTGCTCCTTTACCTTAGCATAGCAGTGTTGAGTATATCCCATAGGCAGTTGCTGTGAGTTGTAGTTTTATTTGTTAGCTTGAAGTTATGTAGGACTGTATTTGTAAAGCTAAAAGAGAAATACCATAGGCATTGCCTATTGCATAAGGGTGTGCACCCTAAAGCACAAACACACATGCCAGGTGTGTATATATGTGTGTGTATGTGAGTATACTTAATGTGAGGGGGGATACTGGGAGGGAGGGGTAATGGTGGTGTGGGAGGGGGTATACTGGGAGGGGTGAGATAGTGAGGGGAGATACTGGGAGGGAGGGGGTAATTGTGGGGCTGAAGGGAGTATATTGAAGGGGTTTATAGTAAAGGGGGTCACTGGGAGAGAGGGGTATACTGGAGGGGGTGATAGTGAGGGGGGATACAGAGAGGGAGGGGGTGAGATTAAATACCTTTCCCTGGTGGTCCAGTGTCTTCAATCCCTGGTGGTCCGGTGGGCTCCCTGGTGGTAACCCACGGCAATGCTCTGATTGGCCAACTGTCACGAGATACATGGTCTACAGCATTTGAAAAAATAAGATCTAGGGTATTGCCAACTACATATGTGGGAGAATTAGCCCATTGCAATGGCCGAAAGGAGGAGGTGATTGAAATAAGTTTTGAGGCTACTGAGTACAAGGGTGAGTTAATGGGAATGTTGAAATCCCCTAGAATTAAGGAAGGGATATTGCTTGAGAGGGGCACACTGTAAAAAAATATAGAAAATTTTACACTGCGGAGCTGCAGACTAGTAGTCTGCGATGGGTGCTCTCCTCTTGGCAGACTGGAGGGGTCTTGCACCCGGTGGCATCCAGAGCAAGCCACCGGGCCCCCTCCTGGTGTCGGGTCCGAGGACCTAACACAGTCTGCCCTAAGGGGGATTAGGCGACCGTGAGGCCCCAGACAGCTCGAGGCCTTAGGGGGCCGCCTCAACCACCTAATTAGAGAGTCTCCCCTGGTTAGGGTGTGCCCCAGCACACCCGGCACACCCCGTGCGCACCCCTATGAGACATACCACAGTTTGAGAGAAGGAGGCTGGGTTTATAGAGCAAAACTAATTTTCAAGGAACTAAGTAAGATTAATAAAAAACATTACTAACTATAGCTTATACAGTGCACCTGAAATATGTGGGAGCCTGATGCCCATTTAATAAAAATAGTTACGGTTCACACATTTTCCCGTATTATTTTTGTTTAAGCATATTGCTTTTTTTTTATATGGTTGTGGAATGATTGAATAGAACAAATGTGAGTTAGTGATTGTTTTTCACACAACACAAAAGTTAATAAAAAATAACATGCACTTTCAATTCTTCATGTTACTGTTCGCTGCTAAATAGAAATCCAATATTTTACGTGAAAATTTAGTTTTTTACAGGCGTAACCGTTAAAAACTGTCAACACAGATGAGCTGGGCTAATTAGTGAAACCCTGTTAATGAGTTTAGAGTATATTAATTGCCGTAGTACTTTAATTCTATTAGAGGCCCACGTATGATCTGTTCCTTTAACAAGCTCCATGCTTTTGATTCTCGCCTGGCAGGGATAAGAATAGAAAGCAGCAGGCATTGTCTGAAAACGAGACGTGATGTGCGGATCGCTGCTGACACTTCCAAGGCAACCACACAAAACTGTGTTCTGTGGGAGACAAATACAAGACTTCTACAAGGGAAATGTCTGGATTCATAACCGAAAATACAAAGGAAATTCCTGTATGTCAAAAGGTTTCAGAGTACATGTAGAAAGTAACAGGGGATAAGCCGAATTAATGATATATAGTGATAAAGCCTACTTATGCCTCATTCATTCTTGGCACCACAGAGAAGGTCCATAAGAACTTTAATTCAATAAAATTGTTATGGTGTCCATACAATTCCTTTAAGACAAGGCAAAGTCCGGGCAGGATATAGTAGCTGTGACGAGACCAATCTTGCCACATTGCATTGGAGAAGCCTGGTTGCTCGCCTGCTGCCTTTGGACTATGGCCCCCTGTTAAAAGACATCTTTTTTACCTGCAGAAAAGCTTCATTCGTGCTTTTCTGCCTGGGGTTCGGTAGATTTGTTTGAATGTGTTACACCCCAGATAGGAATCCCATGGAGCCCATTCATATAAAACTGACTGTAAAGACTTTGGCTCCATGGCGATTAAACTGTATTCGTGTGGTCTGAGCGCCATTCGCTTAATAATGTGCGCTTGGACCTGAGCTATCTGGGGATATGTTACATGTCTGTGTTTTATGTAATAAATGTGACTTTATGTATTTTAAAGTGTTTTGTGTCTTTTTGCAACCATGTGCTTAATGGAGTCTTGTGTCTGTCCTGGGAGATAATTGAATTACTTATCTCCAGGATAGAAGACTCTGAAACTGGTTTGGGCCAGAAAGCCATGCTTCATTTAGTCACAAAGGACTTTTTACTAACTTTTGAACCCCTTGTCTGATTTGTGCCATTTTTTAATATGTTGCTCCCCTGAATGGATTGATTGTGAATATGTAATTTTATGTGAATGTGATGTATGGTTTTAGAGTTATGAAAGTTGGGTAGAAAGTATGTTTTAACTGTATGTGTAATTGAGTTTCCTCTCAGGATAAGGGGAGGGAATATGTGGGATGTAACTGTGATGTGATTGGTTGTTTTATACCTCCCTGTGGGCGGTCCTGTATTTGCAAGACTGTAATAAAAACCAGGCTGGGTGTGCCAGCACCTCAGACCACTGCTTGACCCCTCAACACGGAGCCTTGTCTCGTCTTGGGGGGATTCACTGTATGCTGTTAGAGACTGATTGCCAGGAGTGTAAGCTGATTGTCTGCTTTTCCTGTTCGTCTGCTAGCAGCTATTTGGGAGGTTCCAGTTCAGGAGTTGGAGTGCTATTTTGTATCCAGTTCGGGAGTCTGGTGTTCTGCAGTATCTGTGCCTGTATCTCTGGAAAGGGGGCCGATCGCCTAAACTGTTTTTACCCCTTGTGTGCAAAACGGTCCGTTACAGTAGCTTTGTTTAATCTCTCCTCTTTACAGTAAACTTTGTCTATGCCAGGGGTCAGCAACCTACAGCACATGTGCCATGCATGGCACTCTAGGTTCCATTGTATGGCATTTAAAGCTGCCAGAGCCAAAAAGACTCTGGCCTATCAGGTGTCCTTAGTGCAAACTGAGTGGTGAAGGGCAATCCTTAATTTACGCATTGCAGCACTTAGAGGAAGTAATCTGAGATCACTTCATCCTAGAAATTGTGAACCGGAATCTGCACTGGAGTAGAGCAGCCCGCAGAAGCTATCGCAGCCCCTGCCCTTAACCTATACCAGGCCAGCCTGGTCCCAATAGATCCCAGGGAAGCCACCCACACTGCTAGATATACACAGAGCTGCAGAATAAGCCTCCCCTCATACAAATAATACAAAGAGCCCAAATACACACAGTCCCCACAACCACAACGCCACTGACAATTCACATACACGCGCAAAACCCCACATGCAATACCCCAAGCAGCCCCACACATACACACTAAACACACGTGACATATCCATCCACACACACAATTCCATAAGCAGCCCCCATACACATCTCACATTCATAGATATCATACACAATACCACAAACTACTCATGAACATGTGCTATACAATATAACAGGCTACATATACACAAGTACAACGGTACAAAGCAACTGCAGACCCCATAAATAACAGTAAAGTAAAATACAGCAACATGCACACCTCAGTTTAAAAAAAAAGAGGATCGGCCTGCAGACAGACTTAAAAATTTTGTTTTGGCATAGTACTACTAAAAGGGTGCCTACAGAGGCGGCTCTCTAATTAGGCGGTTTAGGCTGCCTGTGCGCAGACTGTGTCAGGTCCTGACACCAGGAGGGGGCCCGGCGGCTTGCCCAGTATGCCACCGCGTGCGACGCCCCTCCTGGCTGCCAGTGCCCAGCCAGCTACCGCAGACACCGGTCTGTAGCTCCACAGTGAGCAGAGCTGCAGACCATGTGTCTCTGTGGAGCTGCAGACCGGAAGTAATGGCCACCGGACCACCAGGGAGTAAAGGTAGGCTCTCTCACACCCCCCTCAGCCTCACCCCCCACCTCCCTCAGCCTCACCCCCCACCTCCCTCAGCCTCACCACTCCCCTCACCCCCCTCAGCCTCACCACCCCCCACCACCCTCAGCCTCACACCCCCACCACCCCTCACCACCCCCACCACCCTCAGCCTCACCCTCCACCCCAGCCTCATCACCCCAACTACCCCTCAGCTTCACCACCCCCACCACCCTCTCACCACCCCCACTACCCTCAACTTCACCCACCCCCACCACCTCAGCCACCTCCCCACCACCCTCAGCCTCACCCCTCCCCTCAGCCTCACCCCACCTCCAGCCTCATCACCCCCACCACCCTCAGCCTCACCACCCCCACCACCCTCAGCTTCACCACCCCCCACCACCCTCAGCCTCACCCCCCCCACCCCTCAGCCTGCCTCAGCCTCACACCCCACCACCCTCAGCCTCACCCTCACCTCACCTCACCTCACCACCACCCACCCTCACCACCCACCACCCTCACTCATCACCCCCCACCACACCTCAGCCACCCACCCCCCACCACCCTCAGCCTCACCACTCCCCCACACCCTCAGCATCACCCCCCACCACCACCCTCACCACCCCACCACCCTCAGCCTCATCACCCCCCACCACCCTCACTTCACCACCCCCCACCCTCAGCCTCACCCCCCCACCCCTCAGCCTCCACCCCTCAGCATCACCCCTCAGCCTCACCACCCCACAGCATCACCCCTCAGCCTCACCCCACCTCCCCCCCACCACCCTCCCCCTCACTCCCTCACTCAGCCTCACCACCCCCCAACACCCCTCAGCCTCACCCCCCCACCCACCACCCCACCTCATGGCTCACCACCCCCTCACCACATCACCACCCCCACCACCCTCAGCCCTCCCCCACCCTCAGCCTCTCCACCCCCCACCACCCTCAGCCTCTCCACGCCCCCCCCTCAACACCCCACCCCCTCACCACCACCCTCACCTCAGCCTCTCCACTCCCCCACCACCTCAGCATCACCCCCCACCACCCTCAGCCTCCCCCCCCACCGCCCTCAGCCACCCCCCACCACCCTCAGCCTCACCCCCCACCACCCTCAGCATCACCCCACCACCACCCCACCACCACCCTCAGCCTCACCACCACCCTCAGCCTCACCCCCCCCCACCAGCCCCACCACCCCCCACCACCTCCCCCACCACCCTCAGCCTCACCACACCCCCACCACCCTCAGCTTCATGTTAGTGGGGCCTCCTGTTTGAGTTTCGCCTAAGGCCTCATAACGTCTAGAGCCGCCTCTGGGTGCCTACCCCTGGTCTATGCTAACTGATAGGTGCAAAGGACAGAGCTTACAACAATGAATGACAGGGAGCCAAGATGGAGGAACCCAGTTGCAAGAAAAAGAGGTGTATATTTCTACCTTTAATTTTATTATTCACACCTTATAAATACATATTTGTTAAACTATAGATATAAGTAAACATAATTTTTAAAATCCAGGAAAGTGACCATTTCCCTCTAAAAAGTTTAGTGGGTGTAACATAAATAGGTGGAACATGGTCAGAAATATGGGAAATATGAGACATATGGTCGGGGGTGGGCAAAGCTAATATTAGTTGGAAGAGCGATTTAAGCACCATAACCACTAAATACAATTTATATATATGAATGTCTGAAATATACTGCCAATCAGCTGAATGCACATTCAGGACACAAGAGAGCAAACTTAGGACAGTGAGACAGGAGCTCAAATTTGGGACTGTCTCAGATAACCCGAGACTGTTGGGAGTTATGTAAATCATTGCATTTTGTTAAACTAATACAACCACACTAGGAATTCAGTAAAAACAAGCAACATTTTTTATAAGCAACAAAATGCAATGAGGTCTGTACACTAAACAGTAATTTGTGTGGAACTCAAACCTGAATTTCCTAAATTTAGGCCAAAATGTGATAAATGAGAAGGTAGCTGAACTCAAAAAAATGTTGGCTTTAATTAAACAAATGTTATTTTCATTTAGCTTTTCATTTACCTGCAGTTCACTGTTCAGCTTATTGTTGCAAACAATTCTTAGAAAGAATCCTTGCAATATAATTAAAAAAAACACCTCACGGTATTATCAAACCAGTCACACCACTAGATCATTTATCAGTACAGTGTGACTGTTTTATTAAAACTGTCAAATATAATCACGATCATCACTCTGCTAAGTAAAAAAGCAAGCAAAATTACTATCCTTCCTCCCCAGCAATAGTTACTGGGAATGTCCTATTAGTTGAACTGTTGGGGTACATTAGATGGTAGATAGCTCCACAGGTGATGAAGTTCTAAAGCACAAAACGCGTTAGCATAATCTATCTGGTATTTTCCCCCTTGCTGTTTCCAGACTGATGTTTTAAATAAAATAATAAAAGTATGTTTTATTACCCTTTCTTTAATTGCTGTTTGGGGCTTCTTTTTTCCCCTGTAAATTTAGCTTTAATTTCTTATCCACATTTAACACTTGCAAAATAATGTAGAGTACAGGCTAAAGAAATAATATCCAGCTCTCCAGGGAATAATGGAATATTAACAATTTCATTGCTGGTATGTACACTGCTCAAAAAAATAAAGGGAACACTTCAACAACACAATGTAACTCCAAGTCAATCACACTTCTGTGAAATCAAACTGTCCACTTAGGAAGCAACACTGAGTGACAATCAATTTCACATGCTGTTGTGCAAATGGGATAGACAACAGGTGGAAATTATAGGCAATTAGCAAGACACCCCCAATAAAGGAGTGGTTCTGCAGGTGGTGACCACAGACCACTTCGCAGTTCCTGTGCTTCCTGGCTGATGTTTTGGTCACTTTTGAATGCTGGCGGTGCTTTCACTCTAGTGGTAGCATGAGACAGGGTCTACAACCCACACAAGTGGCTCAGGTAGTGCAGCTCATCCAGGATGGCACATCAATGCGAGCTGTGGCAAGAAGGTTTGCTGTGTCTGTCAGCGTAGTGTCCAGAGCATGAAGGCACTACCAGGAGAAAGGCCAGTACATCAGGAGACGTGGAGGAGGGAAACAACCCAGCAGCAGGACCGCTACCTCCGCCTTTGTGCAAGGAGGAACAGGAGGAGCACTGCCAGAGCCCTGCAAAATGACCTCCAGCAGGCCACAAATGTGCATGTGTATGCTCAAATGGTCAGAAACAGACTCCATGAGGGTAGTATGAGGGCCCGACTTTCACAGGTGGGGTTGTGCTTACAGCCCAACACCGTGCAGGACGTTTGGCATTTGCCAGAGAACACCAAGATTGGCAAATTCGCCACTGGCGCCCTGTGCTTTCAGATTAAAGCAGGTTCACACTGAGCACATGTGACAAACGTGACAGAGTCTGGAGACGCCGTGGAGAACGTTATGCTGCCTGCAACATCCTCCAGCATGACCAGTTTGGCAGTGGGTCAGTAATGGTGTGGGGTGGCATTTCTTTGGGGGCCACACAGCCCTCCATGTGCTCACCAGAGGTAGCCTGACTGCCATTAGGTACCGAAATTAGATCCTCAGACTCCTTGTGAGATCATATGCTGGTGCGCTTGGCCCTGGGTTCCTCCTAATGCAAGACAATGTGGCTGGAGTGTGTCAGCAGTTCCTGAAATACAAAGGCATTGATGCTATGGACTGGCCTGCCCATTCCCCAGACCTGAATCCAATTGAGCACATCGGGGACATCATGTGTCGCTCCATCCACCAACGTCACGTTGCATCACAGACTGTCCAGGAGTTGGCAGATGCTTTATTCCAGTTATGGGAGGATATCCCTCCGGAGACCATCCGCCACCTCATCAGGAGCATGCACAGGCATTGTAGGGAGGTCATACAGGCATGTGGAGGTCACACACACTACTGAGCCTCATTTTGACTTGTTTTAAGGACATTACATCAAAGTTGGATCAGCCTGTAGTGTGTTTTTCCACTTTAATTTTGAGTGTGACTCCAAATCCAGACCTCCATGGGTTGAAAAATTTGATTTCCATTTTTTAATTTTTGTGTGATTTTGTAGTCAGCACATTCAACTATGTAAAGAAAAAAGTATTTCAGAAGAATATTTAATTCATTCAGATCTAGGATGTGTTATTTTTGTGTTCCCTTTATTTTTTTGAGCAGTGTATATCCCAACTCCTAAAACCTACTGCACTTCTACCATAATAATCTGATATTAACTATTTCACCGCTGGTATGCGCCATCCGCAGAAACCCCCTCTGCCCTTCAGTCATAATAATCTGATATTAACTATTTCACTGCTAATTTCATTTTCCGCTGTAGCCAGCCTCTCATGTACTATTGCATCTCAGTATCTGCAACCTATAATCCGCCCACTCTGACAGCATGATCTTTCAGGTTTCTCTAATATTCTCAAAATACCCGAGAATCTACTACATCTCCCTGCCCACAAACTTGCAGCCAGCACCACTCACAGGCTATGCCCACACATATAACACATACAGCCTCCCCCACACCACCTGTGCCCACACACATAACACATACAGTTGCCCCCACATCCATACACATAACAGATACAGCCCCCCTCTCTCCCTCCACACACACACCATACACAGTTTATGGCTACACACATCCTATGACCACACACACATCACTAGAAGCAGCCTGCACACGCATGCAGTTATCACATACATGCAAAACCCCTACAAGCAAATAGTTTCAGCACACAGAGACACGTACTGGTGGAGACAGTGGGAAGAAAATGACAAAGGCTTGCTTAGAGACAGTAGGAAAGACATAAAGTTGCAGAACATGCAGCATGAGACAGACAGAAAGACACTGGAAAAAGAGACAAGAATAAAGCAGGAGGAGAGACTGGCAGAAGTAGAAGTAGAGAGAAATATTGAATGAGAGGCTGAAAAGAAATGTGGGATGTAGTCAGTGTCCGTGTATGGTTCTATTGTAAGTGCTGTGTTAAGGAATTTGCTGGCACTTTATGAGTAATACAAATACACAAAAATAAGTCCTGAGCTCAGACTCCCACTACTCCTCAGTGGCAGCAATAACCACAGTACACATCAGCCCCAATACATACAATAAAAACCAAAGAGCAGTTACTTGCGCACTGTCCCAAATCCCTATGCATATTTAAAGAAATGGATGTTTTTGTTTCACTCCAATGGTCATTGGATGTAAGCTCCCCTGCCACATCAAGGCAAACCTCTTACGGGGGTCCTACACTAACAAGTCATTAAGGTTTTGAGGCTGATGTTTGGTAACTCGAACTTTCAGCTCCCTCCACAGATTTTCTATGGGATTAAGGTCTGGAGACTGGCTAGACCACTCCAGGACCTTAAGGTGCTTCTTTTTGAGCCACTCCTTTGTTGCCTTGGCTGTGTGGTTTGGGTCATTGTCATGCTGGAATAGCCATCCACGACCCATTTTCAATGCCCTGGCTGAGGGAAGGAGGTTTTCACCCAAGATTTAACGGTACATGGCCCCGTCTATCGTCCCTTTGATGCAGTGCAGTTGTTCTGTCCCCTTATCAGAACCCCAAAGCATAATGTTTTCACCTCCATGTTTGACGGTGGGGATGGTGTTCTTGGGGTTGTAGACAGCATTCCTCCCCCTCCAAACACGGCGAGTTGAGTTGATGCCAAAGAGCTTGATTTTGGTCTCATCTGACCACAACACTTTCACCAAGTGAGATGTTCATTGGCAAACTTCAGACAGGCCTGTACATGTATACAAATATGGGTCAATCCAACAATAGGGAAATAAAAGATAACATAGTGCAACTCCGTATGATACTCTTATAATAGTGATATGTGCCAAATGGATCACTCACACTTTGACTGTTAAAACAGGGCGTATCAAAAATCCATGTAGCTCTAAGGCAGTTTTCTAATTCCAATGTATGGTCTTCCAGATCTCAATAACATAGAAAAATAAAATGCATCCAGAATGAAAAGTAGAAAGATGTGCGCAAAGTATAAAAAACATTTATTACTTACACATAGGTAAGGATCAGTCAGCATAAAAATTAATTGAAACTGTCCACAATCTGTCCAACGCGTTTCCTCCCACTCCAGGGACTTCCTCAGGGACTTTGCAGCAGTGTGACAGGTATAACAATAAATAAAAACCATTCCCCCTCCCTCCCTCTTAAATACACCCCATAATCAGTTCATAACGTCCACTCATGTGTTTCTCCGATGAAATTCAGCTGCTCCCGATTAGATTGCGATCACTTCCTGGTTCCGGGTATGTGACGTCATCACGTTCCATTTCGGACGTCAGACGTGCGCTCCACAGGATTTTTTCAATGATGCTGTGTTTCTTACGTTCCACATCCGGTCCACAATAACGGGACAATTTGAAATTGATGTATTGTACATGAGATAGGCATGGAGGAGGAATAAAAACATATAAATGAAATACTTTTAAGCACACTTTCCCTTTTTATCAATTATTTATCATATTTCTCCTCATGTTTATACAATTTTATAAGTGCATTCTTCATATAACATTATTAATATATAGTATGATAGAGACTCTGCAAGCAACCATATACAAAATATGAAAAACTATTCCCTTACTATTTAAAGGGATATGTTTTATATTTCCAAATACATAAATATTTCCATATATCATCATTCTTTTATATTTGTGTGGCTATAATTTAATATAATGTCAAAGTCTATTTTGGACATCTATGAACAAAATTCCCCATTGAGTCCTTCTTTATTTTTATCATTATCAATAAAATTAAGCTTATTTTACCTATAACTACAATTTGTGAAACTTCCTTTAGTATGTGTATTATTTTAATATTCCTTTCATTTTACACTTTTTTTTTTTATGTGACATTCAATATCACATTTCTTCCAATATTCTAAAATGTTCCACCTTCTGTATCCAATCCCCTACAGTAGGGGGCTGGCTTTCTCTTCTGAAGGCTGTAATGAGCTGGTTGGCTGCAGGCAGAAGATGTTTAGTTAAAGGAAGTTTAAATTTGGTTAGGGAAGTCGGTACAAGTAAGAGTATAACAACTTCAGTTGTCAGAGAGAGTTTCGTGCCTGTGATGGAATGAACGTACGCTGAGATTCGTTGCCAGAAATTGGTTACAACAAGGCATTGCCAACAAATATGTGCAGTCGTGCAGTTGTGTTGATGATACCTCCAGCAGGTATCTACTGAGTTGGGGTAAAGTTTGTGTAGCCTTGCAGGGGTGTAGATCCATCGTGATAATTTTTAATTGCTCTCTTGCATGGCAAGGTTATACTAAGATCTATAGGAAAATATTTTTCCAGTTCTCGGAAGTAAGAGAAATTCGTAGCTCCTGAGTCCATTGAATCGTAGAGGTTGGCCCTGTTGTGTATGTAAAAGGGTATACATAGTAGAGGCATGTTTCTTCTTTAAGATTTGTGTGGGACACAGGTTTTAGAATTTAGACAAAGTAGGATGAGGTGTTTTGAGATTATAAAATTAACAAGTTGGTCGTAATTAAATTTTTGAAGCACGCTGTGCGCCGTGGTGGGTATCAGGTTTGCTAGAGGCTTGATACCATATTCGTTAAGCAAAGCATGGAGGGGCAAGTATGTTGCTGTGTGGTAGTCTCTGTAGGCCCTGTCTGTTTCCTCTGGTTTGAATAGAGGGTTGTGGGATATTGGAGAGAGTGTGGAGGGGAAGGGTGAGATTTCTTGATTATGTCTGATGTATGACCATAATTGTAGCGTAGGAGTAAAAGTCGGGTGATGTGAATGTTTAAGGAAGGAGTGGCCTGATTTATGCCATGGGATGGTGTATATTGATATTCTGAAGATAGTCTTCGATCTTAACCCATTGCTTCTCTGTGTTTGTGTGTTACCAGTCATAAATCCTGGACAAAAGTACTGCCTTATGGTACATTTCTCCTAGCCCCTCCACTGTTTTCTGTTGGACCAGGAGAGTGTAAGCATTTCCAAAGAGTTTATACAACCAAATAAAAGCAGACAATGCTTTGCGTAGATTAGTTAGGGCCAAAGCCCATGTACTTCAACGTCGCCACCATGATAAACGAATACACTCTGTCAAATGCTTTCTCAGCATCTATGAAGAGTAATAGGTCAGATGATTGTGAAAATTTAGACGAGCAAATAAGATTTAATACTTTTGTAGTGTTGTTTTTAGCCTCTCTCCCGGTAATAAAGCCTGCTTGGTCAAGGTGAACCAGGAATTTTTTTGAAAAGCTTAAGTAAAAAAAAACAAACAACTTAATTAAAGGGATATTCTAATAAAGTAGATTCCACCTTAGTAAACAAAAAAAAGGAGTCGCAATTTTAATATCCTATTACACAAATTTTGATAATATTTACCAAGAGATTGACTTTAATGCCAGATACATTATACTGATATGCAAGATAAATGAGGTATTGTATACTTTGGTAAATGTATATGCACCTAATAAAGGCCCAGTCGGTCTCCTAAGAAAAAATATGCAACAAATTGGAAAATATCACACAGGGCGTATTAGAAATGGCCGGTGATCTTAAAGGACCACTATAGGCACCCAGACCACTTCAGCTTAATGAGGTGGTCTGGGTGCCTGGTCCAGCTAGGGTTAACCCTTTTTTCTATAAACATAGCAGTTTCAGAGAAACTGCTATGTTTATATTAGGGTTAATCCAGCCACTAGTGGCTGTCTCATTGACAGCCGCTAAAGGGCTTCCGCGCTTCTCACTGTGAAAATCACAGTGAGAAGATGCCAGCGTCCATAGGAAAGCATTGAGAACGCGGCTCCTGCCATTCATGTGCATTCAGCCGAAGAGGAGGAGATGAGGCGGAGAGGAGGAGGAGAGCTCCCCGCCCGGCGCTGGAAAAAGAGGTAAGTTTAACCCCTTCCTCTCCATCCATCCAGCCCGGCGGGAGGGGGGCCATGAGGGTGGGGGCACCCTCAGGGCACTATAGTGCCAGGAAAACTAGTATGTTTTCCTGGCACTATAGTGGTCCTTTAATATGGTACTAGACTATAAAATGGATAAGAAATATCTAGAAAGAAATGCAATGGTTAACAAAGTCAAAAATCAATCTAGAACCATTCAGTCACTTTTGGGGGAATATAGTTTATGGAGAATGGTACATCCACACGAGAAAGATTTTACACACTTTTCTAGGGTACATTATTCGTACTCCCATATAGAATTTTTTGGGGAAGAACTCCCTCATACAACAAATTAAAAATATATACATAAAATAAGTAACATGGACAGATCACAATGGAATGATAATGGAAATCAAAGATCAATTAGTTTCACCATTTAGACCAGATTAGAAACTGGATAATACTTTATTAATACCAGAAGAAAATAAAGAGTATATAAATAGGATAACTAAATGCTAATTTGAGGAAAATAACACAGACACATTTAAAAAAAGAGCAAAAATAATCAATATGTGCAAAAACGCTTCATGCCTATAATAGGCTTAGTCCCCAGGAATACCAGTCCATTGTAGACACCCATGGGCGTAGGAACCGGGGGGGGGGGGAGGGAGGAGAAAGAGAGGACAAGGAGGGAGAGGGGGGAGAAAGAGTGACAAGGAGGGGGAGAAAGAGAGTGACAAGGGAGGGGAGAAAGAGAGTGACAAAGAACAAGGAGGGAGGGGGAGAAAGAGAGCAAGGGAGGGAGGGGGGGAAGAAAGAGAGGACAAGGGAGGAGAAAGGGAGGAGGGGGAGAAAGAGAGTGACGAGGGAGGGAGGGGAGAAAGAGAGGACAAGGAGGAAGGAGGGGAGAAAGAGAGTGACAAGGAGGAAGGAGGGGAGAAAGAGAGGACAAGGAGGGAGGGAGGGGAGAAAGAGAGAGGAGGAGGGAGGGAGGGGGGAGAAAGAGAGGACAGGAGGGGAGAAAGAGAGAGGGAGGGGGAGAAAGAGAGTGACAAGGAGGAAGGGAGGGGAGAAAGAGAGGACGAGGGAGGGAGGGGGGAGAAAGAGAGTGACAAGGAGGAGGGGGAGAGAGGACAAGGGAGGAAGGGGAGAAAGAGAGGACAAGGGAAGGAGGGGGAGAAAGAGAGTGACAAGGAGGGAGGGAGGGAAGGAGGGAAAAGTGACAAGGGAGGGGGAGAAAGAGAGTGACAAGGGAGGGAAGGAGGGGGAGAAAGAGAGTGATGAGGGAGGGGGAGAAAGAGAGTGACAAGGGAAGGAGGGAGGGAGGGAGGGAGGGGAAGAAAGAGAGTGACAAGGGAGGGAGAGAGGGGGAGAAAGAGAGTGACAAGGGAGGGAGAGAGATTGACATCCATCACACACACTCGCACAATCGCACAATCATGCAAATCTTACACACACAGAAACACACAATGCATTCCTTACACACACTAAATGCACCCCGTACACACACTCAATGCACCCCTTACAGACGCACACACTGCATCCCGTACATACACAGAAACACACCTTGCAGCCCTTACACATACAAACACAGATTCACACAATGCATTCCTTACACACATATCAGGACATCCCCTACACACTCCACCCCCTGTGAACAAACCCATTGGTGGAACATGAAGGTGGACCCAGGGACCCAGACCTTGAGCTGTGTAAAGGGCCCCCAAAAAATGGAGCTGCTTCCCGTTCTCCTAGAACATTGATTTTTGTGACCACAGTTACAAACAGCCTCCAGAGAGCCTGTTCTACACCAGACCAGTGGAGCCAGACTGCAGCTAGAGCCAATCATCATCCTCATCTGGTTGTAAGTAGGCAATCTAGTATATTATTCGTGGCACTAATCTCTAATTTACCTCACATTAAAGAAACACTATAGTCCCCAGAACCACTGCAGCTTAATGTAGTGGTTCTGGTGTCTATAGCCTGTCCCTGCAGGCCTTTTAATGTAAACACGGCGGCACTCCAGCAATGGCATTAGTTAACATGGCAGATCATATGGGTGGGGCATTGTGATGTCACATGGGGGGGGCGGCAAACTTTACTTTTGCCTAGGTCGGCAAAAATCTTTGCACCGGCCCTGGCCGAGTGTCACGTGACTACCCGGCGCTCAGTCTGACACTGCGCCTGCCTGACGTCCAGAGGTCCCCCTGCTATGTCAGGTAAAAGGGTGACAAAGGTAGAAAAATAATTGGAAGGGTTTAGGGGGGCTACTAATATGGATGGGGGGAGGGGTAGGTAGAAAAATAATTGGAAAGGGTTAGGGGGGCTACTAATAAGGATAGGGGGAGAGGGGTAGGTAGAAAATAATATGCTTGGAAGGGGTAGGTGGGGTTCTTTTGTGCATGGAAGGGGTAGGGGTGGTTCTAATATTCATGGAAGGGGTAGAGACGGGTAGTAAAATGTATGGAATGCATTTCTGACAGTGTCACTGAATGGCAGTTAGGAAATGTGGTCACCCTAAGTCAGGGGCAGTATTACACAATCTGTATATGTATAAAAAAATATAAAATGTAATCTGCAAAGTACAAAATGTTTGTGTCATATGTCGTGCTAAAAATTAAGCTAGGAATGACCAGGAGTCAATAGTCAGTTTCTAAATAACTGCTGGAGTCCTTTCGAGGGTACAGTGCTGCGACTTCATCAGGAGCGTGTATTCCGTTCTTTAATCTTCAGCGTTTAAATACGCCGGGTTGCATCTGCCGGATGTGTCTGCGCAGACGGTACGTCATTACGGCCCGGCGTATTGATTATTTCAATTGTGCCATTATGTTTGTGAACGTTTTTTTTTTCCCTCTTTTTTTAATCACTGATATCTATTAAAGTTTACACTACGATCTTTTATATTTTTCTCTTTCATGTGAGTTTCATGCGGTCCTCATCAGTTTGGTAATTCTATCCTTCCCACTCTTTGTGACTGTGGCGCCCTGTGCTGTATTTTAACTTTGTTTTTATACAGCTTTCTTTGCACTTGTGCGTGTAATTAAACTAACAAAAAGGGTTGGGGTGCAGAATGAGACAAATACAATTTCTACATTGAAATGGGGTGTAAATATACATTTACCATGAAACCTAGGTACATCTCAATGAGGGCATCCTGTAACTCTCAGCACACTCAGCCAGACTGTGTTACCTGTTGGTGTCAGCAGTTCTCAGTAACCAAGTTTCACTGCATTGCTTAGCCCAGCTATGGAGCTGTAATTCCTATAATCCCCAGCACTGACTGACCTGTGCTCACTAACTAGTGACAGGAGCCACCTGCTGTCTCTGGATGCACTGGGCTTCCAGACCAACCAATGGGAGGGCTCTCTGCGGTCATGTGACTGAGAGGCTGGGTGTCATGGCGTCGCACAGGGCTGGATCCGGCATCACGTTTGTTGCCCTGCTATTTGCCCTGTGTATGTGCCCCCGGGCGGGCCATGGGCTTTATAACGAGGTAACTGAGCCAACACGGATGGGCTGTGAGAAACAGAATAGCACGTTTAGTGTGAGATCTGTGAGAAATGGAGGAGGGCAGGGTGATCTGATACAGGAAGGGCTATGACAATAGAGCAATATGGGGTGGGCAGGTCTGACAGGCTCAGGGTGACTTGGAGGAATAGGAAGCAAACTGTGACTGGTACAGAGAACATTCAATAATGTGTGATCCTTGACAGATACAAATAGACAATTGGTAATGGAGAAATCTATAGCAGAGACAGTGTCATCTGAATGAGGGGCATTTAACAAGGAATGAGCTATCAGAGGTACAAGAGGGGCATTTAACAAGGAATGAACTGTCCTAGGTGCAAGAGGGGCATTTAACAATGAATAAACTGTCATAGGTACAAGAGGGGCATTTAAAAATGAATGAGCTGTGACAGGTACAAGAGGGGCATTTAACAAGGAATGAACTATCAGAGGTACATGAGGGGCATTTAACAAGGAGTGAGCTGTCATTGGTACAAGAGGGGCATTTAACAAGGAGTGAGCTGTCATTGGTACAAGAGGGGCATTTGACAATGAATGAGCTGTCATTGGTACAAGAGGGGCATTTAACAATGAGCTGTCATTGGTACAAGAGGGGCATTTAATAATGAATGAGCTGTCATTGGTACAAGAGGGGCATTTAACAATGAATGAGCTGTCATGGGTACAAGAGGGGCATTTAACAATGAATGAGCTGTCATTGGTACCATAGGGGCATTTAACAATGAATGAGCTGTCATTGGTACAAGAGGGGCATTTAACAATGAGTGAGCTGTGATAGGTACAAGAGGGGCATTTAACAATGAATGAGCTATCAGAGGTACAAGAGGGGCATGTAACAATGAATGAGCTATCAGAGGTACAAGAGGTACAAGAGGGGCATGTAACAATGAATGAGCTATCAGAGGTACAAGAGGGGCATGTAACAATGAATGAGCTGTCATAGGTACAAGAGGGGGATTTACCAATGAATGAGCTATGATAGGTACAAGAGGGGCATTTAACAATGAATGAGCTGTGATAGTAATAAGTGAGCTGTGATAGGTGCAAGAGGGGAATTTAATCATGAATGAACATAATAGGTACAAAAGGGGCATTTAATATGGTGTGAGCTGTAATTACAGTAGGTGAGCAGTGATAGATGCAGATGGCTGCTTAATAATAGAGAGTAAGCTGTGATGGATACTAGAGTAAACTGGTCATTTAAGAAATCTGTTACAAGTACAGTGTAGCATTAACATGGTTATTCACTGAAGTGAGTAGTCAAGGTATAATCAAAGTTAATATCTACTCTCTTATTCAAATACAAATGTGTCAGCTGATCATGTCATCACCACCTATTAAATAAGGAAGGCAGAGTCTATGAACTGCTGAAAATAATCTAATATAGGTTTCAATAAATTATGAATCCGATATATATGGCTGGGTAATATAGGTAAAATAAAATGAAATAGAATAGCACCCCTCCAAGGGTTTAAATCTGATGCAGCAGACAGATACTTTTCCAAGTTTATTAATAAATGACAAAAAATGCTACAAATATATGTAGCTATCAATAAAAGTCCCAAAAAAGAGTAGCAAATAAGATAGCACCAGTACCAGGTTTAACAGACCTCGAGCCCAAAAGATATTGAGATTACTTTCTCGCCGGCCGGACAGAAGTGCCTGAGTGAGCTTCAGGCGGCATCTGCAAACTAACACACATCGGTCCCGAGAGTGAGCATCTTTGACACGCATCCTGAGCCGCAGTGGAACGCACGCGGCTAGAAACCAGTGGTACACAGCACGAGGAAAATCCCATTCACTTCTGTCCGGCCGGCGAGAAAGTAATCTCAATATCTGTTAAACCTGGTACTGGTGCTATCTTATTTGCTACTCTTTTTTGGGACTTTTATTGATAGCTACATATATTTGTTGCATTTTTTGTCATTTATTAATAAACTTGGAAAAGTATCTGTCTGCTGCATCAGATTTTAACCCTTGGAGGGGTGCTATTCTATTTCATTTTATTTTACCTATATTACCCAGCCATATATATCGGATTCATAATTTATTGAAACCTATATTAGATTATTTTCAGCAGTTCATAGACTCTGCCTTCCTTATTTAATAGGTGGTGATGACATGATCAGCTGACACATTTGTATTTGAATAAGAGAGTAGATATTAACTTTCATTTATTGTGAAGTGCTCTATACATTCTCATTTCCACTGAATCCTGTGTATTTTTAATTGATTTATTTCAATTAATGTGTTTCATTTTGATTGTCTAACCCCTGGTGGTGGTTATTTTATACTAGTGAAACAGTGGTTATGGTAGCCATATCCAATCTTTATTTTTAAATCCTAGAAAGATACTCTACCAATTTGTTTGGTGTATATCTACTAAGTTTTATCATATTTCTCAAGGTATAATCAGATTGAATTTAGAATTTAAATAAACACCAAAATAACTAGTTTAATTTGTTAATGCAGCCCTAGTTACACCTCCCTGCATGTGACTTGTACAGCCTTCCTAAACACTTCCTGTAAAAAGAGATCTAATGTTTACAGAACTTCTTTAGCAAATACTGTTTACTTTATGTAATGGTCTCTAAGGCATTGGGCCCTGTCAGTTCAATTCAGAGCTACGTATTGGATCCAGGGAGACTAAATGGCCAGGTATTTAACTGTAGTCAGGGAGGCCGCAGCAACCATAGCTTCTGTTGTGTGGATCTTCTCCACCATCTGCATCCATTGTTGGGCATTATTTTTAATTTCTTATCTTCTGCACTGTTAAAGGACCACTATAGTGCCAGGAAAACATACTCGTTTTCCTGGCACTATAGTGCCCTGAGGGTGCCCCCACCCTCAGGGACCGCCTCCCGTCCGGCTCTGGAAAGGGGAAAGGGGTTTAAACGTACCTTTTTCCAGCGCTGGGCGGAGAGCTCTCCTCCTCCTCCTTTCCGCCCCGTCGGCTGAATGCGCACGCGCGGCAAGAGCTGCGCGCGCATTCAGCTGGTCGCATAGGAAAGCATTTACAATGCTTTACTATGGACGCTGGCGTGCTCTCACTGTGAAAATCACAGTGAGAAGCATGCAAGCGCCTCTAGCGGCTGTCAATGAGACAGCCACTAGAGGATTAGGGGGAAGGCTTAACCCATTAATAAACATAGCAGTTCCTCTGAAACTGCTATGTTTATTAAAAAATGGCTTAACCCTAGAAGGACCTGGCACCCAGACCACTTCATTAAGCTGAAGTGGTCTGGGTGCCTAGAGTGGTCCTTTAATAGCTTGGTAGACTTTGCAGAAGCCTCATGTGTGTGGATTCAAGTTCAGTATACACTTCTGAAGCAAGTTATCATCTGATTGCAAATTAAACCATTTTGTTTTCTCCATGCAGACTGTGTCAGTCACAGCCAGCAAAGGGGTGGCTAGGGTTGCATAGACAGAAACAAACCTGATTTAACTCCTAAATGTCAATGAGCAGTGAGACTTTAGAGGCGTGATCTATATACAAATCTGTTTCCATAAGCTAAGGTGGTTGTGTGATTATGTCCCTTTAAGGGCAAAATAGGCAAACTGGAAAATTCTCTAAGTCAGTTATACTTTCTGTTCAGCTACTCTGGCCTTCAAGGGACACTATAGTCACCAAAGCAACTTTAGCTTAATGAAACAGTTTTGGTGTATAGATCATGCCTCTGCAGTCTCAGTGCTCAATTCACTGCCATTTAGGAGTTAAACCACTTTGTTTATTAGCGCTAGTCACACCTCCCTACATGTGACTTGCCCAACCTTCCTAAACACCTCCTGTAAAGAGTCATCTAATGTTTATCCTTCCTTTATTGCAAGTTCTATTTAATTTAGATTTTCTTATCCCCTGCTATATTAATAGCTTGCTAGACCCTACAAGAGTCTCATGTATGTGATTAAAGATCAATTTACAGAGCAAAAGATAAAATTGTTTCAGGTAAATTACATCTGATTGAAATTGAAACCAGTTTTTTTCATGCAGGCTGTGACAATCAGAGCCAGGGGTGGTGTGGCAAGGGCTGAATAAACAGAAACAAAGTGATTTAACTCCTAAATGGCAGTGAATTGAGCAGTGAAACCTGAGAGGCATGATCTATACACTAAAACTGCTTCATTAAGCTAAAGTTGTTTAGGTGACTATAGTGTTCCTTTAAATTTGAATTTAACTTTAACTTTTAATTTTCTCTTTAGAACATAATCCTATAAAAACTTAACTGAGCAGTTGCAGGTACTGGGCTACATTTAATTATAGGACACTTAGCTGTGAGAAAGGGTAACATTGGAATAGCATAGCAGCATGCCATGATAGGTTGTGGACTAATAAAGCGTGAGCTGTGACAGAGTGTAGCATTGTGGTGAACTCTGACATATACAGGGGGACATTTAGTAACATAGGGTGAACTATAACATGTACAAGGTAGCATTTAATAAAAGAGTATGAACTGTAACAGGTATAAGGTAGCATTTAAGCGCTACGGAATCTGTTGGCGCTATATAAATGGCAATAATAATTTACTAATATGTCAGCCTTTAATAATCGTTATTACGCTAGGTCAGATGAAGCGTAGTCGTCAATAATATGGGGGACAATGACATATAGAGGATATGATAAATAATATTGGGGATCTATGGCATATAGAAGGAAGCATTTAATAAAATTTGACACATATAATGTGACATTTGATAGTATTAGGCACTTTTGACCTTTAGAGGCTCACATTTAATAATATAGGAAAGATGTGAGATATGGAAGGTAGTATTTAATAACAGTGGGGAGCTTTGAGATAAAGAGGATAGCATTTAGTAATATAATGGAGCTGTGACAGGTAAAAGTGTTATTTAAATGGATACTATAGGTATCAAAATATCTTTAGCTTAAAGGGAAACCATAGTCAACAAAGCAACTTTAGCTTAATAAAGTAATTTTTGTGTGTATAAATCATGCCCTTGCAGTCTCACTGCTCAATTAGCTGCCATTTTTTAGTTAAATTGCTTTATTTAAACCAGTGTTTCCCAGCCCAGTCCTCGAGTGCCCCATACCAGTCCAGGTTTTAGGGATTACCCAGTTGTGTCTAAGGTGTTTTAGAGAAAGGAAAAAAACTCTTTAGACACATCAGGGTAATTCCTAAATCCTGGACTGGTAGGAGGTACTTGAGGACTGCATTGGGAACCCCTGGTTTAAACAGTCCTAGTCACACATCCCGGCATGTGACGTGCACTTCAAGTAAAGCAAAATCTGATGTTTACATTTCCTTTATTGCACAGTCTGTTTAATTTAGATTTTTTTTGTTATCTTCCGCACCAGTAACTGCTTACTAGATCTTCTAGGAGCCTAATGTGCGTGCTTTAAGTTCAATTTACAGAGCAGAAGATAAAAACTTCTTAAGTAAGTTAACATCTGATTAAAAATGAAACAAGGTTTTATTTCATGTAGGCTTCATGCAGGGGAGGTGTGGCTAAGACTGCATGGACAGAAATGTAACTCCTGACTGACAGATAATTAAGCAGTGAGACTGCATGGGGCGTTGTCTATACACCCAAACTCTTTGATTAAGCTAAAGTTGTTTTGGTGCCTACAGATTATTAATGATGCAGAAAAGGTGTGACAGGTACAGAGACATAATACATAATAGAGATATACATGGGACAATTAATTATTGTGTGTGTGTGTGTGGATGTGCCAGGAAAAATGACCTGACAATGCAAATTTTTTGTTTTTATTGTATACAGCATACGGCAGAACATTTCTTTAGAAGTGGACACACAAACAACTGGGCGGTTTTGGTAAGTATTTTATTTATGGTACAGTACATTTTCCAACTTCCCAATGCTCCCCATTATGTCTCTTCCTTATGTACTCCCACCTCCTTCTTTCTTTTTCGATCCACAAAAGTGATATACTAATTAATGGTTGGTAGGGTATAGGCACAATAAGTTAAACAAAGGAGTGAATTAAGGGTTACTGAAGCACCAAAACCAGTTCAGTGAGTTGAAGTGGTCATGATACCTGAAGTCTGTATGTGCTACGATTCACTTTGAAAGTAATCCCTTTTTTTTTGCTAACTCCACCTCCAGCAACGTCATTGTGGTATCTTCAGCAAGCCCTGAACAAGAGTTCCTGTCTGGCTAGTATCAGTTTAGTGCATATTTGTGTGTGCATTTATTGGCTGAGAGTGGTCAGCTGAACAGGGCTGTATTTACCGTGAGGCAAACAAGGCATTTGCCTTGGGCGGCACTTTCCAGGGGCCGGCAAAAAACGCTGTCTCTAAATGCCTAGGTTAATGCCTTGTTTGCCTCGTTTTCTGAGGGCCCAAGAGCTGGCCGGCTGGCCACCTTTGGGCACCACCGGCAGCCAGTTTTTTCCTGGGCGGGCAGGGAGGGAGCATAAACCCTTGAGCTCTCCTGCTCAGTTCCCTTGTGCGACCCAAAGTGATGCCGGAACCAGAGTATGACGTCAGTCCGGCTCCCGGCATCACTCTGCGGTGCACGAGGGAGCGGAGCAGGAAGATCACAGCTCCCTCGCTGACATCTAAGTGCGGCCGTCCGAGGAAACTAATAGATTGCTTTTAGAGTTTGCACTTTTCATTAAATTTAAGCAAAAATGAGTTCTCTGGATTTGACCGATCTTTGTTCTTCACCCCAGAAAAGTCTATTAAATTTACTGACATTGCATTCCTATAATGCCTGTACTGATGCAGATGATGGTTTAGGTGGTGCTTTCTTTGATTATGTTGGTATTTTGGATATACAAAGTGCAGTTGTCTTTAGGGAGTCACATGTTTTGGTGGAAGAAGCTACAGATTATTTGCAGGCAATAGGCCTGTGAGCATAAGCAGCATTTTATCGCTGGAATGGCAGCACTATAAATCACGTTCTACCTAAATGTGTCTTTCCTGGGACTGTGTGAATCTATAGGAACTTTTTTACATTCCCATTTATAACAGGCTGTTTTATTAATTGAGCTGTTACTGCCATTTATTTTTCTTATGTGCGTTCTAAACTCCCACCCTTTTATATGTAGGTTCTGTTTGAATGTTATCCCTTGTATAGATGCAGACTTTGCCATTAACACGTATCATAGGCGTGCACAGCACACTTCGTTAAGGTTTGCACTTGGATAATATTTATTAAAAACTCAACCATCGTCCTTTATATTTATCAAACTAAAACATAGCAAAAATGTGTTTTTATTGCAGTTTTAACAGAGTAAACACTTATAAATCAAACTTAAATAATGGACCACACAAAAATGTTTTTGTTCAAGTGATTTACATACTTTATCATTTATAGATAAATGACAGTATTCAATTACTACCAGGTAATTATTTTTCATTTTTTTGCCATAAAAGTGTAGATAGGGGCATAGAATAGGTGACAGTGTAGAGCAGGGGTAGTCAACCTTTTAATACCTACTGCCGACGTTTGTATCTTTGTTGATGTTAAAAATTTCCTTATTGCCCACCAGTGCCACAGTAACTAATTTTAAAGTTCAAGTGCGATTTAAATTTTATTAGAAAGGAGGGTTTTTTTTTATTTTTTTTTATTGATCAATTTTTTCCCCCTTTTTTTCTGTTTTTTCTTCTACTTTTTTCTATATGTGTCTGTGAGGGGCTGTGTGTCTGTAAAGTGTGCTGTGTGTGTGTGGGTGACGGGTGCTGTATGTGGGTGAGGAGTGGAGTGTGTGTGTGAAGATGGCAGTGTGTACGTGTATGAAGGGTACTGTGTGTGTGTTTGTGTGCGAAGGATGTAGTGTGTGGGAGCATTGTGTGTGAAGGGTGAAGAGTGTGTGTGTGTGTGTGTGTGTGTGAAGGGGCAGTGTGTGAGAGGGGTACTGTGTGTGTGTGTGAGGGGGCAGCGAGTGTGTGTGTGAGGGGGCAGTGTATTTTGTGTGTATGTGTGAGGGGGTAGTATGTATGAGAGGTGTAGTGTGTTTGTGAGGGATGAAATGTGTGTAAGTGGGTCTGTGTCTGTGAGGGGGAGGTCTGTGTGTGTGTGTGTGTGAAGGGTGCATAGGGTCTATCTGTGTGTAGGTGGGTGAGATGTGAACATCTATCTTAATGTCTTCCCCTCACTTCTTCTTAGCTTTTACCAGGGAGGGGGGACATAATGCTGCAAGCCCTGGTGGTCCAGTTCCTCTGGCAGCAGGCTGACTCTAATTGCCAAGGATTACAATAAGGCTTATGAGAAGGTTTACAGCAAGGCTGGCTCTGCATGGACCGGCAGGGTAGATGAAAGGATCTCCCCTGCCGGCCTTGGTCCACAGCCATTGAGGTCCTTGGGCGTTTTTTGCAGAACCCACCACCGCCCACCTAAAATTCCAAACCGCCCACTACTGGGCGGTAGGGACCAGGTTGACTACCCATGGTGTAGACGAAAGAGACTTGACTTAAATTAACATGCATCACTTATTTTATACCAGTAAGCAAGTACAAATAAAGCAAGCAAAATTTGTCAGGCATGCCCAATGCACTTTTCCAGGATTCCTAGGGATAGGACACTGACTGGTTAGATCAGTATCCTTCCTGGAGTGGGTGTGGAAAGCATAAGAAAAAACAAAAAACAGGTAAATATGGAAAAACAATCTTGTCTGCTTTTTTTCAGCCTGCAGAGTGAGGCAGTTGTCTCAAGGTGTGCTTATGAGCAGTGGCATCCTAAGGGGGGAGGAAGGGAGGGCGGCCCGCCCTGGGTGCCACTGACTAGGGGGGTGCCATGACTTCCAGTGTCATGTGTCACCCCCCATCATTACGCTGCGCACAGCCGCAGCACCTTTGCGGCCCGGTGGGACTTACTTCATGGAGAAGGGGGAGGAGTGTTGCGCGCCGCGGCGTCACGCAACATGATGACTACGTGTGCAGAGCCATCAGTCCGCCTTCACGGATCTTCAGCGGAAGGATCCCATAGGTGGGAGATGGATTAATTAAGGGTGGATGTGGATTAATTAAGGGGGTGGATTAATTAAGAGGGTGGACTAATTAAAGGGGGGTGAATTAATTAAGGGGGTGGATTAATTAAAGGGGGGGTGGATTAATTAAAGTGGGTGGATTAATTAAGGGGGGTGTGGATTAATTAAGAGGGAGTGGATTAATTAATGGTGGATTAATAAAGGGGGGGTTTGAATTAAGGGGGGTGGATTAATTAAGGGGGGTGGATTAATTAGTCACAAACACTGGCCAAATATTAGTTTTTTGCTTTTTTCACACAAAAACAAATATGAACGCTAACTTTGGCCAGTGTTTGTGACTAAGTGGCTACTAAAAAATACTAAACATACCCCACTTTCAATAGCTTGTGTTGTCTACTTTTTCAAATGGTATGCCATTATGGGGGTAATTCTCATTCCTGGGCTACCACACCGTCTCAAAGGTAACATTACTAATCTGGCAAATTTCAATTTGAAAATGGAACGTTCTATATTTGACCCTCTAACTTTCCAAAACACCATAAAACCTGTTAATGGGCGGTACTGTTGTACTCGTGAGACATCGTTGATTACAAATATGTGCATTTTTTTGCAGTAAAACCTAACAGTATTATGACATTCACAGCTAAAATGTCAGACGGAAATACAAATTTAAAACAAAAAATCTTATTTTCTCACATTTTTTTTAAATTTTATTCATAATAAATTATGTTCCATATATGAATAGTTAATGATAAATTAAAGCCCTGTTTCTCCTGAACAAAATGATATATAATAAGTGTGGGTGCACTTAATGTGACCGCGGTGAATTACGGTTTAACAGACATATAGCGCAAATTCCAGTTTTTGTTTACGTTTTGTTTTGATCAGAACATGCACTATTGACTCTGTCCTGAAGGGGTTAAGATTCTTTTTGACTCTCTGTGTGTCTATAGCTTCATGTGAAAGAAGTTTTTCCAAATTAAAATTGATAAAAAATTTATTTCGCTCAACCATGAGTGAGACAAGGTTGACAAATCTGGCTATACTTTCAATTGAGCATGAATATGCAAGGAAGATTGGCTTTGATGAAGTAATCGATTAATTTGCAGAAATGAAGGCTCGAAGGCAGTGGATGTGAATCATTGCACATTACCTCTTCCGAATAGACTGAGTGCTTACTTTGGATGTGTGTTTTTTTTGTTTATAGAAAGCGTATTAACTATTAAGTAAATGTTAATTATTTAAATTTTAAGTTAATTTATTTTTCATAGTTCCATTTTTTTCAAGTTGATATACAGTTTACAAATTTGTGCAATAAATATTATTGAAAACATTGAAAAAATTGTGGGTGTTTTCTTACATTTTTATTATGGGGTGCCACACTCAGGGTCCGCCCCGGGTGCCAAATGCTCTAGGTACGCCCCTGCTTATGAGTACACTGTCTGATTTATGTTTGATATTCTTACTTTTGAGAATCCTGACTTTATATGCCAATACTTGGCTTCTCAAAAATGGTCTCGGGGCTCCTTCCAGCTATTTATTTAGTGCCCGATCTTAGACTTTAAGTGGTACTTCGAACCAAAGTTAAATATGGCTGCCCCCATGAAATAAGGGTAAGTCAGAATATGCATTAATAATGTGCATTAAGTTGTATGCATACATTACACGTAATATATGAAGATGATATAACACATGTAATCTTTTATTTTCATTAATAACAAAATACATACAGTTTGCCTATAATTATGTGGGGTTTTTTTTAATTTGTTTTTTTTATAACATTTGTAGAATAAAAGCACGAAAAGTGTTTTGTGCCTCTTTCAACTGGAAATGATATATTTTTTTAAAAATGCAACGATAATTCTCCTTTACATATCCTTCCAGGCTTGTTTAATGTATTCACTGCTTGGCATTCCTTCTTGTTACTGTGTACATCCTGACAGGCTTCTGGTCCTGATATAGTCAATGTTCAGGACCAGAATATAATGTTCCCGTTTGCTAATAGGTGTCATCCATGTCATGCATTAAAGAGAAGTGGGGACAATTTCTTTTCTTCCTTGCCCTATCTCCGAGGCTGCTGAGGGCTATTGCAGGCACGTTAATAATGCTTGTTTTACTAGACCGTAGAAATATAAAAAGTGTTTTCAGAACAAATAAAAACCTTATTCTCATTTCAATGATTTCAATTTTGATTACATAATAATTACTGTATATCGTTACTTTTCATACACTTTCCTGGAGCCTGTACATCAATCAGATAATATTGTGTGTAATTATAAATCCATGCTTCAGCTTATTCATTCTGTTGGGAAATGTATTCATAATATCCAATGTGATAATGGCATGTGCTTAAACCGCACGTATTTCTTTCGTTATGTTCCGTAAGATTTGCTTCTCACACATTTTATTGAATGCGTTATGTTGTGCCTTCATATTACCATTGTGCGACTTTTCACTCTGTCAGTCTAATTAGCATTTTTAGTGAATCTGTAGCCTACAAAATTAAATAGAGCAAAAAGCTCTGTATTGCAGTTATGCTAAGGGCACCTTGGGTACACAAGGTTCCCCAGGATCACCAGATAATTGAGTGAAACTCTGCAAAATCGCCCCATTATTCTCACATCCTGATTGATATAGTGGAGTGAGAGCCAATGCATTTGTGTCCATTTTCTGAGTATGCACCTATATTAACCAAAAACAAGCACTGAGTTAGTTCTAGACTCCTCACTATCACACCAGACCATGTTTGAGGGGGTTATCTTAATAGGTTGTGATGTCCACCCATTTCTATCCTCAACCTTTCGTAAATGCCAACTTACCCTACTAAGTAGAACGTCTAACGTATTGTCCCCTGTGCACCACTAATGCTCATACACTTTAATCTCGTTCCAGAGGGATGTCCTGCCACGTGTCACTGAGTGCACACTAAATACAAATAAATGAAGATCCATCCTGACCCCCTCTTTTTTCATTTTTCATTTTTTTTACCTTTAAAGGGACACTATAGTCACCTGAACAGCTTAATGAAGCCGTTTTGGTGTATAGAACATGCCTCTGCAGCCTCACTGCTCAATCCTCTTCCATTTAGGAGTTAAATCCCTTTGTTTATGAACCCTAGTCACACCTCCCTGCATGTGATTTGCACAGCCTTCCATAAACACTTCCTGTAAAGAGAGCCCTATTTAGGCTTTCTTTATTGCAAGTTCTGTTTAATTAAGATTTTCTTATCCCCTGCTATGTTAATAGCTTGCTAGACCCTGCAAGAGCCTCCTGTATGTGATTAAAGTTCAATTTAGAGATTGAGATACAATTATTTAAGGTAAATTACATCTGTTTGAAAGTGAAGCCAGTTTTTGTTTCATGCAGGTTCTGTCAATCATAGCCAGGGGAGGTGTGGCTAGGGCTGCATAAACAGAAACAAAGTGATTTAACTCCTAAATGACCGTGAATTGGGCAGTGAAATTGCAGGGGAATGATATATACACTAAAACTGCTTTATTTAGCTAAAGTAATGTAGGTGACTATAGTGTTCCTTTAAAGGGACACTATAGTGTTAGGAATACAAAGCTGTATTCCTAAACCTATAGTACCTCCCCCCCTATTCCAGCCTTGTAAATGGTTAAATAATCCTTTAAGCAACTACCTGATTTCAGCAGTGAGGTCCCTCAGGGCTTGGTCGAGCTCCTCTTATATCAGTCAATGAGGAAAATTAATGAGTATGTTCAGTGACCACCATGCAGGCATTAGGCCTTTTCTATAGCAAAGCATTGACTCATTGCTTTCCTATCGGGTTTTTCAAGACACTGGACGTCCTCATGCAAAGTTTGAGGACATCTAGTATCGTTTCAGTGAGTCAAACTCTGTGAAACAGCAGAAAGACCGCCACTAGATGCAGCCTTAACACCGCGATGTAAAGATTGCGGTTTCTCTAAAACTGCAGTGTTTTACATGGCAGGGTTAAGGGAACAGTGACACTCCATCCAGGCCACTTCAATGAAATTAAATGGTCTGATTGCCTATAGTGTACCTCAAGTTCCCAGTGTTGTCCGTTAAAATGCATTTTCATTAGGTAGTCTGTAATCTGCTTTAGCAATGATGTTTGGGTTGCCGTATTAGTCTAGTAATGTATATTCAAAATAGTGAATTATTGCAGTTTCTTTTAATATCTTTTTTGTTTTTTATTTTTATATAATGGACTAACAGAAATTTGTAGTGACGAAATTTCACATGTTCCTCTGTTTATTAACTCTAAAGCTTTTTTCAGCTTAACCCCTTAAGGACACATGACATGTGTGACATGTCATGATTCCCTTTTATTCCAGAAATTTGGTCCTTAAGGGGTTAAATGGACACTATAGGATCCAAAACAACGTTATCTTAATGAAGCAGGTTTGGCGTATAGATCATGCCCCTGCAGTCACACTGCCCAGTTAGGAGTTAAATCAGCCTTAGCCACACCTCCCTGCATGTGACTTACACAGCCTTCCTAAACACTTCCTGTAAAAAGAGATCTAATGTTTAAACTTCCTTTATTGCACAATTTAGAATTTCCTATCTCCTGCTGTTCATAGCTTGCTAGACCTCTCATTTTAGAGAACAGGAGATGAAAAAAGCAAGTTAATGTTAGAAAAGATAACTATTCTTTTTTTCATGCAGGCTGCGTGATACACAGCCAGAAGAGGCATTGCTAGGGCAGTGTTAAAAGAGTGATCTAACTCCATAGTGGCAGAGAATTGAGCAATGAGACTGCAGGGGCATTATCTATACACCAAAACTACTTCATTAACCCCTTAAGGACACATGACATGTGTGACATGTCATGATTCCCTTTTATTCTAGAAGTTTGGTCCTTAAGGGGTTAAGCTAACATTGATTTTGTGCCTATTGTGTCCCTATTTTTTGGCGGGGAGGGAGGGTTTACTAACAGCTGAATATCTGATAAATAAACATGCCTAAAAGCCATTGGTGTGGAGCATACAAAGTGCAGGTAGTCATCAAATGATATATCTGAAATATTTCATAGGATTTATATAATGTGTATGCATACTGCACTCAGCCCTGACATCGGTGTCTAGATTGTTACTATACTGTGCTTTATTTGTCTTGACATTAAATGAGATTAGAATATCTTTAAGAGTAATTACAATACAGTAATAATTACAAACTTTTACTGAATTGTGATCATTATCTGAATTTCATAATCTTTCTGACTCTCATCATTTCTTTTTTCGAGATATTCTCTAAATTCTCGATCAGACTTTAAACCAGTGTATGAAATTATTCCCAGCTTAATTAAATGTTATCACCTGCTTTTAGTTGTCATTACTTAAATTTACATTTCTTCCCCTACCCCCTTCAAGGTTTGCACGTCCCGTTTCTGGTTCAATTACCGCCATGTGGCGAATACTCTGTCCATGTACCGAAGCGTTAAAAGACTTGGGATTCCAGACAGGTAAGAGGAGCCTTTTAACTTTTATCTTATAGACCACGGCTGCTAATTATTCGCTGTGATAGTGCTGCATACACATAAGCTATGCGTTCAATGCGTGCAGTTTATATGTAGATTTTTTTTTTTTCTATACTGTGAACTCTCTCAATAGCCTTGCTTTGCTACATGGTAGCCCAATAAATCTATAGGTTTAGACTTTTATATATATATATATATATATATATATATATATTTTGTTTAAATATATATATATATTTTTTTAACTTTTTTTGAGAAAGTCAATTGTTATTTAATTAAGAGATTTGTAACAACTTTAAAATTAGCACAAAGCCAGTGAGAAAAGACAGACATTTGCATATGAAATAATCTTGGCCTGAAGAGAACGTGAAGTGTGTGCAAAAATTGTCTGTTTTCAGAGGAATGCTGGAAAAGAAAATTGAGAGGATGGAGATTTATCTCAAAGACAAATATATAAGTGACGGAACATTAAAGTTGTCCTAGAATCCTACATGATTCAATAAAGGCCCAGATAAAACATTCTCCCCCAAATAAATCTCATGGGAGAGGGAAAGGAAAAAAACTCACTTGGGCCTCTAATCATTTAAAGTCTCTGGACGATATCTGCTGTGACATTCTAAAAAAGAAATAGCACAGCTTGGTAGAGCTAAACAGCCAGGTAGGTGTGCGGTTCTCTGGATTATGTCTCACTGACAGCCGCTAGAGGCACTTCCGCTCTTCTCACAGAGATTTTCACAGTGAGAAGACGCCAGCGTCCATTCTCAATGCTTTCCTATGAGACTGGCTGAATGCGCGCGTGGCTCTTGCCGCGCATGCGTATTCAGCTGATGACGAAAGAAGAGGGAGGAAAGTCTCGGCGCTGGAAAAAAGGTAAGGGATTAACCCCCTTCAGCCCCGCGGGAGTGGGACCATGAGGGTGGGGGCACACTCAGGGCACTACAGTGCCAGGAAAACGAGATCCTTTAATAGGGGCAGATGCTTGTACGATATACAGTCTGGATTGTCCCTTTAAGGCCACAGTAGCCACATTGGAAGCATAGTTGACGTAGAGATTTTTTTGGCTATTTTGTCCTCAAATTTCTTTCTTTTGAAAAATGTATGTGTGTCCCACCTGGTCACAAATAGATCTTTTTCTAATAAAAAAAAAAAAACATCAGCGAAGTAGTGTTTATCAAAGAAAAAGTGAGAGATGTTGGATACCTGACAAAACTGTGTTTCTGTGATATTTAATGATCCTTCATTTAAGATAAAGCTGTAGTATCCACGACAGGTTTGCTTTAATTACGATTACAGATAATCCGATATTTGTTTATTAAAGGGCTGCATGTCGCCCAATGTTTCCAGTGTGTGTATATGGGTCATAAAGTCATTGTATATCTTCAGTTCCGTGATTCTAAAGCATTTTTAATATTTTTTTTTTTGTTTGTGTAACATGCCACCTATGGCAGGTATAACTTTGCATTGGAGAGGTTTCTGAGATTTGATAGAGCCTTAGATAAGAGTGAGCTTGCATGATTCCCACTGAGTTTAGTAGAAGCTATTAATTAATTTCACCTGGCATACTCTGCAGGGTCTGTTTTATTGTTTTCAACATGCTCTGAACTCAGCAGGGGTTTTCTCGCGATGTGTGGTTACCATACCTGTCACAACGCCGAATCTCCTTTTCTTTTGATTGTTATTTTTACCATTTGCTTATTATTTTCTTTTACTAGAAGATGCTTTGTGTAATGTTTCAAAACTGGCATTTTGCAAAATGAACTGTTTCGAATTGCTGCAAAGAGAAACTTTTACATTGTACTATGAATATCTCTCTATGGCAGGGGTTCTCAACCCAGTCCTCAGGACCCCCTACCAGTCCAGGGTTTAGGGATTACCTGGGTGTGTCTAAGGTGTTTAGAAAAAAAAAAAACACCTTAGAGTCTAAGGTGTTTTTTTCCCTTTTTCTAAACACCTGAGACATACCCAGGTAATCCCCAAATCCTGGACTGGTAGGGGGTCCTGAGGACTGGGTTGAGAACCCCTGCTCTATGGGATAATTCCCCCCGATTAACTCTAAAAAACCAAAACATTTGTATATCCATAACATTATTTTTTAAAAGGAGCGAGGTGGGAAAACGAAAGAATAGAAAGCCAGCACGTGAAAGACAGAGAGGTTTACAGAGATTCAGATTTATTATGGCTAATTCTCTGAGTGAATTCTGGGCACAGATTGTCTGGTTGAATTTTACCCGCAGCATAAATAATGAGCGTGGAGACCCATACAATGTAGCTGCTAAAAAAATGAGTCGCTTCTGACAATTTGTCCTTCAAGAAGTTGTTCTCCAATATGCCACAGAGGACAGTCTGATATCCAGCCATGCATATACCACTTTATTAACTGTTTGTGTGTAGTCTGGCACTTTATCTGCAAAACATGCTTTAAAGGGTTACTCTTGTTAGTAGGTCCCCTATTGAAATCTCCTATGAAAGAGCTATAAAACTTACTTGGAATGCAGCACAGACCAGGGTCTCCCACATCCCGTCCAACATCTGGATGCATAGTTCTGGCCTGCATAGGTCACGTGTGCTGGTGCAACTAGCTTCCGGCACAAAAGTTCATGTATACGAAACGCAGAACATACAGATCCCTACCACCATGACTACTTTTAAAAGTGGAAATGGTCATGGTGGTTGGAGTAACCCTTTAAGATTGCTTTTACTCTAATAAAGTTTCTAGAAAGGGGGGGGGAAAACACAAGCATAAACACGTTAACAGATGTATATTCCAAAATTATAAAAAAAAAAAAAAAACAATAAAAAATCAAACAAAATATGCATTTACATTAAAAATTTTAATAATGCAACACTCAGACAGCTGTGAATAGTGTGAATGCCATGTGTTGCATTTGTAATGTGCTGCGTCCCACTTCTGAAGTCACCAGAGGAAATTCTCGTAAAGAGCATCATTAGACATGCATGCAGAGCAAGCTCACGGTCTGCCAATACAAATAGCTTCAACGCTAGGTTGACATGCCACCCTTTTTGTTACGGTCCACTCCCCACAATATCATCAGTGACACTCATTCTCTCCCCCTCCGTGACTTGCGTTAGCATGATTTTGTGAACAAAGAGTATTACGTGGTAGATGAGAAGACCTGTAACTTTTGTACTGCCTGAATACTTATTTTTGTATGTTACATTGGAACATTTTAATAAAGGCAAATTACGGGAACAAAATCAGAGTGGACATTATATTTCTTTCCCCTTGTGATCATAAAAGATTTATATTTGGCCTTTAATATCTAAAAAGGGTTAATTTCCAAAAATATTTATGTAATGAAAACTGCCTGAATATTAAGTTTGCTGTCTGGGTGTAAATGTATGTTGAGAACGTGACTTCTTGATTCTACGTGATTATGTTCTTCTTTCAGCCACATTGTCCTGATGCTCGCTGATGACATGGCTTGTAACCCTCGGAACCCCAAACCAGCCACTGTATTTAGCCACAAAAATATGGAGCTCAACGTCTATGGTGATGATGTCGAAGTTGATTACAGGGGTTATGAGGTATGCTTCTTTCATTGAACAATATATTTTCATTGGGAAAGGTATAAATAAGGATTCTTTCACTAGATCATGTTATTATTTTTAGATTTTTCACATTAATTTACTTTCCCTGTTAGTGCCATTGGCTGAAGGATTTTTAGATGTAATTTAGATGTAATTCTGGGCTTTTGCACAGATGCTTAAAGGGAAAACTGGGTCCAGCGCCATTGTACCGCGGTGCTGGCTCGGGTTCGCCTTCTCTCCTACTTCGCCAGCGGGGAGACCTAAGGTGCATGCGCATTATTCAATGCTTTCTTATGGGGATTCTGGTGACGCTGGAAGTCCTCGTGCATACCAAAAGTCGCCTAGAAGTCCCTAAAGTAGAGGAGGAATTAACACTAGCAATAACTGCAATAATTACATGCTCAGGGTAGGGGGTGGCGAAGTTTGGGACACTGCACCCAGACCACTTTAATGAGCTGAAGTTGTCTGGGTGCTTATAGTGTTCATTTAACCCCTCAGGGACCAAACTTCTGGAATAAAAGGGAATCATGACATGTTAAAGGGACACTATAGTCACTATAGTTAAGGGGTTAAAGGGACACTATAGTCACCAGAACAACTACATCCTGCAGAAAAAAGGCAGTGTTTAAATTACAGCCTAGAGACACCGCCAGTGGCCACTCCTTAGATGGATTCTAGAGGTGCCTCTTGCAGTGATTTTAACACTTTAGGGCTATGAATACATATTTGTGTTCCTGACCCTATAGTGTTCCTTTAAACTTATGTTGGGGTCTGTTGGCCATCACTAACACGCCCAGCATACCAACAAATAGGCATCTTATGTTTTCACATGGCAGATACATTGGTATCTCCATCATAACATGTGAAGACACTCTACTAAAGACCTAATGGGAACAGGAAAGAGTTACACTTAGGGCACAAGATATTGATAACACTTGGAACCTGCTTTTGTGTCAATTTTAAATTCTAGAAAACCCCTAAAATCAATTTGTCAGAATTCAGTGCAGTAGTGTGCATTGAATCAAGATGCGTTTGGTTCCTTGGAATGAGCATTATTAAGACATTGAAAGCAGGTTTCCATGCATGACTGCATTATGCCCAGAAGGTTTAAATCTTTCCCCGGTGACCGTTCACAGTATGTGTGCCCTGGGCCGTTGACTTTATGGTTCAACTCAAGTTGTGGCTCTCACCCGTTTTATTTACAGTAAGATGAGTACAGTGCTGGATGAGACTAACATTGCTTTAATACCTTAAAAAAAACCTGTCTTTTATCTAACGCTCTTTCCATTCTTTTTTCTTAAATGTTACAAATTCTTAATTCACTGTTTAGTGAGGAAATCCTTTTAAGTTATTTGTGATAAATTCTCTATACTATTATGATCTTGGCAGTACTAAGCCCCTGATCCTGATCTTGCCAGGAATCTATTTGTCTGGGTAATAATTATTGCGTAGCTCTTGTTTCTATCTATGTTAGGTTCTACTGCCATATCAGACTGTTTGGATGGCTTTAGCAGATATTAATTGGTTTCAGGACAGTTTGTACTGATATTTATGTATGTTATTTCACACCCCCATTATAAATGATAGATTATTGCCGCTCTTCCCTTCCCTTTTTTGGTTTGAGAGTTTTAAAATGATTTCTTTTGTTTTTAAAGTGGGCCAGCTGCAAATCACATGGATAACAAGACTAGGTGTATATTTGAATAGGTGTATATTTAAAGGACCACTATAATGCCAGGAAAACAAACTTGGGTCCCCCCCACTCTCAGGGTCCCACTCTCGCCAGGCTGAAGGAGGAGGAAGGGGTTCTCCAGCGCCGAGCTCCCTCGGCGCTGGGGAACTCTCCTCCCTCTTCCGACGTCAGTGCTGAATGCGCATGCGCGGCAAGAGCCGCGCACGCATTCAATCAGTCCATTCGAAAGCCTTTCTCAATGCTTTCCTATGGACGGCAGCATCTTCTCACTGTGATTTTCACAGTGAGAAGCACGGAAGCGCCTCTAGCGGCTGTCAATGAAAGAACCACTAGAGGCTGGATTCTCTGTAACTGCTATGTTTACAGCTGCAGGGTTAACACTAGATGGACCTGGCACCCAGACCACTTCATTGAGTTGATGTGTTCTGGGTGCCTATAGTGGTCCTTTAATCCATACATTGTACAAAATAATCAGCAATATAGTTTAGAACAAATATACTTATCTGAATGTTTTATTCCTCCACCTTCAGCATGGCCTCAAGATATGGATGGGGCAAATTTGGGTACATGTACTATGCCTCTGTTTTTTCTTTGAGACTTCAAATCATTTGTTTGAATTTAATTTTTTTGCTGGGCAAAATAATACATACAGGCTTGTCATGCCTCAACAGCAATTGCCGAGGAAGTCAGAGTACAAAGCTTACATGTGGTAGGGCATTTAGCAAGTACGTACACATTTTTAAAAGGTTATAATGAGAAGCTTAATCAGGCGAAATCAAAACATGAGATGAGAACATACAATAGTACTGCACAATGTGTTAATAAAACATGCTCACGCTTATTATGTCAGTAGGTAGATAGGTAGGTATAGCATTAAACTTGGACGTGTGAACTGGCAATTTAGTGGTTAAACCACGCTAAAACAGACAATCGAGCTGTGTGCATGAGTGCTCAACAAAAAACTTCTACATATCCTGGAGATATGACATTCAGCAGATTTTATCTCGTGTTAGATTGCCGCTGGGTACTAACCTAATGATACCACTGGGACCGGAGTAGTACTAGATGAGTACAAAAACAAAACGAGTAGCTCAAACAAGCTTAAAACAAGGGTGATAGAGCAGAGATTCTAAGCAGGCCTCCATATAAGCACAATACCAAATCATTTTCAGTGTGCAGCTTTTTCAATGCAAATAGCCATTCCTTAAAGCCACGCATGCAGTTTTTTAGAAGAATACGGTATAACAGCATTTGATGCAAATCTATGCATTTACTTACAGTTTGTCTATCAAGTTGTATGGGTGAATTTATTAATGCGGCACTGTCACGTCGTACTTACCTTTTCCCAATTGCTTCCTCTTCTCTTTCCTATTCTTTTCCAAATTATTTTTAACTAAAAACATAAGACAAAGTAGAGTCTTATGTATTTTAAATATGCCTGACTTACTTATTACTTAGACACTGGGCGAAGCTACAGTGTCAATCCCCACTATGTAGGATCTTGAGGGATATAATACATATAATAATAACAAAGTATTTAACCACGAAAGGTACATTCAGATTACTCTGGTTTTCAAGTACGTCCTGGGGATGCCTTAGCCCGTCATCCAGGGGTTGTTAATATTACCAATTTAATGTAACTCATTTTATCTATCTCGGAAGGATGAAGGGCTGAGTCTAGATTTGAACCTGCGACCCAGAGGTTGAACAGATTCTACTGATGATGCATTCACACTCTGAGCTATCTCACCGGCTTATATGTACACATATATAATATATATTAGCTTGTCTCCATTTCCCCCTAGTTGGCTAGCAGCGGTCAACGGGCATTTTCTAATGCAGTCGAACAAACAAAATGATTAAAAGGCACACAACTGCCTCACGAGGTCTGCTAGGACTAAAACTTGCATGTTGGAACATCAGAACCATGCTGGATACAGCACACAGCAGTTGCCCTGAACGACGCTCTGCTTAAGTCGGCCACATACTCTTAAGGCTCACTGTCAATATCGCTGCTCTCAGTGAAGTCTGGCATCCAGAGATAATAGCTTGGCCTCCAATTGGTCAGGCAAGCAAGAGACCGAGAGATGCCTCTTTGGTGTTGGCTTTATCATCAGGAACTCAATTGCCTCCCCAATTGAAAATCTGCCATGGGGTCACTCAGATCTCATCTCTATGCCTATCCAACTAAAACTTGCATGTTGGAACATCAGAACCATGCTGGATACAGCACACAGCAGTTGCCCTGAACGACGCTCTGCTTAAGTCGGCCACATACTCTTAAGGCACACTGTCAGTATCGCTGCTCTCAGTGAAGTCTGGCATCCAGAGATAGGCAGCCTTCAATAGCTTGGCCTCCAATTGGTCAGTCAAGCAAGAGACCGAGAGATGAAGGGCTGAGTCTAGATTTGAACCTGCGACCCAGAGGTTGAACAGATTCTACTGATGATGCATTCGCACACTGAGCTATCTCACCGGCGTATATGTACACATATATAATATATATATATTAGCTTGTCTCCATTTTCCCCCTAGTTGGCTAGCAGCGGTCAACGGGCATTTTCTAATGCAGTCGAACAAACAAAATGATTAAAAGGCACACAACTGCCTCACGAGGTATGCTAGGACTAAAACTTGCATGTTGGAACATCAGAACCATGCTGGATACAGCACACAGCAGTTGCCCTGAACTACGCTCTGCTTAAGTCGGCCACATACTCTTAAGGCTCACTGTCTAATCCAAAGAGCAGCTCTCAGTGAAGTCTGGCATCCAGAGATAACCAGCCTTCAATAGCTTGGCCTCCAATTGGTCAGGCAAGCAAGAGACCGAGAGATGCCTCTGTGGTGTTGGCTTTATCATCAGGAACTCAATTGCCTCCCCAATTGAAAATCTGCCATGGGGTCACTCAGATCTCATCTCTATGCCTATCCAACTTCAAAACAAGCAGCATGTCATGCTATTTAGTGTGTATGCCCTAACTCCTGCTGAAAAGGACTAGTTCTACACTGAACTATGCAACCTGTGTAGAACTTTCCTGTGGATAATAAGGCAATCATCCTTGGCTACTTTAATGCCACAGTAGGCAAGGATTCAGAATGCTGGAAAGGAGTACTTGGCAAACATGATGTTGGAAACTGCAATGACAATGGGTGCCTTCTGTTAGATTTGTTTGCGGAGCGGAAATTTGTCTTAACCAACACCATCTTCTGAAGACAACTTGGATGCACTCTTGGTCCAAACATTAGCACCTTATAGATTACATCATGGTGCATCAAAGAGAGATATTTGAGACGTCTTACTCACTCGAGTAATGAGTAGCATAGAGTGTCATACGAACCATCGTCTTGTAACATGCTAGCTATGTCTCCACTTAAAATCCAATCTGAAGAAGGGAGCACTCCAAAGAAGAGTTAATCTCCAGTCAGCTGAAGTGAATGCCAAATTTCAAGCAAGTCTTCGTTGAGGCTGGAGGATTCCAGCTGCCTTGTGGACCCCTCTTCAGTAGAGCTTTTGGAATTTCTGAAATCTGCCATGCTGCAGACCTCCAAAGTGGTTTTAGGGTTCAACACAAATAAAATCAAAGATTGGTTTTATGATTACAATCAGGAGATCCAAGAATTGTTGATGAAGAGACCGACACACCAAGCACACATTGCTCAGCCATTTGAGCCTTCAGCCTTGTATGCAGAAACCTGCAGCGCAGGTTACGAGAGATTAGGAAGTTATAGACAAACCTAACATAGAAAATTCAACTTTGATGTTGGTGAATACAGAGTTTTATTAATCCCCGAAGGCAGTAAACGGCCCTTCACACCAGGTACGGAGTTCATTGCGCAGTGCAAATGGTCAGGCACTGATTATAGACAAGGCGTTCATCTTGAACCGGTAGTCTGAACATTTCCAGTGTCTCTTCTGCACCAACTGCATGGTGCAAGTTTATGCACTCCATCGCATCCCACAACAAACAAGAAAACAGAGTTCGGCAAGATTCCTTCTCTTGAAAAGACTGTTAAGGCTATTAAGCAGCTGAAAAGTGCCAAGGCAGCAAAAGTCGGTGTAATTCTGCCTGAAGTCTGGAACCCCAGCATAATACAGTGAACTTCATAATTTCTTGTCTGCTGTTGGGAACAAGGCAAAGTACCACAGGATCTCTGTGAAGCTATAATCATCCTGTATAATCTATCCCGTATAAGAACAAGGGAGAAAACTCTGACTGCTCCAATATCTGGGGATCCTTGCAAGGATATTTCTGAACAGATTGATACCCACCATTGCAGAAGAACTCTAGCCAATGCAGCTTCAGATCTACTAGGTGCACCACCAACATGGTATTTGTTCTCAGACAGCTCCAAGAAAAATGTCAGGAACAGAACAAGGCATTGTATGTGAGGTTCGTTGACCTCATTAAAGCCTTTGACACTGTGAGCAGTATGTGGCAAATCTTGGACGCCTAGGATATCCCCCTAGTTCATCATAATGATCATTCAGCTACACTAAGATCAAAATGGCCAAGTCAAACACAGCAACGACTTCTCGGAACCCTTCCTTATAGACAGTGGTGTAAAACAAGGCTGTGTTCTTGCACCAACTCTCTTCACAATCTTTTTCAGCTTAATGCTTCGAAGGGGCCCCTGTAGACCTTGATAAAGAGGATGGTGTATATATCCGTTACTGCACTGATGACTGCCTATTTAACCTGAGATGCCTAAGGGATGTGGACCAACATCAGAGAGCTGCTTTCCACTGGCGATGTGCCCTTGCTTCACAGAGGCTGCTGCTCTTTGGATTAGAAGTCACTCTGAAGAAGACATAAGTCCTCTGTCAGCTTGCACCTTATGAAATTTACCATTACATGTGCATCACTATTTGTGAACCAGCTGCCTCGGGTTCATCATCTCTTCAGATGCCAAGATCAACAAAGAGATAGATAGCAAACTTGCAAAGTCAAACAGAGAGTTCGGCAGACGGTATAAGAGAGTCAGGGACAACAAACATTTAAAGTGAGGCACAAATATCAGTGTGTACAGAGCTCTAGTACGGATTTCTTTCCTGCACGGCTTTAAGTCATTGTTTACCTATCCCCATCACCTGCGACTCTGAGTGCTTTCACCAACTTTGTCTCCGCACAATCCTTAGCATCCATTGGGATGACTTATTCACCGACATCAAAGTTCTGGAACAGGCAGAGACCACCAGTAATGCTTTTGAAGTTGCAGCTGCACTAGACAGGGCATGTCTCCAGGATGGAAGATCATTGCCTACCTCTTGTGCACCGCAACAGAGGAGCACAAGTGACGAGATACAAGGACTCTTTGAGGAAATCGCTTTGTGCCTGTCACTTTGACCATCGTCACTGGTCTGCGAAAGGCCCGAGACAAATACTTCAGAGTGCTCTCTATTTGGAATATGAAATGGAATATATATATATGTGTGTGTGTGTGTATGTATGTATGTGTGAGAGTCTGGACCAACTCCCCAGTTTTGCAATATTGCCTGTCACAAGTGCCTCCTTCCAGGGCTCTATTTGACCCTGCACTGCAGCAAGTCTCAGGAGAAAGCATTTCCCAAGTTAGAGGATTAACAAAAACACCTAGTACATTCTATCGATATATTATGCGGGGGAGGAAATGGCATCACTCACAGGACTCCAAATGTGACCAAATGCACTAGTAAAGTATACTAGTACAGTTTTGGTCACATTTAAAGTCCTTTGAGTAATGCTGATGTAATTTTTCCTTATTTAAGTTAGCAAGGGTTAGTACCTAGGCATATTGGGGTTTTTATTGTAACGAGTGCTGGAGATTTTTATATACATATAAAAATGTATTAATTTTTTTTTTTTGTAGAATGTAACTGATATAGAGGTTTTTTTTTTTTTTATTTGGTGTCTTCGGGCAACTTGAAGTCATCGACCAAATGATAGAAAATGTGATAATTAGTATCACCAGCTGTCTCCAATTTCACAGATTCTCTGCAGACATTCCGCCCACCACCTTCTCTGCGTGCGAGATCAGAGACTTGCTGCAAATCTTTAGATATTGCCGTTACTAAGAAACAAACTCCATTTAAAACCCAACTTCATTAGTTCAGGTAGTTTGCAGGACCTCATGTTCTTGGTTCTAAAAGACCAGAAAATTATGTTTTTGAAAACATGCCCAGTCATACCATCCAACTAAATAAACCTGTAGCCCATAATAAATCTCCCAACATTAAAGGGACACTCCGGTGCCAGGAAAACAAATCTCTCTCCCCCCCCCCATCCCATGTTGCTGAAGGGGTTAGAACCTGGGCTATAAACCAGGACGTGCCCTCTAGTGGCTGTCTAGTAGACAGCCACTAGAGGAGGAGTTAACCCTGGAAGGTAATTATTGCCGTTTATGAAAACTGCAATATTTACAGTTGCAGGGTTAAGGATAATGGGAGTTGGTACCCAGACCACTCCAACGGGCAGAAATGGTCTGGGTGCCTGGAGTGTCCCTTTAAAATATAGGTAAGTAACAGGAACTGGTGAAATAAAAGCGCAATAGTTCTCTCAGGTTTATGCAATACATTTGGAATTATGGTTACTCAGAACTCGCAGAACTTGCAAAAAAAAAAATGCCAAGTTGAAGATATTTTTCCTGTCTGACTTTTTTTTTTGTCCTAAAATTAGCATTTGACTTGTCAATAATTGAAAGCTTTCAGTTTAGTAAATCATCCTCCCATATTCTACGTACAGTACATTGAATAAATAAAGAATGCAGAGCCAGTTAGGTCTTCAGACACAAGATGTGTTCAGGGCAATGTTTAAATCGAGAGCTGGGACAGGTTGACTACTCCTGGGCTAAAGCAGCTTTGGTGTCTGACCATTTCCGATGTGACCCATGTTCTCAAATTGCTATTTACAAATGTGTGTATGCTAAGTTTTTGTTTGTTTTGTTTGGTTTTTAGGTTACTGTTGAAAATTTTCTTCGTATTTTGACTGGCAGGATTCCGCCTAGCACGCCTCGATTAAAACGTCTGCTGTCTGATGACAGGAGTAATATTCTCATTTACATGACAGGTAATTGTGCATTTTTACATTTCACACATTTTACTCTTCCACATCCACAAATATAAACACGTAATATGCATTTCTTAATTAATTCGACTCTACCCAGGAAATCTATTTATTGTAAAGTGTCAAAGGAATTGATATAGGTTAGTAGATATTGAGTGTCAGATGGATTGGGGTGGGCGGGGGGAGGAAGCTGAAAGGGCCTGAAGCTCCTTAGTGGGGTTTTGAAAAACCGTGGGTCTAATTTTGGAAGGTTTTAATTGTTGGGAATAAGTCCCCTTTGAAAGTTCCACTTTAAGGCATCATATTTGGAGCTCATTATACAGCTCAATGGGGGTTATTGCTGCATTTGTAGGGGTAATACAGCAAGTGTGGGGTTTATAAATACGGGGTTATACTCTGGATTCCTTCATAGATTTAATGTTACATTTATTGTTGAGCATGGAATAGGGTGGATTTTTATGTAGCCGGGGCCCTTAAAAGCGCAGTCATTCTGCGACATAGCAACACCCCTGTTCAGGGTTATTTATTAAAACACTTTGTCCTTTTTTCCCCTTTCCTTTTGCCAGTTGTATCTTAACGATTATACTCCTCTTATTGTCACTTGCCTTTTATTCTTCTTCTTATTATTATTATTTTAATTTATATTTATTATATTGTTGGTATATCTTTTCTTTCTTGAGCCGAATTTTAATACCTGGGTTCCTCCATTTTGTTCTCCCCTGTCCTTGATTTCTGAAGTTTGCCATTCTGTGGGATTCTTTTGACTGACGGAGATATATATTTTAAATCAGTGCAGGTAGTTTGGGAAAAATGGATTGGCGAGACAGCTATAAATTACTATTGATACTTGGATACAGATATGTAGGTGCTAATAAATGGATGCAAAATATATAGATTAATTTACGTAAAACAATGACTTGTTCCCGAAAGGTCTAAATTGTCATTTATTGTACATGTTGTCAGTTAGTTGCTGTCACCTTAGCCATTGTGTGATGTAGGGCTACACATACTGTGCCCTACAAATCCTATTACAATTAGCTGACGTTTTGGTGCTTGCTGTCCAACGTTAGCAAGGGAACCTTTGTATGCAGTTTATTTTTACCATGAATTCTTTACAAACTCAGCATTTCTTGCCTTCCTATAACGCGTGGATGTGAATTTATATTTTCTCTGCAGGTCACGGTGGAAACGGTTTCCTCAAATTTCAGGACTCTGAGGAAATCACCAATGTGGAGCTCGCAGATGCTTTTGAGCAAATGTGGCAGAAAAGGAGGTCAGTTTGAATAAACGACACATGCTAATATGAGATGTTTTTGCGAGATGCGTACATCATATTATTTTATTTATTGGATTTCAAGCTCAGAATTAATAAATGATATTCAATGGCAGCTGGTATCTTTTGAAGGCTGATTTCAGCAACAGACGGCTCTGCAGTGAACTGAACAATCTTTATTTCCCCCAGGACCCTGGGTCAACACTAAACTGTGTTTCGGAAGACATATTAAAGGGACACTTAGAGAACGTATGCTGCTTTAATGCATTTGATAGGTTTTGGCGTCATTAATATGCTGTATTTGTTTGCATGCTCAAATATTTATAGTTTTTTCATAAAATAAATGATTTACAGAATGCTGCACCATAATCCTGCCTCTTTAGCCACACCCCTTTACTCCAGTAAAATACTTCCTTATTAAAAAGGTGTTCACACAGCTCAGCCACTGACAGTACTGAATGATCTACAAAACAACCTGTATTAGAAGGAGAGGACACCCAGAGAGACATATAGTAAGGATATCACTGCCTGTTTGCAGTTTCTCTGACTGTCTGCAGCCAGATTGTAAATTAAAAACAGCGCAACTGTTGCGGCTGAGACTGTGTGTATACATTTGATAAGGAAGCCTCTCTGGCATGAGAGTGCGTGCCTAAGGTGGAAGACTTATAGTGCAATATTCTGCTAAAACTATAAAGATTTGAACATGCAGAAAAGATATCCTGTTAAGTTGTTTTGGTGCTCGGAGTGTCCCTATAACATTTTAAAAGCTAGGCTTTCAATGTTCATGTTCAAAAGCCAGAAAAGACGTTTTAATATGTTCACAAAAAAGGCAGCTTTCTTGCAGCTGGTAACAGTATGCATTTATGGTTTACAGGGCTGCCCTATAGTGTGTATTTTTTTATAAGTATCCCTAGTTAGAGTGGAGATGCATCTTGAAGCCCTTATCTGGCATAAATTACGAGCTAAACGCTCGTGGAATACATAAACCCTGGTATATTGTGCATCTTTGTCTAGCCTCTCACTAACTCTGATTCTGGGTGGGAGGTTGAATGAATATCATCTTTTTTTGCCAAAACTGCACTTAGCAAATCAAATTCCTACTACACAGAACTTTTAGAATATAATAAATATTTTTATAATCTAAAAGGAGGAGCCCTTTATTAGTCAGTTCTATTATTGCATCCGATAAAAACCCGGTTTGCCAGACGTTGAGCAGGATAAAGTGATGTGTATGATTTGGAAATGCGTTTTGCATTTGCTATTGGTACATATCATCCTAAATAGTCACTGTCTGGTATTTCTAATACTCTGTGTTTATGTAAATCTCTTTTCTTTTTAGCCTTTAGTTTCATTAATCACACAGACAGTGTGGGTCATGTCATGCTTATGTGTTTATAGTGTTTGTGGCATAGATGCATCACCGATACTAGCTAGGCTAATAACGGCATTTTGATGCCACCGAAATACTTATCTCATTATCGATATCTAATGGAAAATACCACACTACAGGCTAGCTTCTTTGGTTTTTTTTTCTACCTAGTGTTTTTTAAGATCCCCTTCAGACCTGCAGGGATATACTGTACAGCTTCAAGCTTATCATGGACCTTATAAATGTAGACTGGATGAATGGGTTTACCACTCTTTCCATATCACACTGCATGAGTGAATTCACGCGACCTCCCTCAAAATGCAGCCCTCCAGTGTAACTGTGCTAGAGAAGAGTCCATGTTCTATATATATTTACATGGATTCTATAATGTTATGAACACAAAGTGCCCTCTGGTTCCCCCCTCCCTCGTGACCCCCCCTTCCACCCCAGAAAATGTTTTTTACTATCTCGATTCCATCAGTGCTGGGTAGGTGCTCCACCTCCTTCAATGTTATCTGACGGGGTGCATAGTGCGCATGCGCTGCAAGTTTATTATGCCCTCCCCAAATTAAAGCATTGCTTCAATGCTTTCATATGGGCATTTCACTTACCCTGGATGTCCTCATGCAGAGGATGTGGACGTCCAGCGTCTTTTAGGCAGCCTGTAGTCTATTAGGATGCAGGAAGTGCTTCTAATGGCTGTCTGACAGCCACTAGAGGCAGTCTTAGTCCTGCGAGGCAATCATTGCATTTTCTCTATAACTGTACAAATTTACATTGCAGGACTAATTTGGACAGTGACACTGTACCCAGACCATTTCAATGTGCTGAAGTTGTCTGGGTGCCTATAGTGTCCCTTTTTAAAAGTTAGAGATGGGCAGTGGTAAATATTGGTACATTATTATTATTATTATTATTATTATTATTATTGGTATTTATATAACGCCAACTAATTCCGCAGCGCTTTACAATATTATGAAAGGTCAGAAATTTACAATACATGAGACAATTACACAGTGACACAGGGACAATAGGATAGATGACGACCCTGCTTAAACGAGCGTACAGTCTAGATGAGGTGGGGGACAAATACACAACAGGGCAGCAAAGGTGACAGCCACCAAACAAGGTGGAAAAGTAGCAGAGCTGGAGGTGAGAGTGGAGTATGGCTCTTTAGGAGAGCAAGAGACAGATTTGGATGAGTATAGATATCTGTAGTATCCATAAGAATTTCTGAACAGATGTGTTTTGAGCGACTTCTTAAACAATTGGAGACTAGGGGGTAGACAGGCTGTTCCAAAAGAAGGGAGCCGCCCGAAGTAGTCCTGCAAGTACGAGTTAGCAGTAAGGGTGCGAGCAGCGGACAGGAGAAGGTCACCGGCAGAGCGGAGAGACAGTGAAGGAGCATATCTATGAATAAGGGAAGAAATGTAACAGGGGCTAGAATTGGTTAGAGTTTTATAGGTAAGGGTTAGTATTTTTAATTGACACCTGTAGGGGACAGGAAGCCACTGTAAGGATCGACAGATGGGTGAGGTATGGGAGGAGCGACAGGTGAGAATGATCAGCTTTCAACAGCAGTCATTACAGATTGTAGCGGGGCAGTTTGGCTTTTGGAGGAGACCAACTAGGAAAGAATTACAGTAATCTATGCGAGAGATTACCAGAGCATGAACAAGCTCCTTGACAGCATCTTGCGTGATAAAGGGACAGATGCAGGCGATATTTTTAAGGTGGAATCGACAGGTTTTAGCAACATACTGGATATGTGGCGAAAAGGTGAGTCCGGGATCAAAGATAACACCAAGACAACGAGCTTGCAAGGATGGACTGATCAACTTGCAGGGAAAGTGAAGGAGGAGGATCAGAATTATGAGGGGGAAAAATAAGAAGCTCCGTTTTAGAGAGATTGAGTTTCAGAGAGCGGGAGGACATTCAATCAGAATTTGAAGAAAGGCAAGCAGTGACACGTTGCAGGAGCGCGGGGGAGAGATCAGGGGAGGAGAGATATATCTGGGTGTCGTCGGCATACAGATGGTAGCGGAATCCAAAGGAGTTAATGAGTTTGCCAAGAGAGGCAGTATAAAGAGAGAACAGAAGGGGACCAAAAACAGATCCTTGGGGGCCTCCAACAGGGCGAGAGGAGGAGGTGTTAGTGCAAAAGGAGACACTGAACGAACGTTGGGAGAGAGAGGAGGAGAACCACGAGAGGACAATGTCACAGAAACCGAGGGATTGAAGAGTTTGGGGAAGGAGGACATGATCAACAGTGTCAAAGGCAGCAAACAGGTCAAGAAGAATTAGTATGGAGTAGTGGCCTTTGGATTTAGCTGCGATTAGGTCGTTAGCGACTTTAATAAGGGCAGTCTCAGTAAAGTGTAGGGGGCGAAAGCCAGACTGAAGAGGATCGAGGAGGGAGTTGGAATTTAGGAAGTGAGTCAAACGAGTAAAGACAAGTCTTTCTAGAAGTTGGATTCTTCTTTCCTGCTTGGCCAGTACAAGTGAAGTGTGTGATCGGAATTTAGTGGAGCAGTGATTGTGATATTTAACATTGACAAGTGTGACCTACGTTAAGACAATCAGTAGGTTCCATGAAACTAATTTTACCTTCTTATTGCCATCCATCACTATTGTGTTATGTTGAAAAATCTCTCACATACCTGAAATAAAAAGCTGTTGGCAAGTGAAGACTTTTGTGGGGTGTTTTATGAGTGTGTGCACTCTACAAGCTGTAACTGTAACGGTTTACATTCTTTTAAATCCATTAACTGGTGTCCTGAGCACATCAGTTTTACCATCTCTCCTTTTTCCCCCTCACAGTAAAATTGTCTGCAAATTACAGTGGATGAATTATACTCACAAAAACAGCAATCGTGATGATGGTATATTGCAGTGTTTTTTTGTTTTTTTTTTAATGTCAGTTACATTATTATATATGCTATGATATTCCTCCAACACTCATTACTTAATCCTCTTATATCCGTAAGGCAGCCAAGTCTATGTCATGTCTGAGTGGCACCAGTGGGTATATCTAATGCCTGTGTGTTGGAACACAGCATAGATGGTAGTTTACTCAATAAACCCACATTTTTAAGTTAAGATACTATTTTGGGGAGAGGAAGGTGTTACTGAACTACAGCGCATTTGTCCATAAAGACCTGTATGGATAAGTTGTGCTATAGTTGTGGTTCAATGTTTCACCTTCAGGGACTGAACTGACCGAAACAGATTTTATTTTCAGAACGAAAAAAGTTACTGGTGCATAATTCCAAATCACTGAACATATATAAATAAGACATTTTTAGTACCACTGCTATAACCATTAATTGTAATCATCTCACCAGAAAAAACGTACACTTTAATGGCCATTGCAGTGGCACTTTTATTTTTGTTCTATGTTTGGGCTGATTAATACTATGGTTATTGTTCCCAGCCAAGACTAGTGGGAGTTTGAGCGCTGGGCTTATTTCTGTATGTTTTTTTTTTTTAGATATAATGAATTATTGTTTATCATTGACACCTGTCAAGGAGCCTCTATGTATGAGCGGTTTTACTCCCCAAACATCATGGCACTCGCGAGTAGTCAGATCGGCGAAGACTCTCTTTCGGTGAGTAGGCACAGCAGAGGCTCTTGACTGGGGCTATATGTATATGTTTAAACAGTATAAACCGCAGTTTAGAAGTACACAGGTCAATCCTAGAAACAAATACACAAACATGGAAAACAAGAGGAGTAGTAAACAATACAATGGCTTGCTGCCCCTCTTTTTAGTGGACAACAATGCTGAAAGGGGACAGAAATACTCATTAGCAGTTTGCACTTTATTTAAATACAGTGCCATTCTGAAACCAACACAGGCCTTCAAATGTGGTGATGGTGAGATCCTACTCTAAATCTAATGATATATAAGGTTCCATGTTTTAATCTTTATTAGCATTCCAGTGTAGGATAAGGAGCTTGAGAAAGGCTCTTATTACATTTTTTCTGTTTAATAAACCTGGCTTGGACATTTTGTTTTGCTGGATCTGTGAGAAAAGTCTTCTCTGAGCTAGAGGCACTCGGATCCTCTGTTATATGTGTTCTGTCTAATTTACATTGGAACATAAGAGCAGAGATCTTGCGCTTGCCTTTGATAGAGCACTTGCTGCTCCATTTCTGCAATACACACATACACAGTGCACGCTCTGTTTCTGATATATACGCATCGTATTCTGTAGAATTATCCCATTTATATATATTCATAAACATACAGTCCTTCTAGAGAGAAGCAGGCTAGCTGGGTAAACATTAAGAGATTGGATAGAGACATAGACTAAAGATAGGCAGTCTGGAGACAGACATTGGAGATAACTAGAGAGAAAGGATAGTGAGAGTGCTGTGTAGATAGAGAGAGAGTGAAAGACAGACAAGTTGGATAGAGACCGCTATAAAAAGACTGTTTGAACGACAGGATGGAGCTTAACTGCTTGTAAACAACAGTATATATATTTCTGTATTTTTATCCCCTGCAGCACCAGCCGGATTTGGGAGTGGGAGTCCACCTCATGGACAGATACACATTCTATTTGTTGGAGTTTCTAGAGGAGATCCATCCTGCGAGCCAGAACAACATGAACGACCTGGTAAGCAGTCTTTCTAGCAGTCTTCCTCGTTACCAGCAATCCGTGCCGGGATAGGGTTGGGGTGGCTGTGTGAGAGCAGCCTCATTGTACCCTCACTCCCACCAGGAAGATGTGTTTTATTGTGACAGGCTAATGCAGCATAACGCAGGCAACAACTTAAAAATAACACACATGGGGACGCACAAGTACAAAACATGTCATTGCTTTCCCTAATAGCTTACTCTTAGAGACATGTAACAATGCCATGTAAGTAACTAATTATGGGCTGTAAATGCTGAAGATGCTAGTAAAGTTTTGGATAAGATTTGTATGTGGGAGAATTGTTGGCAAGACACCGAACGATTTATATCTGTCTAATTTAGATCCTCATACAATGTACCGTAAGTTCATTTAAGCAGAGTCTTCCTCACCTCTAATTGTCCACTTCTTATAATTATACATCTCATGTTGGTGCTGATAATAATAACATGGGACATTCAAACATGTAGACACAAAGCAGCACTATCAGTGGGGAAAATAAGAAAAATGCAGGATAAAATGAGATAATTAGCAAGGTGGGAAACCTCAAATGTGAAGATTTAGTTTTTTGGTTTTGTTTGGGGAATCCAGGTAATATAGTTTACGTACGTTAATCACAGCAAAAAAACATATTATCAGGAAAACATTTTTATCGTAATACATACATTTCTATAAAAAAAAAAAATATCATAACTTTAGGTGTCTGTTATATCTCCTATGACTCCCTGTCTTGTTATATTCATTTTCTTAGTGTCTACGGTAAACAGCCTTAGCAAAGTATCTCTGTACTGTGTGCTAATCTATCTGTCAGAGAGAATTTTTCATGTAAATAATCACATGATGTCACTTTCTGGAATACATATATATATTTTTAGAAGTTAAGCAATCCGCATGCTAACCAAATGAGATCTGAATTTATTCCTGTGTTTACAAGCACAATTCAGACTGCAATTCATATTTGGCAGTGGTTAAGGTGATAGGAACCTGTGTATTGTGCTCTTTGAATTTCCATTAAGCAATTTTCAGACTCCCCCCTCCCCCCCCCCCATCCATGCCCCTCTAGATTGCTCTTCACTGTGCATAAATTGTAACAATGTAGCTGTATGACGCATACCATTTTTCCCGTTCGCACTCATAGAGTTAAGAGCCAGGACGTTGGCACACTGCTGTAATGTGTTGTCCATTTTCCCAACCTGCATTTCATCTCACTATTGGCTTGCACGCAAATTCTCTCACTGCGGCCCACACACATTTCTTTACAGAATAACCAGCGATAATTACCTTGATAAGGTGCAAAGCTATTTCTCAAGATTTTTACTATTTTATTCTCGTGTTATTCTCCTTGTCTTTATTCTTTGAAGTTCTGAATCTAATTGATCTATAAAAATAGTTTTTGGGCTCAGATCACCAATTTATCAGCTCTTGATGATTCAGAAGGTTAAATTAATAGCTGTGATTCAGGAAGCTTTTGTTGCAAAGCTATTTTTCCAGTGATGCTACACATTCAAACTGATTATTTATTTATTTTTTACTTATGCATTAAAGGGACACTGTTGTCACCAATACAACCTTAGCCTAATATGTATAGATGATGCCTCTGACGTTTCACTGCTCAATTGACTGCCATTTAGGAGTTAAAGCACTTTTGTTTCTGTCTATGCAGCCCTAGCCACACCTTCCTTTGCTGTGAGTCACACAGCCTGAATTACAAAAAAAGTTTAATTTTTAGTCAGATGTAAATTACTTTAAAGTTTTTTTCTCCTGCTCTGTAAATTGAGCTTTTTTTTACATACAGGAGGCTCCTGCAGGGATCCATTAAGCCACTGGCAGAGCAGGAGATGATAAATTATAAAGTAAACATAATTTGCAATAAAGGAAGTGTAAACATTAGATGACTCTTTACAGGAAGTATTTAAGAAGGCTGTGTAAGTCACATGCAGGGAGGTGTGCTTAGGCTTGCATTAACAAAGTGATTTAACTTCTACATGACAGAGAATTGAGCAGGGAGACTGCATGGGCATGATCTGGCTCTTAGAGTCAAGTTGAATGTATACAACAGTAGTTCTCACACTGAGTATATAAGCAAATGAGATGGTTTCAAAATAAAACTATATCCTGGCTTGGAGCCTAGCTGGTCATTAACAGGATCTTCCGTTCTCCCTCCATTCTTTATTCTGGGCGTGTGTATTTGTTAGTGATATTGTGAAATTGCCATCATTTAGTCAAGACCCTCTAGGAAATGGGTAGGATTTTAATTTAAAAAGAAATATATATATATATATATATATATTTATTTGCAAATACTGTGCAGCTCTTTGCCATCAACTTTTTAAAAACTATTTGTATAGATTTTTCTAAATCAAATAGTGTCTAGAATCTGTGTGATTTTATTTAACCCTTTCCTATTTTTTTTTTTTAATTAACATTTTAAATGTGTTTATTTTTCTAATGCTTTGTGTGGATTGAGTCACATTAAACCATATACATTTTATAAACAGCCTTAATGTAATAGTTGACTTTCTGCGGAGCACATAGGAGCGTTTAATTCAGTAACGGTTTGTTCTGTGAGTCTGTGTTTTTGGCCCCGGGCTATTCGTGCTCTATGTCAGTGTTTCCTGTTCTCTCCATTTAAATCAGTTTTTTTTTCTTTTGATCATACAATGCTGCGCATGTAAACAAATTCATGTTGCACATAAACACAGCCAAATATTTAACCCGTTTAGAAAATTCACCCTTTTGTTCAATTCAAATGAATTCTTTGATAATAAAACTGTTAGATTAAAGGTTGGTCTGTCAGCAATCTGTTTGCTAAAGAAGATTTTTATATTTTTTTTAAAATGTGGCAGTATGTTTAATATTTTATTAAAAAATAAATTGATATATTCTTAATATTAAAGGGGCACTAAAGTCACCAGAACAGCTCCAGCTCATTGTAGTTGTTCTGGTGGGTATAATCAGTTCATAGAAAAGGCAGTGGTTACATTACAGCCAAGTGATACCTGCAGTGGCCACTCCTCAGATGGCTACTAGAGGGGCGTCCTGTGGCAGGCCACCTAAAAGTTGGTTTTAACACAATATAAATGTTTGTGTTCCTTACCCTATAGTGTTCCTTTAAGTTTAAAAAGTACTCTTTTTTTTTTTTTTTTTTTTCCTTATAGATCTCCTTTTTAAAACCATAAACCTAGTCAAACTGCCCCAGTACTTAAAGCCATTCTGCCTTTTCTTAAATATCACTACATGTAGCACAGCTCATGGCTTATTTCTGTCAATCAAATTTGACGAGAGGAACGGTCTATTGACATTCTGCATCCGGAAAGCAATGACCCTAAATATAGTAAAATGTGAGTCCTTAAATTTTCACAACAATACATTTAAAATAGAATTTTTTGGGGTGGGAATAAAAGAAAGCCAGATTTTGGTAAAGACTTATTAGTGCAAAAAAATGATCAAATGTGATTCCTGGTTCAGTACATTTTGCTGTATAGGGCTGTGCTCCCTGCTGCTGTGGACAGGTAGGATTTTTAGAGCTGTGTATCCTGCTTAATTAATCAATGGTTACTACCCCATTCAATGAAAATTAGAAGTCTAGGAATCTTTCATAGTACATTCATAAATGCCCCCTACGGTCATTGCATGTCTCCCTTTTGCCAGTGTCCTATAGGAAATAATTTAGCTTCGAACACCTTTCAGAAAATAAAGTTTTTTCAATTTATTAGTAATTTTACCAAACTCCTGAACGGGCTTAAAAAGTGACCTGTTACTGGGGGGTGTCTAACAAGACGTCCTACACCGAAATAGGTTTATCCAGAAACATAATGTAAACTTTATTTAAATCAGCAGTACATTCACTCTCACACACACTTCACAATCGATATATGTATTAGTTTAGTAAATTGCCTAAAAAGTTCAGATTTGGAGCAGGTGTTATTGGCCCAAACATTTGTGACCACCTGTTTATCAGGGGCCATGTGATCCCTGGTCCTAGCATTGATCACACACACCACAGAGCGGGGGAGAGTAATCTTACTTGCTCATTCAACATCAGACTTTTTTAATTTATTTTTTTGGATTCAGTATTAACATTGAAAGAAGACATTGTGTCTCTTTACATTTTATAAAGCTCATTAGACATTTACTATTACTAAAATAAACGATCAGGAACTACACACCCAGGTAGGACTTACTCCCTTTAGCGCTTTAACAGTTGACCTTTCTAGAACTGGCAAAATCAAACAATCTGTGATTTCTGATTGCAGTTCAAAAGACCTTTTACTTCCTTCTTCATCTATGAGAGATAAAGGATATGTGTGACATGTGAAGGAATAATTAAACAGCTTTTAGTGACTGCTCTCAGAAGGAGCGGGGAATCAAGCAGGTTTCTCCAGGGGCATTCAGTTCAAGTTGTTTGGTCCTGTAGGGCAGATTGAATTGAAACCAAGAGCAAACCTTGACTTCAAGGAACGCCCGTCTTGCAGGTCCACGGAAGGCTACCAACCTGTCTTACTTCTGCCGGAGTGTGTTACTACTGGCAGTAACTGGCTATTGATATGAACACACATTTAGTTATGCCGTGCATATCTGTACTTTGATGGAATCTAAATTAATTAATTTTATATTGATAGATTCTGTGTTCTTTTGTTCTGTCTTTTTTTCAAAACTGTAGGTTTATACGCTAAGCACTGGCTGCAGACTTGCAAACTTTAGGCCAGGGGCACCCAAAACGTATATCCCCAGATTTTTTTAGAACTACAGCTGCCATGATGCTTTGTTATTCTAAAGGCATTCTAAAGGTATGCAAAGCGCCATGGACCTTGTAGTTGTACAACATCTGGGGATCTACCTTTTGGGCACCTCTGCTTTTGGCCATCATAGCAGAGTTATTAATATATTTCCAACACAGAAGAGATGAAGAAGTTTTCATACTCTGCTCTTTCAGCCTTCACTTTGCAAGTTGGTTGGCCACAAAATCTGCAGTTCCCAACGGTTACCTGCTATGAAATTCCATTTTTGTGTTTTGTATTTATTACCAGTCCTTTCATTTTATTTATGTGGAAATGGAGTGACACTTTGTTAGTGTATTCACTATACTACAAATGATAGCAACTTGAAATCCCAAACATTCTTCCTAAATTTGCTAAGCTTACTATAATGGAATTCTTTTCTGACGTTAGTGAATAGCCATTTCAGTTAAACGATCAATTGTGAATTCAAAGTGAATTTAACATAGCAGACCAAAATATCCAAAACGTTACTTATGTTTCAAGTTCTGTCTTTTTGTACCAACATTGAATTCCTAAAAATTCACACTTTTGTTGTGAAGAATGATATGGTAAATACACATTTTTATTTTTTTGTTCTGTATGTGTCCAGTTCCAGGTTTGTCCGAAAAGTTTGTGCGTGTCTACCCCAGGACATCGGACCGATCTCTTCCAAAGAGCTCCACACACAGTCCTCATTACAGATTTCTTTGGCAGTGTTCGAAAAGTAGAACTCACAAAATATCCCATTACTTTGGGTACGCATCAGGAACAAGCACAGAAAAGGTATGTCTTTCAGTATGGAAATATTTTAGGTGTAATGATAACTCTTTAATATAAACAACTTTCCATGTGACTGTCTGAAATGTGGGCAATGGTATTATTCAATCTCACTAACCATTTAAATTCTCCCAGCAAAATATTCCACGAGCGATTTCATGCACGTTTTAGTATTTGAAAAGGAATAGCAGTGACCAAACATTTATTTTATAGTTTATTGCAGTAGCAACATCTTGGATAAGTCCTAGGACAGATTGAGATTGCATTGTTCCATTTGACTGCAGACCAGACTAAAATTGAATGGCTTAGTACCTGGTACAAAGCCATTCAATTTTGTGATACGTTTCTACCAAAAGAAAAATGCAGGCACTTCAAAAAACCTTTTTTAATAAAAAAATATATTTCTTGTTTTCACATATTTTGCAATGCATTCTCTATGTGATGCACAGGCAAGAATAGGTCAGATCCAACCAACAGTGTCTATTCAAACCTTTATTAAACTGCTTCTAGAGATCGAACTGATCAGAATGTGTGTTAACTCACCACCATCTAGAATGATGATAACCATTTGTTCATCGTTATTAATGGCGCTGCTCGGGTCAGATATTCCTTATTCACAAAATGATTGTGCCTAGGCTAATAGAAGGAAATAAGCAAACTCTCCATAAACAGACTGCTTTTATAAACAAATTCAATCCAAACTGTCATGTTTCTGACGTTTTAGACTTTATTCACCCAAGTAAACATTATTCATTTATAGTGAATCTGTGAAATGGCAAAAATAAATGTGTCAATCCACCTTACTTCCACCCACTCTAGAATGTCTCTACTTATTCTGTCAATCAGTTTTCTCTTTCTTTACCTTGTATACTTTTATTAACTATGAGAGCATTAAATGCTGAGCTGAAGAGACTTGAACAGGTACTAGGACAGTGATGGCGAACCTTTTTGAGCTTGACTGCCCAAACCGCAATACATGCCAACTTTTTTTTTCCTTAAAGTGCCAACACGGCAATTAAACCTAAATACTGAGGTTTAAGTTTAGAAAAAACAACTTGTACTGTTGTCTGAACTAATTAACAACTTTTGTTTTAAAAGAACACAACAACAGAGAGTTCAGTGATACAAATTTTAAATAATGATATAAATAGATAAAAATAAGCTTATATTTATTAGTATCTCCAACAAATGCAATACATACACACACAGACTGCTGAGGGGTGTTGTGTGTGTGTGTGTGTGTGTGTGTGGGGTGTTGTGTGTGTGTGTATGAGGGGTGCTGTGTGTGTGTGTGTGTGTGTGTATGAGGGGTGCTGTGTTTGTGTGTGTGAGGGGTGCTGTGTGTTTTGTGGGGGTGCTGTGTGTGGGGGCTGTGTGTGGGGGGTAGGGGTGGGGGGAGGGAAGCTGGGTTTAGGGGAGGGATGCTGGGTGTGGGGCAGGGAGGGGTGCTGTGGGGGGTAAGGGTGCTGTTGAGGGTAGGGGCTGTGGGGGTAGGGGTGCTGGGGGGTAAGGGTGCTGTGGGGGGTACGGGTGCTGTGTTGGGTAGGTAGTGGTGCTGTGTGTGTGGGGCTAGGGTAAAGGTATTAAAAAAAAAAAAAAGTATGCTAAATCAGTATCCCCCCTTCCCTCCATCTTACCTTTAATGAAGGGGGGGGGACACAGCCATCCCTGGTGGTCCGGTGGTGGCAAGCACTGCTTCCGTGTCGGGAGGCAGGGGGAGGGATCTGTGAAGCAGCTCCCCTGTCCTCCTGCGCGATACTGCGTGGAGCGTTGCCATGGTAACGCGCGGCAACGCTCCACACAGCTTACTCGCGGGAGGACATGGGAGCTGCTTCACAGATCCCTCCCCCTGCCTCCCGACACGGAAGCAGAGTAGGCGCCTGCCATTTTGGGCAGGCAGGTGCCTACTCTGCATTGATGGTGAACCTATGGCCGAGTGCCCACAGAAAGGGCTTGGCGTGCCACCTGTGGCACGCGTGCCATAGGTTCGCCATCACTGTACTAGGATATAGTAATAGCACAATAATCAACATTTTGTCTAGATGACTTTGTTAAAAGACCGCTTTGGCCACCATAACAACTTAGTCAACATTAAGTTGTTATGGTGCCAGGAGGTCCCTGGTGCTGCTCACTTTTAAGAGGTTTTGAACGATTTAACCCCAAAGTCTGTGTTCCAGCACAGAAGATAAAGTGGTTTGGGTGCCTATAACAATCGTTTAAAGGGATACTATCCTGCCACTATAGATCTCTCCCCTCCCTCATCTGGTAGACAGCCATTAGAGGCAGACTTAGAGCTGCAATGTAAACAATGCAGTTTCTCTGGAAGTGCAATGTTTTACATTGCAGCACTAAGTGCTACAGCGACACTGCAGCAAGACCACTTCAATGAGCTGAAGTGGTCTGGGTGCCTAAAGTGTCCTTTTAATATTAATGTGCACGAATGTCTGCATGTATATATTTATGTATATTGTGTGGGTGTCAATTTAATGTTGGTGCTGCACTCACAAATCTGTGCACTGTTATTCACTAAGTTGTGAAATTACTGGAATTCAAACTGCCACAAAAACCCATATCCAAACATATTGACTTACGAATTTTCATTCCGTTCGAATTCCTGACATTTCATGCTTTACTGAATATCCCTGTGTGCATAGTGATGCTGTGTGTATAATTCCGTGGCTGTGAAGGTTCAATATTCCACTTCTCTGTCTCTGATCTATGCTTGCCGTGAGATTGCATCCTTTTAAATGTAACACCGCTATACATTCACTTTCCCTTGATGTTGTCTTTGTTAGATGTTTGTACCCACTTTTGCACATTTCTGCCAGTCTTTGCAGAGAGAGAATCTGGTTGATCATATTACACATGCACTTTATATTATATTCTACAACGTTTTCTCTTTACGTATTGCTCTAAGAACAAATCCAGTGGTTGGAAATTTATAGCACAATATATTGATTATGATTGAAGGGTTAGTACGCCTTTTCCATTTGCATATTTAAAATGTATACGTGCGCTATTTGTTTCGTCCTCGATGCTTTTGTTACTATGGATATTAGGCAACTAGCAACAGGCTAATGTCAAGGGATTATTTCTTTGGTGTGGAGCACCACCAAGTGGATGGAACTGGCACTGCTATTTTTTATGTCTATATTCCAGAAAATCTAATGTACCTAAACATACTAGTCAAAATAATTCTTGTTTGTTATCAACTATTTAAGGTAAATTGTGTTGTTTTTTTTATTTTCTGCAGAAACAGACAGAGGCAATGTTTTGTATTACAATTTGGGCTGGAACATTCCCATTTGGGAATAAAGAACGGGTCTCTATGGAGTGACCTGTGACGTGCTCATGCAGGAGGTAACTCCAGCGCATGTACTGAAGATTTGATAGTTAAGTAGTGCCTCTGGAGTTTGCCATCATTGTTGGATGGTTGATTTAATTGGGAGATCATATAAGCAGATATGCTGGTTTAGCATTCCAGAGGAAGAAATCTTAGTTTCTGCCTTGTTTTCAGTCTTACTTATAAACATTTTATTAAGGAACACTCCATCATATTAAATTATCAGAATATATAAAACAGCAGTTAAAACATCAGAATGAATACCTCTTGAGTGAGATGGGAAATAAAACAAAGAGATATACAAGTTAAGTAAATACAAATGTTTCCATTAGAACGTATATTGTGCTGAGTGACTGACCCACTTTCTGTAAGTGACAGTTCCTTATTCACTTGCCCTAGTAAATGCTATTGATCCTCTTGCTGTGGTAGGTAACAGAGCATTTACCTTTGCAGCACTGTGTCCAATGAAATGTCATTTCCCAATGAAGCATGCTCATGTGTATTTGGGAATTCTCCAAGAAAGGCTGTAAGAATGCATGATTTCTTCAATAGTGCTGTATGTGCAGATGAGCCCATGCATCATACTGGACCCTGGGGGTGCTTTGTATGCTCTAACTACACCAGCACAACCAGGCATTCATTAGTAATATAGCACTATTCTTCGCTAACTTTTAGTTAAAGGGACACTATAGTCATCAAAACAACTTTAGCTTAATGAAGCCGTTTAGGTGGATAGATCTTGCCCCTGCAGTCTCACTGCTCAATTATCTGCCATTTAGGAGTATATGCATTGAAAGTCATGTTTCAGTGTTTGCAGATGACACAAAACTCTGTAAAATAATACATTGTGAGCAAGATATTACTTTGCTGCAGAGGGATTTAGAAAGACTGGGGGACTGGGCACTCAAATGGCAGATTAAATGTAATGTTGAAAAATGCAAAGTTATGCACTTCGGCATAAAGAATACACAAGCAACGTATACCCTTAGTGAATTAGGTATAACAACACACGAAAAGAACTTGGGAATTGTTGTAGACAACAAATTATGCAACAATGTGCAATGTCAATCCGCAATGGCCAAGGCCAGTAAGGTATTGTCATGCATGAAAAAGGGCATTCATTCTCGGGACGAGAATATCATTTGTGGTAAGATCACATATTGAATATGCTGTGCAGTTTTGGGCACCTGTTCTAAAGAAGGATATTATGGCACTAGAAAAAGTGCAGAGTCAGGCTACAAAATTAATAAAAGGAATGGAACATATCAGCTATGAAGAAAGTTTAACAAATTTAAACCTATTTAGTTTAGAAAAACGTCGCCTGAGAGGAGATATAACATTATACAAATATATTCGGGGCCAATACAAACCATTGTGTGGAAATCTATTCACAAACCGGACTTTAAATAGGACACGAGGTCATGCGTTTAGACTGGAAGAAGAAAGATTTAGTCTAACGCAAAGGAAAGGTTTTTTTACTGTAATAACAATAAGGATGTGGAATTCTCTGCCTGAAGAAGTGGTTTTATCAGAGTCCATACAGATGTTCAAACAGCTACTAGATGCATACTTGCAAAAACAGAATATTCAAGGATATAATCTTTCAATTTAGGGTAATAACTGCAATAAATTGATCCAATGATAAATCTGAATGCCATTCTGGGGTCAAGAAGGAATTTTTTTCCTAGCTTGTTGCAAAGTTAGAAGTGCTTCAAACTGGGGTTTTTGCCTTCTTTTAGGTCAACAGCAAAAAAACAAATGTGAGTAAGGCTGAACTTGATGGACGCAAGTCTCTTTTCAGCTATGTAATGTATGTATGATAAATTGTAAGGAATATGTAGCAGTGAGCTCCTTGAACTAAATGAAGCCTGGAATGGTGTTGGTAATACTAGGACATCAGTTAGGAGAGGAGATGGTAATTGTGACGAACTGAACCTCGTCACTGGTTCTTGGAGGAGCCTGCTGGCCAGCCTCTTACCCTGTGGTTATGGCCCCTGCAATAGACCTGGCTAAAATACTTTAAAGGGCTCTGTTCATGTGAAGTATGTACTTTTGTACGCCAGACAGAGAGACCGACCATTAGCACTAAGTCTCTGGAACTGTTTTGGGCATGGGACCATGTGCACGGTCGGTCAAAAAAAAGACTTCTAGGAAATTCCTGAACCCCTGAACCGATATGGGTGATTTTGGATATGTTGGTCACCCAGATCAGGGCTATCAGAGGGGTTTTATGTATTTTTAGGGTACTTTTGGAATGTTTTTTCTGTGCTTGGAGATAATTGGATTAAAATTAGTACTGTTACTGATCCAATTATCTCTCAAGCAGAGCGATTCTGTGCTGTGTCGTACCTTGTAATCTTATTGTTATTGGTCTGTGAGGTTGCAAATCCGTCCCCCACAAGGTCCCTGTGGGCATACCCCTTGCATGGGGATTGTCATATAAGGCCAAGTGTGGTTCCTATTAAGAGAGATTAATTTACCCCTTCATTAAGTCTTGGCTCATGTTTGGGGGATTGGAGAACTACATAAGCTTTGGGGATTGCTATATCGCAATACTCCCCTGAGTATAATCACTAGCTCTTATAAGAGCTGTTCCTGCTACGCTTTCTGGACTAGGAGAGGTCTACCCACTGGAAGCTGGATCCTGGTCTTGGGTCCAGGGTGGGTGGAGGACGGCGAGACCCCCACCAAGCTGCGGCGGTTTGTGGGGTTTACGGTGGTTATGGTGTTCCAGTGCAGTGCTTATGGTGCTCGTAAGTACTAGGAAGCAGCGTTTGACGGAGGTACCCAGTCAGGGTGCCAGGCGGTCCGTCACAGTAATGATCACTTCCCGATGACTGAAGAATAGCTAATATAAGGCCACTACTGGTGACGCTCCAAGTGTCACCGATCTCTAAAGGGGGTCAAAGCAAAAACAAAAGACAAATCTTTAAGGGATCCATGCACATTATTGATCACTGTCTTAACTAGTACTAAAATGCCACACATTACAGTCAAATAGAAGTATTGAAATCAACGTCTCCCACATTATAGCTGAGACCGTTTTTTTAAATGTGAAGGCAGAATATGCAGACATGTTGCTCAGAAAATGTAACATTATAAAAAAATACAGATTAATTCTGAGAACGTCGGTGTTTGGAGGATAAAGCACCAAACAAAAAAATAAAATAACAAGCAGCATACATACCTGTTTACTTTATATGGTGTGTCTCTCAATGTTATCTTGTTACAGGTATATTTGGTGTGGATACAAATATTTTACCTAATCTGTCTGCTCTAATTAGCCTGAACGCTCAGGGCTCTTTTTGTATCGGAATATTTGGGGTTTGTGTAGTAAGGCAAGCACAGTGGAGCCACGATCTATGATATTCCACTGTTTTAGGATGAACGTACCTTTTTGGTAATGGTTAAATAAGGAGAAATAAAAGCTATATTTGTCCGTTTGTTTTCCGCTAGATTGTTGTAATATCATCCCTATCTTTATCACAGATCGTAGATGTTTGCCCGTCACTATAGCCTCTTTCACAGAAATTAGAGTTCATTCTGTCAAGTCTGTTGACTGTCTGAGAGGACAACAGGGAGGTAAAATGAACATGATCGCGCTTTGATTTTCTCCAAAGAGGAGGAAAATTTGTCATTAATGCCACCACAGCACAGGAACACTTCACCTGTGTCTTGAATTGTGCAGAAGAACAACGATGGAAACAAGGGATACTCTTCAGATTAATTCATATATGTGTTTGCTACTTTGCTGCCATAGTATAGCCGCTAAATGTTGCTGTAATCTGCAGAATAATTTGAATTTGAATAGACAATTGTGTATAATTGGAACATAGCAGCCTAGATTAGTGCTTGCCTACTGTCTTGTGATCAGATCAATAAGTTGCTAAACATTAGAACGTGACAAGCCATGATGTACATGACTGTGGGTTCATATTTCCAACTTGTTAAACACTTTCTAACCTTATGACGGAGTTTTGTCGCCATTCTGAAATATTGTTCGGTTGTCCCAATATTTCAAGGTTGTCGTGCTCTGATATCTTTGCCTAATCAAGTTTTGTATCACTTATCTTTTTTTGTAACCGAACATTCCCTTGTGGAAAGCCGAGTTACGTTTAGATTGATTTTCACCGAGCGGTTTCCTGAGATTGGCATGAATTGGCTAGTGGATTGCAAAGCCAGTGGTGGTGTTTGTATCTCTTCCAGTGTTAGTAGAAGGTTTCTTCGAGCTACATCAAATAAAAATGAAGATGTTTAAAAATAAAAAAACAAATCAATATACATCAGTAAAAAATAAAATAAAAAATGTGATAAACTAAAAAAAAAAAAAAAAACTAGAAGTGAAAATGTAATTTTAAATTTAAGTCAAAGCTGTTCTGTTGAATGTATGTGTCTCTCATCCATCCACGTACATCCAGGAATTCATCCATGCAGGAACAACTTTTAACACCAGGGGGCGAACTTTTCCCATTAATGAGGATACGTTTTCTTCATAGTGTGTCATATTTGTAAATGTTAATAATATTAAAATGACTCTCCAGGTTGGCAGTGACCTTGTTTGTTTTTAAGGCATTCTATAGATAATGCATTAAAGATTTGCAAAAAAAAGCAAAATATATAAAATTATCTATTTAGATATCCATGAAGTAATCCAGGATGCACTCACATGTCTTTCAATGGAACAATGTGATTTAATGTGAAAAAATTATATTCAGCAAAGCAATCGACATTTTGACCCTGTCGGGTCTTTTTCAAGATCACAGAATGTAAAAACCTTGTAAATATATATAAAAACAATATGAAAATAAGGCTTTCCAATCAGTGCAGTCTAGTCCCGCAATCCGTTACTACCCGGAAGTGTAAGTGAATGACCTCCTTGTGCAGACGGATCAAACAGCTAAAATTGAACGATTGACCACTGTCACTAACGCAGGATGTTATCAGTGTCTGAACGGCATCTCATGTAACTCTATGATACCTGGGAAAATATTCAAAATTAAGCATAAAATAACTTGTAGTACCACGCATGTTGTTTACCGGATCATATGCCCATGTTGCTTGACCTATGTGGGGAAAACTTTGAATGACCTCAGAGAGCGGATGCGGGGACACAGATCTGTGATACATACTGCATTATTGAATGGTACGGCTGGCACCCCTGTTGCCCGCCATTTCTTGGAAGCTGACCACAATTTCTCCTCATTGCGATTTATGGGAATCGACCATGTGCCTATGCCCCTGAGAGGTGGCAACCGGGACATTCTCCTGCTTAGGCGTGAAGCCTTTTGGATATATACCTTGGGTATTTTATCCCCACAAGGACTTAATGAAAAAAACTCCTTACACTGTTTCCTTGAAAAAAGATAAAGAGACTATAACTTGATTTAATATATGCTTTAATATATCTCTATATGTCTACATTGTTCTGCCTAAGTCAGCCCTAATTGCCCCAGTATAAGCAATGAGAATTTATAAGACCTGTCCATAATAGATACTTATCTATTTAGTACTTGTACATTTTATCTCACACCTCACATGGTTGACTTATCTGGATGACGTATTTTGAATCTGTCCACGTTATTGATGACATTACCAATCTCGTTCTCAAATGTTCTACCCTCCAATCACCAGCTAGGAGACACACACATATATATATATATAGATATAGATAGTGGCACTCAAGATCTTGAGGAAGACCTGAAGAGGTCGAAACGTCGATCGGACATTTAATTATGTTGGATATTAAATGCTAACAATTCTCTTCAAAAGACCACAGAGTGCATCTCTTTTTTTACTTTTTATATATATGTATGTATGTGTGTGTGTGTGTGTGTATATATATATATATATATATATATATATATATATATATATATATATATATATATATATATATATATATATATATATATATATATATATATATGCTGTATCGTTGCACTCAGACTGAATTTGATATGACCGGGTGCCAGTCCCAGGTTACAAATGTTGCATGTAGTTCAAATGTTAGAAAGGGCTGCACTCATGGTCTTGTTGAATTGAATACATTTCTTTATTGAGGGTCCAGGGATCAACGTTTCAGTCCCGTACTGGGACTTTCATCAGGATCCTGATGGAGTGCAGCCCTTTCTAATATTTGAAGTGTGCAAATCTCCCATACATACTCTCAAACCCACACACTCCCATACATACTCTCAGACCCACACACTCCCATACATACTCTCAGACCCACACACTCCCATACATACTCTCATACCCATACATACTCTCATACCCACACACTCCCATACATACTCTCATATCCACACACTCCCATACATACTCTCATATCCACACACTCCCATACATACTCTCATACCCACACGCTCCCATACATACTCTCATACCCACACACTCCCATACATACTCTCATACCCACACACTCCCATACATACTCTCATACCCACACACTCCCATACATACTCTCATACCCACACGCTCCCATACATACTCTCATACCCACACGCTCCCATACATACTCTCATATCCACACGCTCCCATACATACTCTCATACCCACACACTCCCATACATACTCTCATACCCACACACTCCCATACATACTCTCCTACCCACACACTCCCATACATACTCTCCTACCCACACACTCCCATACGTACTCTCATACCCACACACTCCCATACGTGTAGACAGACACTGTATCATACATGCAGAATATCATAACCACTTTCCAACTTGCATAAAGACAGACAGGAGTATGTGGGTATAACTATGCATAAATAAAATGAAGATTGCGGATAACGCTGTATGTATGTATGGTGTGGGTATGTCTTTATGGGAGAATTCTACGGTCTAATTTTTTCTACCAGCTGCAGTCGGGGCTGTGTTATTTATACTGTGAGACTGCGTTAGATACTATAAGGGACAATCCCTGTGGTATTCCTAGATGACTTAAAGTTTTGCATTCACAAGATTAAGAACACTTGACAACCTTAGGAATACAGGAATTTAGAGATATTGTATCACTAAATGCCTGCATGCTTATCCACTGTGGGGCTTGTAACTGTACTGCATGGGGTCTTTTTAAGTTTTAATTTATTTATTTTATTATTAATTTGTTTTAATCAAATGTCAAGCTTTTACTTGCTATGCAATTTACTGATCTTGCAGCCCTATGTGTCCATACCAGGAATCTACACCAAGATGGCATTATAATCTCAATATAGTTCTAACTGTACTTGGCAGCAGCTGATAACTTGTCATTTTTCAGCACTAGATCAGGCATTTCTGTAGAAAAGTGAAGAATGCACTCTTGATACCCTGGTCTCTGCTGGTAGAAAGGGTAGGCACATCCCATCTGAATGATTACATACAGAGCAAATTAGTAAAAAAGGATATAATGTTGGGGGGAGAAAAAGGTTCCACCGGGAATTGACGTAGAGAAGAGTATACTTCCCCAATGTACCTGGTTTTTAATCTGGGGCTACATCTCTTGTATAATGCTACCTGCTAGGCCCTAGTATAACCCATGGCAGTCACATCAAGCTAGTATAGCCGTTGGCACTTGATGCGGTACCGAAGAAGTATAATAGTTACATAACTTGTGGCTACAAAGCTTGTGGTAATGGAGGGGATGACAATGGGTCGCTAGAGGTGCAAAGGTATATGGCAGTGGGAAGTTCCAATAGTCCCAGAAATCTGAGTAGATGTAGGGCAGACAACCCATGGACGGATGGAAAGATCCAGTAATTGCAAGAAACCACACTAAGTTTAAGGAACTGGATGGCTGGACAAGGCAAAGCTTAATAAACTTAAAACTAAATGCTGGCATATCGCATCACCCCACAACCCGCCCACTCGAGTCAAGGATGTATCTGGATTTGAAAATACTGGACGGTTACCGAGACATGTGTCGCAAGGGGTCCCGACCCGCCACCACCTCTGCCGAGAACCACGACGTGTACTCCAAGGTGTCTCTCACCCTTGATCTAAAAGAATCATCCAAGGATTTCCTTATTGGTTAAGGTTGTTAGCCAATCCATTTTGAATAAGAACTAAAGTTTAGATAAAAATAATTGTAAGGTGGGAGCACCTGGCTGGTTCCAGACCTGGAGGATGGCTTTGCGTCCAGCAGCTGCTACAATGAGAAGGAATCGTTTGTTAGTCAGAGGTTGACCCGGGACGGGTCAATTAAACCATTTTTTACCCGTCTATTCCCTCTTGTTTTCATTTTTTAAGATTCACCTTATTTTTTTAAATTATAAGATAAAGTAGGGACTATTTGAATTTATTTTAATTTCTTTTTTATTTTTCTTGAATAATGTAATTTTAGCAATGGGCAGAGAGAAAGTGAGGTTCCATTTCAGTTTTTAATTTGCTTACAATCCATCGACAGAATCTCATTAGAGCAAACTGCAGATATAGGGAGCAGAGGAAAAGAAAATACCATTGCCCAGGTATTGAGGTCCAGCACAAGGAAGAAAGAATATAAGAGGCAGGTACCAATGGGACGAGGATAATCATTGGTATGTAGTAGTGGACTACCTTCAAGTGAAAAAGTGGGAGAATAGAAGAGAAAAGAGATGAAGACAAAAATAGGGGAGATAGAAGCAGCTTTAATGCTTTGGTACCAGCAGGGAATACCTGGTTTTGTATATCTGGATCATGAGAGAAGGGGAGGAATTTGGTCATGGATGTGTCCCAGCAACGTAAGGAGTTTAAGATTGCCAGGCATGTAGAGCTTAGGATAGCTCTGTGGTGCCAAATATTACATAGCAGAAGATCTGGACCCATGTACTCCCACCCAATATAAACGATATATAACTAGCTCTATCCGAGTGAAGTATTTTGACAGCCGAGCTCATGATGCGCTTTCAATGATCATGACTTATTAAGCAGGCGTGATATCACCAAACCTGCTTAATTCTGGAAGTGTAAACATTAGGTCTCACTTACAGGAAATGTTTTGGAAGGCTGTGTAATCACATGTGTTTGTGACTAGGGCTGTATGAACAAAGTGATTTAACGCCTAAATGGCAGAGAATTGAGCAGTGAGACTGAAGCGCCATGATCTATATACCAAAACTGCTTCATTAAGCTTAAGTTATTTGGGGGACTATAATGTCCCTTTAAGCAGGGCAGCAAAGGGATTCCGGAACCCGGCATCTTCTCTGAGAATGCCATGTGACAGTTTGGAATAGTTGGGCTGACAGGTTAAATATATGTAGAACTGTAATGTAGTTCAAAGTCCCCACCAAATTTGGATGGCATAATGTACTGCGAGCAACTCTGTGATGCATATTTGCCAGGTTAAATTATCAATGACTAATTTGAATCCCTAATTACTTAAAGCAGATGAAAGGTTTAGGGGCACACCGATTAATTTAGTCAAGGTCACCTTGTTTCCAGAGAGGTCACCCAGTGTGTCTAAGACAAGGTTCAGATGGTGCATGAAGGAAACTGGTTTAGACAAAATAAGCAGCAGATCATCCGCATAAGCAGAAACTATAAAGATATAAATAATGCCGGTAATATTATTCCCATAACCCTTTGGTGCTTTCATATGGCATACAAGAGTGGTTCGATGGTTAAGGTACACACGAGAGGCAACAATGAACACACCTCCTTAACTGAGTAGAAATCAACTCGCATCTTGTATAAGCTTCTTACTTCCACATTTCTGTATTATTTATGCTGTTGTGTTTAGAATTCCTCCCAACTCTAAATAGTTACCCATCATACAGACTTTGATTCTTTTTTTTTTGCTAGGAAAATAACATTTGCAGTACCCAACTGTTTTGGTGGGTTAAAAGGTCCTTTAACAGGGCTCAATAATTCCATTTGCATACTAGCTATGGGACGTGTGCCAAGACCCTCCTGGCTTGCAGTGAGTAACCTTTAAGGCCTGGCTAGTAGCATAGGACTTTTTAATCTATGCCCTATTGTGCTATGCTAATATATAACATTTGTAGTCATCTACAGTGCTAGAACACAGCCCTTGTTGCTCTCGTACACTGGTGAAATAATAAGGAGCTACCACTGCTCCCTACTACAGTACAACCTCCCCTGTCCCAAAGGAAGAAAACCTCATTCTGCTGAACGACTATTGCCACCTTGAGAAAATGTTTCCAAACTTGCGGTTTGTTCTGTTTAAGCAAATTGCATTGTGTTTCCAAAATGAAAGTAAGGGAGATTCTAAATACAGTAACAAAACCATCAGGATCCAGAACATACAGAGAGATTTCACCTGTCAGTAGTACTAGGTCTTCTCTCCCATACACAGAGATTTAGGAGCTGCTGGGACTGCGTTCGTTTTTCCACTGCCTGCGGCATAACTCTTTCAGAGCTGCAGCGGTGACGGAGTTCTGTGCCATGATCAGAAATGGGATTTATTCCCCTTATTAAATCCACAGAAAGAGAACGAAAAGAAGACTTAAGAGTGAGCAGTGTTTCGAAATCATTATTCACAAAATGCCGATACTGCTCGCATCCCTGGTGATTTACCAAAATCACATTAAAAGGGTTAGATAAAAGGAATTCAGAAAGGCTTCAGTGTACTGATTTGAAATCGGAGGAAGGAACACAGAGAGAGGAGTTCTAAAATACCCATAATATCTTCTCGGTATATATAGTAAAGATAAAAACCGTGAATGAACAATATTATTTAGCATATCAATAAGGTTATACAGATTAAAATACTATTTAAAAAAAAATAATTCAGCCTGGCAGTTTATAACGGAGAGAATTAATGGAACTATATTCTCTTAACTGGAGAATAATCTTTTTGGATGTAACAACAACACTGAAAATAGTGGAGAATTTACAGAAATGATTGTATATATTTGGCTAAAATAGCCGATGGTTTTCTAGTAATGTAGTGCCACCACACGTGGCCGCCGTCCTGCATGCACACAGCTCACATTAAACATTCCCAATGTGATCATAGTCCTCCGGCTGTAAGAAGTAGGGAGGGAAGCTATGCCTAAGAATCTGCACATGCAGACTGTTGTGGACAAACCACACCATCATTAAATGTTATTTATATGGACCCTAAATCTGGCTCTGAATAAATAATGTAATTGAAATATTCTGTCTATTCTTGCATAGAGTTGACAGCAAAGACATGGTTTTAAACTTATTTTTGCCTGCATGTTGCTGCTTTATACAGTCAGTGAGTGTATCCCATAATGGCTGGTGGAGGGGGGTGGACACTTTAAAATATATATGAGTATAGATTGCGATGTTATATAATTTTATCATATCTACAATTGCTAGAATTATTTTTTATTCGCAGTTCTCCAACACGCTGCATTCTTTCTCCAGACTGAAATAGCAGTTTGTTCAATTTAAATAGATAATCGTATTTCTTGACATTTCAGAACATGGGCTAATCAAGGCCACTTGACCACACTGCTCACACTTTGTTTGCTGTATGAATTCCTGGTTTAACCACGTAATGACTGTACATTATAGCAGATGTGACAGCAAGTTCTCATCACATAATTAGATCCATTATAAATAATGGTGATCTCACTTGTAGGCACAGAAAAATGTCTTGTTTTGCTTAGTTTGTGTAAGCAAATAAAATCTTTTATCTCTCCTCTACTCCATGGGCTTCGTGGCTTTCTACAATTCCTTTTTTTTTTTTTTTTTTTTATAGCTCTGGAAATAGGGGAATCCCAAAAGAGGCCATTTATCCAGCAAAATATCTGCAAATCTTTCGCTGGCGTTTTCTGCGCAGGCTCTGTGTTTGTTTGCTGTTCTCGCAGCGCGAGGAGTCTAATTAAAACTCAACATATTCACATAAACAGCCTCATTAAATTGTGTGCTTGAAACCAAACCACGTCAATAAAGCTGTATAAATCTTTCCCTTATGGTTTATCAGAGTACGGTCTGAATGTGAGCGCTGTGAATTAATACACAATGTTTTGGCAGCAATACGCAATGTTGTTTAGATCTATTTGCACCTAGCTTTAACCCTTCAGCTACCAGAAACTACATGGAAAAGGGGAAAAAATACCCTATTTTTAATTTGTTTAAAAATGTTTCAATCTGTACATGTTTTGTCTGAATAATCCTCTAGTTTCTTTTAACAGAACCTATACATCCACTGATAGTAACCCTGGCTCGATTGAATCAGTGGATCAGTTCATAGCATGATCGTCAAAAAATAGATAAGTTGATACATTTCTCCAATTTAACTATTTTAACTAAATTATATGGTTTCAGTGTATAGCTCTCCTCCCCGGACCTCTCCCCAGCCGACCTGCAACGTGTCAATGCTTGCCTTTCTTCCATCTCTGACTCGATGTCCTCCCGCTTTCTGAAACTCAATCTCTCTAAAACTGAACTCCTTGTCTTTCCTCCTCTTAATACTGATCCTCCTCTCTCGCTCTCCCTTCAAGTCAGTGATATCCACATTAGTCCATCCTTGCAAGCATGCTGTCTTGGCGTCAAACTTGACTCTGGCCTCACCTTTGAGCCTCACATCCAGTTTGTTGCCAAATCCTGTAGGTTCCAACTCAAAAACATAGCCCGCATCCGCCCCTTTCTTATACAAGATGCGACCAAAGAGCTTGTCCATGCTCTAGTAATTTCCCGCATGGATTACTGTAACCCTCTACTGATTGGTCTCCCCAAAAGCCGTATTGCCCCGCTACAGTCTGTAATGAATTCTGCAGCTAGACTGATTTTCCTCTCTAGTCGGTCCTCTCACACCTCACCCCTCTGCCAGTCCTTACATTGGCTCCCTGTATCCTATAGGAGTCAATTCAAAGTGCTAACCCATACATTTAAAGCACTGAACAAATCTAGCCCCTCTTATATCTCCTCAATGATCCATAGGTATGCCCCTCCTCGTTCCCTCCTCTCTGCCCATGACCACCTCCTGACCGCTGCTCGCACCCGTACAGCCAACTCGCGCTTGCAGGACCTCTCACGGGTGGCTCCTTTCCTATGGAATAGTCTGCCTACCGCCATCAGACTCTCCCCTAGTCTTCAATGATTTAAGAAGAGCCTTAAAACCCATCTCTTCAGGAAAGCTTATGGCCTCCCAGAGTAACCTCTACCTCACATACCTGTCTCTTGCTCTCTCCTATAGGGCAGCACTCTACCCCCTCCTCCAGCTCTGCTTCACTCCCACCCTATTTGATATTTCCTGTCCTAACGTGTCTTATACCCCACCTCCTATAGACTGTAAGCTCGTTTGAGCAGGGTCCTCTTCAACCTATCATTCCTGTAGGTTTTCTTGTAATTGTCCTATTTATAGTTAAATCCCCCCCTCTCATAATATTGTAAAGTGCTACAGGATCGGTTGGCGCTATATAAATGATAATAATAATAATAATAACTCAAAAAAAAACCAAAGCTGCTTATCTGCTCTTTTATTTAATCATTTAATATTTATTTATATATTTATTTTTGTTAAAACAATTGGGGTGGAAAAAAGATCCAGGTTTTCAGTTTACTGGATAGAGAGATTAGAATGAATGATGTTCTTTTTTGGAAATACTGTTATCCTAAACATAACTCTTGCCACCTGTACAAGTTTTTTCTTATTGTTTCTTTTTTCACTCAAATTTTTTTTTTTACCAAACTCTTTGATTACCATGTGAGAAATTTGTAGGTGTAGATTGTAGCTTTAGTTTTTCTATTTATAATTTATGCCATATATATATATATTTTTTTTTTCTTTCCTTGTCATATTCTTTTCTGTTATTGAACTTTTAAGACCTTTGAGTCGACATCACAATGATTCATGCCATCTGGACCGTTTGCAGTATTCACTCTGTTCATATAAATAATATGAACATACCCTTGGAGACCTGATCTTTGGTTCTGTACTAGATGCTGGGGCAGGTTCTTGTTTGAGTGGCATGTTGACATTACAAATCCAAGATCCGTTAAAAATCATGGTTCCCTAATCTCACATTCCTCCCTTGGATCGGCTCAGATCGTGCTTGACCTTTTTTGTGGGATCAGAGAGCAATTTGCAATTTTTCACATTTTGGAAACATAAGGTTATAATTCTCTGCTGTTTTTAGTATTTATTTTCCATTTCAACAACAAAAGAGCACATCTAATGTTTTTGTTTTTTATTTCAGTTGAAATAACAATTTAGCAACAGCTATTCCTAAAAGTAGAATTCTCCAAACTCTGGCCCTCCAAATGTTGCTGAATTACAACTCCCATGATTCTTTGGGTCAGATAGCTAGAGAATCATGGGATTTGTAGTGTAGCAACATCTAGAGGGCCAGAATTTGGAGAACCTGTCTTAAAGGGTTACTCCAACCCTTTTCTTTACATTTTTTTTTTAATTATTTTTTTTCTTAATTTAGAATGTCCTATTCAATAAGATCCTACCCTAAAATCCTGTAATATAAGTTCTAAACGTACCTTGGATCCATAATGTGAAGCTCCCAATGCTGGTTTTCACACCCCTGTTTATGTCACAGGCTCCCTTACTTGGTCCAATCAAATGTTTCCCATCAAGAAGCATTTGATGAGATCATTCTCAGTGGCTCATTCTCCCCGGCTGAGAGCTCGAGAATGGAAGTAGAGAGGAAAAAATGTAAGAATAATAAACGACCAATACATTTTGCAGGGAAGGTGGGTACATACAAGCGTCTGCTGGTAGACACTGCCTTTACGGGTAAAAGCTAATAACGTCTGTCGCCAGTGTGTAGTGTATTTTTTGCACAGAATTGCTATTTAGGAAGCCCGGAACTTGCCTAACTCATGTGTGCTGATGGTGAAACCAGCCCTGGGCTTAAAAGTGTGAATTTCTTAATGTGCGCAATGCTTCAAGCAGAAATGCTGCACATACCGACTCCTACCACCATGACAACATCTTAAAGCAGACATGGGCATGGTGGTTGGAGTGACTTTTTAATGAGCAGTTTGCCAGTTTAGCGTATATTGCCTGGAAGGCCTCTATTCATATCTATTACACACATATTACATTTAGGATTCTTATAGTTAGTAGTTACTAATCTAATCCTGATTCCCACCAGAATTCCATTTCATATTCATTACTGTATAAAATAAATATGATATATAATTGAAGAAAGCGTAAGAAGTATTTGATTTGACAACAGTTATTGAAGGTTGATTACTGCGTCACATTAGCTGTGACAAGCACTAAATAGCATATTTTCATATTGACTTGCAGGATATACTAACAAATTATTTCTCCAAAACAGGAATATACATTTTTGTCAAACAGTGAGTTGTGATTAATTGGAAACCAATTTACTAAAGTTAAGTGAATACCAAGGTTAAAGAATGTTGCCATCAATTTTGGTTATTCCAAGTCAGTTGTGGGCTCAGTGAGAGTCACAGTTTAGATCAGGCCCCATATATATTATAGCTCTTTTTTATTTTGCATCCCAATACATTTTATTTTTCTAAATAATATAGAACAGTATGGCGGGTGTTGAGGTTTCAGTTCCAAACACCCCATATAGAATGTTGCATTTAGGGAAAAAAGTAAAATGGACTAAAACAATATTATTGTATAGCCAACAAATCAGAGCAATAATTCTATTACATATCATTGTATTATATTCGGTTTCAAGTACAAACCACAGGAGAAAACTAAACAAAAAAGCAAAACATTTAAATTAAAGCGGAGGAGGTCTTCCACGTAGAAATTGTAAATAAAACTAGTTTGTAAATTAGAAAGTGTGAAGGATGGTCTTTCTGGCAGCTGCTAAAACCATTTCTGATTCAGAGTATTTGTAGAAAAGAAAAAATACAAAATGGACAGCTCCAGGTACAGAAACACCAGGAAATGTAAAATGGACTGATTTCCCCTTTTTATTGTAATTTTAATGATCTATTGACATGGCGCAGAGTAGCATTGCTCCCTCGTAATGTAGAAATCAATCAACCTCCTAGGTGCTTAAAGCAATTAGTAATTTGCATATCCAGTCATATCTTGTATTTGTAGTGAAATTGTCGCCATTTATGATGTTTTGATGGGCTTCTTAACATGCACATTATTTTTCATTTAAAATGAGTATTACATGAATTAATATGCAGCGTCTTTCTCCACAATAAGTATGCAATTACACATGCATTTGATCATTCATTCCTATAGTGTGCCGGTATTATTATTAATTTTTTTTTTCTGTATTATAATTTGCAAATAGCTGCTGTAACTGAAGCACCGTGACAGCTCAATGTGTTTTATATCTGAACTGCTCTCTGCTGTCCTCCAATTAGTCTGTGTCTGTCCTTTCTTCCCCGGGGCTTTACTCAGCCAGACATTCATCATAAGATTAAAGTAACTACTGGAGGTTTAGTCTCACTTTCCTTCTATGTCAATGATTTCTAAACTTAGCACCCCATAAAATGTTTTTAAACTTGCTTTAAGATGCACAAGAAAAAAATGCTCATGTAGCACTACATGTCCTGTTTGCAGTAGTCTTGCACATTATCTCTGCAGTATCCTTGCATGTCCACTCTCTCTGCCGTAGCCTTGCACGTCCACTCTCTCTGCCGTAGCCTTGCACGTCCACTCTCTCTGCCGTAGCCTTGCACGTCCACTCTCTCTGCCGTAGCCTTGCACGTCCACTCTCTCTGCCGTAGCCTTGCACGTCCACTCTCTCTGCAGTAGCCCTGCACGTCCACTCTGCCGCAGCCTTGCGCATGTCCACTCTGCTGCAACCTTGTGCACGTCCACTCTGCCGCAAATGTGCATGTCCTCACCGCCGTAGCCTTGCACGTCCTCACCGCCGTAGCCTTGCACGTCCTCACCGCCGTAGCCTTGCACGTCCTCACCGCCGTAGCCTTGCACGTCCTCTCCGCCGTAGCCTTGCACGTTCTCTCCGTGGTAGCTCAGTATATTTAGTTTTTAGTAGATTTCTGGTACGCAGTAGCCCTGTATCTTCTGTCTTTAGTAGTATTGCACGTCATCTCTACAGTAGAGTTGCACTTCCAATCTGCAGTAGCTCTGTATATTCTGTTAGTAGTACCCTTCCTGTCCACAGTGATCTAGTGACCACTGCAGTAGTCTTGCACTTCCTGTAATAAAATGTAAGCTATGTTGTACATTTATATTTTATTAATGCCCATATCTTGATCTTATATACTGACTGTCTAACAATAAAGGACTAATAATTCTCGGTAACACTTGTCTCATTTCCACATGTGATGATATGGATTGTTTCTGTGTGGCCAGAGTGGTCACTTAAAACTTGTCGGTGATCATTTTTGTTCTCAGTTTCACACGGAATGGTCATGAAGCCCTGATAAACTGATTACACCTTGCTACAGATTTACTGAACTCTGTGTGAAACCTTGTCTGTTCCCTCTAGCGTGCTATGTGCCGTGTATGGTTTTTTTGTTCTTAAAATTGTCTGCCATTTGAGGTCCAAGCGTGATTGCGGAACTGGTAGACATCAGCATTTTCATTTCATCTGCTCTGTCTTTAGTTTGATATAATTATTTCCACCTTGCTTTCATAAGAGTAAAATTGAAATTTAGTCCATGCACCATTTGGTTTGGGAAAATTGCATTTTTAGATGGAAGAAATGCTAAGACTCCCCACTGTTCCCATTTCTTCTTTTTGCTTTATTGCATTAATAGAACTAGCAACCATTGGTATGTATGTGAAAACACAGGGCCACATCTAAATAACAAAGATGGCACTTCTCATTTACATGGTGTTCTTTTCCCCCCTCTTATTAATTTTATACCGGTAAGTAATGTCAGGAAAGGATATACGGTTTCTGTTTATGCCGAGGAGATTACTGCCAACTTCAAAGGAACAGAGATCAGTTTTTAATGAATCCTGTTGTTAAAACTGATAACATAGCGGGATAACCTACACAGATTATGTGCAGAATACTGTCCCCTGAACGTCAATTTTTTCGCTTTTCTGTTGACGCAGTTCACTTGGTTTTACTGCTTGCCATTCTTGCCTCCATTATTGAAGGGACACTATAGTCACCAAAACAACTTTATCTTTATCCTTAGGCACACCTCCTTGCATGTGACTTACACAGCCTTCCTAAACACTTCCTGTAAAGTGAGATCTAATGTTTACACTTCCTTTGTTGCAAATTCTGTTTAATGTAGAATTTCTTATCTCCTGCTCTGTAAATAGCTTGCTAGACCCTGCAGGAAAATCCTGTATGTAATTAAAGTTCAATTAACAGAGCAGAAATACATTTTATTTTAAAGTAAATAACATCTGAATAAAAATGAAACCATTTTGTTTTCATGCAGGCTGTGACAGGCACAGCGAGGGAAGGTGTGACTAGGGCTGCATAAACAGAAACAAAAGTTATTTAACTCCTAAATTGCAGAGAATTGAGCAGTGAGACTTTAGAGCAGGGGTGTCAAACTCAAATTCATCGGGGGCCGCATCAGCAGTTTGGTCACCCTCAAAGGGCCGGTTGTATCTGTAGGACTATGTGTCCACTCTTTATTATCATAAATTATTGTCACTGCATTCAATTATTACAGTTTTTTGTAATAATGTAAGTAATAACTAGCTCTGAAAGCTGAAACATAGTCAGAAAAATGGCAAGTAGATATTCAAATGTACAATTGTTGTACAATTTATTGAAAAATGATTTTTGGTAACAGACAGTAATTTTTTTTTAAACATACAAATATTGCCAAACACTGTTTATTACACATATGGCAAACACAAGGCATTAACTTTTTTTTAACTTTTCTGACTAGATGGCTGACATCGTTTTCCTGAGGTCAGTCCATCGATGTCTGGCGTTAGGTCTTGTGCTGTAGCAATCTGCAAAACAGCATTGAGGTTATCATCAGTGATGCGTGATCTGAGCTTGGTCTTGTTCAGATTCATGACTGAAAACATCTGTTCACATAGATAGGTGCTCCCAAACATAAAGTTTAGAGGCATCATCTATACACCATCAGTCCACTAAAGTTATTTTAATGGCTATATTGTCCCTTTAAAGAAAAAGGTAATACGTTTATAATATGTAATATTTTTGTAATATGTAATATTAGAATTATTTAGACTGTATTCTTGATGTTAGTCTGTTATAAATTTGCATCACATTTCCATTGAGTTGTATTACTGAATTGATCAGGGTTATTGGTGTGATGGTTATCTTCTTTTTAATTTTGAGGTTTCATGTCAAACTTTCTGCTTGTCATCTGTGCCCCATACATACACTCCTGAAACTATACATGCACATCTAAAATATCTACCCAAGACACATTACAACGACTGGGGAATACACTCTTCATATAGAGTTTAGTTTGACAATTTATAAACAAATTGCTAGTTCCGGTGGGAAAAGGCACGTAACGTTTATTTTCATCAAAGCAGCCTAAAATACTGTGTAAACCAGTGGTAGTCAACCTGGTCCCTACCGCCCACTAGTGGGCAGCTTGGGATTTCAGGTGGGCGATGGTGGGTTCTGCAGAAAACGCCCAGTGGGCCTCGATGGCTGTGTACCAAGGCCGGCAGTGGAGATCCTTTCATCTCCCCTTTCGGCCCATGCAGAACTAGCCTTGCTGTAAGCCCTCTCAGGCTGGTGAGATCTCCCTCACCGCTCCACTGGCACTTAGTTCCAGCAGAGGGAGGGAAGTGCCTGGGAGGCTCTGGGTTCCTCCTGTGAGCAGGCTGGTAGGAGTGTTGCCGCGTGTGACAATACAGTGCTGTGTTCGCAGGAGAACAGGAGAGTCAGCCTGCAGGCTAAAGTAAAAATACCACCACTGGACCACCAGGGCCTGCAGCATTATGTACCCCCTCACTGCTAAAAGGTAAGAAGAAGCGAGGGGGAGACATTGAGATAGAGTTTCACATCTCACCCACCTATATACAGCAAAGACCCTATGCACCCTACACTCACACACACACACTGCCCCTTCACACGCACACAGCACCCTTCACACACACAGCATCTCTCAGACCCATATAGCACCCTTCACACGCACTCCACCCCTCACACACACACACTGCCCCTTCACACACACAGCATCTCTCAGACCCACACAGCACCCTTCACACGCACAGCACCCTTCACACGTACATGATTTCTTAGACCCATACAGCACCCTTCACACACACTGCACCTCTCTCACACACACACTGCCCCCTTCACACACACAGCTTCTCTCTCAAACCCATACAGCACCCTTCATACACACTGAACCTCTCACACACACACTACACCCTTTACACACAAACACAGAGCACTTTTCACACACACAGCACCTCACAGACACACATATTAAAGAAAATAAATAAAAATCGCACTTGTGCTATAAAATTAGTTACTGCGGCACTGGTGGGCTGTAAGGAAATTTTACCATCAACAAAGATACAAAAGTGGGAAGTAGCTATTAAAAGGTTGACGACCCCTGGTGTAAACGATGAAGTAGGCAGTGCCTTGTTAACTCTTTGCTACACAAACTTACAATGGATTAAGTATATTTTGCTTCCATGAATTGAAAACATGCAGGCTGGTGACTGAAAATATCTAGTAAAGATACTATGTTCTGATACAGTGCAGTTTCCTTTTTTATTGTTTCTCTCCAAGATCTCTTGCTGTGAGCTAACTAAACAAAAACATGTGTTCCTGATTACTACACTGCATGTTCCAGAACTTCAACACAGTTGGGCAACGTTGGGTGCTGTCTTCTAAAAGGGACATAGATAGGGCAAACTCTCTAAGAAACTAAATATAGTACTTGTAAATTCATGGAAAACAAATGTGACTTGCTACATGATACCATGAAAAATGGGTCTCCATGAATGATGCCCACCTCCATCTCTTGTGGCATAACTGAGTTTACCTGGACTTGAAGGCCAATTCATATCCCGTTCCAGGGCTTATGGGAAAAAAAACATGAATACAAACGTGATGGAAATAATGAGCAGCGAGTTATTACTCTGGCTTTTTTTCCCTTTGACTACAACCTTCTTTTTGTTCTAGATACAATCACACAACTGTTCACTAAATAGTCCTTTTTTTGGCCTTTTTTTCTAATTCCTTTTTCCTGGAAAAAGAAAAGTCCTTCAAGCATTGCAGATAAAATGAGCTAACCTTGTCCTTAGTAATGTTTCAGATAAATCATTGATTTGTTGTTATCTTATTTCAGGTTTTCTGCCGATGATGCCGTGATGGACGCAGTAACGTATGCAAACCAGCTTCCTGTATCGGAAATTATACACCAGGTATAGTAAAGCTGCCTTCAAAGTGTGACAATGTAAATAGTACGTAGTTATTAGATACCTGGTTTTGATGTCTATGCACTTTTTTGATATGGACTGATATATAGATTGCAAAGAATCAAGACAGACCCTCTTGTTTACACTGCAACCGTGTCTATGCATTTTTAAAAGCCACTAGCTTTTGTGAGTCTTAGTTTGAGTTTCTGAGAAAGTGCAGAATTGACTTTACTGGGGACAGCATCCTTCAGATTCATTAGTGAGTAATAACCTCTAGGCAAAGGAAAAGGAAAGTTATTCATTGATGTGAACCTGCTGACTGTATGGTTAGAGATACAAGATAACAATGCATTTATTTTACAGAGCTCAGCTAGGTCACTTACATGTTCCTTGTGGCAGTGGAAATGGTGATTACTTACTGGACCACATCTTAATCTGATCACCCTGAATAACACCATTGTTAATCTTGTTGAAATTCATAGATTGTAAACTTGGTTAAGCAGGACCTTCTACATTACTTGTCTCTGTTAATATTGTGTATGTCAGCTACTTGTTATCAATTATCCCCATTCCAGGATTGTAAAACACTGCGTGGAAATGTTGGCGCTATATGAATAATAATAATCGCATGGATACATTCTGATCCTATTTGAATCTCTGATTTTATGCTAGATGCTCCCGGATACTTTTGTCAGTGCTAGTAATGTGCCGGAATCCAGACCGGGTTACCTATACAGTATCTTCCATAATCCAGACCCAATGTACCTATACCATTTCCAGAGTTATGATCGAAATTGCTATTGCCATAAAATGGAGATTTCCCCACATTCTAGAAATCTGATCTGTGTGATGATTCCTTGTCTAGATTACCAGTATGAATTCTAAATCATTTTATGGATGACCAGTATGAATTCTATAATAATCCAGGTTAGAATAATAACTCATTCCAGTAGCTGTGGCCACCTACACCAGTTCTGGCTTACTGATACCACTGATAGCAATTATTTTGTCTTCTATATTTCTTCTTGTCTACCCCTGAAAATCAGAACTTTCTACTATAAAGTTATTATAGCCTGCAAGGGTTTGATTTAGGTGTGTGTGTGTATATATATATATATATATATATCTATCATTAGGTGTCTTGTCCAGGGATAAAGATCCAGGTCAGGACACCCAGCGAAAGGATGTCTGATCATGATTCGGACTTAGGTTTCCCAGTTTTAAAGCAGTGACGTTAGCTTGGTTCAAACAAGCCAAACCAAGAATTATCAACCATAAACTCATATGATGTATAGTGTCAACTGCATAAGGCTTTGCTAAATAAATTGTGTTTGTTGCAGTAAAAATAAAGATGGTGTATAAAAACATAAATAGCCTTTTAGTGCAATCTCAAATCACTGAGTGTACTGGACAGATTGGCCTAGTCTGTATTCCAGCCATTTTTCTGATTTATTGGGCCCACGTCCTCTACATAACTCTGAGCTGCTATCACATTACAAAAAGCTGATTTAAAACCTGCACGATGTCAACTCGGCAACCATACCAGCAGCGGGCAGGGGAAGCCAAAAGAAATGTGACTTGATATATAGGACCACCATAGTGTATCCAATAACTGGTATAAATATGGCACCGGCTCAGCAGAACGCACACAGGGACATGAATTGTTGTCGTACAATTTGTGTCGCAGCAGAAGCTGATATTTTGCCAAAATGTACAAGCATGCCAGTGGGCAGTCGTCACTCCCTTAAAACATACTCACCCCGTAGTTCTCAAGCTGCTTTCAGACTAAAAGACCGATAACTGTGGTATTTGTAATTTAACAGCAGATCGACTGTTATATTGTCATAGGACCATGGAATATTGGTTATTATAAGGTTTGTGTAGGTTGTGGAGGGGGCTAAAGAGAGCACCCCAACTGCTGCAGAACAATGACTCTTTAAGGCTGGAAAAATATCACGTGATTTATAGTTTTGCAAGAACTGTAAGAGCTAGCTTTTATCCACTTCTGGCTCAACAGCTCAGGACTGCAGTTTTTTTTTTAGGATAATGAGAATTGTAGTTCAAGGCTTATTCCTAGCACTATGGTAAATGATCCTATATATTTAGCTGGATCCCGTCTAAGAGAGACAGACTCTCCGCTGCTTGGAAAGCATTTGGTGAATGTTTTATTCATGTGTTGTGTGCAGTTCTTTACTGAATGTAAGCTACTGTTGGTGAATTAGGTTAATTAACTCCACTCGTGTCCTAAGGCTGCCGGATCCCGGTTGATTAGCAGAGAGAATGGAAGCCGTCAGGAGTTACAATAGCATCGAATGCCCTTTGGATATTAATTATCATTGAAGATTCTTCAAAATACCCTTGGCTGATCCATGGGATTTTTTACAGAAAGGACTGTTTACTGACCAGAGTGCCAGTTCGTGCTCTAAGATAACATTCCATCTATTTTTAATGAAAGAAAATCACAAAAAAAAAAGTAACCTTTAGTTTGGTTTCTAGACTTGATTCCAGGACTTTTTATTAATTTTTCTAGGGAATTTTGCAATGCATATTATGCATATAATGCAATTATATGTTCTACAGATTATGCACGAAGGTGCAGTGCGCGGTGTTACCAAATTATGGATACTGACTTTAGGGCATGAGAAATTATGTGGACAGGTGAGCCAAGAGGAAATAGACTCACATGCAGATACAGCATTAAATACATGTTAGAGAGGAGATTGGACACATTGTGATATTTATGTAGTACAGCTATGATTATAGCACCGGGAAGCATTACTGCTCACAAGGACCCGGTCGAGTGCTGTGGTCCTTTAAGACCGCTACAGGCTCCTGTAATGTAGACCGGGTGGGAGGAAGTGACTGCGTCATGCAGAGAGACGGCGCGGGAGGGAGGAAGAGGAGGCAGCTTAAGCGTGAGGGTAGAGGAGCATGAAGAGCTCCAGACCCCTTCACTCCCTCCAGCAGCAGCAGAAGCAGGACCAGGACTCCAAGCCACCCTCCTGGACACGCAAGATAAGCTAACAAGAGGGTGACTGGAGATATATATATAAAAAAAAATCACTTGTGTGTGAGTGTTTATATGAGTTTGAGTGTGTGTGTGTAAGTGTGTGTATTAGTGTAAATGTGTATGTGTGTGTCAGGGTGTTTGTGTAAATGCCGCAGCACTGTACAAATTACAACCTAGAAATTTTGACTTGGGGTGCCTTGGAAAAATACTGAAATATTAAAGGACCACTATAGTGCCAGGAAAACAAACTTGTTTTCCTGGCTCTACAGGGTCTTTAGATCCCCCCCCTCAAGGCCTCCCTCCTGCCAGGCTGAAGGGGTTAAACACTTACCTTTCTGCAGAGCCGGGCTCCCTCGGTGCTGGAGAACTCTCCTCCCTCTCCCAATGTCAGCTTTGAATGCGCATGCGCGGCAAGAGCCACGTGTGCATTCAATCAGTCCAAAGGAAAGTATTTCTCAATGCTTTTCTATGGACGTCAGCGTCTTCTCACTGTGATTTTAACAGTGAGAAGCGCAGAAGCGTCTCTAGCACTGTCAATGAGACAGCCACTAGAGGCTGGATTAACCCTAGTGTAAACATAGCAGTTTCTCTGAAACTGCCATGTTTACAGCTGCAGGGTTAACCCTAGATGGACCTGGCACCCAGACCACTTAATTGAGCTGAAGTGGTCTGGGTGCCTATAGTGGTCCTTTAAGGGTGCCTTGAACCTAAAAGTTTTTGGAACCACTGGTCTACAGTGTCCTTTTAATAATTGTCTTTGTTCCAATCCTTCATGTGCTATCTGGCTGTAACCTGATTTGTTGACTCTAGCCATGACTTTAAAACACTGGCAAAAAAAGCTTTCTGATATTCAGCCATTGTTCTGTAACAATATGGCTAGAAGTCTACCTTAACAATTTGATTTATTACACGCGGAGTGCACATTAACAAGCCACTGGCACATGCAAGTCTGGATTTGACAATTCCAGCACCCCTGCCTTGTCATTCTTCAGCAGCAAAGCTTTCAATTCCCTGATCAGTCCATTGTTCGGTGAATATCCATGGTTAAAGTTATAGCTCTTACACATATGTATGTGAATGGTTATTGATTGTACAGATAGGATGATTTTCTAACTTATGCTGATGTTTCCATTATTCAGGAAGTCATTTTCCCATTGTGCTTACTACGAAGCTAACATTCTGTAAAATACAGCAAAAGATAGACATGACTATGGTTACCCTTAAACGGATTATCAAATAAATCTAGGGTCTAGGATCAAGAGGATGTTTTTGATGAAATGATCATAGAAGGCAGCATCTGCATTGTTACTGTCCTCCTAGGATTTAGCTCACAGTATTCATAATATTCGCCTCCTGTCTGATATAAAAATTAACATTCCTTTTGAAATTTGATTAAACATTTCGACCTTGGAATATTCTCTATTTCTTCTGCAGCAGAGAGCTGGTTTCTGTAATTGGTTATGGATGACATTTGGTGATTTCACCAGTAGTAAATGTTAGCCCACAACTTGTTAACCTTTAAAGAAACACTCCAATCTCTTAAACCCGTAGTGTTCCCTCTTTCTCGTTTATTTGCATGAAATTGATGCTTTTATAAAGGTGCTAGGTTGCACACTCACAGCTTTCAATCAGACAGGTGTGGAGGATTATCTTCCTGATTGCTTTGTGTTCGAACACAGTGGAAGGCTATGTGAAGCACTGCTGGCTCAACATAGCAATTGCTGCACATGCACATAAATGTTTAATGTTATTTGTAATGATGGAGTACTCCCGTAAGGACCAATGATAGTCCGTGACATCATGACAAGCTGTTCTTCAAGTATACTATTCCAAAAACATTTTGGGGGAAATGGCAAAACTGAATAATCAGGAGAATCTACGCTGTCATAACATGACTCTCAGAGCCTACATGAAAATTTTTATTTTTAGTCACTATGTGTTTGCATTATAAGTGTGTCTCCTGCTCTATTAATGGAACTTTAATCACATCTTAGGCTGCAGAATCTAGCATGCTATTAACAGAGTAGGTGTTAAGAAATTCTAAATTAAACACAATGTGCAATAATGGAAGTCATTAGATCTCTTTTTACAGGAAATGCATAGGAAGACTGTGTGAGTCACATGCTGGGAGGTGTGGCTAGGGCTACATTAACAAAGTGATTTAACTCCTAAATAGCAGACCATAGTTGCATAGTTACATAGTTACATAGCTGAAAAGAGAGCATAGTTGCATAGTTACATAGCTGAAAAGAGACTTGCGTCCATCAAGTTCAGCCTTCCTCACATTTGTTTTTTGCTGTTGATCCAAAAGAAGGCAAAAAACCCAGTTTGAAGCACAATTTTGCAACAAGCTAGGAAAAAAATTCCTTCTTGACCCCAGAATGGCAGTCAGATTTATCCTTGGATCAAGCAGTTATTACCCTACATTGAAAGATTATATCCATGAATATTCTGTTTTTGCAAGTATGCATCTAGTAGCTGTTTGAACATCTGTATGGACTCTGATAAAACCACTTCTGCAGGCAGAGAATTCCACATCCTGATTGTTCTTACAGTAAAAAAACCTTTCCTTTGCCTTAGACAAAATCTTCTTTCTTCCAGTCTAAACGCATGGCCTCGTGTTCTATGTAAAGTCTGGTTTGTGAATAGATTTCCACACAATGGTTTGTATTGGCCCCGAATATATTTGTATAATGTTATCATATCCCCTCTCAGGCGACGTTTTTCTAAACTAAATAGGTTTAAATTTGTTAACCTTTCTTCATAGCTGATATGTTCCATTCCTTTTATTAATTTTGTAGCCTGCCTCTGCACTTTTTCTAGTGCCATAATATCCTTCTTTAGAACAGGTGCCCAAAATTGCACAGCATATTCAATATGGGGTCTTACCAGTGATTTATAAAGAGGCAAAATGATATTCTCGTCCCGAGAATGAATGCCCTAAAGCAGTTAGACTTCAGGGTAATGCAGTTAGACTTCAGGGTAATGCTCCCTTTTCCGAAACCACTCCCTTAAGCTAAAGTTGTTTTGGTGCTTATAGTGTCTCTTTAACCCTTTAGCTTTCAGAAATGTATATGAATGTTTTCACTGTCATGTATTTCCCAGAACTAAATTTTGTCCTTAAAGCCCCACTAACCACTAATTATTTCTATTGAAATCTGTACTTTAAAAAAAAAAAAAATTGATCACACTAAATACATAAAGCATTTCAGTAGGCTAAAGTGTTTTAGGTGTGTGGAGTGTCCCTTTAAAGGAAAACTATAGTGTCATGGAACACAAACATGTATTCCTGACCCTATAGTGTTAAAACCACCATCTAGCCCCCCTGACATCCTCATGCCTCCCTAAATATAGTAAAATCTTACTTGCATTCAAGCCTGAAGCTGTAGCCCTGCATGCTGTTTGCCTCAGAACAGCAAGCTACCTGCTGACATCAGAAGTGGTGGCCTGATCCAATCACAATGCTTCTCCATAGTATTGGCTGATACTGACAAAGGGGTAGAGCCAGCATGATTCAAACACAGCCCTGGCCAATCAGCATCTCCTCATAGAGATGAATTGAATCAATGAATCTCTATGAGGAAAGTTCAGTGTCTGCATGCAGAGGGAGGAGACACTGAATGTTTGGATGCATTTTAGGCAGCCATGCCCTATGACGGATCTCTAACAGTCATCTAAGGAGTGGCCAGTGAAGTTTTCACTAGGCTGTAATGTAAACACTGCATTTTGTTCTGAAAAGACAGCGTTTACAGCAAAAAGCCTGAAGGTAATGATTCTACTCACCAGAACAAATTCAATAAGCTGTAGTTGTTCTGTGACTATAGTGTCCCTTTAAGGTGGCGTTTCCTGAAAAAAGACCTGGCACAATCGGTACCTATAAGCATGCTATTAGACCATTAGTATGTCTCTATATTTGTCACATTTACTGTATGTGAGAACAATAGGATTTTGCCTTGATTCTTCCATTTCAGAGACTGTGTGAAATATTGGAAGATGAAAACCACTGTCAAAAACATCTCCTTCACCAAAAATTTCTATAAAGGGTATACCCATAAATGAAATCTAAAAATTGTGTTAATTTAGTTGGTCTGAAGAGCTGTGTGTACACAAAATTATGGTTTTGTTATGTTTCTGCCAACTATGCATATACATTGTTTCAAGTAAGTATTATGACTGTTTTTTTTTTAATTCAATTTTTTTAAACTAAAAGTGTTTGGAAGCGTACGAGTAAAGAGACTAAACAGAAAACCATATGTGATTTTAAAATAAATTTGTACATATAGTATTTTTAATCTAAACAAAATTCCATTTTTTTATTAATTTATTTTATGTGCTTATTTTTGTCTGCATTATCCTTGACATTTTGGGGGTATACTAGCGAGCTGTAACCTGCTGGTTCCCCGCAGGTTTGTTACTATGAAATCACCAGGCTGTCTGCAAATGCTGCATTGTACATTCAGCGCTCACGCCAGACTCTGAGCATAAATGAATTAAACAGAGGTAGAGGCAACCAGTCGATTCAGTCTAAACAACAAGCACTGGAACAGTTCGGTGTTCCGTACAGAATAGGTAAAGAGGAACTTCACTGACTGCTCCCTCCCCAAGCCAGATATGAAACAAAAGCTTGCACGTAACCTTTTCCATTAGAAATGTCAGAGCAATATGTTCCAGAGTAATAAAGTCCTAACGATCTGCATCGTTTGACTGTACCATTTTATGTTGTTGAGTTTGGACTGCATGAATTCATTTTCAATATTTTTGGAGTCAGATGAAGTTTTCATTTTATTTGTTTATTATGTGTTTTTCGTTGTAAATAAATACTTTTCTTCTTGCAAATCGTCTGTGTGAATACCACTGAACATGTGATGTGGATGTTACATTGTGTTAGGCTCCGTGATCAACTTGTTTTCGTTCAAATAATACTATGCAATGATACAGAACCACCGGTTTATATTTATAGATTTATGGAATTTATCTTTTCTCAAAAAAAGAATTCTTTCCCATGGGGTTTTAGCAAATACTAAATTTCCTTATGGAAAGTATGAGGACATCCACTGTCATTTAGTGGACCAATAGTCTGCTAAGGACTCAGAAGCGCCTCTAGTGGCTGTCTGGTAGACAGCTAGTAGAAGTAGAGTTAACCATGCAAGGTAATTATTGTAATTTATTAATAACTGCAGTAATTACAGTTGCAAAGTTAAGGGGACAGGGGCACTGCACCAAGACAACTTTAATGAGATAAAGTGGTCTGGGTGCCAATTGTGTCCCTTTTAACTATTTTAGATAGAAAGAGTATGAATGGGTTACCACACCATGCGTATATAAGGCATCATATATATATATGGAAGAAATACACCGTGTAAATAGAATAATACCAAATGCAATATCCCCTTGTGATAAATAAAATAGAAGAAAAAATATAAGGAAAAATAAATAAATATAGGGAAAAAAACCAGAAAAATAATAACAAAAAAAATACTATACAAATCTAGAAATTGGGAAAATAAAATCTCGAAAATAAAAATATATAAAAATAAGATAAAAAGAAAATAAAAGATCTAAATAAAGGGTAAATAAAAACGGTCAAACATGTATTTGGTCATAAGTAGAGAGGATACAAATAGAATCCACCATGTATATATACACACACTCTATACACACACGCACATATGTTTACAAACAAAAAAATACCCTCGCAATGATTGCTTTCATCAGATATCATTAATACTTCTTGTGTTGTTCAAATGATCAATGCCACTGCATTCCTTCTCAGGACTTAAATAATCCATGGTACTCTCCGTATAAAACCAGATCCATAACCCATTAAAAACAAGAACTAAAATAAGAACTAAAACAGGCAGACTATTAAAAGAAAATCTACTGAGATATCAAACTAGGGCCTGAAGCATGTTAAATTCTTGTCTTCATTCATCCCTCTTGGATACATGGTATCTAAGTTATAGATTCAATACATGTGTTTGCCTCCTCATTCTGAGCCTATCGCCTCACGACTCAGATATTTTACCTACCAAAATTTAGATTGGGATACACTGATGTCCTAATTCATTAAGTGCCGTTCAACTGAAGAAGTGATCCATTTTGTTTGGATAGCATTCTTATGTTCTCCAATTCGTGTCATTAAAGAACTACATGTCTGACCTATGTAACCCATGCCGCAAGGGCATTTTATTAAATATGTAACATGACTGAGAGGGTATGCATTCATGTTGGTTATTGTTGGTCTTGGCGATATTTGCAAATCCACAAGGGTATACGAGTTTGTATATCAAGAACTTTGTTGTACATGTTATGTGATTGTTGATGTGGTAGCGTTTGCCAGAATGTGGATGATACAACATTTTCCCAGGAGTAATACGTTTACAAACTATACATCACAGCTTTCTTTAAAGCTGGACCTCCTCTGTCCACACTTAAATACATGGGGATTGACCATGTTTACCTTGGGGTGGTGATCGAGCTAAAGAACTTCTGAAAAGAGATGCCTACTCGATTCACACTCTTGACACACTCAGCCCTAGGGGACTTTATGAAAAGAAAAACAAACTAATTTTGTTTTTTGAAGGAAAGATAAAGTTATTTTCTACATATCATTTTTACTGTAAAATAATGATCTGCCATATTTTTATTTTTTCCCTAATTCTTTATTTTTGCAGTGCAGGTAATTACAAACAGGCTTGTGGTGCCACAACAGTATCGAAAAGCGTTCAGTATCATACATATTGGTACATTTGCTTGGCACTTAAATGCTGTGCACTTTTTTTTTTTTTTTTTTTTTAAAGGTAAGAGAAATTATTTTTGAACAAAAAGTGTTAGACAGGTCTAAAAGTAGCTCGAAGATAAACTCGAATACTCTGCAGGTTATGCACGAACAGGCATTGATTACTAATATTAACATTAGTTAGCATAAGACAGAATCCTGCACTTGATATTACAGAGCTATATTCAGTGTACCAGCTGAAGTAGGATAGATCATTCAAGGTTAGGTTACAGTCTTGTATAAAACCACGGCTACTATGTTATGGAACAGCCTAGCCGTTCTAGTTATAATAATAGTCTAGAAAACAAACATGTCTTAATGCTATTCTGAGTACTTGGAGAATGAGTAAAGCTAGTGGGAGAGACATGAGATTAGATGTGAAAAACCACTGTGACATGGTTTCCTATATAGATACTGATCAGGTAGTTTATGAGGGGTGTCGTTTTGGCGAGCTAGTGGCGATGATACCATCTAAGTGGAAGATCAAGCTGGGAGCCCACTCGAGGTACGTTGAGTCGCCATTATGCTTAGGCCCCGTCCCCTGTGATAGAGCATATTGGGCAGTATTTGTTACAGCATATATTTGCATTATAATTTATACCACTGTGTGAATCTGATGTGTTTTTGCATTAGTCGCATATTAAGCGGTTTCTGTGGCCGACATCTGGACCACTTGCATGCAGTGGCACTTTTGACGCATAATAATCATATTGTGGCTGTGTGCATTGTGTTTGGGAGTAGAGGGTAGCGAGTGTTTCATCAAATATATGGATTATAATTTATATCGTTGTCTGAATTTGATGTTTTACTTTTAGTGGCATATTAACTAAGCTGTCTCCGTGGCCAGTATTTCGACCACTCTGAGATTGTTTTGCAGTGAACCTTGGCACCTTTTACATTGCCATGTTTATAATCCTCATGGAGTATCACTGATTACCACATTTGAATTGTTATTTTATTAAGTTATCTAGTTACTTAGTTTTTTTATGTTGCTTGCAGGAGCTTGCGCCTGGATTAAATAATGTTTTCCGTTGGTTTTTATTATGATGGTTTATATTATTATGTTTTAGTTGTATGCATGTGGGTCTGTACTTTTGGTACTTTGGTGTGCACTCAGCTCTCACATGTTTATATTTAGCTCTAATTACTGATCGGTGTTCCTCTTGAGACCCTATTACTTTTTTTATACTGTGAGTTTTCCAATTCGTGTCCTGGATTTCTGGTTTCTGTGGCTGTCCTAGCAATGTGTTTTTTATAGTTCACTTGTATTTTGCCGCAGTTTCACTTTCACCTAGCCTGTTTGTACATTCTCTCTTCCTCCCTCTCCCCTCACCCCCCCACCCCCCCCATAAAATTGGAATTTGTGTTATGTGTGCTCATCCTGATGAAAGTCCCTGTGTGGACTGAAACGTCGATATGTAATTATTAATAAATAATACTTACACTTTTGAAGTTAAAATCCGTCTGTGTACGCTCCTTCTGGTGGATATATTGCTGCTTGAGATACCACCCTGGTAACCATTTGACTCGTCGAATGCAGACTTCCGAGGTTTAACTATATTTATATATAAATATATGATGCCTTATACACACATTTTGATATCCCATACATTATATACATTATCTTTCTTTTAAAAATAGATAATATATGCAATGGATAAATGGAATATATGGGAATTGTATCCTAAAAAAAACCCTCATTGTCATGTGTGTATATGTCTGTGTGTGTGTGCGCATGTATATATTTGTGTGTGTGTGTATATTATTATTATTATTATTATTATTATTATTGCCATTTATATAGCGCCAACAGATTCTGTAGCGCTTTACAATATTATGAGAGGGGGGATGTAACTATAAATAGGACAATTACAAGAAAACTTACAGGAACAATAGGTTGAAGAGGACCCTGCTCAAACGAGCTTACATTCTATAGGGGGTGGGGTATAAGACACAATAGGACAGGAAATATCAATCAAATAGGGTAGGAGTGAAGCACAGCTGGAGGAGAGAGTAAAGCACTGCCCTATAGGAGAGAGCAAGAGACAGGTATGTGAGGTAGAGATTACTCTGGAAGGCCATAAGCTTTCCTGAGGAGATGAGTGTGTGTGTGTGTGCATATGTGAACCCAGCACATACTTGAAAACGAGAGAAATCTCAATGTATCCTTCCTGGTAAAATATTTATAAATAAATACAAGAGAGATTATATGCATGTAGTCTATTCTTGGGGATATCTTGTTTGTATATACACTATATGTGATTATGTATTGCACAAAGCACTTTATTGACCTTTGAGGGATGCTGTACAAGCGGCTCGGATACAAATATTTTACTAGGTTGGCACTTTAACTTTTAGTAAGCTTGTGTAGATTTGTATATAATTTTATGGCCGTCGTGTACACGATGAAGTCACATGTTCTTTCGGGTTTCGGAATGATGTCACACTCTGATTAAGGAAGTGTGCATACTACCGTTACTATTATCTGGAGGTCCCTACTTTTTAATCAAATATATCAGCAGTACATGTTTAGTTGGTATATTTAGAACGAATGGTATGAAACAAAATTGAGATCCCCTTGAGAAAGGCGTCAGGCTGAAATGTTGGGGGCTATGGTCTCCACTCTGATCAGTGTACTAAAGGTAACATTTATGGGTTTATGATTTAATCACACTTTGTTTTGCTTGCATTTATGTGACTATTCAATTGTATAACTATTTTTGTTACATTTATACTATACATTTTATTTGTGCTGTTCTTTACTATTGTATACTAATTGAAGTTTCCTTTGCATAATGATTATGGTGTGCTATGGTTTACTCGATAAGGTGAGATAGATCGCAAGAGGAGAGAGGGTGGACATGACTGGGAGGTGAGTATTCTAGAAAAACTGCACTCGACAAAGGAATTGAAGCTTGCCTTAAGCTCTGCCTCTTGTCAAGGTTTGTCAAGCGTAGGAAAAATAGTTAAAACTCAGAGTAGGTATCCAAAGCTCCTGCTAATCGTTCCTAGTGTGGAGACTGCAGTAAGGAGTGGAGGTGATATTGGATAGCTCCCCAGACATCCAGGGGAGACACCAAGAGGCAATATACTTACAATTCATTATATCTACAACTGCATCATATATATATATATTGTATTTTGGTTATTTTTCATGGGGACATTTTCTGGGATATCTCATGGGGAAGCTGTATACCATAAAGCTTAATAAGATAAGTCTATCTTAACCACACCTGACCTTTGTGTAAGGACGTGGGATGTATTTGTATAAGACAAAGCAGGCCTTACATTGTCTTTTACAAGAAAAAGAAGAATAGATTAGGAGAGAAAGTTAAGTTTGTGGAGACAGAGTAGCTTAAACTCTCAGAACATCTTAAACAATCTTATTTTTCGCCATTTAGTAAAATAAAAAAGCCTCAGAGGACTGACGGTGATGCAGCATCGGAAGGGGGAAATTATTTTATCAAAAGCATTTTATTAAAGGAACACTATAGGGTCAGGATAGGATAGAATAAAAAAATTACCTTTGATTCATCACTGATCAGGTCTGCCGGTGCTTCCCCTCCCCCCCAGACCCGCCTCTTTGTTTGAGATCTTTAGAATTGACCATCTCAGCCATTCCAATGCATTCCCATAGGACAGGGGTGTCCAAACTTTTTTTCAAAGTGGGCCGGATTTGATAAAGTGAACATGCGTGAGGGCCAACCATTTTGCCTGACATTTTTTGAACCATTAAAATTAAATTCAAATTAACTATTTTTTGCAAAGTTTATTGAAAAACTGCATACTTCTCATTTCGTCACTTATTTTTCATATTCTGTCATATTCTATCTCAAATCTCTTTATTATGTCTCAAATCTCTCTATTGTGTCTCAGATCTCTTTATACTGTCTCAAATCTCTTTATTCTGTCTCAGATCTCTTTATTCTGTCCCTTTTCTTTATTCTGTCCCTTTTCTTTATTCTGTCCCTTTTCTTTATTCTGTCCCTTCTCTTTATTCTGTCCCTTCTCTTTTTATTCTGTCCCTTCTCTCTGTATTCCTTCTCTTTATTCTTTCCCTTCTCTCTTTATTCTGTCCCTTCTCTCTGTATTCCTTCTCTTTATTCTTTCCCTTCTCTCTTTATTCTGTCCCTTCTCTCTTTATTCTGTCTCTGTCCGAGCAGGGAGAAGGAACGCTTCAAATCCCGCAATGTTACGAGATCCTGCGACGTTGACGTGGATGAGATCCCGCGACATCCAAGAGATCGCGAGAACGCAGACTGAGGACATGCAGTCCCACGACGTTCAAAGATCCAGAGAATCTCTGGATCTTTGAACGCTGTGGGACTGCACGTCTTCAGCAGCGCTCAGGGATTCACTGGGGGCCGCAGCATATAGATTTAACAAATTACCTGTGGGGCCATATTAAACCGGAACGTGGGCCGGACTTTGGATATGACTGCCATAGCAGAACATTGGTTTGGCTGAGATAATTAATTCTGATGATCTCTGCCAAGGAGGTGGGGCAGGCCAAACGCTGCGCTGGCCAATCACCATCTCCTAATACAGATGCATTAAATCAGTGCATCTAAATGAGGAAAGTTAAGCGTCTCCATGCAGTGCTGTACACCCAGGCAGCACCTCTAGTGTTCGTCTGAGTGATTGCCACTGGAGGTGTCCCTAGGCAGTAATGTAATGAAAAGACAGTGTTTACATGAAAATGCCTGCAGGAACAGATTATACACACCAGAACCACAACATTAAGCTGTAGTTGTTCTGGTGACTATAGTGTACCTTTAAAGGTTAAATCTCGATAAAGCAGTCTCGGTGCCATGTCCTTCTCGTTTTAAGCCTGCAAGTGCAGAAATTGTCACTCTGCAGGAACGACAATGTTTACATTGCAGGATTTAAATGCTAGTGGCTGTCACTCTGGGGATTTAAGGGGTCACCTGTGACTAGAACACTATAGTGTTAGGAATACACATTTGTATTCCAAAAGCTATAGTATGCCTTTAACGACTTAAGGACCAAACTTCTGGAATAAAAGGGAATCATGACATGTCATGTGTCCTTAAGGGGTTAAATAAAACCAAAAACAAGATTTAAAGGCCCAAACCTTTTAATCAGTAAAGCAAATTATTCTTATTTTTGAAGTTCTATTTAAGGTTCATCTAAAACCTGCTGTTAGCGCACTTACCTTTCAGTTCCAAATTGATGTCTCTGTTAGTAGATGATGAGGACAGCATGTAAAAGTCCATGCATTAGTAGATAAGTGCATTTAAAACCATACTCCATGAACCTAAATGGCTCCCTATTCTTGGAAGCTTTGTACAGAAAGCGACAAGGACAATATTGGTGATTATATTAATCCAAAATATCACTTAGTACATTATTATTATTTATTATTATTATTATGATATTTATAGAGCGCCCTCAAATTCCGCAGCGCTTTACAATGGGTGGACGAACAGACATGTAGGTGTAACCAGACAAGTTGGACACACAGGAACAGAGGGGTTGAGGGCCCTGCTCAATGAGCTTACATGCTAGAGGGAGTGGGGTAAAATGACACAAAAAGGTAAGGATGGTATTAGACTAATGACAGTTAGAAGAGGAAGAGGAATCAGTCAGGAGCTATCTTGCGTTATACTTGGAAATAATGGAAATTATTCACCCTGATCTTAATTCATTTATCTATGGCAAAATTCAGCTTCACTATTACTTTACATCTATAAATGCCTCGGGAAAAGGGGGTGTGCTCAAATTATATGGAAGAATTGAATGTGAAAAAGATACTACACACGCGATGAGCGTTATCATGTTTTGAGCCTTTTTCTTGTGTGCAATATTCTGATTGATACCAATGAATTCAGCCAATGAGATTGCACACATTTTGCATCCTAGAACTGCTGATCCGAAAAGTTAGTGCTTTTTGCATTGTGTAAGCAGGTTCTAAACAAATTTAAATAATTATGTTTTGCAAGCATCAGTTTGGTTTAAGCTGCTAATGCCAAAAGAAAAAAATGTAGGAATTCTCGCCCCCAGTATAACCTTGGAGATCAAAGGAGTAGTGCATTATATTGTGTTTTTTTGATACGCTGTGCATTTAAGGATCGTTTATTTAAAATGAAATATGAATACATTTATTAAGTCAGTTTCCTTGCTGCTTGCAGGGAACTCTGGAGCATGTTAGACCCAGTAGCCGAAGCTGGACTGAGGGTCTCTGGATACTTCTTCCCTGAATTTGACATCCGTCTTTATAGCTCTCTGCCTTGGTTCTAGCTAGGGATCGACTGAATTTTTAAGGGCCTGTACAGATTATTCGTGGTCCTTTGGGCTCAAAGCTGATACTGGTACCAATATTATTCCCCCCTCCCTGCCTTTTACCTGTGTCCAGGGAGAAAGACATTGCAGTTCCTTGTGGTCCAGTGGCTTTATATGAGCTGAAGGGGATTTCACATTATAGAGGGGGCGTCTGGGACCCAGCACATGCTATTTAATGTTTCAAGCAGGTCTTCTCTCTAACCAGGGACTCGCGAGAGTTGGAGAGAGGAACTGAAGATAGTGTGTGCTGGGCTGGTGCTGCCGCCAGCAATATCGGTATCATTATAGACCGTTACACATATATGCCATAATGCTGAATATCAGCCGATAATATATACGGTACACAGAAAAGAAGATTCCCACACCAGGGGGTCCTCCATGCAATGCAATGGCCCTTAAAATGTCCCACCGGGCACCACTCTGTCTGGGGTCTTGATTGCACACATTATATGACCCTGGATAGCTTGTCATTGTCCAAATAGCGCCCTGAGTACTGGTTGAGGGACTAAGCGATACTTGATCAAAGATTCACCAGATTGCGGTACAGTCCCAATCTGGCAAACAGTTGCAGAGTGTTTCAGAGTGTCTCCTGGTCTGTCACATGTTCCCCAGCTGGGAGGCAGAATATATGTCCAGGGGGTCTCCATACCCCTTTCCCATAGAGACAATAGCCCTTTTTTTTTTTTTGGTCCATTTTAGAATGGGGTTCTATGACTTACCTCTAATGCAGAGCAACACTCCGAGCTCCGTTAATAATCTAAGCCCAGCACCGCCAGTCGCTTCCAGCTCTCAGTGGAGGAGGTGACTGGAGCCCAGCAGACAGCAGGTACATTGTCGGGATTTCAAAATTATTTGGGTCTATTTTAGCATGAGGTTTTCAGCAATCATATTGTATGGCAAAGTGTAACATTTGATTCTTAAGGGGAACAAATTTTTGTTAAATTCATACAGTCTCAGAGATTGTGTAACTTCACCATTCTAAATCCATGTGTGTTGTTAAAAATGGCTCTTTCTCCATTCGCTAGCCTTCACTTAAGAAAAAAGAAATTAACTAAAAATGGAATAAGACTGTCCAGATAGAACTCCCACTGAGAAATCACTTTAACGAAGCATTCAAATGACTAAAATACATGTGTCAAAATTACCAGGAGCCAACAGCTATTTAAATGAAATTTCCAAACGGCTCTGAAAGGTTTGAGAACGTCGCTCTGAAAGCTTGTTGTCTGCTTTAACAGGCCCATTATCGGGGAAAGTCACTGCACAATGTCTGTTTTGAGATTCTTCATTAGATGTCCAGGGAAATGATTGATACTTATTTAAAAGGCCCCTTGTGACAATCTCTGCATTCTGGTGTTTGTCCCCCTGACCTTGTTATTACACAGACACATTTGTTGCGGAGAAGCTTTTAAAGGCGTATTTCCTGTCACCCTGAAACAAGCCTCAGCGGAGGGTAATCGTCCATCTGTAAAGGTGGAGAAAGATACAATTAGACTGTAAACTGTTATCAAGCAGTTTAAACCAAGTAACTGTTTATTAAGTAAAATGACTCCTTCCCAGAATCATTATGTTTAAAGTTAATCTTCAAAACAAGAAATCTTGTAATGTCTTTACCACGTCTATTATGTTCAGTGACAGATCGGTCTTTAGGATCCCTTTCAAATCTGCATCTGTAGCTTTCAAGATGTTGACCCATAACCTTTGTTGAATCTCTGCTGTACGAGCTAATTTACTTCTTTTCTATGGCCTGGACCCACATATACTGTAGTTCAATAAACATTTACAACAAACGACATGCATTGCTGATGAGAAAATGACATCTGCATTTTTAAAAATACATTTTTCCCACCTGTCCCATCCCATGTAATTACTTGTGTGAGCTTTTGGAGCCACTCACCCTACCACATCATACAGTCAGCTCTTGTGTCTTCTTACACACCTGTTCTCTCCTATCTTGAGTTATTAAAAACACACTTTCCTTTGTGTCATAATTGTCACAGACACTCATTCTTTCCTAAGCTAGAAAGACCATCTCCCAGCTCTGCTTTCTATACGATCTCATTCTCTCTTATTCGAGCTATCCTTCTCACCCTCCTAGCTCTTATTCATCATATTCGCCGATACAAAACCTCATTCTTTGCCATCTCAGTGCGCAACATTCCAACCCCTTATTGTTCCCTTTCTAAACGGTGTTGGACTCTAGGTTTTTCTTGTCCGGAGCCCCCTGTTCTCTCCTGCTGGAACTTATTACAGCCCCTAATTCCATGCCATAACGCTGGTGGCACCCCCTTGTAATCTACTATCCGAACTGTAACCGATCACTATTTTCTCAATCTTCATCATGCTCTCCCATCTGAACTGTTGCATCCTCTTGTTATCTCTGTTCTAAATTGTTGCAACCATTACTCTCCCATCTGCACTGTTATATTGTGATCTCCCAAACTGTTTAGCCCATGTTTTCCTTCCCGTCAACGCTGGTCCTAGTACCTAATTCTTACCTTCATTGGCTGTTTCAGTTCTTCGTATTTTATAGCCCATCTGCAAATTATTTCGGCACTGTTTATAAAAAGAAAAAAAAAATCACAGGCTGGAGATTGCAATAGAACAGTGATTGTATTCCAGAGTAATAGAGTTCTAAAAAAAAAATCAGTTTTCTTGGAAATACAGTTCTTTTATGTAACATAATATATTCTTCTTCTAAAAACTTCATTTGCCTTAAATTAACTTATATTTCCAGCGAGAGTAAGCACAAAGGGAGTCTTAGTGATTTAGTCTTCCATCAAATAAACCACATAATTAAAAAAGAGGAGATGGCAAGCTTCATGCGGCTCTATTGAAAGCATTATGTGCCCTCCCACAGGGACCTTCAGATTAGAGAAATTAGACAGCCTTTGCTCAGAAATTGGGAGATAGAATTAATTTTTGCTTAAGCAGGGAAGTGTCAAAAGCCTATTATGTAAATTTTTAAATTTTGACTTAACCATTCGCACATTATAAAATCGTAGCTTAATACGAAATATGATAATTGATGTCTGTTTCTCCAGCCGCTAAAGACAAAACGTTCAAGGATTTCAGCCACATATTTGGATCCCTCGCTAATAGTGATGGGTTACCCATAGGATGTTAAGGTCTGGCCTTTTGGAAGGGGGCAACAGAAGTTGTGTGCCATAGTAGCCACCCATGTAGTTTGTAATTCAATTACATTACTATATATTTCTCGTACCTGATTGCCATAACCGTAGTACATTAGGCCGATGCTGATTTAATTTTATTAGATATATTAAATGATATAAATATCTGGAAAATGATTCTAACTTTATGACTGATTTTTCAATTGAAGAATTGTTCTCTAAGTTAATTCCATGTACATAGTTTGGGTTCATGTTAAAAAGCAGCCACAGTCTGAATCACAAAGGGACAGTGTAAGCAGCAAAATCACTACATTAACGTAAAGGGATTTAGGGTTATCGATGCTGCCTCTGCGGCAGGGACATATGTAGGTAATGGAAGTGCACTTAACCCCTTGTTGTGGAATCCGGGGTGCTCCAATGGACAGGTCCCAGTACCAAAATGGACCAAAATGTAGAGTTATTGAACAAAGAAAGTAATCCAGGCACTCCAACGAATTCCCAAATATAGGCAATTTTTTTGGAACAAGGAACTACACAGCAACGTTTCGACCCCTTAGGGCATTTATCAAGCTACTGAAGCACATACAGAGTACACAATATATAGGTGCATATAGCAATTAAACAAAGTGAACAAACGTGATATAAAGATTAGTTAATTACATCATCAATCAATAATAATAGACACACCAACACCACATAATTGTCTCTCCAATGATCATTACACATATTAAGGGTGTCAAGAGTCATAGAGCAAATCAGCCAATAAAATCAAAATGTATTGATCATTAGGTTTAATTACTTAATTATAGATAAATTACTTTTAATAAAATAGAGCAAATTATCATTCATTAAGAGCACCAAAGAGACGCTAGGAACTTACATTTCAGGGTCCAGTCACATGTGTAGAATCATGTGACTATCTCTAACCAACCAAATACAACTGGTACTGCCGATCACATGGTCCAGTGATGCCGAATCGCAATAGCGCACGAGTGCACAGGCGCACAAAGATGTAACTATGTTGCGCATGCGCAATATCTCACAACCCAATCACTGGCGATCATGTGGTCCAGTGACGCCGAATCGCAATAGCGCACGAGTGCGCATGTACACAAAGATGTAACTATAATGCGCATGCGCAATACCTCACAACCCAATCAAAAAGTTAAAGCAAAAACAGCCGTAATGCGCACGCATCACATCACGCATGCGCAACACGGCATATCATAAAAAACACCTAACTATTACATATATGTCATGGCATTTCAATAAGATAGGGATAGGGACAGACTGAGCGGTCTGGCACTTCAGACATGGTAAGAGGGTACGGCCGAGGTAGGGGGCCCACAGTCACACACAACAAAATTTGCGCCAACCTCTCGACTCCAATGCGCGCTATCCGCGCCGCCCTCGGACCCGACACTGCTTACAAGAAGTGGAGCATGGGTCCGGGGGAGCAGAGGAGTATGTCCATCCTGTGCGTGTGTCCGCGCAACGTCCACGTCATGCACATGCTGCCCGCTACTGAAGAGTAAATGTTTCAATGATCAGGGGACCGGTCAGGCACCGCGGCCCCTTATCAGCGCGACCAGGCCCCTGCACTGTGTAATGCCACGATGCAGGAAGGTTCTCCCTCCCTGCTTACCAACAAGGTGAGAGAGTCTGCCAGTTTGCTAATGAAAGCAGTGCCATTTCTGAGAGCCAACAATGTTTACATTTAGCATTGCCCAAGCCTACTAATGAATGTCAGACAACTACTAGAGACTTCCAACTAGATTGAGTTATGGAATCTATTCGATATCTGGTGTTTATGCAAAGTATGTTGATACTGAAAGCCTGTGTGCATCCAATGATTTATGAGAAGCATCTGATGGGATAAAAGTCAGCAAGATCGTAGACTTCACAGCAGGAGGAGTTTAATCCCGTGCTCGATTACAGCTTTGTTTAATGGCCTTTTTTAGCCTTTTCTTTTCTGTTTTTTTTTTTTTCTCAGTTGTATAAAACATTTTCAGTGTTGCTCACCCTCTTTCAAGACCCTGTGCCCGGTTCCCTTCTGGGAACGTTGTGCATTGTGAAATGTAGCTGGTAAAATCTGGTATTGAACTTTGAATTTGGAATTTACAGATTGAGAACCATTATTAGGACAGGACCCATGACATTTACCTAAGGCTCTGTGTATTATTTAAGTTTGTATCTTGATCTAATTGACTGTTGGTTCGCTCAGACTTTATCTTGCTATTAATATTCTGACATTAACGCAGCTCCTCAAACTCTCTAGACGCCGAACTTTGATTTTCCAAAGAGCAATGGATATATTTAGTTTTATTAGGCTTTAGCTGTCTAAATATTTAGACACCAAATCAGCAATGATCAGAGATACTGAATTGACCTTGAGCAGCTATATCCTTTGCTCGGCTCCGCTTCCTACTTCTATAAATATTGCAGATGAATGCTCTGACCTACAATATGTAACACCGCAGGTACTAACTGGGAGTTTATTATTAATGTGTTATTTAATTCTGCTAAATGTACAGTCATAGCAGCTCAAGCAAGAGATTGGGTGAGCAGCTGGTTCTGGAACCAGACATACCACTCAATCCCCACATCTTCGAAGTCTTCTAATATATCACTCGGGCAGATATAGCTGGGGGTCGACCTTTCATCTGCCATTGCTCTAGAAAGATTATGATTGTCTGATTAATACACAGCAATACAAGATTTATGTATATTAGCTTTGGCTTAGATCTGTCCCTATTACCGTAGGCTTTGAGGCTGAAGGTTTGTACTGCTGTTCCATTCCTCTCATGAAGCAGAGATCTGGTCTTGATCCTGTAGTCGCTTGACTGTGACTAATGGGGATTGGAGTCTTTATGCATAGAAAAGATGGATGATGTATAGGTATGATGAAGTATGTGGCTCTGGTAGACAGGAGATCTGCTGTAACAGAAGATATGTTAAATCTACAGAACACAACTACTGCGGTTGCTTAAAAAGTGTAGATAAGATGTTTCAATTACATCTTTTATTTCAAATGGCCAAAGAGGGACACTTTCATTTCAGGGGCGTGAGTAGGGGTGTGGCCAAAGGTGGCTCTGGTCTGATATATATTAGGTAACTTAATAAAAACTATTTATGCAATTCAAATTTAATTAAGCTTGGAACAAGAACAATATATCATATTTACACAGACTGATTTCTAAACACATTGTTGTTTAAAGACACATTACTGTAAGCGTTATTGCTGTGGAGCTCTGTTATACACTCAAAACACACTAACAATATGGAACGCCTGATAAATTAGGATAAAAAAGAGGGACAGAGGGATTTGAGTCCACTATATGGACTGTTCCTACTAAATAGGGACGCTTTGGAGGTAGTGTGGGTCTAAAGATGAGTCCTGGTTATTTTTCCCAAGGTATTGGAAATATTGGGTGATTCTACCAGTGTATAAAGTCCTAGTGAGTTTACTGTTCTGGACTCTGAGAAGTTGCGTGTGTGTGTGTTTTTGTGTGTGTGTGTTCGTTCGTTCCCTCCCCTCTGGAAAACAGGGGCCTCATATACTTTTGTAAAATAAGCCAAAAAGAAAGTCTTAAACATCATTTTGAAAGTGTACCATTGCATGGGATTTGTGGTGCTAGTGGCAGCAGTAATATTTAGGATGCCTGCTGCCCAGACTATGCCCTTGGGGAGGTCCTGCATTTTTCTGACAGTGTTGTAATTGAAAAGCGCCTGAAATGCTTTTTTACATATTCAACAATGACTGAATACACCTGCTGGTTTCCCATTACAGTAAATTGCCCGTAACACATATATTAGTATAGTGATGTAGGGTTTCCCTATCAGGCACTCGTAAGTTAGGTCTTTTCTACCGGCCCATGGGATACAAGGGATTTTTACTATATCTAACTATGTTCTACTTCCCATTAATATGGAAACTCTGTTTGTTTGTCCAACTGTAAACTATATTTGAGAAATAAATTTGCCAAAATGAAAATAACAGATGTGGTTTGTGGACAAATAAACAATGATGTTATAATATAGATAAAGTTTTCTTTAAATTAATACTAGTAGCACTGGGCTCACTGCATTTCCAGTCCAAATATTCAGAATGTTATTCAGTTTAGGAAATACTTAAAATTTACTTGGTCTTAGAGACACTTTATTCTGCATACATTCTTCGAACGTATTCATTGCTTCTTCAAGATTCTTTTTTGTACCTTTCCGATTATAGCAAAACTCAATTAAACTAGATCCCCCATCTCCTCTTACATTAAGGACTCTCCTTAAAGTTTATTTTTATTTTTTTGATCTTTCCATATCTTTACCCTGGAATTTCCTTTTTCACGTTTGTAATGATTTAAAGATGGATAGAGGATAGACTCTAAGATATCTGTAGATGCCAGTGCTTGTACTGAGCTCTGCACAGCTATAGAGACAAGATCTCCAGAAAAAAACATCCATAAATTAAATGCATTTGGAAATCCTTCTAAGGTGGTGATTTATCTGGCAAGTGGAATCAGGACACAGTGAAAGAGCTTTATGTTGGAGATAGGGGAGTTAGTATGGACCTTTTTAAATTGTGCTATAGTACTTTTCAAAAAGTAATCTGAGTTTCTGCAACCATTCCAATGGCACCAATAAAGACAAATTTAAACACGTACAAGATGGTTTTGGTCTCTGTCACACATAAATCCATGCATGACCATGTCTGTTTCAGATGAACTATGATTTTTTTTAAATTATTATTTTTTTATTTTTATTCTGCCCCTGTAGCTTTTTTAAAAGGCTTTCTTTAGAAAGTCTATCCTCAGAACGCACTTCCCACATAGTTCGTGGGATCACCATTCGAGTAATGTGTTTATTTACTCGAGGTATTGTATGGCGGGGGATTTTTGCCATACAAAGGCTTTGTCTAAGGATGAGTCCAGCATTCTGGATCAACCCGTCTTTATTTAAATATAATTATAAAGAAATGTAATTTTCCGTTGTTTAAGAGACCTAGAGTGTTAGTTGGAGAGAGAGCCCGAAGAAGGTTTACAAACCTACAATTTAAGGTAGTTTCAATAAATGCCTGTGGGATCAACACACATAGCAAAAGGTCCATAATTTTAGATTTCTTGCTTAAAAATCGGATCCAAATTTGTGCGCTGCAAGAAACTCACTGGGAAAAAGCTAACAATATTACAATTAGCTCAGCAAAATACCCCATTATTATAAGTACTGCTCTGGGGGAAAAAAAGAGGTGTGGCTTTCATGTTTGCCAAAAATGTCCCCCTTAATATCAAGAATTAGATCCAGAAGGCCTATATATTATTTTAGTATGTGAAATAAATAATACGTTATTTACACTAGTTAATATTTATGCACCAAACAAATTTACAATAAATTTTATTGCAAAAGTGTTTAAGAAAGAGCAAATTCAGCAAGGACTGACGTTAATTATGGGGGATTTCTAACAGTGTGATTGATCCATTAAAAGATAGAAAGATTCAGAGTGATAAAAAATTAGGTTACCAAATGAGGATTGATTGCAAAATTTACTGAACAACTATAATTTCAGCGATATATGGAGAATATTCCACCCTTCTGATCTGGATTATACATGTTACTCTAAAACATATTACTCTTATTCTAGAATAGACCTCACATTGGGAAATGTGAGCATGCTGTATCTTATTAAAATAATAGAATTACAAGATCTAACATGGTCAGACCATAGTCCAATCGTGTTAGAATATAAAGATACCTTTGACATCTTTCGTAAAGTGTGGGGTTTGGGAGACCATATACTATAAAAAAAAAAAAATTACTTTGAAGAGATTAAGAAAATAACTGGTGCGCGTACAAAAGTGTACTTAGAGGGCATATGATAAAAATGGCAGCAATCAAGAGAAAAAAAAGTACCACCCCTCCAGGAACTATATATAAAACAAAGTGATTATAAAAAAACTGTTTAAATGAACACCTACGCAAACAGCAATTAAGATTGCAGAAATAGAAAAACAGATAAATAATCAGCTACCAAATAGAACAGCCAACATGCTAGAACGATTCCATGTCAAGTGGTATCTAAAAGGTAATAAACCAGAAATAAATTGAAAGAAGACCAGAACAAAATAGTAATATATAAAATTAAGGAAAAAGAAACATATGTAATGGCCCCAGAAAAAAATAGGAAGTGTATTTGAAAAATCCTAACTTACCAGAGGGAAGAAGAAATTGAAAAATTCTTCAAGGATATCCAAATGCCAAAAATTCTGCCTGACCAACTGAAACCGCTTAATCAACCCATAACAGAAGTAAAGGTTAGTAAAGCAATAGAGAAGCTTTAAATAAAGACCGCTCCAGGCCCGGACGGCTTTACAAATACATTTTACAAATTAATGAAAGATCAGATAAAAGGAGAACTTAAATATTTTTAACCACATAATGGGATCTGGAAGATGTGCTGGGGAGTTACTGAAAGCGAATATAGTCCCTATAAGAAAAGTGGACTGATCATCAATTATAGACCGATTTCGCTGATTACCACAGATATCAAAATAATATCCTCTATTTTTGCTGAAAGCTTAAAGATAGTAATACCACAACTAATTAATAACGACTAAGTAGGATTTATTCCAGGGAGGTCCCCAATTAATAACATAAGGAAAATAATAAATATACTAGCAGAAACTGAGACAACAGAAACCCCATTCTTACTTTTATCAATAGATGCAGAAAAAAGCGTTTGATAGGGTGGGATGGGGTTTCATGCGTCTGACCTTGAAAAAAATTTGGCATGACACATGACGGAAATATTCTGTCATGATTCCCTTTTATTCCAGAAGTTGTGTCCTTAAGGGGTTAATGGTCCGATACTACATTATATATTCACTCTCCATGACTCTCCATCAGCCAAAGTCATAGGGTCAGGATTTGTGTCACAATACTTTAATATTAAAAAAATGGAACCAGACATGGGTGTCCGCTTTCCCCTTTATTTTATGTAATGGTGCTAGAACCTCTAGCGATTTTAATAAGATAAAATCAGAAAATCAGAGGCTTTAAGGATCAGGTAGAACAATCAAAACTGAATATCCATGCAGACAAGATTTTATGGACGATAGAAGAACCAGAAACATCGGTCCCAGAATTACTAAAATAGATAGATACTCTAAAGTTTGAGAATATAAGATTAATTTAGACAAATTACTTTTTATAGCTAAAAATATGGATAAAACTTCTGCCTGCCCATTTTCTTGTAAAAAAGTATTTGATCTTGGGAAAAAAAGACAGGCTGAAATATTGGATATAATTATAACTTTGAATTTAAAGGATCACTATAGTCTCCATATAAAAGCAAGAAAGACAGGTCCCCCAGCCTTCTTTCTTGCTTTTATATGAACTTGCAATAAAAATAAAATTAAAAATCCAAGCACTTTTAAATAATAAAACTTACCTCCGTTCCAGCGCTGAGCTTCCCGCTAGGCCACGCCCCCTTTTTCGTCAAAATGACAAAATCGTAGGGCCCAATAGGACGCTTCTCTTCATCGCGATGTGGTGCACATGCGCGGTTTCGCGCTGCACCAATCGCATTCTTCATAGAGTGGCATTAAATGCCGCCCTATGAAGAATGTGCGTTCACGAGCTGAGCTGTCTGACTGACAGCTCAGCTCGCTTTCTGTACCTTCCCCCCTCCTCAGCCAAACTGTGTGTTTGCAAGTTTGTATAGAAACACTATATATAGAGATCTCTATATATAGTGTTTCTATGAAAACACACAAGTAGTAAAAAATTAAAGACATACACACACTCTCCCATCATCCATATCCATCCATCCCCATCATCCATATCCATCCATCCCATCATCCATATCCATCCATCCCATCATCGATATCCATCCCCATCATCCATATCCGTCATCCATATCCATCCCCATCATCCATATCCATCCAGTCACCCACTCACCCTCAGTCACCCACCTACCGTCACCCACTCGCCCTCAGTCATCCACCCACTGTCAGTCAGCCACTCACCCTCAGTCACCCACCCACACTCAGTCACCCACACTCACTAAACAAGTTTACTTACAGTTTGAATCCTCCCCTCCTGCTCAGTCTCTGGTCTTTATCCTGTCAGCTCCTCCAGCCTGTCGGCTCCCAATCCCACGTGACAGCCTGCAGACAGGATGCTCGTGCACAGTGTTGCACAGAGCTGCCCTCTGTCTACGGACAGCAGATCTGAGTGGATGGAGGTGTTTTATGGGGAGGGTACAGGGTCGGGATATTAATAATAATAATAATTTAGTTTTCTCCCCCTTGCTTCCTTTGTATTTCCCTATCGATGAACTTTAATTAGGAAAGAAGCGAACCCAAATCACTGTTTGGGAAGCTCAATAAAGGCATGGGAATCCAAGGGGAAGAAGGAAGAGAGAAAACATTAATGATGACAGAATACCAATGCCTATACTACATATTTAATAACGTAATTATATAATGGCAGGTACAAGTCTAAAATGTTGTAAAAAAAAGAAGAAAAAAATAGAACTATGAAATGCGACTATACATTGTTTTAGGGATACTGCCTGTAAATGTATAGATTACATGTTTTATTTATACAGGGTTTGCATATAGATTCCTGCGGTGGGTTTTCCCAATGATAAGCACGACACCCAGTAATTACCCATCACTGCTACACCCCAAATATTTTTCAGATGTAGACGCAACATTACTGCTTCTTTGGTTCTTACATTATACCTCCATGCACACCGCGGGACCGAATTAAAAAAAAAAACAAACAATAAAGATCATATCTGTGAATTATAGAAACGGGGACTTACAATATAGCAACCAATCACTGAGCATTGTAAAAACAAGTAAATAATTACAATACGTGCACAGTGTCTAAATCACTGCTAGAAGTCTTCTGGAGATGGTTCCCATGAAATTATGTTCAGCATAGAACACTCCCTGTCTAAGCATAAAGTGATTTCCTTTGATAGATGAAGAAGTCACACCCTCTCGTTGATATGTATCAGTAATTGTTTTTCTAATCTGATATGAATTCTCCTTATTTGTATTTTGTAGTGTGTAATTCTTGATTATTGATTTCACTATTCTTTTGCTGCACTATAGAGAGACCCAGACCGTATGTTTGGAATTATTTATTTATTTATTTTTAGAGCAAAAGATTGATTTTACAATTAAAAAAGCTCTTTCAGCCTCTCGTTGGCGATTTGTCGGATATGAAGATTATATCTGTAACTGATAAACTCTTTCTTTTTGGATAAATATGAGGTACTGTGTATTAAATGATTCCACCTGCCTCTTAAGCAAGTTATATTAAAATGATAAATATTTTTTCGTTTTAACCCTTTTGAATGTTTTGTCTTTTTTACATCAGCTCGATGTTTGATGATTATCTTTTTCTGTTTAATACTGAGTTAACCAATATAAGTTTCCAAGTGTGTTTTACAATCTTTGACTTGCAGAGAATTTGGGTGAATATTATCCAAAAACGGTTATAAAGCAAAAATCTGGGCATTTATGATTTAGAATATTTGAAAATGCCCATTGTCACTTAAAGAACTTTTATCTTCTCAATCCATAAGTTCCATGCTTCTCATAGAACATCAGCATGCTATGCATTATGACATTGATCATAAAAGCAATTATTGAATCTATTGTAATCTGGATCTGTGGAAACTGCAAACCGTAAACCTTGCTGTTTCGCAGAAATGGCACTGTTTTAATCTGCAATGCTGCAGGGTCAGCATCTATGCACCAAAATGCATTAAGATGCAGTGCTTTTATAAACTTAAAATGTCCCTTTAACCTAGAGGTCTTGAAATTTTCAAAAAGTATTTTCAGCCTGTTGTATCTGTTCTTACACATTATGGCTGTATGGTGTCTTTGGACACTTCACCCAGAGAAACTGCAATGTTTATATTGCATGATTAAGACAAACTCTAGTGTCTTCCAGACAGCCAATAGCGGCTCTTCCTGTGTCCTCACATAATTTAACTTTGTGAAACAACTTGAGATGTTGTCAAGCCTTGCGTGAGGATGACCATTGTCTTCAAACCCACATAGGAATGCATTGATTCAATGCCTTCCTACAGGGAAAGCTCTAATGCGATTGCCACTCATCGCATATTAGATTCCTCTATTGGCGAGACGTTGCAGGAGGAGGAGATCGATCCAAGATGGAATCAAGGTGAGCTTCAAAGGTTTACCTCCCTGTATGCTGGAGGAGGTTGTACCTAAAGTTAGGGTCAGGGGCATACTACAGCGTTAGGGAACAGTTTTGTTTTCCTAACGCTATTTTGTTCCTTTAAGAAGTGTTGTCTTGTCTTGATATTAACCGTGAACGAATATAATTTTTCTCACTTACATGGCCATGTAATCAACAAGCTACTGACACCTTTAGGTTGAGGTGGATGTACACCCTTAAAATATGGTTGACTGCTACTACTCTACTGGTAGCTGATTCTGTGCATCTGGTATTAGACTTTCTGTAGTTGATGCTATCCATGTATTAGATTTTCTTTAGTTCTGTCTGTATCGTATTGGATTGCTTGCATGATATTTTTTTACTGAGAATAAATTATTTGCTTTCTGTATTGTTTTCTCCCTTGGAAAACTTTAAATAAAAATTGTCCAAAAGTAAATAAATAGATCAAATATTTATGTTGTAACGGACCGTTTTGCACACAAGAGGTTAAACAGTAAAGTACCGTATGGACCGGTGTTCGGATAATTGACTGCAGGTAGGAGAAGGGAGCTCGGCGGCTCAGCGGTGTTCGTGACTTTAACAGTCCGCAGAAAGGCACGAACCAGCCTTTCTGCAGGGAAAAAGAACAGTGTTAAACATGGGGCCATAGTCTAAAGGGAGCAGGCGAGCAATCAGACTCCTCCAGTGGTGAGGTTGTGTCACGACAGTGACCCCTTCACGCAGATAGTAACCCAGAAAGAGACGTATACCGGACCTTAGGGTGGCCGGGCTTAACGTCAGAGAATAGTCAAAAGAATAGCAAGAGGTCAAGGGAGTACAGAACACGGAATACACGAGAAATAACCAAGCCAAAATTCGGGAAGCCAGAAAGGAGAATAGTCAGTAAGGAAAGCCAAGGGTCAACATACCAGAAAACAGACACAATTATCAAGAGCATTAGAGGGAACAAACAAGAACCACACTAGGGCACTGAGGGAAGGACAGGGTGCCCTTTTATAGTGAGGTGTCATTTGCTTTAAAGCCACGCCCCCAAAAGGTCCGGGAGCATAGCCACGTTTGATTTTTCGCTGCAAAATCCTGATGACGTCGGCACGCATGCGCCATGTCATAAGAGGAGGCGTGCCGCGAGCGGCCAGCGCCCGACAGGCTGCGCCGCCTCCTGGAAGCAGCCAGGGAGACCGCCGCGCTGCACAGGTCAAGAGGGGAAAGGTAAGGTATCGTCACTGGTTGGTTCCGCCACATGTTTTTACAAATTTAGCAAAATACCAAAACACAGGCAGTTTTAGAAGAAAACTAAACAAGGCAAAATAAAATTATGCAAACAAAAATGTAATTCCGTGAGTTAAGAACTTTTTTCTTCCCATTTACCAAAAAATTTTATGTTTTTTTAAATCATATTTATTTTAATTCTAATTATTTCCATCACTTATTGTGTGACTGCACACAGACAATATGAAAAGATAATAATTGAGAGGATTAGTTGTCACATTCATGAAAATGAAAAGACCCTTCAATCAATCACAGTTTGTCCGTAATGCTATTATGATCTTTAGTATTAGCTATAATATGAAGAGATAAACGTATGATGTCTGTGTTAGTATAATATAAATATGGGCTTTGACTGGCCTGATACTTTGAATTCCAAGGTCAAGAAACGGAAGGACATTTTATAACTGATTACAATTACGGATTTCAATCATTTTAATGTTTTTATTTTTTTTATTTTAATACAACATGGGACGACATATACTTACTTTACTTGCTGGCTCATAAGCATGTGATTACTGCCCATGAGATACTACTGAAGCGAAAATTTACCACTAAATCACTTGCCTATGGATGGGTGATTGAAAAGTAACCTTTCAAAATCAGCTTTTTTATCCTTAGGTTCTTACAAACAGACCAGCCTTCAACATCTCTTCCCACTACAATGGCAAAACAATTTACTCCCTAAACACAAATAACCTTTACTCTCGTATTATATCTGACTATTTCGCATATAGATAATACATGCAAAGTTGGAAAACTCTCTCTCTTTGTTTATTGGGCAGGGGTTGTTTGATTAAAATTCTCCCAAAAATCCTATATCCTTGTAAATGCCCAATCATAGTCTTATCTAAGGATACAACATGCCTCAATTCTCGAATTTCCTCTTTTATTTGGAATTCCGGAAAGCTAGGGTCTACTTTCATCTTCTCTAAAACCTAGATTTAACATGGGGTTTTAACACTGTAGCGACCGGTTACCTCCGCTAATTCCCTTCCTTCAGCCGTGCAGAAACCCCTGAGCATCCAACGAGACCCATTTCCCCCCCAGTAACTGGACAACACAGAGTTCTGGAGGTACAAAACAGTTTTATTGGCCACACACAATTTTTATGCATAACCCCATGCAAGGGGTCTACCACACAACCATACAGGGTCACATCCCAGGATCCTCCTCCTCCTTGGGGTCTCTGCACAGGAAGGGACTCCGTTCCCTTTGTCCCCAAAGCCCGCCACTAAAACCACAGGGTTTCCCACACCAACCGCCAGGGGTCTTCTATCCAGGAGCCTCTGTGTCTGGGAGTCCAGGCACTGGAAAAAGGGACCTCCCCTTTGTCTCTCAGGCACAGAAAAGCCCGCCAACCTAGCCAGTGCCCCAGAAGTGTCCACACCAACCTCATGGACTCTTACAGCGGTGCCTTCCTCGACAAGTCTCCGCCCACGACATCCCTGTGTGAAACCCTGCAAGGGAAGCGTCTCTTTTTGGGGTACGAATGCTCCCACTGGACGGCGTTTGTCTGTACGAAATGGTGGCCACCCAGGGGTGCATTCTTTAATGACTTCCCTTGTGGTTTCACACTTATGTTGCAATCGTGAACGTTCTGATTGATTAGTGTGAATGTTCTAATGGGGCATCGGGGAGGTTCTCGTTCGGGAGACGAACGAGTCGGGAAACAATCCACAAATTCTCCCCCTGGTGGCTAGGTATTCTGACGCCAACCCTTAAGACACAAAACCCTTTTCAGATAGTAGTTCAGATAGCATCTATCAGGAAATATGCCTTGCCTAATTGGATATTGCCCAAAGCCCTGTCTATGATTGGATAAGATGACATAGCAAAATGTTTAGCAAATCTATATTAGGTCTCTTGATGCACAGGTGAAAGGAACACTCAAAAATTGCAAACACTAATTGGTATCTTTACAGTGTCCTAGAAGGGGAAACCACCAATTGTATATAACTTTAAGAGCAAGCTGAGGGGGAGGGGAATTCAATATGTATAAAAAGAATATTCTGTGACTCAATGTAACTATGCCTTGAAAGTTTACAGACTGTATCTGACTCAGTAGATTGTTTGAGATAAAAATATATAGTGGTGCTGACCTGAACATTTAAAAAAAAAAATTCTATAACTAATCACTTTTCTTTTCAGTTTTATAGAATCAAATGTGCAATAGCCCAAACTTTTTCTAATAACTCGCAGACACATTATTGATTATTAAAGTAACATATTTTTTATTTCTTTTTGTCTCATGATTTATTTTTGTAAGTCGTATAATCCATTTCTCTCCTGAAAGGTTTGTGTTCTGAATCACCAAAATGGTTTTATTAGTGATAAATGTTCTTGTTTTTGCAAAAGTGCTGCACTCAAAATCCTCTTTTGAGCCAAATTATGATTGGTAAAGTAGATTTTATAGTTCACAAAGTTTTTAGTGTTTTTGTGTTGTTTTTTTCTTTTCTTTTCTTTGTAAAATACATACCTGTAACGTGCCTTAATATTGTGGTATTATTACTTTTATTTCTAAAATATCATTATTTTGTACACCATTATTTTTTAATACTACATTAGTGGATATAATAATATTTGGTGCAGGAGGAACCAAACCAGACTAGCAGGGGATCATTTAAACACTCCAGTCTTTGGAAAAATGCAGTATTCAGACCACACCAGAAATGCCATCAAGCCGTATTTCTGTTAACTCAAAATGGCTCCATCCACACAGACCAGTAAAACATTGAAAAGAAAGACAACTTTCATTTAATTATCGTACAATCCTTCAGTTAAAAAGCAATTCTATACATTTAGAAATACAATACAATTTTGAATGTGTTTTAAAAATCCCCTTAAACTTCAAAGTAGTTTGCACATAAAGTAGACTTGTCATCCACTCGTACTCTAACTCACATAGAATTGCATCTCCCATAATGCTTTTTTGAGCTATGACAAAATGGGAGATGGCGTGCATCAATAGGCAGACATCTATTTGTTGGTAATTTCTACAAAATAAAATCTGGTGTGATGTACATGCTATGCTAGACACAGTGCACTCTAAACTATAGCCTTTCTTTTCTGCTTGTTACTGACTGCGCAAAATGCATTGGGGAATTGCTAGTGAACGTATGACCCAATCACTGATTTATTTTTACCAATATATAAAGTAGTATATCTACAAAGCCCTCATTAAACTTAAAGAAAACGTTAAGCAATAATATGATCCTGTTGGGGTCACGTTTTTTTTTTTTTTTTAATCTGGAAAAACATATCCATTGTAAAAAGAACTGCATGATGTTAAAAAAAAGAAAACTTTTAATCTATTTCATGTTCTACTATGATTAAATAAAGCATTGAATGTTTTCACACTAGTTTGATGAGCAATTATCCCGCACCTGATCTATAATATGAGATAGATTAGTAACACTCTGCTTTCTGATTGGTTATCCTCAGTGGCGATCTAGCACAGTATGCGGTATTGTCACTGTCTGTTAACGAGCAGACATAGTGATCGTGCTAAGACAGATTTAATGTCGCCTGCAGATTTAACTCTATCTAGGGGAAGTTCACCTTAATAACCTATTTATTTCCGAACAACACTTCTCGTAATTCACAGTGCAGGATAAGCAGACCAAAAAGTGCCATTTGCAATTGTCCAATAAATGAAAATATAATACAATGTAGAATGAAATACAAAGAAATTCCTTTTCCCTGGATGAGTTTTTAAAGAGTCAGAAGTGCCTTAATGTATATGAAACTAGTCTAGGAATGTTTGCAAACATAAGTGATTTGCATTTTGTGCCTTGTATTACAGCAAGGCACCTTACATTTTAGTAAGGCAGGAGTGGAAGTATGATGTAATTATAATCACAGCTTTATTCTGATTGGCTACTTTGTGTTTTCACTCAATCAGAATGCAGCAAAACTCAAACCAGGTTTATGTTTTTGTGACATTAATTTTATTATCATGGTTCATCTGTAACTGTTTTAGATCTATTCTAAATGCTTTTTTTTTATTCTTTAGTTGGTTACAATCACTTAAAAAGACAGTGATAAAAGTATGAAATACATGCTTGTAAGAAAGAAAATATTTTTCAATCTTTGTATTACGAACAACAGTACAAATACCAGTATGTTCACTTCGTGTCTGTAGTTGCTGAACATCACAGCATGCCAAGCAGAATACTTTAATTTGTCAAGATAATATAGAATTGGCCAACGTTGCTTTTTCAGTTACAGGCAATTAGTATATGCTGTATTTTTACATTCTAACATGCAAAACCGACAAATTATCGAATGGCAAGAGAATGCCATAGCTATCATAGACACACATAGCAAATCAGAAATTATTGAAAAATGTTAAAAAATGTTATAGAATAAAAAAAAAACACAATAAGAAGATAACAACAAACTCATGATGGTAGAAGATGGTATATTCCTGACCCTCTTTTTTTAATTAAAGATTTTTCTTTCTGTTGCTTTGTATCGTGGGAACATTTCAGAATGCACTGGTTTAGTTCTCAGTCTATTAGCCCCAGTGGCGGATCAAGGGGGGGAGGGCAACGGGGCAATTGTCACGGGGCAACGGGGCAAAAGCGTCAAATACTGCTGTCACATTTCAGTTTTAAAACTTAAAATTTTTTGGGTCCTAAACTGCTAAATAGTATTTTAGTGGGGTGCACTTCATATCTAAGAGTCAAATGTAAGCGTCTAATAGTGCGTTTACAGGGCAGCGGTAAACATTCTTATTTTCTGGGTGTTAATCTGCTAAATAGTACATTTTGTGGCCTGCTCTTTGTATCTTAGACTCAAATTGAAGCGTCTAATACTGCGGTTACTGCGCAATTGTAAACATTCTAATTGTTTTGCTGCTAAATAGTAAATTTTGTGGCCTGCTCTGCGTATCACAAAGTAAAATTGAAGTGTCTAATACTGCGGTTAAAGCGCAATTGTAAACATTCTAATTGTTTTGCTGCTAATCTGCTAAATAGTACATTTGCGGCCTGCGATGCACTTCATATCTGAGAGTCAAATAGAAGCGTCTAATAGTGCGCTTACAGCGCAGTGGTAAACATTCTAATTGTTTTGCTGCTAATCTGCTGCTTACGAGTTTTAAAAATTAAAAAAAATTTCTTTGGTGCTAAATAGTATATTTGGGGTGTTCACTTCATATCTGAGAGTCAAATCGAAGCGTAACTTTTATTCGAATTTACTGCATCGGTCACTTGTAATATTGTTTCACACCTACAACACTTGTTACACAGATCTAAGTGATAGAAAACAGATTGATATTTTCTACACTAGAAACTACCAGATAACAAGCTGCTATATCCAAACCAGTGATCAATAGCTAAGAGGTACTTCAACAATATTGTAATTCTGGGGCAATACCCTCACAGGTCAGTTTATAGGGAAAACTGTTGCCTGGAGGAATTTCTAAAACAATTTCCATATGTCTTTTGCAGACTTTACATGCTGGAAAAACACAGGTGCCAACTGCTGTGGATTTCTGCAGTGTGCATACCGGCAACGAGGACAGTGTTGAGGAGTGGGTGGAAGATGATGTGGAGGATGATGAGGTCCTAGACCCCACATGGAATCAAGGTCATGCGAGTAACGTGTGCAGTTTGGAGGAAGAGGCGCTGTGGCACAGAGGCACCAGCACAGCATAAGAGGGAGCAGGGTGCAAAAGCGGAGCGGCCGTCCCCTAGCACTCGTCGGCATGGATTAGCTCGAGAATTACCAGTTATCCAAGTAATACATGTAGCGATCAAAGGATCCATAATAGACTTGAGCGAACCCGAACTGCAAAGTTCAGGTTCGTACCAGATTTAACGATCCATTCGTAGTTTCACAGTGAGGTAGGAAATCCGGTGACCAGGACCCAGACACTGTCAGGATGTGACATTCACTGTAGCGGCTGTGCGCGCTTCTGGCGTTGTCACCCTGCTGCTGCTCGCCTATCTGCGCTGCAGCGTAACTTCGGCCTTCCCACTCACCGCCTCATGAGACTGTGCGAGCAGCAGCAGGCGATTGTGGGGTTTCAGCTGCAGCACGCACGGGTCCGTGGCTCTGCACCAGACTTCCCTCCAATTGATCAGTTAAAGGATTTCAAGTGGACTCATTACAATTACAGGGCCTCTAAAGAGTCCTGTATTGTTATTTGTCGTCACTATATTCCCGTGTCAGGAGTGGGTCTTTTGCGCGCCTGCTGCCTTCCTTGCATGTGGTAGCCGTTTCTCAGGGTCCCTGTACGGAATGGAACCCTGATTCCCGTTACCCGTGGTCACCATGGTAGGCGCAGAAACTGGCATCGAAAGTTGATATGGATGACATCCGCATGCAAAGTCGCCGCCACGGGGATGTGCGATTTGCCCATGGTTCTCTAGAATCAAAAAAGTTCCTGCGCAACTATAATGTCAACAGCTACTCTGCGGAACAGAGTTGTCTTTTTTTTTTTTTTTTTATATGTCCCAATATTTTGGGGGCTAACCCAATTAAAATATATTATATATAAAAAACAGTGTTGGCTACCTCATCCTCCTCCTCCATCGCTACTTCCACCTACACCGCCACGGTCAGCGCCTCCTCAACCTATGGGTCACTTAGTATAAACTAGGTACACATTAGCAGAGGCTTGTGAAGGCCTTTTCTCCATGCATCAGGAGTTGAGCTCAGTTTGAACAATGAAAGAGAATACCCTGCACTCCAACCTTCTCTTAAATGGATAATTCTGGTGATCCTCCTGTCAGCCATGCTTTAGATTTTGATTTATGTTCTTCCAAAGCTAAAATCAAAGATTCCATCTAGTGCTATATTATGGCTCGGCTGTATTTTTTATTTTTATGTTATTTTAAGTGATTTTCCTATCCACAATTGTTTGCCGGGCACTTGTCCTACTCTTACCCCCATTTTACTTGCTTTTGCAGCTCTCTAGCTCTTTCCAGGAGTTTTTTTAGAGGCATTTTTGTGGCCAAAAGTTCGGGTCCCCATTGACTTCAATGGGGTTCGGGGTCAAGTTCGAGCCCGAACCCGGACTTTTTTTCAAAGTTCAGCCGAACCCGCGTGATCCGAACATCCAGGTGTCCGCTCAACTCTAGTAATAATGTAAGAGAGTATAGTTGTTGGGATAGAGAATAGACAGAGATAATCTTCATCCCATTGCAAGTTTGTAAAGGACCTACCTTAAAAACCTCTGCCCAGTGACTGCCAGTCATTAAAAATAACAATGAAGATTCTGGTCATCTTAATGTGCACAGACCCTGGTTCGACCAACAGCAATACAGAAAAATAGAAATGTCCAGCACGAGGCTTTAAATCCACAGATCCTTTATTTAAGATGCCCCCAAAAATTGAGAAGTTTCAGCCACGCGCAGGGCCTTACTGACCAGTGGCTGACCATGACTTGAAGCAGCTCTGCCTATTGGGTTTGTGGTTAGAACAGATAATAGTTCACTACTTTAAGAATGACGTACTAAGAAAGCATTCATGTGAACCTTTTTTTGCATATAAGAAAGGTTAATTTGGGGAAAAGGTTAACTTTTGCTAGAATATTTTTTTCCCTTTTTTTTTTTAATTTTCTATTATTTGGAAAAATAATAAAATTGTGCATAGACTCTGGAGAATGCTCCTAATCTCATATCCAACACTATAGTGTAAAAAGCTGGGAATGCTGCCCAGCATCATTTAGCATCCTCTATAAGAATGAATATTTATGGGGAACACTGAGCTTTTTTTTCATTACCTTAAGCTCATGCTGTCTTAAGCTAATGAGTGCAGAGGCAGCCGGTGCCGCTGTGATGGATTGCGTTTGCCGCCACCACCGGCTCAAACTACTACAAACATTGGCTAGATAGACGTGGGTTATAAATGTGCAAATAAATAAAATAAAAAAATTCCATTAACTATTACAGCAGTCTTAATTCAGAATTACAATGAGGCTTATTTATAAAATGTAGTTATAGTGCATAGCGGTAAACGTGACACAAGTCACATGAACATTCCAATGGTTTCCCAGAATTGGTCTTTCTAAAATAGTTTCTATTGTGTCATTAGTTCATTAAACGATCCCCACAATCCTAATATAAACGTTCAGTCTAACATTTTGCAGGAGAAATGTTGCTTTATTCTTTTGATAGTGTGGTTTTGCGTACTTCTGTAAAGGATAAGAGGAAATTACATTTATGGGGCAGGTGCAAGGATAGCGTTATGTAATTTTCATTGTGCGAACAATGCTCTCCTTTATATTATTGTGTAAGATTCTGTGTGAGTACTGTACCCATGTTATAATCTGTTTTCAAGGATTTTCTTGTTTTTTTTACCGAGATAACACTGGAAGGATTATGGCCTTAACTTAATATTTTTGGATACATTTTTTTTTAATGATTTAATATTTAGAAAAATATTTGAGCATTTTGTAAATATCTTTTTATGTTTTTACTGATGGTCATTTTTCACTTTTCAGAGTTCTCTGAATTCAAAGTGGCAAGATTTGATTTTACGACAGATATTTTACTGCCGTATCACTGCATTCCCTGAAACCCATTTAATGACATGTTCTATCATTTCCCTGAATTAAAAAAAAAATACATACATAGATTATTGGATTCTTCCAATAAATCCAACCTTTACAAAGTGGGGAAGTACTTTATATATCGCATGTCATCTTCTGCGGTTTCCATTGTATAACAAAACAAATGTACAGCATAACATTGCAAAGTAATATAAATTAGATCACATATATCATGTAAATGTATTGATAGTGACAGAGTCATCGAGAGATGAGACTTTGTTACAGGTTTAATTCCTGGCATGGTAAACACATCCAAAATTCATCCATCCAGAGTCAATGAAATGAGTGTTATTGAGTTTGGAAATAATATCTAGACCCGGACATAATTGGATGCTATATGTACTTGGCAGAATTTATGATATTGTGATTCCACATAACCAATTTTATGTAAAAAAAAAAAAAAAAAAACAACAAAAAATTGTTTTTCTTTTTATTTCCAGAAACCGAAACTGAAAGAATGGCACCCTCCCGGGGGATTTATTATTGGATTGTGGGGATTGATTCTTTTGATTTTCTTCAAAACGTATGGCCTGAAGCACATGAAACATGTTTTTTAAGCACTGAGATTTATGACACAACTTCTGTACTACTGACGGCGGGAATCGTTCTGTGCCGATGGTGCGAGGAATATCACCCGTCTTAACAGATGTTCAGATGCCACTGTTTGTTTCGACAAATCGGACTTATATCATACTGAAATTTGTAATAACAGCCAATAAAACCTATTTAAGGCTATTATGCGTTTTGAAATGTGGTCTCTGGTCTTCAAACACTGTCGAATTCTGAAACATTTTTTTTCCTAACAGGATTCCTGCTTGTGCATAAACTGCCTTGGAAAAAAATAATCCAAACATGCCAGCCAGGTTTCATATAGTGTAAAAAGGGTTGTCTGTCATTTATTTCCATGGCCTTGTGAACTCATGGCATCGTATATTGAGAGCTTAGTCAGCAGAAACAAAAATAGAGATATTGATTTATCACTCTAAGTACAGTGTTTCAGATCAGTCCAATACCTGAGGTAATTTTGTAAATAGAAAGTTGTGCGCAATTAGAATTTAAAGCAAGATTTAGCATTCCGTGAAAAAAAACCTCCTTTGATTTATTTGCCGTTCATCAAACCAGAATGTCCACTACGTTTTGCCCGATCAAGCTTTTTTATTGCTCCTGTTTGCATTTATTGTTATGCAGTTATCTGGAAATATGAGGTTTCCCGTGCAAAGTGTGCACTTTGTACGAATACCAGGTGAATTTATATGCTTAATAAGCAGAGGACCGCAGAAGGACGTAGCCCAAGGGCAGCAATATCCTGGCCAATGTCTCACTTGGGTAACTCTCCATCTTCACAAAGTGCTCAATATGGGGTTATATTGTTTGCCTGTATGTGGGTGGTGAAATAAGACCAGTAGTGCAGCGCAATTTTTATGGCTACAATTTATTCCCACATTGGCCGTGGCTACGTTTAATGATTAGCTTTTTAATTACCGTTATCTTAACACCTAGATTGTATATACATCCAGAGACATTTTATGTCAAAGCATTAAAGTGAAATGTTGTGTCTCTAGATCCCTTTACTGAGACTGATGTTGGCAGAGGAAACTATTTTAAGTCTCCAAGAGTTGTTAGCCATATGCAAGTTGGGGGCGGGGGGGTACATGTTTCACTTGATCACTGTTTGGGACACGATCTGTATCTACTATGTATTTTCACTGCTTATAAATATTTGTATATGTGTCTCTCTCTGTGTGTGTGTGTGTGTGTGTGTGTGTGTGTGTGTGTGTGTGTATGAGTAGATGTACACATTTTATCAAATTATATATTTGAATGTGTGTCTATTTCTGTTTTATTCTACTACCAAAGCACAACAGTACAGCTGTGTGTCTGTGCAATGGATAAAATATGTTGGCAGTAAAAGAGGGGGTTAACAAATAATTGTCATTGATGAAGACCAAAGGGCATTCAGGATCAGCGAAACAATAGTATTTGGCAAAAATGGCCAATGTATTTCTTCATGAGACGTTGGTGGGCTGGTCCAGTTGAGGTAGGTAAAATGATGCCCATTTGAACAGCAGCTGCAAATAACTACTCTGCATAGTAAACCTCTACAGACGGTAAAGAAAGCACAAAAAACGGTGCAGGTAATAAGGCACCTTTTTGTTAAATAGTTTGTGACCTATTTTTGTAATGTGCCTAATAAAGGAAAAAAATGTTAATAGTCTACAACTGTGGTTATACCATTGGGGCACCTTAAAGTGTTTTTGACATGCTAACTCTAGCTAGACACAGTGCAGACACCAGCAGGGGGTAGGATTATCCAAGTAATCTTACGTACCTTTTGTGAAGATCCCACAGCCGGCCAGACCACCATCACCTTGAAGTATGTAGGAGGTCTGTTCAGGATGTTCTTTAGACACAGATCTTGCAAAACTCCTTCTCAGTGCAAAGCACTGGGTATAGAATAAGCATCGCTACACACAGTCTCACTAAAGTTGACTCCTTTACAATATGTTGAGTTGTTCCATGGTGACTTGTAGTCAATTTCATCATTCTATGGATGCACATCAGCATGTGTCTACCTAATCAAAGACTTAGAATACTCTATATAGGTGCAAAATTGACACTCCCCCCCCCAACCATAAACCCCCTTTCTCCCCTTTATTCAATGCTTTCCTATGGGGTTTTGGGTGACGCTGGACAACCCCATGCATAGAGTGAGTACGTCCAGCGTCAGATGACCGAAAGTCCCTCTAGACAGCCACTAGAAATGGAGTTAAAACTGCAATAATTAGCTTTTTAAAAACGGCAATAATTAGCTTTCCAGGGTCAAGGGACCTTTGACAGTGCACCCACACCACATCAATGAGCTTAAGTGGTCTGGTTGCCTATAGTGTCCCTTTAAGAAACAGAGCACACAAAAAATACAGTTTTACAAGACTACTTAAAATCATGTATCTCAGCAAACAAATATGAGGATTCACTTACAGCATATGGCCATAATGTGTTAAGCCCACCACTACATCACAGTACCCCAATATCGGTAATCCATACACTAATTTTAATATGGGAGGTCAACATGTTAACTACACTGCCTACTGTAGGTAGTGTAGTTAACATGTTTGTGTGGTCACTTCCAAATGGGCACCTATAGTGGAGAGTGCTGTGTTCAGCCCAAAAGGAATCTGCTCTGGATTCCAAATATACACAGAAAAAAATGAAATTGGTGGGGGCGTACACCCAGAACATGCATTTCCTAGCAGTGGTGCTGCCGTAAAGACCAAAATATTTAACATCAACAGTCTGTCACTGCTTCCAAAGCGAATGGTTCTGCATTTGTGAGCATGGCAGGAACGGAAGTCGAAGCGTCTCCAAGGCAACTGCACTTAGGTGTTAAACCGTTCAAAAAGGTAAGAATGTGCCAGTGAACTCCAAAGTACAGTAACTACTTGAATGACGTGAAGTGGTTTTGGTGCTCAGAGTTGTCTTAAAATGGCTGCATCAGAGCAGGGAAGAGTCATGAAAAACACAGAAAAAAATATGTATTTACTTAAATTTATATCACAAAATAATACACACACATGCTGTAATACTTGTAATGTTTTATTTTGTAAAAATCCTAAAATGACAGTTTTCCTTTAAGGAAACCAAAGGCGTTTTAAAAAAATATGTGCATCTATTCCCAGCAGTGTTGTAAGGGGAATGTCTGCCTTGTATGTTTGTGCCATTTGCAGCCTCTTTTACTATGTGGTCTTGACTATAACCACAAATATCCAAATAAACATGACATTTCAATAAGGACTCCTGCAGGTGAAGGGTAAATTAACTATATTACACTTAACAAAATGCGTACTGCTAAAATACTTTTTAAAAAAACGATAAACAGTAATTATTCTATTTAACAGGCAACCTTGCAAGAAATATTTACATTTTCTGCATTTTGTTATAGTTAGCTCAGCTCGGCAAAGAGCCTGGAGTTAAAAAAATTTTTTTAAAAAAAAGTAGTTTTCACTACTGATATATATGTAGCAAAAATTTTACCTTTCACGAATAAACCCCCAATAATTTCGGTTATCGATCTGATTACATATAGGTTCTATTCTGCATAGAACAGCTTGGTATATGTTTTATACATTCAGTAGTGCAAATTGTATGTTTTTATGCTATTCCTTAACCCTTTCATTGCCGTGCATGACCCTCTGGTAACGTTAAAAGTGAAGCATGATCTGGTTCATAGCTTTCAGGTTAGAGAGATGATTTAACTTTTACCTGAACGTTCACATTAATCAAACATGAGGCACTGTGATTTCACATAATTTTATATTATATTGACTTATTCCTATATTTAACAAATATGTAATTGTAAATTGTGGACATTAGAATTAAATGTACAAATCCACACTACATCATCCTGCAACTGGGCACCTCTATCCTAGCGCCCTGTCAATCACTATTAGAAGTTCCATCCTTTGCCCCTGGCAGTCAGCATAAAGAAAGAATACCGAGTAGAGGTGAAATTAAATAATGTTCCAGTTCATTTGCAACATTTGAACTGGATTATAATGAAATTTGTAAAATCTTTAATGTAAATTTAAAAGAAGACTGGACATCTCATGAACAAAAAAAGTTAAAGTGTTATTCTAATCATCAGAACCACTAGAGCTCACTACAATGGTTATGATACCAGGAGTACTCTGGCCCGGTTTCCTGGTAATGGGTCAAACTGTTTAGTAATGGCTTACCCTCGTGTGTGAATACTGTCCAAGCCCCGAGGCTCCTCTCTTCCTTGATTATGTATTTCCAACTTCTGCAGTTCACGGGCTGAGAGTGTCAGCTGACTGTGCACAAAAAACAATTGCATTGGCATTACCCAGCCAGGATACTGGGAGCTAAGTGGTTAACCTTGTTATGCACAGCATTTCACAGTACTCCAGGTACCATGACCACTTCAGATCACATTAATACAGTTTACAGTATTTTTATGCATTGGGGCAAATTTCAGAGAAGTGACCGTTTTAAACCAGGATGTTCACCTGGTCCTTGATGTGGACAAACTAAATATATCCACCACAAATAAGCTTAACCTGGTCCAGCACTCTCCAAAATAAAAGTAGTGTTGTTTTATTTCGTGAAGACCAGGAACCCAAACTGCAACATATAGGAGCCTTGTTCACGCCTGATTATATAAGAGTTAATTTTGAAGGATGCTGGTCCATTCTTTTTTTGGTATAAATGTATTACTGATGTGGCGATTCCGGAGGTCCATACAGCACTCCACTTTAGTAAGCTCTCACCCATTCTTTGTTCTATGTAAAGCTTAACCTGGCATTAGCAGATGCGATGTTCATCTCCTTATAAACTTTCCAGGGAGCCTGTTCTGTGCTAGTCATACATTATTGAGATTTACAAGTATATTCCAGTCCAAGGCTATGCATTTATTGAAAGCTATGAATAAATTATTGACTATTCGTATATTATTATAAAGGATAATGAACTATGTCACGAATCCCAATAAGCTATAAACTAAATATTAAATTAATGGTAATGCCAATATATTGTAATTCAGTCAGAATACAATGTGTGCATTTCTATTTATACCTACCTGTATTTCTCCATATCCTTACATTTTAATGAATTTCTTCAGGATTTATCATAGTAAAATAGTAATTATTTTTTTTTAGCAATTGCTCTGAATTCATAACCTGCCCCCGTTAGGTAATGTTTCATGAGTATTTGGCGATTTTTAATATTAGGGAGAGTTATTCTTGCCTCCATCTACACCAGTCTATTTTCACCTATCCTCATTGCCCCCTTCCTAAATTTTTATCTCTTATTTTCTGTACAGTCGCCCCCTCCCAAACCATCTTTATTACTCTGTGTTGTGGAGCTGAAGGGATTTTAAGCAGGTTTTTTTTTTCATGTAGATCTAAGCTAAGGGTTGCAAACTCTGCAAGGAACACTGCAAGGTAAAAAAAATCAAACAGTTGTTTGACTTGCTAGTTGAAGGTACTTATCACACTGTTTTATCCTGAGATGCAATCAGCAGGATGTACACTTACACTTTTCTGGGGCTTCAATTCAGCTCCAACTTGAGCGCTTGGGCAGATTAATTCCCGCCTAAGGATATGGTGTAATAGTGATACAGCAAGCAGTCTTTCTGGTTGTAGGTATATCTGTTGAACATGTAACGAAGAGCAGAGAAAATAATATAGTGTAGTATATGAAACGTAGTGTTGAACTCAATAAAAGTAAAAAGTATTGCACTCACATTTTAAGGAGCCTCTTGTATTGACTCCTATAGTACAGTTTGAAGTGGTATAATCCCCACTCTAGAATACGTTAACAGTGCAGGTCCTCCTCATATATATGGGGGGGGGGGGAATAATACACAAAGATAATAGTAGATAAGATGGTATTTTTTGGAGCGCGCTTTCAAAAAGAAGATTTAAAAACACTATTTAGAGTTGTTATGATTTTAAAGTTGCTGCTACAACACACTCTAGTTGTGATACCCTCAAACACACATATTGTACATGGAAAAAAGTAAATGAGAGTGAAACAGTATATGACAAATAACTATTTAGGCGATGTACCCTAAATATAGAGTGTGAGAGAATAAAGGCAATTCGAGAATAATACTTAATATTCAGAAGATGACCTCCATATAGTGATTCCTCAGCACATATAGGAGAAAATGCGTAAGAAGCATATAATGGTGTAGATTGTACAGAAAATTATTCAATAATAAGAATATTCCCATAAAGTATATCCCAATAGTGGGCTCAGGAAATACACTCATAAAGTGAGTTAGCTCAAATGTTTAAGATTTACATAAAGAATTTATTACAGTAACGAAAAGGGTATTAAAAATTCCACACACATTGCTCACTAAACAAACTGACTCTTACAGAAAAGAGTGGTGAGTTTGGCACGGCATGCGCCGCTACTCACTGCCTGGTTTGATCAAATATGGAGCTGGAGACTCTAGCTTCGATCAGTGAAGTTGGAGCTGGATTGCGGCTTCACAGGGCTGAATTCCATTGTAATGGTTCGAGCTGCGACTGTCTCTGCCCCCTTTAGCGACCTCGTCTACGCGTTTCACCGGATGCCCAGCTTCCTCAGGTCATTGATGCTGTGGTAGCCATCTTTGATGATGGTTTATATAGCCCACAGTCTTGCATTGGGTTTTTTCCAATAGTTTCCTATTAGTCCTCAATTACATATCAAATAACGGTATTTAGATAGTTTTCTCACAACAAGAAGTTCTCTTATTTCACAAGTAAGAGTTTATATAACTCTAGTAAGAAAAATGCATATAAAACAACAACAAGGTTTTACATACTCTTTCATTTGATAATAACACATAAATATAGGGTTTATAAAATTCACAGATAAGGAAGCTCCTCTAGAATTATTTCGTTCTTAGGGAGAAATAGCTAGATTTTAAAAGAAAAGAAAAATACATTTATTAAAAACATTAGTATTTCAAAACACTTGCACAGAAGCATTTTTAAAAATGATTGTATCTGCATCAATAGTTATAGAGTAAAGTGCAAAAGACCTACCGGAAAATAGTGGATTCACACTCTTCAAGTGGCAGTGTTGCGAATTGTATGTATGAAAGTGGCAGTACTCGTGCAATTTCAAAAACATATTTATTCAATTTTCATTAATGGGGTCGGAATTCATAGAGAAATAGGGGTACTAAAGTCTAAAAATCCAACATTGGAATTAAAAAATGTTTTTAAAAAAATTAGATTTAAAAAAAAAAAATTCCATAAAAAATTATAAAACTTTATAAAAAATTAAAAGATTAACGAAATGAAGAGTGGAGATGGTGTTATTCAAAAAAAATTACCTTCATTTGTCTAAATACACATAGGGATTAAGGAGAGAGCACAGGTAACTTTTTTTTTCTTTGTTTTTTTTCTATATATTGGGGCTGATGTGTACTGTAGTCATTGCTGCCGGCCCAGTAGTGATGGGAGGAAGCGCAAGACTTCTCTTTTTGTATTTGTATTTACTTTGTATCACACAGCCTTGTTACAATGCTGCCACCCATCCCATGTGTTCCCTATTAAGGGTTATTAAGTATACAGGGGTGTATATAAAAAATACCCCTTTCTGTCTCATTAGAGATATCTTTGCCAGAAGCTCAAGGAAGCAGGCTAAAGGGTCAGTGTAGGACCCGCCTGGGGGGGGGTCTGCCTTGACGTTGGCAGGCGGGCATTCCCTCCAATGGCCATTGGAGCAACTAAATGACCTCCATATGTCTAAATATACATAGGGATTAAGGAGAGAGCTCACTTTTTTTCTTTGTTTTTTACTATATGTATTAGCTGATGTGGACTGTAGTCATTGCTGCCGTCCCAGGAGTGATGGGAGTGAGCGCGGGACTTTTCTTTTTGTATTTATTTTAAAAAATGACAGATTTCAAAATCATTGTTGAGTCCTTCCGGTACCATCGTTTTTAATTTGTATATCCATTTCATCTCTGTTTGGCCTATTTTTTGGATGAAGTCCCCCCCTCTCTAATCACTTTTTTTACTTTTTGGATTCCCCATTGGACTTGCATTATGGTGGTCTCTGAAGTGTAAGGATACCAGGTAAATTTTCTCTTTATGTTGTATACACGCTCACATATTCTAGTCCGCAATGGTCTAGTTGAGTGTCCTGTGTACTTAAGGCCACAAGGACAAGTGAGCATGTATACAACATTCCGAGAACTACAAGTCACACCATCTCTAATAACATAAATTTGTCCATTCGCTTCAAATTTCTTTGTAGCATTTTTTCCTATTTCCAGTTTTCTCACAAGCATTGCAATTCCCACATTTTAAAAAACCTTGATGCATATTTAAAAAATTATTTTTAGAATTAATACCTGGGGTTTCTAAAATGCCGTCTGTCAAAATGATTTTTAAGTTAGGTACCCCTCTATGTACTATCTTCCTTTTTTGAGGTAGAATGCTTCTTAGGGCTGGGTCATCTAATAGTCTGTGCCAATAATTATTGATGATGCTCCTAACTTTATTGTTTTGGCCCCCAGAGTACTGGCATATAAAAGCTACATAGTTGCTGAGTTCTTTATTCCTCGGTTTATATTTTAGTAGTTCTCCTTGGAGTGTGCATCTTTAATAGCACCTTCCATGATTTCTTCTTGGTAGCCCCGATCTCTAAAGTCTTGAATTAATTTTTTGCTTTGTTCAATGAAGGTACTCATTTCCGTGCAGTTCCTCTTCAATCTAAAAAGTTGACTCTTGGGTATGTTGCTAAGCCACGGACTATAGTGACAGCTACTGGTGTTAATTTAGCTGTTCACATCTACGGCCTTAAAGAAAGTTTTAAGGAACCTCTTGTATTGATACCTATAGTACAGCTTGAAGTGGTATAATCCCCACTCTAGAATCTGTTGGCAGTACAGGTCCTCCTCATATATATGGGGGGGAAATAATACACAAAGATAATAGTGTACACTGTGACAGTAGGGCTAAGATATTATTATTATTTTTTTAAACTACTTACATGAGGTAGAGCAAATACCGGTTTGCTCACGTACACGTCTAACGAATATATCTACTACCAGAAAGATTGCTTGCTGTATCACTATTACACCATATGCTTAGGCGGGGATTATTCTGCCCAAGCAATTTTTGTAATAATAATTATTGTAAAAGTCCTTTAAACGGCCAAAGCTCAATCCAACTGATGAAAATGAAATGTCAAGGGAGAGGTTTAGCAATTGACTTGTGGGTGAATAGAATTTTTATGCAGAATATTCAATGACCTTACAGGATTTTGAAAGGACTAGATTTACACACCAAGGTTGTTCCTGCAATAACAAATCTGGAAGCCAAAACACCAGAAATTATTTTTGAAACAGATTGAGTTCAACACTGGGAACTGGGAGCACTGGGACTGAATACAAATTATATATGCCAAAACGCATACATCCTGGTTTACCTGGAAAGCAATACTCGCTGCCTTATTACTTGTCATTTAGTGGCATGGACATCATTGTTCATTAAGTGATCTCCCACGGGTCCTGCTGAAATCATATTATTTCATTATCTTACAGAAATAAGGCTTGCATCTCGACACATCCTGCCTTTAATAGTAACATTAATAATAAACCAAATGCTGCTACATGTTTAAAATAAAATTATGTTATTTCATTGTTTGAAGTGATATTAAATTGTGTTATGGTACATTATCTAATGTGCAATACGTTTCTCTCAATAGATAGATAGAGGGAGAGATAGATAGATATAGTGAGAGACAGAGAGAGAGGGATAGATAGAGGGAGAGAGCTAGATAGATAGATAGAGAGAGAGAGAGAGACAGATTTACTATCTGTAGAAATTTGCCCATAGATAGATAGATAGATAGATAGATAGATTTCCCTGTGAAGTGTTGGACACCTGTAGTGGATGTTGAAAAGTGTCTTTCAGAAAGGGTTGGACTTACTATCTAGACTGCGACAGTGTACCTTCCCAGAAGATTACAACACTGTAATCAAGTTGACAGAAATATCAAAGTCTTCATAGACATCTTTAGAATATAAAAAATTTTATATTTGAAGATTTATCAGGTTACTAAAAGCTACTTTATATCCAAGAACACGTTTCCCAATTGGTGTTCCGTGGAACCGAACAAAATTGTGGTTTCTCAGAGATTTTCCCATCGGGTGGTCCATGTAGATAGGCCAACCAATCGGTATCCCTGAACAGGGGATGCTGGTCGCTGTAGTGTGGGATGCTGGTAGGAACTGACAGCGTGTCACTTCCTCCCAGGCACAGAGCGTGCCAGCCTCTCACCTGGAGAGAAGGCAGGAGAAGGGAGAGAGCAGTAGCCAGCCCCCGCAGCCAGCAACCAGCAGCACTTCAGCCCCAGCAACCAGCAGCACTTCAAGCAAGTCACCCTCCTGCAGATAATAGGTATCCTTACAGGAGCGTGACTGCAAATATAAACAATATAACCTGTGTGAGTGTTTATGTATCTGTGTGTGTGTGTAACTGTGTGTCAGTGCATGTATCTGTGTGTCAATGTGTGTATCTGTATCTGTGTGTCAGTGTATCTGTCAGTTTGTGTATGTATGTGCCAGTGTGTGTACCTGTGTGTCAGTGTATATGTGCCAGGATGTGTATATCTGTGTGTCAAGATGTGTATCTGAGTGTTAATGTGTGTATCTGTGGTTCAGTGTATCTGTCAGTGTGTGTATCTGCATGTGTATGTATGGGTCAGTGTGTGCATGTAGCAGTGTGTGTACATGTCAGTGTGTGTGCACAGCTGAGTGTCACTATGTAGATCTGAGGGTCAGTGTGTGCATCTGTGTATCAGTGTATCTGTCGGTGTGTATCTGAGTGTGTATGTATGTGCTAGTGTGTGTGTGTGTATCTGAGTGTGTATGTATGTCAGTGTGTGGATCTGTGTGTCAGTGTGTATGTGCCAGTGTGTGTATGTACCGAGTGTGTACATGTCAATGTGTGTATCTGTGTGCGTATGTAAGTGCCAGTGTGTGTATCTGAGTGTGTATGTATGTCAGTCTGTGGATCTGTGTGTCAGTGTGTATGTGCCAGTGTGTCTATGTACCAAGTGTGTACATGTCAATGTGTGTATCTGAGTGCGTATGTATGTGTCAGTGTGTATATGCCAGTTTGTTTGTGCCAGTGTGTGTGTGTACCTGTCAGTGTGTGTGTACATGTGTGTCTGTGTATTTGCCAGTGTGTATAGCTGTGTGTCAATATGTATATCTGAGTGTGTATGTATGTATGTGCCAGTGTGTGTCTATGTACCAGTGTGTGTATCTGAGTGTGTATGTATGTCAGTGTGTGGATCTGTGTGTCAGTGTGTATGTGCCAGTTTGTACATGTCAGTGTGTGTATCTGAGTGCGTATGTATGTGCCAGTGTGTATCTGTGTGTCAGTGTGTATGTGCCAGTTTGTTTGTGCCAGTGTGTCTGTGTATTTGCCAGTGTGTGTGCATATGTGTGTCACTGTATCTGTCAGTGTGTGCATATGAGTGTGCATGTCAACACATATACACACACTGGCACATACACACTCAGATACATACACTGACACACAGATACACACTGGCACATACACAGAGATACACAAATTGACACTCAGATACACATCTTGACACACAGATACACTGACACATACACACTGACAGATACACACACTGGCATATACACACTGCAAGATACACACAGATATATATGTTTATGTGCCAGTGTGTGTACCTGTCAGTGTGTATGTGCCAATGTGTTTATCTGTGTGTCAAGATGTGTATCTAAGTGTCAATGTGTGTATGTGCCAGTGTGTATCTGCCAGTGTGTGTATTTGAGTGTGTATATATGTGTATCTGTGTGTGTATCTGAGTGTGTGTCAGTGGGTATCTGTGTGTCCATGTGTTTCTATGTGTATTTCTGTTTGTTAATGTGTATGTATAAGTGTGTATGTGCAGACATCCCAGCAATCAAAGACCAATGCAACATGCAATCACACCCCTGCAAACACAAACATAACATACAAAGACAACCCTGAACTCCAACTCTAAAATGATATACTAACACTAAAACACACCCTTCACTCAAAATCCAACACTACATCATAACACACCACTGCACGTATATGCAAGTATAACATACAAACACACCCTGTATGAAAATGCTAACATTACAGGGAGTGCAGAATTATTAGGCAAGTTGTATTTTTGAGGATTAATTTTATTATTGAACAACAACCATGTTCTCAATGAACCCAAAAAACTCATTAATATCAAAGCTGAATATTTTTGGAAGTAGTTTTTAGTTTGTATTTAGTTATAGCTATGTTAGGGGGATATCTGTGTGTGCAGGTGACTATTACTGTGCATAATTATTAGGCAACTTAACAAAAAACAAATATATACCCATTTCAATTATTTATTATTACCAGTGAAACCAATATAACATCTCAACATTCACAAATATACATTTCTGACATTCAAAACAAAACAAAAACAAATCAGTGACCAATATAGCCACCTTTCTTTGCAAGGACACTCAAAAGCCTGCCATCCATGGATTCTGTCAGTGTTTTGATCTGTTCACCATCAACATTGCGTGCAGCCATTCCTGCCACTGCGGCACACTGGACGTGGGACCATCTCAGACCAGATGAGGCTCAGATCCGTAAACAGCACGAAACGACACGCCAAGTTGTGCTTGATCGAATGTATGAGATCTACTGACCGTCGCCGTCCAATATCGTACCCACCCGCATGCACTACTACAGTTACAGGTCTTGACATGCAGCGACTAAGCTGAACCAGTTCTGAATACAAGCGTTCCCAATGCAAACCCCGAATACCCCTCCGACGTACCTGGGCTACGTCAGGAGAGAACCCGAGGTTAAGGCCATATGGTCTATCCCCCGCCTGCCTAGCCGCCCAATAAATGAACGAGTGTCCCACGATGCATACAAAGCGAGGCACCACACCTATAATCATAACAGAACAAAAACAACATGAGCTGAGCAAACCCCCTTACAATAAGTGAGGATGCACATACATTTGAAAGCGCCCTGACTGCCAGCGCCCCAAACACTTAAGTGCCTCCGAGGAGAGTCCCATCAAGCTAGCCTGCATAGCAGCCCCTAGCCGAAAGGAGTAAGTTGTGTAACTACCCAGAGACAAACCGATACCTACCACGCAGGACCGTAGAATTCTGGAAAATTGAAATCGGCTTAGTGAAGATCTTGATGTAGGAGAAGGGATCCTCCTCCCGCCCCATATACTACCAGGAACTCAAGGAGTAACAGAACCGGACAAAATGGGCCTCCCATAGGCCCAACCGGAACTCGCGCACCCATTCCCTCCCGATCTGTCTTAGAGCAATGAATGACCAGTATCATGCCGCTCTCAGATACCAACATGTCCGCCAGAAGCAGAAGAGACTGAACCCAGGTACTGGGAGCCACCAGCTTCCCTACTCGCAGAGCCCCTAAAAAGTGATTCCAATAAGGCCAGCGTCGCCTCCAACCTAACTGCATTCGAGGAAGTATCCCTGTAAGCCCCGATATCCCACCACCTACGCCACATGGTGGCATAAGTCTTCCATGAAGACTGTGATAAGGACCCCAACACCAAATGCCTCAAATGTCGTAAACCAGGGCGTGATACGGATAAAATGAAAAGGCTGCATAACCAACGGTCGACAAGGATAGCCGCCTGCAAAAACCCTTCCCGTGGATAAAACCCCACATGCAAAATTTAAATGCCCTAACAAGACCTGCAACTGACGAAACTGAACTTTCTTCGCCCCTTTAATAGAGTCCACCAGTCAAAGCAATTGAACCAGTTTCTCCTCCGGGAGACGAAAAACCATTACCTGAGAATCCACTTCCATCCCCAGATATGACAGAACCTTAACTGGCCCCACCATCTTCTCCCCCGCCACTGGGACCCATCATAAAGTCTTCAAGAACACTTCATAGTCCTCCAACTCCCGTGGACCCACACATAAAAAATCATTCAGATAGTGAGTCAGCGATGATGTCGACGTCCGACGCTTGCGCGCCATGTGGCATGCCTGATGACCTCACTGGACCTGCTCCTTTCGCCATCTTGGCCTGCTTCTCACCGACCTCTCCAATCCAACTCTACCAGATCCTGGATACTGATGTGGTCACGGCCGGGCCTCCACTGTCATCCCGACTCATCCGCCTCCTCCGATCACCTTGCCTCAACGGGCTGTAGTATAAGCGCGAAAGAGGCCTCGATCTTCTGGCCCTCCGTCCGCTGGGTTAGTCGCTCCGACCGGTCTCAGCATCCACAGCTGGGCTAGCCACAGTTCTCACACCCGAAACCAGGGCATCGAAAGCACTCTGGGCATCGAAAGCACTCTGGCCGTGCGACTCCAGGTAGGACTGCAGGAGTCTCTGCAGATCAGTCTCTGGGGCTATGCGTGCAGCCATATAATGGGGAAAGGAGAAAGAGACAGCAAGCATGGGAAAGGGAATACTGCTGGGAATTGTATTGAAATAAAGGGAGTTGTTTGCTTAGTTCACAGAGTACAGTCAGCCAGAAAACAGTCAGGGGCCCTTAACTGATCCTCCCGACTGATAAGTCTCCTCCCTCTCCCTCTCCTTCTCCCTCTCCCTCTTCCTCTCCACAAAACCCTTTGCAACAGGTATTTCACTTTTAAGCCAGCCCAACATCCTGGGCAGCAGTCATGCTCCCCCTTCCCTAGTTGTCCAAGGAAAAACTTTACGCTCTGTTAATTAAAGGGTTAGTGCTGTGGCACAATTTTTTGGGGGGTTCCACGATGTTGATACACTATGTCAAAGGGTTCCACGGGAAAAATTAATTGGGAACCCCTGCTTTATACTATATGTTGTGTACTATTAGGGGTTTGTATTTAGTAGAGTTTATCCATTAATGCCCTTATCTGTATAATCTTTGTGTGATTATATTTATTATTATTTTTTTTTTTTTATTTATATAGCGCCAGATATTTTGACTGATTTTTATTGCATTTAAATGTGTTTTTATTAAAAATTGCATTATTCTTATTGTGGACATTTTGTACTCCCAATAACTTTTTTTTACTGTGATAACAAAATATGTATTCTATTGCATTTGTATATTTTACTTGAAAATGGGAGAAATGTCAAAGTTTTCTTTCTTGTAAGACATTTTTATCATTGAGTAATGAAAAAAAATAATTAAAAGATCTGTATTTTTAGATTCAAATGTCTCCGTGGGGATCTGTTTAATGTGGAGGTCTGTTATGGGCATTTGGGTAAAATTTGGTTCATGGATTGCAGGATAAAACTTACCAGGAAAGGTTAAAGGATCTTAACATGTATAGTTTGGAGGAAAGACGAGACAGGGGGGATATGATAGAAACATTTAAATACATAAAGGGAATCAACACAGTAAAGGAGGAGACTATATTTAAAAGAAGAAAAACTTCCACAACAAGAGGACATAGTCTTAAATTAGAGGGACAAATGTTTAAAAATGATATCAGGAAGTATTACTTTACTGAGAGGGTAGTGGATGCATGGAATAGCCTTCCCGCTGGAGTGGTAGAGGTTAACACAGTAAAGGAGTTTAAGCATGCGTAGGATAGGCATAAGGCTATCCTAACTATAAGATAAGGCTAGGGACTAATGAAAGTATTTAGAAAATTGGGCAGACTAGATGGGCCGAATGGTTCTTATCTGCTGTCACATTCTATGTTTCTGTGTTAAAAATGGTTAAAGGACCACTCTAGGCACCCAGACCACTTCAGCTTAATGAAGTGGTCTGGGTGCCAGGTCCAGCTAGGGTTAACCCATTTTTTCATAAACATAGCAGTTTCAGAGAAACTGCTATGTTTATGAATGGGTTAAGCCTTCCCCCTAATCCTCTAGTGGCTGTCTCATTGACGGCCACTAGAGGCGCTTGCGTGCTTCTCACTGTGATTTTCACAGTGAGAGCACGCCAGCGTCCATAGGAAAGCATTATGAATGCTTTCCTATGTGACCGGCTGAATGCGCGCGCAGCTCTTGCCGCGCGTGCGCATTCAGCCGACGGGGAGGAGAAGAGGAGGATCGGAGGAGGAGAGCTCTCCGCCCAGCGCTGGAAAAAGGTAAGTTTTACCCCTTTTCCCCTTCCAGAGCCGGGCGGGAGGGGGACCCTGAGGGTGGGGGCACCCTCAGGGCACTATAGTGCCAGGAAAACGAGTATGTTTTCCTGGCACTATAGTGGTCCTTTAAACTGAGCTAGAATTGTATTCGCTTTTCTCTAATTTTCTTTTCTATATAAGCCGAACACTATCACATACTTGTCCTAATGATGTATATTATACTTGAATAATTACTCTGCTTTTTGGCTTTGTAACTTTCGCTAATTTTTTTAATAAGCAGTATATACGATTAGATAAATAGTGGCTTCAGATTCAGCAGTAGATTAATGGAATGTTCTATTAAGACAAACGACAACAACAGCAGGATTTTAAAAAAAAATTTTTATTTTTTAATCCTGCTTCCCGTCACCATCATTTTTATCTTACAAAAATACTCTGAGGGATTGGAGTTTACTATATTTGCAGAATGGAGCTCTGAGCCTTTTTGGTACTGTTTTCCCATGTGCCGCTTGGTGATTTGAAATTCAGCGAAGCTACTCTGAGATCTAGTAACTTCTCTGTGCGCACCATCTGGGAACCAGCTTTTAGGACCTCGGCCTTTACTTTTTCCCTTGGATCGAACATCTCATATCAAAACGCATGTCTTTGCTTTTATGATTTTAATTTTGATTTACCTTTTATTTTGGTTTGTATTTACATCCTTTTCTTCTTAGAAACAAACAAAATTAAGCCCTTTGCTCAAACTCCCACTACTCCTGGGCGGCAGCAATGGCTATAAATCCCTATGCACATTTAAACTGGAGGTTTTTAGCATCAGTCCAATGACCATTAAAGTGTCTCACTAGAGATTTTGTCCTCTAGCTGAAAGCAGCAAGGCGAATTGTTAGTGTAGGTTACTTGATGGGGCAGGTGAACGTATATAGAGATTTGGGATAGTGTGCAGGTTACCTTTTTTTAATTATTATTTGCTTTCCAAGAATAGAGGGAGTTTGAGGTTTAAATATCAGGCTTAATTTTGTGTGTTCCCTATTTAAAGTTAAAGGAACACTATAGCCACCAAAACTACTTTAGCTTAATAAAGCTGTTTTTGTGTATATATCATGTCTCCGAAGTCTCACTGCTTAATTCTCTGCCATTTAGGAGTTAAATCACTTTTGTTTCTGTTTATGCAGCCCTAGCCACACCTCCCCTGGCTGTAACTGACACAGCCTGCATGAAACAAATAAAATGGTTTAATTTTCAATCAGAAGCTGTAACTAAACTGAAAACTAAAAGTTTTTTTATCTCCTGCTCTGTAAATCAAACTTTAATCACACACAGGAGGTTCCTGCAGGGTCTAGCAAGCTATTAGCAGAGCAGGAGTTAAACAATTCTAAATTAAACTGAATTAGCAATAAAGGAAGTATCAACATAGATGACTCTTTACAGGAAGTATTTAGAGAAGGCTGTGTAAGTCACATGCAGGGAGGTGTAGGACTGCATAAACAAAGTGATTTAACTCCTAAATGGCACAGTATTGAGCAATGAGACTGCAGGGGCATTATCTAAACACCAAAACTGCGTCATTAAGCTAAAGTTGTTTTGGTGACTATGGTGTCCTTTTAATAAGTGTTTAGAAACATACCCTTCTCTGTCTCATTAGAGATTTTGCCTTTTAGCTGAAATCAGCAAGGTGAATTGTTATTTTATTTCTCACCTAAGAGGTTTACCTTGACGTGGCAGGTGAACTTACACTTGAATAACCACTGAATGGCTAGGTTGATTCTGGTTCCATGTTTAGAATATATTTGAAAATTTGATACATACAATCTGTATGCCTGTAACTGATATCCTAATAGCCTGATTCCTTCTTTTCCAAACAAATTTCTGAGTTATGTTCATTTAAGCTGCTTTGACCTATTTATGAAATACATGCCTTCTAACCTGCCTCAAGGACTACCTTGCCCTAAATTAACTCTGTTCCAGTTAACCTTAATTTAGTTAAATTTTATCTATAGACTAACCTACAACTGTCAATCCAATCATGGCTCCTACTCCAAATACAGTCATTAGTAATGTGGTCATTGGCAGCTGCTGGGCAGGGCCGTCTTTAACGCAGGGCAAACGGGGCAGCTGCCCCGGGCCCAGTTACTCCTGTGGGGCCCAAAGCAGCTGCCCTGTGGGCCCTGCTGCCCTCAACTATTTATTTTTTCCCCCAATGGGACCCTTTTGGAGTTGGTGACATGCACACTAAGGAGGCCCAACGGGTGGCCCATGCAGGAAGACCCAACCGGTGGGCATCTGTAAGTGTTGGGGCCCACTGCTTTTCGACAGCGCTGACAGCTGGAGGCAGGCAAGGAGGCAGAGTGGACAGGGGCTGGGCTGGGAGAGCCAGTTGCTAACCCCCAACAGCCTCAGCTACAACTCTGGACACCAGGGAAGCCACACTGCAAGATAGGAAACTGGAGGGTGAGTTTAAAAGTGTAAATTTTGTGTGTGTGTGTGTGTGTGTGTGTGTGTGTGTGCCAGTGTATGCCAGTGTGTGTGTCAGTATGTCTGCCAGTGTGTGTGTGTGTGTCAGTATGTCTGTCAGTATATGTGTGTGTGTGTCTGTGTCAATATGTCTGCCAGTGTATGTGTCTGTGTGTCAGCATGTCTGTCAGTATATGCCTGTGTGTGTCGGTATGTCTGTCAGTATATGTGTGTCAGGATATCTGTCAGTTTATGTGTCTGTGTGTGTCAGTATGTCTGTCAGTGGATGCGTCTGTGTGTCAGCATGTCTGTATGTGTGTGTCAGTATGATTGTCAGTATGCGTCTGTGTATGTCAGTATGTATGTGTGTGTGTGTTAGTATGTCTGTCAGTGTATGTATCTGTGTGTGTCAGTATGTCTGTCAGTGCATGTGTCTCTATGTCTGTCAGTGGATTTGTCTGTGTGTGTCAGTATATCTGTCAGTGTATATATGTGTGTCAGTATGTCTGTCTGTGTATGTGTCAGTATGTCTGTGTGTGTGTGCATGTGTCTGAATGTGTGTCAATATGTCTGTCAGTATATATGTGTGTGTCAGAGTCTGTGTGTGTGTTGGTATGTCTGTCAGTATGTGTGTCTGTCAGTATGTCAGTGTGTGTGTCAGTATGTCTGTATGTGTCTGTGAATGTATCAGCATGTCTGTCAGTAAATATATCTGTGTCAGTGTATATGTCTGTGTATGTCTTGAACCTTTCTACTTTAGTTCCCCCACTGCTTGGGGTGAAGGTGTGATTGCATGCCAGGGACTGGGGAGGGGGGCATAGTCCAGGGAGCCCAAGAAAATGCTTTCCCCGGGTCTCATTAATATTATAGAAGGCCCTGCTGCAGGGCACTCCTCGCAGTTTAGCTTCTCACCTCGCTCCTGTCCTTTCATGGACATAGAATTTATACAAAATCTTACACCGTTTAATTTAGTTGAATAATGTAAGATTGATTTCAGCAATAATCATGCTGCCACACGACAGCAATGTGAAAGCTGTATTTACCTAAATCTGGATGAGGTATTGGGAGTTCAAAGGTGTGAACTGAATAGCAAATAGTTTTATACGCTTTCCAATTTTTCAGTTACATGTAAAATGAATAAAAGGATAATATTATAGGAAAAAAATCTTTGTATTAGAACAATAAATACAACTAATAAAACACTGATCATATACTGAAATATAAGAACTGTGCAACTTGGGAAAGTCTTCAAATACTTAAGAAATGCATTGGGATATAAAATTACTTTTATCTGGATTAAGTAAATGAAAGATACAGTCTCTAAACCAATCAACGTCTGGGCTCCAAGGATTTTCTTTGTGAGCACACAGGAGTCATTAAAAGTATATTGGATTGAAGGAGGATTGTCCACATTCACAAATCTTCCATATATCAGAACAACTCCAATAATGCAGCAGATTTCTGTTGAATTCCTTTTCAGTTCCTAGTGGGAGGGGCCTACTGTGATTGACTAGCTTACACCTCCTCTTTAGAACATTGGTTTTACAGCTGGATACCTCGACGATTGTGATTCTGGTTTCCAATCTGGTTGGAAAAAGTGAATATTAAAAGTCCGTGCCCAGTTAGCAAAAACTTTCTTCTCTGTAATAAAACGGTGATGACTTCCTTTCCGTCCACGCTCATGCGAAATATACATGGTGCATTCATCGGGTCCCATTGCCTCATAGTAATGATAAGGAACAGATGTATGGTTTGGGGCCCTGTAGAAAGACACAAGCATATAAGTGGTTCTGAATATTACATGCTCAGCTTTTACAAATTTGAAAATGCAATACAGTTTTTTAATAAAAGAAAATGTAAAAAAATGGCCAGGGGCCTTTTGTGAATCTGTACATTTTTATTAAAAAAAAGCCAGAGTGAAGAGCACAAGCTGTTACTTGATAAAATCTATAAGTATAATTCTCAACCCAGATTTTATATTCTGCTTCTGTGTATCTTTATAGTTTCAATCATCTTTTGATATAACTTGTTTCAATTGGGTCCCTAATTCATTCAAAAAGAAAAAAAATGGAAATATTGTTTTCTTTTTATCATATATATATTTTATTATTATTATTTTGCAGGGAACCTTTCATTCTTGCAAAAATAAAAATCTATTCAAGCAGCCTGCATCTCCCTCCACAGATAGATATTTTATTTCGCCATCATAAATATTATATATCAGTGTTTGCGTACGTGGAATATAGCTTCAATAAACGGCGACAACCTTGAAGAACAGTTGAGTACAATGTTTTGTTTCTCCAAATAATATAAATCACATAATACAGAAAAATGCATTTGTATGAAATGTAAGTCTATACATCATTGAAGAGGTGAAAGAAATATACGTGTGCCTGGTTTTGCTGACGCTGCATATAAAGTGACTATTTTATGGTTGTGATACAGTTCAGTACAGATTGCTAGTATTTACACATATGACACACAGCTGAAGAGCGAATCCCTAAAGGTCTCAAACAGTAATGACAAACTTCATCTCAAATAGTACTTTATATAAAGTATTGACGCGCATGCACTTTGGTTGACATGAGTCTTTTTATACATATTTTATTATATGAGTGATGATTGACAAGCTGTGTGGGCGAGCTGATGGGGTCAATTCCAAGCTAGAACTAATTCAAATCTAAAGGCAAAACTCAGGTTAGAAATTCAAAGATGTGATGACAGATAAGTTGGAGGATTTTTTTTCAAATCCGCTATTTTACTACGAACGCTGCCATTTAGTTTTCATTTTGCTACAACTCGAACTTTGTATATAGACCCCTGAGAGATGTGTGAATGAATGATGAACGCACTGTGTGTGGACCAGAATAAGTGCTATTTAAACAAGTAATACTATATCTGAAACACTAAGGGAGACAAACTTAAAAAAGAAGATTTTTTGCAAATAATTACTGCAATATTTTCATTTATCACTAGCAGCAAGTTACTAGCCAAACTTTGAGGAGTTAGTCATATTTTATTATTTATTATTTTTCATGTTAAAACTACACAAGAATGGTTTAATTTTCATTCTTCTTGTAATAATTAAGTAACAAGTCAGCAATCACTAAAACTAGTTAGCATCTACCGGGAGTTACCGCATATTACATTTTGGATTGACCTCTAACTGTGAGACGGTGACAATGTGCTCCTTGTACTGTAACCACTACAGCGGGATACAATTTTTTTTTATATATTTAAGGACTAAAACCCATCTATAAGCATTGTCATTCATTTACAGTTAATGCCGGTGAAATTTGACAAGTCAGGTTTCCAGAAACACTAAGGTAATTTTGCTCAGACAATCGCAGATGTAGTGTGCTCGAACTGAATTTTTTTTTTTTTTATAGAGTCCTGGAGGAGTTATGGTGGCAATTAATTGGAAAATTAGCTCTTTTCTTGACACATGTCCAGCTTGCAACATGGTAAATGTGGAGTGGTGGTCGGTATCAATGGAGGCAGACAATGCAGATAATGACCATGACAAGCATGGAAATGAGCCTTAAGTGTTCTCTTAACATACTAATTTGTACAAGTGATATTTTGTATGTGCATTTTTCTTTACTATATATCACAGTAAAATAGTTTTATGCAATATAGTTTTTGATGGTTGACGCAAAAACAAGTAAATTTATTTGAAATAAACAATATTACAGCTTTTTTTCCACACTCCATTTTTTATTATTATTTTATGCAATTGATTATTACATACTGAGGGGCGGTGCCTGACAGCCGAGATGGCCGGTTGCATGTCCTAGGAGCTCTTACAACAAATGGCAAATATGAGCTGAAACCGAGCAACACTATTACGTTGGAGGCACAAAGTGACCGGGAATAGACACAGAGCAACATGACAAACGAAACGGTACCTGTCCGGCACCAGTGCACCGAGGAAAAACCTCCATCGGCCATGCGGCCTAAACCAGAGCAAAGCCTGAGGTCCGGGAGAGGCAGCCAATCTCCCAGCACGGGACGAGCACACAAGCAAGTATCTACTACAGCCTTGCTACCCTCCCCTCTGGACCGGTGAGTGACATCCCGGTCCTTGCTGCCTAAACCAGAGCAAAGCCTGAGGTCCGGGAGAGGCGGCCAATCTCCCGGCACGGGACGAGCACACAAGCAAGTGTCTACTACAGCCCTGCTAACCCCCCTCTGGACCGGTGGGGGACATCCCAGTTCCTTGCTGGGGGCGACCACCCCCACACTACCGCCTAACCAAGCGACTAAACCTCCAGCCAAACGAGACAAACCGAGCCCAGCCAAGATGACCCAACGAACACCTATTAAGCCGCCCAGGCACACACTGGAGTTCATTGGCCGGCTATGCACCTATCTCTGGGCGAAGCTCAAAAACAGGAGACAGACCTACAAGTTGGCGGTGAGAGAAGCAAAGGCATGGATACGCCCGGCTACCCGATGCCACCTGCAGGAGTACCCACCTAGTAACTCCCGAGCGGCCTCCAGATGGAAACGAAGCCGAGGATCAACATGGCGGGAAAAGGCGCCGGGGCCCTCGGACAGCAATGCTCATGACCCCAAGCCCCAGAATAGGACCAACCGACACACCCGTCCAACCTACCAATCAGCGGCACTAACAACTCTGAACCAGCACAGCGTAAACCCTCGCAATGCTCACAAAGCCTGCTACGACGCTGACCAGCCCCATGGGCCGCATCCCTGGGATGCGTGGGAACAGCTCCCGGCTGCACCACCGATGGAAGCACCTGCTGGAAATGCACTGCGACAGCTCACCAGGAGGCTTGCACACCTTCTGCCACGTGGGGGCATCGGCTGAGAAGGGCCATTTGGCATGACTCATGGGACTTTTGGTTACTATACCTATCAATGGGAAACATTGGGACTGACGCCGGGGGAAGCCATGGTCACAGAGGGGCTGCCTATGGGGACTAAACATTAAGGCATGTCAGACTCACTGCTTGGCATTTTTTCATTAGAAGGCACATGCCTGGATAATTTAACGCTAAGACATAACAGTTTTGAATATTTGTTGTTTTGTTTTCTTTAATTTGCTTCAGGTTCAGAGAAGCCTCCCATTTTACTGCATTGTAATAGCTTTAAACATACGGGAGTATCTCCTGAAATATGAGTAACTAATATGTCTCTACATGTTCCTAGCCTGGTAGCCACTGACACCCTATCTGCCTTCCTCCCTAGCCCGCTTACCCAACACTAAAGGCCCCTATGCACTAGCGCAGATCGTGTGCTGTTCTCTGCTGTTTAGCTATAGCACTATATACGACAACACGCTAGAATGAATGCTCACCCAAGCTGTGTTAGCACTGCAAGCCAGACTAGCAACGTCTCGATATCTAGAATGAATCTTCTGTTATTTCAAGTTATATTGTTTATTAGCCTGTATAATGATCTATTGAACAAAGCCTGCTTAAAATATAAAAATGTGCCTGTTAAACATATGTCCCGCATGTTACGTGAGGAAAAGCCTGTGGACTGCTTTTGGGGCACCTCAGATTGAAGAAGAAGTATTTTAGTGATTTCATGTATTGAATAAAGACAGATTTTATTTGATTATTACATAGTTCCCAGTGCCTGCTTGGCAAAAGAAGCAAGCTGGTGAATCAATAATAGTGTGTATACGTATGTACTGGTGTTTGTGCGTATATATAATCATTTAAAAATATTTAACAGTTTAATTTAAGTCTTCACTGAAAAGTACATTATAGCATAGTTAAATGGCATTACTTATAATATATTAGCAACGATTAGCTTATTACGGCAGGCATCTGAAGGTGTAAATTCTCCTTCTAATAGATTTTAAGTGTGTGTTTCACCGGACATCGATGGGGTACATTCTAGAACAGGCATAGTCAACCTTCGGCACTCCAGATCTTTTGGACGACATCTCCTAGGATGCTTTGCCAGCATTATGGGTGTAAGAGCATTATGGGGGATGTAGTACACAACATCTGGAGTGCCGAAGGTTGCCTATCCCTATTCTAGAAGACAGCAGTGCAAAATAGAGGGATGGGATAAATCCAGAAATAGCTTTAAAACTATGTAGACCCAATCACACAGAAACATTCTGGGGTATATATGAGTAATCTAACCAGAATGGCAGCCATTCAAACATGAAATTAAAATCTACACATTTTATTTTAAAACATAGTATTGCCATTCTATTTTTTTCTGGACAAAAGCTAGAATGGAATGTACAACCCGAGAGAAATGATTTATATCTAACAAATAAAGTTTTGTTTTTTTCTTAAAATAATAGGATTTAGGGTTTTGAAGGGCAAGCGGCATTGGGAATGTGTACGGCAGGGAAGAGTTAAGAGAGTTTAACAGTGGGTCATCAGGGCCTTTTAGTGTGTAAAGGGGCAAAGGGTCATCAGGGATGTGAGGTGTTAACAATGTAAGTTCTGTGAGTTCTTGGAACAGACAGAGGAGGAGAGGGGCTCGTAACCCATAAAAACTGAAGATGGCCATGCAGGAAGCGTTGGCTTCACATAATCCTTACAATGAGGCATGTACAATATTTACCCCTCATCAGTAGACACAGGAATCTATGAGGTAACACGCTTTACAAAATGTACCATGTCTCTGTGGCTGCAGATCCCTCAAAAACCACAGAAACGTCACCATTCCTTTAAAATAGCTTGGAACCGGCAGACTAGATATCCACAAGCTGCACTGTATTTTCATTTCATTGTAATTTTCCTCTGCCGACTGTGTTCCAAACAGGCTAATTTACTTTAAAATATTTATTTCCAGTACCTCTGAGACATCCTCCATATAAAGAGATATGAAAACACATTAGGTCCGACTGAATCGCTTATAATTAATAGTTACGGTTGACAAGCATTAAGAGGTTCTAATTCTGATGATGCATTGCCCGAAATAAGAGAGAATGAAAACCAGCATCACGAAAGAACGGAACTACCTGAGACATTGAGAATGGAGACGCCAATGAATCCGTACTGTAGAATGTTTGTGTCTGTTCACCAGTGCTATAACTTTCAGATCAGAATGAGATTTGATGGATCCTGGTCCATACACACTGCATTTAATTTGTTAGGCTATGCCTAAATAAATAAACAGATTTTAAGACTTCTGACAGGTTGTTTGGGTTTTTTTTTTTTTATTTAAGATTTCTGAAAGTGGTGTTTTTTCTGTGTTGATTATTTTGAATATTTTCTTCATAGTCTGGAAATATATTTTTTATGTACAGTGTATCTCAGGTGAGCGTGTTTTTTCATCCAGTGTAAATTCCACTTTAATGAGACAGTTAAAGAAGAATTTGTTAGAGCGTTCTAATTTACAGGTTTTTACCTGCAGAAATCTGGTGCTACCATACCGTACACGTTAATCCTGTCACAGAGTTCTAAGGCGATGCTCATTGTAAACCACCCAGTGCTGAGCCATGTGTTCGAAATCTTCCTGAAAGAAAAATAGCACATGCATTATTCACCTGCTGCTGTCCTAAATGGGATAAACATTACAAAAATAAGACAAAATAATATCTCCAGTAGTTTACATTTACAGACAGTGTCTCTGATAACTGAATGTAGAGTTGGTAATGCACCTAGTTTGCATATGTTTTCTGCGGATTTCTCCTGCTAAAAAAGACTGCTTATATTTACACAATATAAAAAAAATTAAATAAAAAACGTATTTTCATTCAGAGCTTTTGGGTCAGAAATTGTTACATCAATGATGTTATCAAGCTGTGGTCCACCAGTAAGAAAACCTGATGTGTTAAAGGGACACCACAGTCACCAAAACAACTTTAGCTTAATGTAGCAGTTTTGGTGCATGGATCATGTCCCTGCAGATTCATTACTCAATTCTCTACCATTTAGGAGTTAAATCACTTTGTTTATACAGCCCTAGTGACACTTTACCTGCATGTGACTTGCACAGCCTTCCTAAACACTTCCTGTAAAGAGTGATATAATGTATACACTTAATTTATTGCAAATTATGTTTAATTTAGAATTTCTTAACTCCTGACTTGTTCATAGCTTGTTAGACCCTGTAGGAGTATCCAATGAAAGTTCAATTTACAAAGCAGGGGTAAAAGTAAGTAACATCTGATTGAAAATTAAACCATTTTGTTTTCATGCAGGCTGTGTGAGTCACAGCCAATGGAGGTGTGCAAATGAAACCATTTTGTTTTCATGCAGGCTGTGTGAGTTGCATAAACAGTAACAAAAGTAATTTAACTCCTAAATGGCAGAGGATTGAGCAGTGAAACTGCAGAGGAATGATCTATACACTAAACTGCTTCATTAAGCTAAAGATGTTTTAGTGACTATAGTGTTCATGTTTATTATAAGCCAGGTTTGTAGATGCATGGTATGGCCTTCTAAAAGAGGTAGTAATGAGTTGAAATAAGACGAGTGTTGAAAAATGGCTAAATTAGACACTAAGCTTTCCTATCACAAAATAATAAGGATTAGATACAGTGATGTAAGCCTATATGGACAGATTTATTCCTGATTTTATGGCGTGAGAATTTGTTGCAAATATATTTACTGCAAACATTATTGTATAAGAAGCCACACTCTAGGAATAGTTATTATTATTATTATTATTATTATTATTATTATTATTATTATTGCCATTTATATTGCACCAACTGATTCCGTAGTTCAGTTAGTCTTTTTTTTTCAGCAGTAGTGAGGCTTAACACGGTGTAATCCAATTTACAAGCAGGTATCTTGAATATCCTCAGTATAAAAAAAGTTTGACCACTGAATACCAGATTCCAATGAGCAGAAACACATTATCTAAAGTGCCATCTATAATGCTCATTGATCTATTATCCTGGTAATTATTTTACTAGCGAGGCCCTCTTTAATAGTTATTGTTGTAGTGTGGGATTGCATTTTTCTTAGTGTGTTTTCAATTAAAAATATACATTTACTAATTAGCAATTCTTCTACACAATTCTTCCTTTTCTCCAAATTGAATTACTCTTTCAAATTGAAAAACTCTTTTAGATGCAAACACATAGATTTGGATTTGATTGACATAAACTAATTTGCCCGTCTATCCATCTGTCCCTAACTACGATTTCACTTACATCCGTTCCCTAACTAAAATTACATTCTTTGTTCTTGAGTTTGTTTCCAACTTAAGAAGCAGCAAATTCTGAGCTTTCTTCGACTTGTCTACATTATTAATATCCACCACCTCTACTGGAAGACTTCTCACCGCATCTTTTGGCTACAAATTCCTCTCCATCCAACATTAGATGGTACCCTATTGTTCTAGCTAGACTTTATAGTAGAACAATGCACATTCATAGGGTCTTTTAATTACTCTAAGGCTATTCACTCACAAAGTCTGAATTGTTTGAGAATCAATTTTTGCCTAAAATTTGTAATTCACTTTGAATTTCCATAAATTCACACCTCAGTGAATAGATGTGTGGGAATTAATTTGTGATCTCAGAGAAAATGTATAAGTCTTTAATTAGCATTTATTTCTCATGTCAATGAACTGCATAGCATATAATGTTGTATTTAATAACTTTAGAAAGATAATTGCAGGAAGTGTTGAAAAAAAAAGGAATCTGCCCGACCCACTGTCATGAAGAGAATAAAATTAAAATAAAAGCCACACTTGTAACACCTGCTTTCCTTTAATGTTGACAAACACTGCTAAATGAAGACACTGCTAAGGCTAAAATATAGTCTGATGTCTTAATGACTAATCTGCAGTAATCTGATTTAGTCTTTTTTTTCAGCGGTAGTGAGGCTTAACACGGTGTAATCCAATTTACGAGCAGGTATCTTGAATATGCTCAGTATAAAAAAAACAAGAGATCGATGCTTCATTTGGTGAAATAAAGGTCCCTGCTCTCTTCAATATCAGCAGGACCGGATAACATAGGGATTATTAAAGCTATAGCTCCATGTCAATGCTTTGTAATGAGCCCAAAGCAGCCCCACTAGTAAATGTTTATTTTTTCCCCCATTTATTTGTTATGAAATGGGCTGTAGCCGCTATAGTGGAGCTCCACTTATTACGTATCAAACTGTATTTTTTTTATTCATGAATAGCTTCCCAGTACTCAGCCTGTACTATGTGGAGGCTCCGTTTCAAGTTACATAGTTACATAGGCTGAAAAGAGACTTGTGTCCATCAAGTTCGACATTCCTCACATTTGTTTTTTGCTGTTGATCCAAAAGAAGCGCTTCTAATTTTGCAACAAACAAGGGGAAAAAAAGGAAGTTGTGTCATTGCAACCATCGCAGTCCATAACTGATATGATGTTGGATATGTAAATTTAAACACATTAAGGTTCGTCACATTTTCCGCTCCACACCTATCAAGTCCTAAATCCAGCACACAATATCAGGGAATTAAAGACTGTTGCAGTCTCCCCCAGTGGGTGGAATAAAGGAACCAGTTATCAATGTGGAATAATAAATATCCCAGTACGATTCTATCCTGCTCAATACTGGGGAATAAAGGGTCCTGTACGGTATAAACATTCCAGTACAATAGTAAAAAAAAATAGAAGTATCACAGCATCCATCGGTACTGAAAGGGTAAATGTCCAAGTAAGCTAGGGTCTAAACATCCAGCAGCCTCCGCACCAGTGCCATTAACAGCATTCTACAATTCACAATGTCGAGCTGAACACGATCATAGTTATTTACTAGAGTGAGAATTCACAGTGAATTTCATATTGTAAGCCATGGGTAGCAGAAATGGAAGCATATAGATTTGTTTTTCTAATTGATCTATTTTGACCTTAAATTTGGATTTTACTCTGAATTCTCCCTTTAGTAAATAACCCTAAAGGGATTGTGTATCATTTGGGGACAGCAATACATATACATTATATTGATGAGAGGTTTATGTAGAAACAAATCAACCATCTGAATCTGCCTATTATAAAATATTAGACTGGTTTTCTCATTTTTGCTTCAGGATAGCCTTATCCTCTTTCCGTGCATTCTCTCATTCCTTCACTTTGTTGGTTTTCAGTTCTTTCATTGAGAGTTCTGTAAAACCCTTCCTATAAAGAAGTATTTCTACATATTATCCCCCAGTCTTCCAGCCTCCAATGTCAAGTCATACCCTCTTGTTTTAGTCCTCACTATTTAACTTATATTCACAAAAAAGGTCAAATAGTTTTCTTCTTCTTCTGTCTATTAGACACATGAAAAAGGGTCAAAGGCCTGGAATATCCAAATAAGAGACCCTTCACTGCGTTATTGCATATAGTGTGAGATCATTGGTCCTATCCTTTATTCCTAATCTACCTATACATGTCTAGCAGAAATCCAATGAACTGTTTTCAAATAATCTCTGTCATAAAAGTTCAGTCGTCTCAATCTTAGTTCGGCAATTTTTTTTTTTTTTTGTTTCTTTTGTTTTTCCTACTTATTCTCTCTAGAACAGCAGAGACATTTCAAAGAAATGAAACTCTGTTGTGCCAGAAGATGGAACACAATGGAATATATTCATCCCCTTGCAGGTGCATGTTACGAAGCTGCAATCATATTCTTTTAACTGCGGCCAATTAGATGGCCTCTTTCCAATCAACTGTTCCAGCCGCTAAATACCAGCTTCCAAGGACAGATCATGCTGATGAGAAATTCCAGGGTGGTACACTCAGGGGACTGCATGTACTTTAGAGAAAACACACATAGATTGTTCATTTATACGGTTAAACTGTACCTGTCTTTCCCAGTCTCTTTCTTGAAAAGTTCATCAAACTGAAGCATCTTGTGCCGCGTAATTATATGTACCTTTAATCGAGGTAGTATCTTATTTATCAGTTGCAGGTTATTATATACCAAACCTTTTCCATCCCTCCTCATATAATTGCTGGGTCCCCAAAATATGAAGACGGTTCCTTGGCTCATGTTCAACAGTTCGTTGCGATTTCTCAGGATTCGTTGAATGCTGGAATGTGCAATAACACGTAGGCTGGTCTTGTTGCCAACATCTTGTCCATATCCCCGAGTGGGTGCATCGTTCATCCTTATCACGCACTCCGTTTGGTCAATTTTCTCCCCGAGCTTGCTCCCCAGTAGATGTCCAGAGCTGGTCACCAGCGCACAGCTCTTACAGTGCATTCTCAAGGGCTGTGAACAGAATACGCAAAATATGGTAACACAATCACGCTTATATTGCACAATCAAGTGTAATACATTCTCAAGTCTCTTTTTTATTTTTATGAACCTTAGCTGTTATTGAAGCATATTTTAAAGAGACAATGTCTATGAATACTAGCATTATAAAAATGTTACAAAAAAGAATTCAATTATTATTTTCCCCCTAAAATAGCATGACTTGTCTTTTTATTTTTAAAACCCCTCTATCACATCTACTTTTCTGTTACCTGGGTTCTATAACACAACAAAATATCCAACTATTCCCATATATTTTCAGTAAATTACTACTTCCAAGAAACTGGAAACATGTTCATAGGATTTAAAAACCAAAATAATGCTTAGCTCTTTGGTAAACGAAGAGGTAAATTAATGCACATACATAATGCAATTTATTCACTAAAGCGAAAATTCTAAGTGAATTTCAGACTTAAGATCAACTACCCGAACTGAAAGAAAATGTCAGCTATACTTTAAGTTCTGCTACTTTGGCCTAAAATTTGAAATTCACTTTAAAATCACAACAATTTATACTTTAATAAAAAAAAAAAAAACTTTGTGAGAGTTACTGGGAAACAGATTGGAGAAGTAGAGTTGTATTCTTTAAATAGACATCGATGGTAAGTGAACTAAATAGCAAAGTTTGCAGCTTGGAAGATTTTTGTATTACCTACCCTAGACTTTGGACTACATTTTACTATTTGTCAGTCAGTTAATTAAAGACCACATGGCAAACAGACAGAAAGATAATTAGAATGAAGAAATTCCTAATATCTGGATAATCATATAACTAAACCAGGAAAACTGGCTTATTTTTTTATCTGATTATTTTACTTTAATATTCAAATTTTAACATATTTTTGAGACTCCCTGCACTGTAACCTCTACAATAAGCTACAGTAGTTATGGTAGTAATAACTATAACTACTGCAGCTTATTGTAGAGGTTATTGTTCAGGCAGTCCCAAAAACTTTTTTTTTTTTTCTAAGATTTGTTGGACCCATCTCTGGGACCAATCAAAGAATATTGGATTTTTTTTTTTTTTTTTATAACTGCCACAAACTCCTTCTTCTGAAACAAGTGCTACGGAATGTACTGGCGCTATATAAATAATAAAATAATAATAATAAGGAACACTTGTTTGTGCTTACTATGTAATACCTTTGAACTCCAGAAAGACAGAATATCCTGCAAATAAAATATTCCCCCTGCTTTCTTTGTGCCCTAGCAATCGGTATCCTCCAGTGTCCTTCATTGACAAATAATTTTTACATATTCATTATTTAAGTAACGTTAAAATAGTGGAGTGATAATTTTATTTGGTTTTTTTTTGTTGTTGTTAGTCTGAACAAGAGAAAAAGGGCTTTTCAGAGTTTGTAAGAGATGTAAAACAGGGGGCCGTGTTTGTGTTATTCTGATTGTCTGTGTTTCATTACCCTTACTCTAATTGCTCAGCAACAAACACAATTGCAAAGGACCAATGTAACGCATGAAATTCACAAGGTTTCCGAGAAACTAAATCATTCCTTGATCAATATTCCTAAATAAACAGACTATACATAATCAGAGGCCAGGAGCCAAGGTGGATCGTTCTGTGTTTGTCTAGCTGTAATGTAACATTGCCTCTTTAAAGAACAATGCTCCCCCATTTGATTCATAGTGCTTCTCTCACAGACTCTGATAACAGTATTAAAGTATTTAACCAGGTAAAGGTAATGTTGCTGGTAACGTATGGCCTGGGGGCAGGTGCACAGACAATGCTCTTTGTGTGCATTGTCCTATTCATGTAGACATGTGATATATGTGTTTGACAGATCAAAGCTGCTAGAATTGCAATGTGTGTCATCACATATCTTTCTGACCTCTGCCAATATGACCAAGCACTCACAGAAATCTGAGCATGCTTGTACACTGATTTTGCTTTTTGCAACTTGATTGCTGTCAGTGAAGACCCGTTTGTGTTATGAATGACATGAGTGCTGTCTCATCCCACCTCGCGGCCACTTGAAAACACCCCCAGAAACACCATAACCACTGTATGCTAGTGACCTCGAGTGCATTTGTCCCTTGCCCCTCCCCCCTTGCAAATTAAAGCTACTAAAGTGACTATTTATGTTATATTATCTATATGTATGGAATGGTGAATACAAATAAACTTTAAATTTCTTTTAAATGGATATTATTTATGGAGCACTCGGTACACTTTCTGTTATCATGTAATGCAATAGAACAATATAAGAGATTGCATGTAGGAGTAAAAATACTAAGAAAAATCATAATAATATAACAATCACAGATAAAAAAAAAAAGATAAGCAGCTATAAACATGAAAAGATCCCTAAGTTTCAATAATGTAAAATGTTTGAACTCTGTTCCTCCCGCTATACAGTGAGGGAAAAAAATATTTGATCCCCTGCTGATTCTAAACGTTTGCCCACTGACAAAGGATCGATCAGTCTATAATTTTAATGGTAGGTGTATTTTTAAAGTGAGAGACAGAATAAAACAAAAATCTAGAAAAACGTATGTCAAAAAAGTTATAAATTGATTTGCATATCAATGAGTGAAATAAGTATTTGACCACTTTGACTTGGTGGCAAAACCCTTGTTGGCAATCATAGAGGTCACACGTTTCTTGTAGTTGGCCACCAGGTTTGAACACATCTCAGGAGGGATTTTGTTCCACTCCTTTTTGCAGATCCTCTCCAAGTCATTAAGGTTTCAAGGCTGACGTTTGGCAACTCGAACCTTCAGCTCCCTCCACAGATTTTCTATGGGATTAAGGTCTGGAGACTGGCTAGGTGACTCCAGTACCTTAGTGTGCTTGAGCCACTCCTTTGCCTTGGATGTGTGTTTTGGGTCCTTGTCATGCTAGAATACTCATCCACGACCCATTTTCAATGCCCTGGCTAAGGGAAGGAGGTTCTCACCAAAGATTTGATGGTACGTGTCCCCGTCCATCGTCCCTTTAATGTGGTGCAGTTGTCCTGTCCCCTTAGCAGAAAAATACCCCGAAAGCACAATGTTTCCACCTCCATGTTTGACAGTAGGGATGGTGTTCTTGCGGTCTTAAGCAGCATTCCTCCTTCTCCAAACACGGCGAGTTGAGTTGATACCAAAGAGCTTGATTTTGGTCTCATCTTACCACAACACTTTCACCCAGTTCTCCTCTGAATCATTCAGATGTTGGCTGGCAAACTTCAGACAGGCCTGTACATGTGCTTTCTGGAGCCAGGGGACCTTGTGGATGCTGCAGGATTTCAGTCCTTCATGGCGCAGTGTGTAACTAATTGTTTTCTTGGTGACTATGGTCCCAGCTGCCTTGAGATCATTAACAAGATCCTCCCATGTAGTTCTGGGCTGATTCCTCACTGTTCTCAAGATCATTGAAACTCAACTAGATGAGACCTTGCATGGAGCACCAGACCGAGGGAGACTGACAGTTATTTTGTGTTTCTTCCATTGGCGAATAATTGCACCAACTGTTGTCACATTCTCACTAAGCTGCTTGGTGATGGTCTTGTAGCCCATTCCAGCCTTATGCAGGTCTACAATCTTGTCCCCGACATCCTTAGACAGCTCTCTGGCTTTGGCCATGGTGGAGAGTTTGGAATCTGATTGATTGATTGCTTCTGTGGACAGGTGTCTTTTATACAGGTAACAAACTGAGATTAGGAGCACTCCCTTTAAGTGAGTGCTCCTAATCTCAGCTCGTTACCTGTATAAAAGACACCTGGGAAACAGAAATCTTTCTGATTGATAGGGGATCAAATACTTATTTCACTCATTCACATGCAAATCAATTTATAATAGACATATGCAATTCGTTTCGTTCCGAATGTACGTTCGGACGAATTTCGTGCAATTTGGACATTCGGATGCTTATGAATGTCCGAATTTCGAATTGCTGAATTGCGGAATTTCCGAACCAAACTGCCGAAGTCCCGAAGTTCCGAATTGCCGAAGTTCCGAATTTCTGAACTGCCAATTACCAAATTGGCAAATTCCGAATTTTGGAAGTGCCGAACCGAACCGAACGCCATTGGTCCTAATTGCCAAAGCAGACAAATTTTTTTACTTACTTGAATTTCCGAACCGAACCAAATCTAATTTTTCTGCCCATCCCTAATTTATAACTTTTTTGACATGCGTTTTTCTGGATTAGTTTTTTTGTTATTCTGTCTCTCACTGTTAAAATACATCTACCATTAAAATTATAGACTGATGATTTCTCTGTAATCTTCTTTTCCTGATCATTATTCATGGCAGCAATATGTTTCCACCCATATACTATAAGAATTGTGAAGCTAGATATGAAGACTGCCTGATGGGGAGGTGGTGGATATATTTATACCAATTTCAGAGTTTTATTTCCTGTCCTTTCTGCTGTGAGGGGAGGAGCTAACTCATAAGTTAATGCTGCCATATATAATGATCAGGAAAAGGAAATTACGGTAAGTAGGAAACAATTTTCCTTAATTTTAATGATGAGATTAATCTAAAATTTTTGTGTTTCTTATCTCTTAGAAACAAATGTTTGGTATCCATCAAACCCCCAAAGGTCATATTTAAGCATCATGGATGGACCATGGTCTAAAATAGGCTTCTTGTGATCTGCAAAAGAAATGGTCCATCAGGTAATAGCCAGTAAGTGTCATGGGAAGTCTGCACTTGCATTCTATTACCTGCGCCAAATCTTCAAATTAGTATATTAATGTCCATTTATTTCAACTAGCAACCTATTATCTTTAGAAATACTAATTTTTAACATCTTATCAAAAGCAGATCATTTGTTTTATTAGTTGGCGGTTTTCAATTTTCCCATCCATTTTTTAAATTAGCTTTCCCTAATTAAATTGACATTTCATTCAGTAGAGGACAAGAGCGATGTAGTTTGGAAGAAGATTTCTGAACACATCACAATCGCAGATCATTAGTAAAATCTTTAAATTCCTCTTATTCTCTTCAACAAAATGTCTGGCTTTTACCAAAATAGCTTAATATGAGCCCTGAGCCATTATCTCCGAGATCCTGCTACAAGATGTTCCAAGTGGAACCTGGAGGTCCTTTGTGCCTATAAAGAGAGATTTACTGAGCCATTTCCATTCGGCTTCCAATAAATGTGTCCAGTGAGGGATATTACTGTCAATCATTGCCTTATTGGCTTGGGTGATGTGGCACAGTCATAACATAGACATATCAGCCAGAGTAATGGTCAAATCTCAAGGAGCAATGAGTGGAGAGACAAAATATGTCTATTAAAAAAACGAACAGCGAGGTAATTTGGTGAAATCAATCATAATGATAAATATTAGTTGTGACGTAGGACAGGGACAAGTGGTTGTTTTTGTCACCTGTTTATCTAAAACGTGACACATCCTTCATATTACATTTCATTGTTCTTTGCTAAAGTGTAATAAAGTCAAGCACGGAATGTTTTCAAATCTGCACCTCTGTCGCTGCTGGGCCTCAGAAGATACAAAGTCATTTAGAAGCTTTATTGGCCTAAATGCCTTTACTGTTGTAGAATCCCATCAGTATTTATCTTGGAGGAACAAACTAAATTCAGTACAAATAAAATTCTATCTTACGTTGTGCCGCCCCCCTCCCGCACACGTTAGTTTTATTTATATTGATTTACTCTTCTCTTTTTATGTGGTATGTTAAAACACAAATACTGTAAAAACTAAAGGTTCCAAAACTGTTGAATTCAATTAATTAAAAAAAAAGTTATGTCCTATAATGCCATACACTTTTATGTACACACTGCAAAACTTAAAATTGATAAAGCTCACACGAACAGAGGTCCAAATACCTGAATGAACTCTTTGAACTTTGAATATAATTTTTTTTGATGGGGTTCATTCAAGACATTTTTATTGCGAAGCTTTAATTCTCTCAGTTTTTCTAATACTTTTCTAGGTTTTTAATATTACACGGAGCAGTATGGATGTTAAAAGCTAACACAGGAAGCGCCAATTGCTAATTTAATCATTTGTTTTGTCTACACCTCTAAGAATGATACTTGTTGATATCACATAGATTAAATTAAATATGAAATAAACATCTAGAAAGTGAATACTAACTGGTCTTTTTAGATAGTCTCTAGTCTACAAAATATATTCTTTCATACAGAGAAATCTCAAAGTTCTAGAACAGGGGTACACAAAAGGTAGATCCCCAGATGTTTTGAAACTACAGCTCCTATGTTGCTCTGTCTTTCTAAAGGCATTCTAAAGGTGTGCAAAGCATCATGGGAGTTGTATTTCTAAAACATCTGGGGATCTAACATTTATTTATTACTGGTATTTATAAAGCACCAACAGATTCCGCAGCGATGTACAATTGGTGGAGAACGTACACAGACAAATACAACATCTGGGAACCCCTGGTCTAGAAGTTAGTCTGCACAGTTTATTAGTCACAGTTTGCACCATAAATGTTTCATTTTCATTATAATAATGATGGGGAAGTAAACCACCTCACAATTAGTTAAAAAGGCTAATTAGTCTCATGATTCCCTCACAGCCCTTCCATCACTGTATGTATTATCTGCAATTTGTTAATTTTTAACTACAGAAGCTCTAATCTTACATTATATATACTTTTTTCTTTGATAATGATTCTCGGAATATTCTCTATGTTTCAGAAGTGCTGGAATAATTTATTTCAGCCTTATAAATAGCTTAGGATTCTATATACTGTTGTTTATGTGTGATACTGCAAAACAGACAGAAAAAAACAAACAAAAAAACAACAAAAGTTTAATTCCTGACTCAGCTTCAAAGGGACGGAGGACAGACTATCTGGACAAAACATGTTGACTTCTGTGGAAACAAAGGCAAAACAGTTGTCTGAGATTCACACTAACATCAAAAAACACTTAGTTGTATTGATTGCTCTGCAGAATGCACCATACAGAAGGGTCAGGCTGTGCCCAGAAACCGATTGGCACAAGGCCTAACGTACTTTTTTCCCTCATCGATGTGGCGGGCCAGTGGATTGCAAATGAAATGAAATCAATTTTAATTGACTTTACATTGTTTATTACTGAATGGGCACGGAACGCTAGGATGAATGATGTGGAGAAATGGTTGCAGCTGCCATTTTGTTAATCTCTTAAAGGACCACTATAGTGCCAGGAAAACATACTCGTTTTCCTGGCACTATAGTGCCCTGAGGGTGCCCCCACCCTCAGGGACCCCCTCCCGCCGGGCTCTGGGGAGAGGAAGGGGTTAAACTTACCTCTTTCTCCAGCGCCGGGCGGGGAGCTCTCCTCCTCCTCCTCCTCCTCCTCTCCGCCTCCTCTCCGCCTCCTCTCCGCCTCCTCTCCGCCTCCTCGGCTGAATGCGCATGCGCGGCAGGAGCTGCGCGCGCATTCAGCCAGTCTCATCGGAAAGCATTCATAATGCTTTCCTATGGACGCTGGCATCTTCTCACTGTGAAAAGCACGCAAGCGCCTCTAGCGGCTGTCAAGAGACAGCAACTGGAGGCTGGATTTACCTATTTATAAACATAGCAGTTTCTATGAAACTGCTATGTTTATAAAAAAAAAAAGGGTTAAACCTAGCTGGACCAGGCACCCAGACCACTTCATTAAGCTGAAGTGGTCTGGGTGTCTATAGTGGTCCTTTAAAAGAAGATGGCTGTCAATGTGGAGTAGCTAGCTAAATAAGTAAACACATTAACCATTAACTTTGCATTTTTATGTCCTCCACAGAGGCATAGATTAAATAAAATAAATAAACATATAGTGATTATACCAAGGATAGCTACATTAAAATGGCCTATCACAGAATTGAAAAGATACATAGGGGTTCCCCTTTCTTTATTGTATAGATGATCTCCCCTAACTCATGGGCAGCTACATTGAAGACCATAGACATTTATTCATGGGCCACTCTCTAAAAAGCTAACAGAACACCAAGGCATCATGAGAGGCATATTCACCTTAAAGGATAACTGTCACCTTAAAAATATTTTTTAATATAATAATCCTATTTCATCAAGTTTAAAAAAAAAAAAAAAAAGTTAAAATGAAGTATATGTAGAAAATAGGAAAAAACCCTTCGGCCACATCCATGCACCTTGTTTTCAAACATTGTCTGACTCAAGGTGCCTGGATGTGGCCGAAGGATTCTGTCATATACTAAAAGTAGGGATGAGGTTTTCATCACTTTTTTTAAGTATACATAATTTTAAAAAAGATCTCTGTTTCCTTTCCATACTTGATGAAATGATTAGTGCATTAAAATATTTTTGATGTGACAGGGCTGGGGAAACAGCACAGGAGTTGTATTTGTGGAACAGCTGGTGCACTCTGGCAGTGGCAGCCCACGGACTAGAGGAACCAAGATCTGTCCTTTACTGCACCTTTAACAGGCACACACAGATACATGCATTAAGGCATAGTCACAAACACAGGAATTTATACACAAACGTACAGTTAAACAGACAATAAAAATTATATAATAAAAATATAATTTTGCAGCTACCAGCCTCTCCTTGTATAGCAAATACCGATGCGGGAGAGTGCGCAGCAAGTTAATTGGCCCATAGAAACTGAAATAATTCTCCAACTATGTCCTTCACCCCATCCACCTCTATAATGATTTAGCTTGTGGGTTGGATCATCTCGTGTAACTTAAAGACAGATAAAGTTTATTACATGTGAAAACCCTGCTCTGGATCCAACTGCAACAAGCGATCATCAATTTAGATAAGGCTCTGCACAGCGAGGCTGTGACAGGTGGCACTGCAAAGTCACCAGAAGAGGACATATTCGCTGTGAAGCATGTGGCCATAATTATTAACCCCTCAGGTTCCAGGGTTGTGTAAGAAACACAAGTTAATCCTGGAAGACTTAAAACAGACTTGTAATTCACTAAACACCAGATTTTGTTGAATGGACAAAACCCAGTAAAAATTCTGAATTCTGAATGGAATGATAGTTTTCATATTTACCAAAACTAATTCCAGTTGCAATTCGGCAAGCCAAATTGAATCTTCATCAATTGTCCGGATGCATTTAGGATGCAGTTTAAAATCACTGCCTATTGCACCTGAACCCTTTGCAAAGTATAGGGAATAGAATTTTTTTACAAAGCACCGATTTTAAAATATATTGGGTCCGAATTATGCCAATATTACTACAAGGGATGCTTCTAACCTGCCTCATTCCAAGCGGTGGGTAGGGGCATATCTACTAAACATTGTACAATGAATGCCTGCTCACTGTGAATATAAACTAGTGATATAATGCATATAATTAACAATATAATTATTTTGTTTATTCTTTTGGATTGCCCCTGTTTTTGCTTACACTTAAATTACTTTTAAAACAATAAAAAAAGAAAACTAATAATTAAACACAAACAAGAAAACTAGACACACCGCTCCTCAGGGTGGGGGACTTTAAATGAAATAAGGGAGGTGTACAAATCACTGTCTACTCCACTGTTCCCTCATATGACTAGTGGGTGGGGGCTACCTATTAAACAGGGGGGACCTATTCCCCCTTCCCCCCAGAAGTGGTGGGTGGGCGCTAAAATTAAAATAACAGGTCGGAACCCATGTGCGGTGGGTTGGCACTATTAGCTTAATAGCAGAGGACAAAATATCCTGGGAGTATTTCCATGGTCTAAATCTCAAGAGAACTGCTTGTCAGAGCTATTTTCCCCCCTTGAAACCTCACTTTTCTCTGAGGCTTTATTAGTAGTGTCTGTATATTATGGATTTTAATTTGGGACTTTTTTGGGACTAAAGACAAGCAGATTTAAAAGGAATAATAACGTCTGATGGTAAGCATAATCTTTTATTTTACAGGTATTTGTTTTATTGATACCTTCACGATTATTGGATGATGGTTGTACGTGGGGTGTGTTTGTTTTAATGGGGAGTGGATAGAATTTTGGGTATCACTGCCACCCAGGGAGGGACATTGGCATGTCCACCGACGTTGTCCTCCCCTCATTCCGTCCTCCCTGACCTCTCTACCCCTTCTGCGAGCAGGATTAAGTTCAGCCAAAGAGGATGGGGACGAGGAGAGAAATTGGACTCAGCGATGAAACAAAGATACATTTTAGCGTTTCTTTTATTTCTTTTTTTTTGAAGTGGGAGGAAGATGCGGACCACCTCAGTATGAAAACACAGTTTTTTTGGTTGGAGTAAATCTTTAATTATAGCCCCAAATCTGCTAGTGCTGCCAGCAAGCAAATAGCGGACATTTTTAAAATCTGGGTCTGGATTTAAAGCATTCAGACCTGAATTTTAACAACCTGGATCCGGAATTCAGTTGTTCGGCAGCGTTCAATCCATCTTAAATCAGGACCATATTCAAGTTAATTCGGAGCCTTCTCTGCAAATTCCAGACATTGTTCGGTAGTGTGAACATTCCAAATGGCCCCGTACACAGCCAGACGGTTTTACACCATTCAAAAGTATCCATCACTTATGAGCCATTTTATTCTACTATATCCCATCGCTCACCGACCATCCATATCTACAGGGAGTGCAGAATTATTAGGCAAATGAGTATTTTGACCACATCATCCTCTTCATGCATGTTGTCTTACTCCAAGCTGTATAGGCTCGAAAGCCTACTACCAATTAAGCATATTAGGTGATGTGCATCTCTGTAATGAGAAGGGGTGTGGTCTAATGACATCAACACCCTATATCAGGTGTGCATAATTATTAGGCAACTTCCTTTCCTTTGGCAAAATGGGTCAAAAGAAGGACTTGACAGGCTCAGAAAAGTCAAAAATAGTGAGATATCTTGCAGAGGGATGCAGCACTCTTAAAATTGCAAAGCTTCTGAAGCGTGATCATCGAACAATCAAGCGTTTCATTCAAAATAGTCAACAGGGTCGCAAGAAGCGTGTGGAAAAACCAAGGCGCAAAATAACTGCCCATGAACTGAGAAAAGTCAAGCGTGCAGCTGCCACGATGCCACTTGCCACCAGTTTGGCCATATTTCAGAGCTGCAACATCACTGGAGTGCCCAAAAGCACAAGGTGTGCAATACTCAGAGACATGGCCAAGGTAAGAAAGGCTGAAAGACGACCACCACTGAACAAGACACACAAGCTGAAACGTCAAGACTGGGCCAAGAAATATCTCAAGACTGATTTTTCTAAGGTTTTATGGACTGATGAAATGAGAGTGAGTCTTGATGGGCCAGATGGATGGGCCCGTGGCTGGATTGGTAAAGGGCAGAGAGCTCCAGTCCGACTCAGACGCCAGCAAGGTGGAGGTGGAGTACTGGTTTGGGCTGGTATCATCAAAGATGAGCTTGTGGGGCCTTTTCGGGTTGAGGATGGAGTCAAGCTCAACTCCCAGTCCTACTGCCAGTTCCTGGAAGACACCTTCTTCAAGCAGTGGTACAGAAGAAGTCTGCATCCTTCAAGAAAAACATGATTTTCATGCAGGACAATGCTCCATCACACGCGTCCAAGTACTCCACAGCGTGGCTGGCAAGAAAGGGTATAAAAGAAGGAAATCTAATGACATGGCCTCCTTGTTCACCTGATCTGAACCCTATTGAGAACCTGTGGTCCATCATCAAATGTGAGATTTACAAGGAGGGAAAACAGTACACCTCTCTGAACAGTGTCTGGGAGGCTGTGGTTGCTGCTGCACGCAATGTTGATGGTGAACAGATCAAAACACTGACAGAATCCATGGATGGCAGGCTTTTGAGTGTCCTTGCAAAGAAAGGTGGCTATATTGGTCACTGATTTGTTTTTGTTTTGTTTTTGAATGTCAGAAATGTATATTTGTGAATGTTGAGATGTTATATTGGTTTCACTGGTAATAATAAATAATTGAAATGGGTATATATTTGTTTTTTGTTAAGTTGCCTAATAATTATGCACAGTAATAGTCACCTGCACACACAGATATCCCCCTAACATAGCTATAACTAAAAACAAACTAAAAACTACTTCCAAAAATATTCAGCTTTGATATTAATGAGTTTTTTGGGTTCATTGAGAACATGGTTGTTGTTCAATAATAAAATTAATCCTCAAAAATACAACTTGCCTAATAATTCTGCACTCCCTGTATATACACATTTGAAGAAAACATCCATCATTACCTAGCTACACATACTAAAAAACATTAGTTTTTCTTAAAAGTAATAAACTGAGTTACTAATAAAACAAACTTCAAAACTCAAAGAGCCTTTTCAGCTACTGATAAATATACTTAAAATAAATTATAATCTTCATCTTAAACCAAGTAAAGTATTTGAAACTGGCTCAATAGTGCAGGTAGGGACCTAAAATGCGTTATGGTGTGCCTGGCCACACATGGCCCACACTCTGTGCATGCCTATGGGCACATTAATTTATTTAAAGTGCCAACATATTCCCAGTTTTCCAATATGAGATTTACCTGCTAAAAACCATCTCCTGTACCAGCCAAACATGGTGAAAATCATGAATTTCTTACTAACAATGTCCACATCTTATTTGTCACATATGTAAAAATTCAAGTTATAGGCACTTACATATCACCCACACATTTCAAGAATTAAAATCATTAAAGTCTCTACCTGTCAGCCAATGAATTCCATCCAAATAGGAATTAAATTCCGAAGGGGACCTTTTGATTTATCTATATCTGGAAAGCCAGCTGGATAGCAGATGACTGGGAGACCATTGTAAGTGTTAGATGGTTTTAAAACAGTCTGATGCTTTCCAGCAGTATAGTGCCAGGGGTCTCAGGCACCAAAACAACAATGGCACACTGTAGTGGTTATAGTGCTTACACTGTCCTTTTATAAGTCATGTGTTCAAAATATTTAAGGATTTGTCTATTAAACAGAAAATTGTGGAGGAATGAAACCTGTATTGAAAATTGTAGACTAAACAAAAAAATTTATGTTTTTTTTTTTTTTCAAATTTCAGGTACTTTGGCTTAATATTCACAATGTGATTTTTTTTTTCTGCAAATCACTGCTTCGTAAATAATCCCCTTTATAAGTGGGTGTGTTGTGAATTCAACGGGAGCATTAAATGCATTATTCTATAGGACACCAGAGAATATTATTAAACCGGCTTAGACAGTGGCTCTCTTGAAACAAAGCCGAGGTTGCCATGGTAACCTGTTCTGCAGAATTCCGATTGAAGAAACAAATATGAATTTATCAGCTTAAATTGTAAGGTCCTGTTAATTAGTTGTAGATAGTCATCATACCCTAAATAATGCCATGTTGTAATGCTAAGAATATTACTCTGTTCCAGAATTTAGCACATGCTATCTGCCAGAGAAACGATAAGTATTATTAGAGGGCCCAGTGCTTCTGTGCTTGTCTATAGTCCAATGCATTTTAAATCATTCCCATAGTCCCCAAATACTGTGCTAGAACTATCCAGAGACTTGTTGGGTGAATTATCCATCTGTCTAATCAATCAATACCCATCAATCTATATATCCATCTTTATAATGTGTAATATGCGACGTGCCTGGTATACTGGCCTTCATATCCATGGGGGGAATAATTGACTACAGTGGGAAAGGCTTCCATTCTGGAGTCATCACTTGAGAAAGTAACACGTTACGTCATATGGAAAAAGCAAGCAGCACTTTCACATGCGCAGTGCTACTTAATGCCTTAAAGACACAGGTTCTGAAGAAAAAGGCTATCATGACGGAAAATGTCTGTCATGTGTCCTTAAAGGGTTGAATAACTGACAGAAGCAGAACCATATAAACAAGTCAAGTGACAGTAAGACCATATCAACAAATGCCAGCAGCAGTATCATGTTATTATATTACAACAGAAGCCACATGTAACCTAGTGCAGCCATTCCCAAGCCAGTCCTCAATGTACACCAACAGGCCAAGGTTTAAAGATTTCCACTTCGGTTCCCATGCAAATACTGATAACTTATGGACCAGTAGTATACCCTGAGCACTGAACTGGGAACCACTGACAATAGAGACGGCAGCAATGTGCATCCCAATGGAAGCAGCAGGACCGTGTAACCTAGTGACGTCCACATTAGTCCATTCAACTTTGGATGGGCTAAAATTCCACTCAATTTCGGATGGGCTAATGTGGAAGCGGAAATAGGTTTAATGCACTTTGACAAACACCAGGGCCTGACGGTCATATCCACAGGAAGGCAGTGCTTATTAGGCTCCTTGATATGTGCTTAATATATTTATTAAATTAATTGATCATTTATTACTAAACCCCAAGGCTATGCAGGCCATGTGAGCCAGAAGTTGTATGCCCTGCAAACATGTTTGCATGCATGTCCCGTTGCTATTTTACAGAAAGTATACTCCTGAAAACTTACAGAAAGTAAAATATTAGGCGGAAAAAGGTAACAGCTGTTTTCATGTCCCCAGAATTAAGGGTAGGCGCTAACGATTTCCTCATTCCACGAACATTTATCCAATCCACTCAATTCATGTCACTTTCCATTAGTCAGCCTTTTTATTTTTATTACATGCATCCATGCCTCTCAGCATACTTTGATTTTCCAATAAAGAATATACAGTGCGTTTATATTCATTTTCCAATTTTTTTCTGTGTTAACCTATGGGAAATTCCATTCTTAATATCAATGAACAGGGATAATATGCTGGTGGCCATCATTCTTCTTACCTACAGACTCTTTAACAAGATATTGATACTTTAAATTAATATCAATAATAATGTTAAAATCTCATACCTGCTCATTAGTTATCAAAGTATCTCTTCAAGACCGTACATATGTAGAAATACGAGAAAGCTTGCGTCTATCCAGAGAGTTCTACTGGACAGTATTCACGTAAGTCATAGACTTTCTTATGATAACCTCTTTGCCCTCATGCCTCATCGAGTCATCTTTGGTCAATTTTAGACATGGTTACAAATAAAGAGCAAAAAAAAAAAAAAAAAAGTTTCCACTGATTGTTCCGCATCTAGAACTTTGTCCCAGATTTGCTCTAGACACAGAAGCACCATCATGTCTACCAGGCAGAGACTCCAAAGAGATGAATTGTCATAGTCCTAGTGTTTCACAGCATTGTACAGTAATAGTATGAGTTATAATGTGTCTCACAGAAGAGTCTTAAGCAAACTTGATAACGTGCATAAATGTCCTGTCTTGTGATTTCACCCCTGTTCTTGTCCGTTTAACTCTTATTGTTTATTTCTTATTTACCAGCTGTCCTTGCACTTTTATCTCTTGTTAAGCCCCCTGTCCTTGTTGTCTTTTCTCAAAACTCCCATTATTGCTACCCTATTGCAGCACTTGCTATAGTCATCATCCCACTTGTTAATTCTCTCCTATGTGGACACCCTTTTCTGTCTCTCTTCCCTGTTTATTGTTCTTTCTTCTTCCTTTTTTGACCTCCCCATTGCAATATTTTATTCCCCCCCTTAAGCCCACACAGTAACATTTCACAAACTTGGTTGTGGCTACAAGGGCCAATTATACCCCAAGTGTTACAGATCATATTCTCTCCACACTATTTCCATACTGCCCCCCACAAAATATAGCATACTTGCACACTGCCACATTGCCCACACAAGCCATTTTCTGCTAAACCCATTGCAGTCCTTCACCTACAAGCAAATTTTCTACTCATACCCCTTCCATACTGCCCCCTGAAAGACATTTTCTGCACACACAACTGCTATATTGCAGCGGAAAACCATTCTCTGCTCATATCACTGCCATATTGCCCTCACAAGCTATGTTCTCCCCACATAGATCACATATCGCTCTCACTAGCCATGTTCTCTCCCCATCACCACCATAGTGCCCTCACTAACATGTCCTCCCCACATAGCGGCCATACTGCCTTTACAAACCATATTCATCCATCACCAGTATACTGCCCTCAATAGCCATGTCTTCCCCACATAGCAGCCATACCGCCCTCACAAGCCATATTATCCCCATCATACTGCCCTTACAAGCCATATACTCCCCACATAGCAGTCATACTGCCCTTACAAGCCATATTCTCCCCACATAGCGGACATACTGCCCTCAATAGCCATGTCCTCCCCACATAGCTGCCATACTGCCCTCAGAAGCCATATTCTCCCCACATAGCTACCATACTGCCCTCACAAGCCATGTTCTCCACACATAGCTACCATACAGCCCTCACAAGCCATGTTCTCCACACATAGCTGCCATATTGGCTCCTATTATTAGCAGCAGTTTGCATCATGCTTTTGATATTTGCGCTGATAGTGCGCTGATTTTTTTCTTTTTTTGATATTTTGTTCAGAATTTCTTAGCATACAGTTCGCTTTACCCATTATCTTTTTTTATGTTTATTTCCTAAATGTATACCCATAAACCAAATTTGTAGGCCACTGATTGACATGCTCTATTCAACAGCAATAAGGTGTATCAGAGTCCAGATGTAAAACATAAGGTTGTAAAAAAATTATTAAAAGTTGAGCTTGATTTTTTAACTGTAGCACAGCATTGCTTGGTCTCCAGAGCCCTTAAATGCAGGCCTTGCAATGGTTTGTTGAATGCACAATCCTCCGAAGTCACTCAGGCCTAGCGAAGGTCTGCGGACTGCACACCGTTGCAAGGTCACAAAGGACATGCTTAGCAATGAACATGAATTAGCACAAAAGCTTAAATCATACTGACTCAGGAAACATATCCCATGGAAAACAATTATCATCTCTGTCCAACTGGGTAATTAAGCTCGGCGAAAACTGATTTTTTTTTTAACCCTATTAATCTTCAAATACGCCTATGAAATGTTACAGTATAAACTTCTCGCAAATCCTTTGAAAATAAGCCAATGTCTGTTTTTAGCATATAACCAAGGTGATATTTTGTTTATTTACAGCGCCCTGCAGCTGATCAACCTGTTACCTACAGTTTTGCTTATCAAAATGATACAAATTTTTTTTTTTTCTACTGATTAAAATGTAGGAGGTTTTTTTATTCCCTCTCGGAGGGATTAACCGCTTCACAATCACACTATGCACAGCTATGGTTTAATGTTGCGTTGTATTGCAAAGCAAAACAAAATATATTAAAATAAACTTTCATTAACTATCAATTCAGAGTTGGTAGAGGGGAAATTCTTTTTTTCTAACATGAGATAAGGTCAGTCACGCTGCCTCATTTTTACTAGATGCAATGCATCAATTTTTCTACTTTGGCTAATATATTTATTATTATTATTATTTTTAAAGTGCCAACAAATTCCGCATGGGTGAACTAACAGACAAGTATTTGTAACCAAACAAGTTGGATGCACAGGAACAGAAGGGGTTGAGGGTCCTGCTCAATGAGCATACATGCTAGAGGGAGTGGGATATAGTGACACAAAAGGTAAGTGTAGGGTAGAAAAGTAGTTTTCAAAGATTTTTTGGAAGGAACGTTGCAGGGAAGGGAGTATTGAAGGCGAGCATCAGAGCTGGAAGTACGGACAGAGGATAGACAGGATTTATTTTTCACATGATTTTGGATGTATATCAAATATAAAAATAACAAAATTCACTTTCTGCAACATGAATTAGGATCTATTTGTCTAAAAAGTGGAATTCCCCTTTAAGGCTATTCCAGATGAATGTCTTGTCATCAAGTATATTTGTATCCTATGATGACAAAATAGGCTGTACAATGGCCGCCTGCTCTTAAGAGCAGCCGGCGCCAATATTTTTCCCTGT
>OW240919.1:29571293-29613025 GCA_933207985.1 Pelobates cultripes | reverse complement strand
ATACTGTCCCCTCATACACACATACTGCCCCCCATGCACACATACTGCTCCCTCATACACACATACTGCCCCCTCATACACACATACTGCCCCCCATACACACACTGCCCCATACACTGCCGCCCCATACACACGCATTGCCCACACTCACACACACACACACACTGCAACTGTTACACACACATACTGTCACACACATACTGTCCCACACATACACTGCACCCCTGACATACACTGCCCCCCCTACTCACACACTACAACCTTCACACACACACACACACACACTGCACCCCTTACACATTGCACCACTCACACACACCACTGCTCCTATGGCCTACTACAGCCAAATTTCCCAGCAGACCTCAGGTAAGTTGTCAAACTGTTCTTAAACGGTTTGACTACTTACTCTAGGAGGGGGTCCTGGCACTATTGACACCATAACCACTACACTGAGCTGTAGTGGTTATTGTGTCCGGATTATTTCTTTAAATAATCTACAAGTGCCCCTCCCGAGATCAGGCTCTGGATCCGCCACTGGTGCATCAGTGTGTTTGTGTGTGTGTATGCATGTGCATGTATCAGTGTGTATATGTATTTGTGTACTAGTGTTTAAATGTGTGCATGTATAAGTGTGTGTGTGTGTGTCTGTCTGCTATGTGGTTGTGGTATGGCATGGGTAATGCAAAGGTAAAGTTGCAAGCAACATATATATTATATGCAAACATACATATACAATACATAGGGAAACACATATACGATAATATACATGTAAAGGATTATAGAATATGTGGGGGAAATGTCTATGACATTATTTTACTATCTGTAACTTTATTTTTTGGTAAATGATTTTTTAAAAGCCTGAACCAAAATGTTAATTTTGTTTTAAATAACCCCTTTACACTGGCACTTATGTATACACGACTCTCAGGCTACACAACCATACCCAGCAATCGTGATTAAATGATTAGCAATAATTGCAAATTATGCTATAACTACAGTCAAAGAGCTCACAAAGCAGCGGTATAGGGAGCTGCGACAATGCAAGCCTCTGAAGATGAATATAGAGACTACCTTTCTGTGTCCAATGCTGCAAGCCTGCCCTTCATTATATCTACAGCTCCTTATACACACACAAGTCAACCCCTATTTTTTCACTGATGGTGTTAGTGGGGGCCTCATGTTTGAGTTTCTCCTAAGGCCTCGCAAAGTCTAGAGCCACCCTGACCAGACCTATCAGTCCGCCGCCGACTGTAGTACTATGGGCTAATCGACATCAAATCACTTCCTGGAGGCGGGCATTGCGTCCTAACCACGTGACGACATTTGTAAACACTGACATTTCTCGCAAACAGCAATGCAGACACTGCAGGGACAGGGTCTTTCCACTAAAACTACTACATTAAGCTGCACATTGGCTGCTTCCATTCTCTCCGTGACATGAATTCTGTTTTTATATTTCATTTACTGTGTTTGTGATGACTGTTAAAGAAAGCATTCATTTTTTTTTTCTATCTGATTTTAAATTACAGTCATTTTTTATATCACTGAAGGAATTATGCATTCTAAATTTGCACTCTAGAGGGCAGCAGTACTATGCTTTGCCATTTAACTGGTATTTTAATACTGCTGCAAATACGGAGAACTATGTAAGATTAGAGGGAGATACTTTACTGTGTGTGTGTGTGTGTGTGTGTACACACACATTACAGGTTACAGTACAGTAGAGGGAGATACTGTGATTGCACACGTTATGCAGTTTATGTATATTTTTATATTTTGTGTGCATAGAATTAACAAGCACGTTAAGGTTACATTACAGTAGAGTTACAGCGTAGTAGTAAGTATACATTGTATGCATATTGTATTTATATATCACTAATATGTGTACATGTTACATTTCAGTAGAGTTACAGTGTAGTAGTAAGTATACATTGTATGCATATTGTATTTATATATCACTAATATGTGTACATGTTACATTACAGTAGAGTTACAGCGTAGTAGTAAGTATACATTGTGTGCATATTGTATTTATATATCACTAATATGTGTACATGTTACATTTCAGTAGAGTTACAGCGTAGTAGTAAGTATACATTGTGTGCATATTGTATTTATATATCACTAATATGTGTACATGTTACATTTCAGTAGAGTTACAGTGTAGTAGTAAGTATACATTGTATGCATATTGTATTTATATATCACTAATATGTGTACATGTTACATTACAGTAGAGTTACAGCGTAGTAGTAAGTATACATTGTATGCATATTGTATTTATATATCACTAATATGTGTACATGTTACATTGCAGTAGAGTTACAGCGTAGTAGTAAGTATACATTGTATGCATATTGTATTTATAAATCACTAATATGTGTACATATTCATTTCAGTAGAAGGAGGTACAGCAAGCAGAGCCGGATTAAGTTTGCCCAGGGCTCTACTCAGGATGCCAGATTGGGACCTCCTCCCAGGACCTTGGGCCCTGGTCTGTGAGTGTTGTGTGTGTGTGGGAGACTGAGTATTCTGTGTATGAGAGTATGTGTAGTGGCTGTATTTTGTGTATAAAGGAGGCTCTCAGCAGTATGTGGGGGGAGGGGGGGGGCTGAGTTGAGTATTACTGAGTGTTGTGTGTGTGTATGTGAGTCTGAGTATTGCTAAGTGTGTGTGTGTGTGTGTGTAGGTGAGTCTGAGTATCGCTGAGTGTTGTGTGTGTGTATGTGAGTCTGAGTATTGCTGAGTGTTGTATGTGTGTATGTGAGTCTGAGTATAGCTGAGTGTGTGTGTGTGTGTGTGTGTGTGTGTGTGGGTGAGCCTGAGTATTGCTGAGTGTTGTGTGTGTAGGTGAGTCTGAGTATTGCTGAGTGTTGTGTGTGTAGGTGAGTCTGAGTATAGCTGAGTGTGTGTGTGTGTATGTGAGTCTGAGTATAGCTGAGTGTGTGTGTCTGAGTGTTGTGTGTGTGGGGAAGTAGTTATTTTGCTCCCCTCCTGTTTACATTCTACCAGGAGGGGCTGCTATCCCTTGTGGTCTGATGGAGAACACTCTGAACTGGATCCCTAGAGGTCCAGTGGCGGGTGAGCTGAGGAGCAGAATACCAGGTGGTTAATTGAAGGATTTGCTGTGGTCTGCACCAATATCAGGTTCTCTTTAAGAGCCGTGTTGCTCTCAGTCATCGAGATGTGCCGGGGACCACGAGGGAGCTCTTAAAGTGATCTGCACCTGCATATTGGTGCAGGCCTCAATGCTCCCTTAAGCAGATGGAGAGTCTTTTAATCTCCCTGCCAACTCAGGGAGAGTCCCCTCACAGCCCGAGCTGGGGCTCCAACCTGAGACATGAGCACGCTGGGGCCCTGTCTGAGCCTGGGCCCTTGGTAGTCACCCAAGTCACCTTATGGTTAATCCAGCTCTGACAGTAAGTTCTCTATTTGCTGAGAATGTAATACACTGAGGACAAGCCTCTTTTCTTGTCTGTTAGCACTGGTTGCACTTTGATTAATGTACATTTTAGACACTGCAGTGTTCTACGCTTGGCCAATTTATTTATTTTTTCTTTGCATGCTTCTGATTTCACTGTGTTATTTTTATTGAACTATTGATTTAGTGTATTAATGTAGTATTTCAGAGCGACTCTTGGGAGGTATGCTTCTTGCAGAGTTAGATGTGATCAGCCACTGCAGACAGATTTCTGCCAAGTTAGACACGTTCAGTCACTGCAGACAGATCCCTGCCGACTTAGGCATGGCTGATCAATGCAGGCACATTGCTGCCAAGTTTGGAGAAAGTTAACCCCTTCCCTCTCAACAATTACCATTACATTGCAGAACAATGCAAATTTAAAGTTAACCCATACATCCCCACTACCTCCACTTTGCTCCAGTGTTGGGTTCAACCCTGCAGAGAAAATGATATATTTTTTTATCAGGGTTCCATTGTGTCCCTCTCCCTCCCTTTGCATCACTCTACACAGAAACCATTTGAGGTCAAACTTCATAGCTCCATTTTAGCAGCTGGGTAGGGGAGATAGGCTAGGAAGATCAGAGCGTGCTCGGTGTTAGACCAATTCTTTGTGTCTGTAATTAAGAGAAGCTCGGTGTAACAGGACTTACTATGTGTGGGCATTATGCCGACATACAGAGACGTATGTTCAGATTCTTGGGGATTTCTGGGGAATCTTTAGAAAAGTGCATTCTCGTAAATTCCAGGAGGTTACAATAACCACAATCAAGGTATTCGATCATTTTTATTTTTACCAACTTAACTTGACAAATAAAGTATTACTCCTTTTATACTCGTATTTCAGACCCTTTCTAAAATATTGCAAGGCATTGAATACCATATTATCTTTACAAAATGTTTTACATGCTGACGTTGTTAAGTAGGGGTGCCCAAAAGATCCCCAGTTGTTTCAAAACTACAGCTTCCATCATGCTTTGTCATTCTAAAGGCATGCAAAGCATCATGGGAGGTGTAGTTCTACAACAATTGGGGATCTACCTTTTGGACACCCCCTTTGTAAAGTATAGAAAACACAATGATATCACAGCCTTTCTGCCTTCCATGTTACAATTTTGCTGTTAGTGAACTGGTTTATGACCTGATGGTGGCGATAGCAATCCAAGAATCAAATAAAGCATATTTATATTGCATCGCCTTGCTTTCAACCTCAAATTTTTTTAATCCTTAAAGTGCTGACCTTATTCGTTCATTATCTTGTGCTTTCAAAGGGTCGCATGCATATGATTAATCGCTAGCGGTAATATTTCCTTTTAGTGATAGATTGTAAATGCAGTCTGCTAACATTTTTATCTTTCCATTTCTTGGCTAACCTATGGAAAAATAGCAATTCTGAAAATGCAAGACTAGGTTTCGATGATGGGAATCATTATTATTATTATTATTTTATTATTTATAAAGCGCCATCAAATTCCGTAGCGCTGTACAATGGGAATCACGATGATACTTTTAATTGTGCAAAAAAATCTTTAGCAGCTTGCTTTCCAAGAGAAAGTGATAAGGCACTTTGAAGATTAACCCAGTTGTGCATTTCCCATTGCAGACATTTCCCACTAAATGATAATGTGATTTTTATTCTCATTGAAGCCAGTAACAAGCTCACATTGGCCCTTTTATACAGTGAGTGAAAAGCCAGAGGTATCAGTTTACATGTTTTCCACGTTTATTACCAGCTTGAATGAGAAATCAATTAGTGTGTATCTGTGTGTATGCTCGGCAATCTTCCTGTATGAAGTTCTGGAGGGACGAGGATTGGCTGAAATATGTGAACAGTTTCCCGGTTGAACAGATTGTCACTGCTAAAAAGAGACGTTCAGAGACATGTTGATATAAAAAAATAAATAAAAAAATAACACATATATTCAACTTTAGTGGAAGCAAATAATTTAAAACTAAAGAAATGCAATAATTTAAATTTTCCTTTAGTTTTGTCTTATATTGACATTTCTGACATAGTGAAGAATAAATATTTAAAGTGGGCCTGTAGTCAGTAAAAGAAACATTACACATTATTACAATGCACAAAATAGCTATCTATATATTGCAGGTCAGTTTTTAACAGTTTAGCAGTTTTTTAAGATCATTTTAATGCTCTCGAAGTTAACATCTCCTGTCTCTTCTGCCAATGACTGTTTCCCAGTCTGTTGTCCTCTTATTCCTAATTAATGATCTGCTCATTTAAAGTAATATTCCAGTGTTATAAATAAATACCTTTATTGACAATGGTGGAGTCTTGGTGAGTCTCCTGAGCACTCTTTCCCCTCAATAACTGCTAAATAAAGAGGTTATCCAGTCCACTGGGAGATCCCAGACAATAATCATAGATGGTCATCTCCTTGAGCAGCAGTTCCTTCCGCTTTGTACTTGGACACAAAGTATTCAGGAAGGGCACTCCTTGTCTGTCTGATTGACAGCTGGGAAGGTGTAAAAGGGTCACACATGAGCTCTTTATAAAGCTTGACACTATTTTAATCACTACAATTCTTTAGCTGTTTCTCCTTTAAATCTTTATAATGTTTCGCAGAAGATATAAAAAGGCCAGATAAGGCCCAGAACGTCTAGTGAAGGCCAGCGTAGTGCTGGCAAAGCATCAGGGGAGATGTTGTCCATGACATCTGAAGTGCAGAACATGGCCTAGCCCTGGTAGTGTTTCCCAGTTTATGTAGTGGTTTGAAACCTATTATTAATTATTATTTTTTTAAAGCGGCTGGACCCTTTTAAGAATCCGCAGTTATTATTATTTGATCAGTAATGTAAAACCTTTACAGGTGATTGGTTTTTCAAAGGGAATATGAAATGATTTTATTCTTAGCCAGGTAACATTCCTTTATTTCTAATAGGTTCCGCGATTTCTCTACAGTTCAGAGAAAATACACACAGTGTCCCTTTCAAAAGCAGAAATCTTCAAGTATAATCACAATATCATTTCAGTATGTATTAGATTTTCTCGCATAAAATAATTCAAGGGGAGGATAAAAATGCAGGGTTCGCAACATGTTGCAAGGATATAGAACGGGAAGCAATCATTACAGTTCCAATCTATCACCTCTCACTATTGACATTTAAAAAAAATACAGAAATAACAGTATTCCCTTTGTACAATAGTTTTCATCGCATATTAATGGCAAATCAATATGTCATTATTAAACATATATCATTAAAAGACAACATGATTAATTTCGATGAAGATCTTTCTAACGCTCAGTGAGAAGAACAATCTGAAGGTCATGTCAAAGTCAAATGAAATGGAAACAAAAGGCAAACCTCTCCCAGGGGAGCTTCTTTAAGAGTTACAATTCTTCTATGGCACCCAAATCCCCCTTTCCTGTTTATTACAAAAGCTCTATGACATTAAAACAATAATGTGTAGTTTTCGTAAGTGTATCGCAGAGCTCGACAGAACTACTACTCAGTCGGTTACAAATTTTAGGTAAAAAACTGTTGAATTGGAAAATAAAACACAATTCATTGGGGTTCGCAGTTCGGCTTTTTTGGGCTAAAATGTTAAAAATTTTGCCAATTAACTCATCAATGCATACTCTGAGATTAGACCCATCAGCAATTCAAATGGACAAAGAGGGACACTTTAATTTTAGAGGTTTGAGTGGAGGTGAGTCCAAGGGAGGGACTGTTCTGAGAAATTTTTGTTGACTTACTAATAACACGTTATGCAACTAAAATAGTTACACAGACTGATTTCTAAACACGTTTATTACAGTGAGTGTTATTGCTGTTAAGCTCTGTTATGCACTCAGATACAAACAATCTGGAGCTCCTACAAAGAGGGGAATTAGGAAAGAAAAGAGGGGCAGAGGGACTTGGTCTCAAAATAGGGACTGTCCCTCTTAAAATAAGGACACTTGGGAGGTATGTGACAGTAAAACTGTGTATAAGTTACGTCAGTGCTTTCTCCATCCTGACTGTTTTGACTTAGATTTAGAAATTTGACAGAATAAAACATTTCACCATTTAGTGAACAGGACTCTATCAAAAGCAACTTGAGTGGCATTTCATACCCATCTGAGATAATGGCCCACAAAGCTCTGAGATTCTGCTGGCCGCAAGCTAAATGTCAAAGTAACAATGCTTTCTTTTACTCCAAAAGCAATGATGGATGATATATCAATTTTCCCGAAAAACTGATACCGCCCATTTAATTCCAAATTTTCTCTATCAGAGAGATACACTATGGCGTTGAAGCCCCTTCTGGCAGAACAGTAAAGATGACTGATAAAATGTCGCCTGATTTAATGTGAGCCTTGATTTAGATAACAGCTTTCTTTCAAGGCCTTTCAGAACATTTATTTATTTATTTGCAGGGAAATGGCTTTTGTGCTAAATATTACTTAAAGGAATTTTTCAGATTTGTTTGTAGTGAAATTGGCAGTGACTGTTGGCCAGGGTGACAGTGAGCTAGTGAGGTTCTCCTTAAAAATTGACATATCCTAATCATCATACATCACAGATGTCAAATTCTATTTAACCGAAAAAATGAACTGCGACTTAGCCTTTTATCTTCTAGATGTGGGAGAAATGCATCTTGGGAAAATCCATCTTTTTTATATGCAAATTAGATTAAAAGTGTAGTGCTGGCAGAAAGTCGAAATCTCTAGTCACTTTTTTCCCCCCTTTTATGTAATGAAAGAGAATGTATTTATTATTTTATGTAATACCAGGCCTTGATAGATAGTCAAAACGCTCACTATAAATTGTTTTATGTCTTTATATCCTGAAGGACAGACATAAATCACAGCAAATGTATCAGAAAATAATTTCTCAGTATTCTGCCCTGGCATTTTGTAAAGTTAAATCATACTGAAAGTAAAAAAATATATACAAAATAACGATGATTTGATGACATCATAATTATTGTGTTTTTATAGGACACCTCACAATTAAATCACTCCATAGAATTCTAGATAAGCGATAGCATTCTAGAATAGCGGTGTCCAACCCAGTGTTCAAGCAACACTAATAATCCAGGATTTAGACATTTTTAAAAAAAAATTCTGTTCAAGTGGGATTAGGGCAAATCCTGTACTGTTGGTGTGACTTAGTAACTGATTGGTTGAGAATCTCTATTCTAGAGAAGTTTAGATATGTGGTATGATCACTAAATAAAAATGCATCTTTAATCACTACCAGTCACTGTGCATCCCCAGGATGATTTTCACCAACGAGATTTTACCTGTGACACCATCACATGCGCCATTGGGGAAGACTTGTGAAGGTAAGACTTTCCTAGGTTGCAGGCCTGTAAATCATAGTGTAGCGAAGGTTGTCTTTAAAGGGACACTGATGTCGAATCAATCAATTAATTGATTATCTTGCGTATCTGCCCCCGGCCAAATTAAAGAAGTAATGCGTGCACGCTCCTAAAGTAATTCACACCAGACACAGGTTTTGGGTTAATCAAAAACTTCAGGAATGTTTATTTTGAGGGGACGGCATGTCCCTTATAAAGCAAAATTACATCATATGCTTTGTCAGAGATAACATGGAATAATACATCAATAATTGGTTAGGTGTTAAGTGGTTCATTTAGTGCTCTTCCTACCGGGTGTGATGTCACTGGTATCTTGGAGGTCTCCCCCAGATTCCAGCGCCATCTTGTTAATGAGGGTGTTAGTCGATGTCAAAGGGAAACTCCCTAGCGGCCATTTTAGGTAAATCACATGTGAGGTTGAATAATGCTGATTGTAGTTACTGAGTAAATAGGCATTTTACTAACATGGATTGGGTTAATATTTTTGTCCACAACAGACACTATAGCGTTAGGAATACAAACCTGTATTCGTAACCCTATAATGGCCAATTTGCAGGTTTGTTTTAGGTCCTCTTCCCGATTGGAGCAAAAATTAAAAAAATAGGGTTTATACATCCTTTTACACCAGCACGAGTATCCCTTGGCACTACCAGCTACTCTGCCCCCTGTGACAACATACGTCTCTCTCGCCAGTGTCCAAACCAATGCACCTCATAGGGAAAGTGTTGCTAGTGGCTAATTGGAAGACAGCCACTAAAGGTGGATTTAACCCTGCATTGCTTACATGGCAGACTTGAAACTAAAGGTCACTGCACCCAGACTATGTTATTGAGGTTAAGTGATCTGGGTGACTATATTGGTCCTTAAAGATGACAGGGGCATAGAAATGCTCTTTGTGCTCTGCAAGGTGTGACGGTTGTTTTCATCCGGGCAGAGAGCTTGGGATCCCAATATCCTTATTGGTATTAGAAGCAGGGTACAGACATCCTGTATGGAAGAGATCAGGACTAGGAGGCTTAGGTACACAATTAGTATAACCCTCTACTACACAACCCTCTATATTGTCCTCAGGGCCGGTCTTGCCCACCGGGATACCGGGAAATTTCCCAGTGGGCCGTCGGCACCTGGGGCCAGGCAGACACCTGGGTCTGCTGGCGGCCGCTGGGGGAGGTCTTCTGTCTCTGCTCCCCAGCGCGCAGCTTAATGAGACCGGGGCCGGAATATGACGTCATCCTCCCCCTGCGGCCACTAGCCCACCCAGCCGGTCACCCACAGGTAATATGTGTAATTCTGTCAGTGTGAGTGTATGTGTGTGTGTCTGTGTCATGGTGTGTCTGTGTCATGGTGTGTGTGTCTGTGTCATGGTGTGTGAATGTGTCATGGTGTGTGTGTCTGTGTCGTGGTGTGTGTCTGTGTCATGGTGTGTGTGTCTGTGTCATGGTGTGTCTGTCTGTGTCATGGTGTGCGTGTTTGTGTCATGGTGTGTGTATGTGTCATGGTGTGTGTGTGTGTCTGTCATGGTGTGTGTGTCTGTGTCATGGTGTGTCTGAGTCATGGTGTGTCTGTTTGTGTTATGGTGTATGTGTCATGGTGTGTCTGTGTCATGGTGTGTCTGTGTCATGGTGTGTGTCTGTGTCATTGTGTGTCTGTGTCACAGTGTGTCTGTATCATGGTGTGTCTGTGTCATGGTGTGTGTATGTGTCATGGTGTCTCTGTATCATGGTGTGTCTGTGTCATGGTGTGTCTGTCTGTGTCATGGTGTGTGTGTATGTGTCATGGTGTGTGTGTGTGTGTCTGTGTGTATTTAAAAAGTGTTTTTACTCACCTTTTTTGGGTAAAACACTTTATGCCTCATATATTCTGTTTTTCACAGACACACTACTACGAGCATGCTCACAACTTGGTTCTGGTGGTGTCAGGGTTAAAGTAACTATTTCTCTGCACTAGACCAAAAAAAAGATACAAATCCCCCTTAACACCACCCACACTGTAACTAGTGTCAAAAGCTGCTACTACTAAGGCAATTTATAAGATGGAGACCTTGGTTCCCCAAGAAAAGTAAAATAAAACCACAAATTTAAAAAAATAAAACCACAATTTAGCACAATATCTAGGCATTTTGAAAATACTATTAAATTGGTCTTATTGACATCAACAACAAATTACTCTGTTAGCTGTTATATTAATGGACTTTTCTGCACAGGGGGATCCGGCAAGGAAAAATTGCAACTTACAAATGGATCTGGACCCCAAGTAAGCACACAGAGCATTAGAATGCCATGCATTTTATACCTTTTTCTCCATCTCAAATTTTTAAGTCATATTGGATGGAGGTACAAGATTGAGGGAAAGTGTAACCGTAGGATGTCTAGGTTGCTTAATCCTCCCCTCTCCTCCTTGTTTTTGATTCGAACACCAATCTTTATAAAGGAATTCATAAAATAACATGGTTATCCTTAGCTGTGCATTTTATACAGAAATAATTTTCACATCTACGGAATGGTCAAAATGTATCTATTTCATAAATATCTTACAAGACCCATTGATGACGCGATATAGTGGACTTCCACAGTTCCATGAAAATGGCTTAGGTCACACTAGCCATGTTTAAACTCCTTTTGTAGGCTACACTCTCGTCGTTCTAAATACTTATAACAGGAGCCATGATTTTTCATCTTTGGGTTATTATTATGGTTTTCTGGTTATACTCCTTGGCAGAGAATTGTCTCCTCACTGCTATTGGTCACTTAGCAAATCAAAAACGGCCATGGTCCATGACGCAACACATGCAAATTGGGTGTCATCGTCAATCTAGAAAAACATAAGTTCTACATGCAGTTTGATGTACAATTTCACACCTGGCAGAGGGGCACTGTTGGGGGCCAGGTTTCGATTTTTTTTGTTACGAGTGGTATGTGATCTGATCTATTGTAGATTAATATCCAACCAAATTATGACTTCTTGTGCTGATATCAGCCATACCCCGTTTGCTTGGTGACTAATTAATGCATACACTATGCACGCATATAAGTTAACCATTACATGGCAATATTTCTATAGTGCAACAATGAATTATGCTTGTTGGGCATGACACCTAGTGTCATAAAGAGAGGAGCATTCTAAGTCTGCATTTCACAGAGGTGCAGACTAGATCACTCACCAGTGGACCGTCAGGGATCTGCATGTCCCCCTAACCTGGCCAAAGGTAAGAAGCAGGGAGGGGGGAATAAATTGTAATATATTTAAATTATATATATACATATATTTACCTTTCACCATCTCACACAATGCAGTGCCTATCCCACCCCACAAATTCACATACACAAAAACATACTACACTGTAGTCACATGCACACATACGCTACATTCTCTACACCAGGGGTGGGGAACCTTCGGCCCTCCAGATGTTGTGGACTACATCACCCTTGATGCTTTGCTAGCATTATGGCTGTCAGAGCATTATGGGAGATGTAGTCCAAAACATCTGGAGGGGCGAAGGTTCCCCACCCCTGCTCTACACACTCACACTATATCTTCTATGCACACGCACTTCCTCCCTTACACACTACACTACACACCCTATACACACAAACATACTACATCCACTGTACACACACGCACACATGCGCTACATCCTCTACACACACACTATATCTTCTATACACACACACACTTTCTCATTACACACTACACTATAAATATCCCCTATACATTTACACTGCATTATCTACACACACATATATTACATTTCCTAAACATGTACCTCACATCCCCTACATACACACACTAAATGCACTTTACACACATACACTAAAGCCTCTATACACAGACACATTAAGTCCATCCCCTACACTCACACACTCTCCAATACACACATACTACATCTCCTGTACATATATGCTTACGTTTACCATAATTACAGTACTGGTTGGTTCATGTTTTTTCTTCTAAATTTCCAGTGAAAATATATGAATGCACCTCATATTCCAGAAAATACAGCATTTCCTTCTGGAAATGTTGCTTACTTGCTAGTGATTTGCATTTTGGCATAACACATGCAGCATCACCTGAAATAAGTTGTGATGGGGACTTGTAAATTGCTGCGATGATATTGAATGCTGAATATGACATTCTTACGAAATCCTATTACATTATCGCACCAAATTCTCAATACCTTGTTCTAAAGCAAGTCTATTTAACCATTATATGAAGTAGACTCTGTACACTCTGCACACATGGCTGTACATTTCCAATAGTTTGGTGATACACTGTCAGTTACATGTCCATTTTAGAAGCCAGCAGGATTTTGGATGGAATAACCCAGCAGCTCAACATTCTAAATGAGATTTTTTTAAATTTTTTATAAGTTCTAAAGCATGTTCTCGTTTTATTAGTCTACTGATCATTTTTTTCTAGAACTTTTTCTGTATGATTCTGCAAATATTTGTTTATATTATTGTAAGCACTTTCTCTATATGTTTGGTTATTTTAATATACAAGATGCTATAACATTACCATACAGAATGCTTAGTATTATATTATAGATCATTCCCAATACACCACTGTACAAAATTGCATTCTAGTTGTCCCGCATTACATCACTGTACATAGTGCTAAACATGACTTTCTAGAGCAAGTCATAGACAAATGTATGAATACTCAGTGCCACTTTCAATATCACCTTTTAGGCCATTCCCACTAAATCACTGGATTTCTCTGTATTACATTCTAGATTACTCACAAAAAAAGTAATTTTACAGACAACTCAATATCACATTCTAGAGCACAAACAATATTGCGTATCGATCTTTGTATTTTATTTGGTAGAATTGTGAATATTGTGTTAAACAAAATGTATGGGCACTATACCACCTTCGTCAAAATTAAGTTGTTATGGTTCCCTGAGGTCCCTGGTGCTTTCTTATCTGAAGGGCTTAAACCGTTCTCGAACAGTTTAACCACAGAGTTTTCTCTGCAGTGCCAGATTTCCATGTCGTTCCTTTTAATGAACGAGGAGCTACTCTAAGCCAATCAGCGGCTGTACTTTGTGCTTCCTCTTTAAACTGCGTTGGCGAAACCAGATTCTGCTAGGAACAGCAAGAAAATTTGCTAGAGAGCAATCTTTGGGGTTGAACCATTTATGAACAGTTTAACCACCGTCAGGTAAGGAAGAGCCAGGGACCTCTGGGCACCATAACAACCTAATTTTGATGAAGTTGTTATGGTTCCCAAACTGATTCTTTAAATCACTCATAAAAAAAACCTGTAGTGGGGGGTAGGGTGTAGTTGGGGAAAGGGGGCTGAAATAGACCTGTATTGGGGGATGGGGTGCCTGTGTGAAGACCACCATGGTTTTCAATGCATTAGCAATGAGCCTGTGTTTACATGTTGCTGGTATTGAGGGAGTTAAGTGCAGTTCAGCCAGTATAACTAAACCAATATAACTAAGGCAGGACAACAGCGGGTCTTTCTTTGTATCCTGCGTCTATGCTACAGTCTTTTCACACAATACTGCTTGTCCGTCACTTGACTCTTACATACAGTAAAGATCTTGTCAACCTTGAATGTTGACACCAGCAAAATAATTTCTTTCGTTTTCCAAGTACTTCCTAGAAGACGTGATTAAAATATAACCTTTCGATGGTGCGGCCGATTGTTCAATTTACAAAGCAGCCCTGACCTGCGACACAGACTGTTCTGCAATGCTTGGGGCTGTTCGCATCCTCAGGTAGGAAACATTTCAATCGCTTAGCGTTTGGTTACTGCCGAGCTGCTATAAGAAAGCAAACGAGCAGGCATTGTTTGACATTTCTAGTGGAACTTTCATAGTACATACAGGTTTACATTAACTCACAGAGGATTCATTGCATCTGTTCTAGCAGAATTAGTAGCAAATGTATGGAGTTTGCCATAAATCTGTATAAATATATGGTCCCTCGATTCCCTACTGTCACCTGTCAATCAGAGAGTTATGTAGATCACCTAGCACTTTATAGATGCAAACAAAAAGGGAGAATACAGATGCAGATCTACAACAACAAAAAACCACATATATAGTGTAACACTGTAAAAAATGTGTAAATGCACTAAAACAGGCAACACTCACAGGATAGAAGAAAGTATATCGACGGAGGGTGCCTCCCCGATGAATATGTGATGGTGAGACTGGACTCAGAATAGATGGATATAACAAATCTGCTGTATTGTAAAAATAATAAAAGTACAGTAAAACGGTGTGCTGTACCAGGTCCTACGCGTTTCGTCTGTGATGGACTTCCTCAGGGACCTCCTGGTTGTCTGAGCCACCAATGAAATACAGACAGCAAGTATAAAAATAAAAAAATCATCGAACAAGCAGTATATCAGTATATTAGCACTTTATGCCAGTAACTGAGTGATAGTGTTAAGAGGGAGAACATTCTTACAGGCAAGCCTCCTGCTCTCCTGCACAGCAACTACAGTGTATGGGCTGTAGTACCTGTGATTTTTTTTTTTTGTCTTGCTAGCAAGAGATATATAGGGATGAAGTGACAGTTAAAGGGACACGATAGACACCCAGGCCACTTCATCTCCTTGGTTGCAAAGAAACTGAAATTTTACATTACAGGGCCAAGACAACCTCTAGTGGTTGTTTTCCAGATATTGCTTCTTGGATTTTCACAGAGGGGCCGGGGCGCCAGGGCACTGGGACACTTTAGTGTTAGGAATACATATTTGTATTCCTAACACTAAAGTGTTCCTTTGAATGATTTGAATGGATTTTAATTACCCTGTTTGCTTTACTGTTATAACTGCAGCCATAGAAACTAGTGATTAAATTCTCACTTGCCTTTATTTTCTTAATTGTCAGCACATTTATTCTGAGCTGTTAAGTAGGGAACATTTGGCAGGCGTGCCTCGCATTTTGAGGGAATACCCAGTTTGGATGAGATGGCAGACTGCCCTGAATCTGAAGGGATCTTTGCATTCATTAGTCTGAAATAGAGAGAGGGGAAAACGGGTCACTCGGTATGCTCCAGAATGATGTGCATGTCTCTCAGGTAGTGCAGAACTGCTGACAGTGTGAAAACCCACAATGCACTCATCATCGTACATCATTACGCTGTCTTCCTCACGTACAGTGACAAGTAGCCATTAAGGGATTCAAAGTGCATTAAAGGAATTGTACTAAATTGCAAAGGCAAAGCACATTTTAGAAAGAGAGGAAAGTCCTGCAATAAGGTCAGGTTTTGAACACTTTACAAACGGGACAGTTCTTGGTTTAAGAAAAATCTCTGCAATATGGAATTCTCTGATTCAATTCATGTCAGTAGCCAATGAATGCACAATGATAATCGTTTCCGTTAGGCGGAAATACTAAATAACATTTTAACTTTTATAAACATATATGTATAAAAATTTCAATCGTTTTCAGAATTTAAATTACATTTAAAATTGAGACTCCCTTTTTACTTAACAAACAGGGGGCTAATGTAAGTCACAGATAATGGCCACTGTCCAAATAATGCATTTTAACTTCTTTACAATATGTGAAGAGTCATATAAATAATGAATTAATGTCCTTAGAGGAAGGATGACGGTCTTTTTCATATCATAAATGTAAATTGTGCAGTGATGACTGGGTGGATTGTGTAGCTGAGAATAATTGTTCTCCACTGAAGTCCATGTGCGGTTTTAGCTTAATTCCACCGTACTCTGATCTTGGAAAGATGACTGCATGTAACGTGTCGTGTTGGAGTGTCCACAATAAAAAAAACAAAAATAAACATATACATTGTGGATGGTGGAGTTCAAATAAAACACAGGTCTAGTAAAGCACGTGTCCCAAGGGCAACTTGTGCATGTGGGTATTTTGCTGCACAAATTATAGTACTTATTGTTAGTTTCACTAATTGTGTACATAATATATCAGAGAGACGAACATCCTTTCATTTATTCACATTTGCAATTAAATAAAATTTGGGGTTATACAGAAATATATTAACCTACGCTCTGTCTGTCCTTGTAAAAAAAAAAATACATTTCCATTTAAACAGAGCGAATAAATGCACACATGCTAAATGTAAGGGATACAAGCCAAAATACACCTCCGTTTGGGAGGGATTTGTGCACCACAACGTGCTAAAATAAATAAACAATAGCAGCTCTATACACTTGTGTGGAAATTTCCTCTTATCCACACCAAAATCCAAAAGTATGTAAGATGGTGTAAGTAGAAACCTACACCTTTAAGTGGAGTGGTAAAAAACGTTTTGTGCATAAGTGAGGTAAGCTTACCCCACGTAACCTGGTTAAAACCTTGGCTTGAAATACATATAAAAGATAAAAGACAAAAAATACAATATAGTGCAGATGGTACGTGGAATGAGATAAAATAGGTGTTGGTGAAGTCAGGGCACTCACATGCAAAGGAGCCTGTGTATGAATACTAGCTCTGTAATTGAGCTTTTATGCTTTTATGGAAGCATCACACCTCCAATTCGTTATAGGGTATATCTCAAAGAGAAAATATAAGAGAGGGGAACCAATGTGCAGTCTGTTAAAATCAGGTGGAAAGGTAGGAATAAATATGATGCTCACCTTATTCAGAGCCTTGCAATCCCGGCTCTGAGGTGTGATGGTAAATTGACACATTCAATTTAGGGGCATGAGTGTAGCCAGGGACGAGCCTGCTCTGAGAAAATTCAGGTGCCTTACTAATAACAATTTATGCAACTAAAATGTAATTTAGAACAAGAACGATGTGTCTTATTTACACAACCTGAGTACAAAACACATTTATTGTAGTTTAAAGCCACATTACTGGGAGTAGTATTGCTGTAAAGTTCTGTTATACAGACACACCAACAAAATGGAGCTCCTAGAATAGAGGGACATTAGCATAGAAAAGAGGGATTTGGAACAAAAGTAGGGACTGTCCCTATTAAATAGGGACACTTAGGAGGTATTGAATAGTAATATGAAAATTGATTTGCAACATTTAGATAAAATTAGCTGATTAGGAAAAATTCTCCAATACAACTTTTGTAAAAGCCTGGCTATTATAGCAACTGTATAGTAAAAAAATACAAAATTGCAATTGTCTAGACGTTTAGGAAAACCATGGCCCTGAAAGGTTAGATTTATAGGCAAAATAATCATAATTAGATTTTCATTCATATATGATTTTATACTGAGAAATTATACTTTAATATGTGTACGTCGTATATACCGACCAAGGTAATTTAAGTTTGCCTGGAGAAAACACAAGCAGGTGAGATTTCAGCAATTTTCTATTATACATTATTGTTCAAGCCTAGGTTTGTTTGTTTATTATTTTGGAGCAAAATAGAAAAAATAATTTTGCTCTAAAAATATAAACGATTTAGAACACACTGCACAGGTTTTTGGGCTTATAGACACTTACGTTCAAGTTTGATTTTACTTATTTGTTTCTACTATTCTAGCTACCTCATTCCTCTATATATAGGTGAAGTTTAGGGGAGCACTCTGGTGAAAACTGTAGCAAAGTTGTTTAGCTGGTCTATTATGTAGAGTTCACCTGGCACACTTGGTTGTTTTCTTAAAGGGCCTTGCATCAAAAAGAGACATCGGTCTCATTTAAACACTTTTTGCTTTGAATAAGACAGTTGCCTCACTTTGCAGGCTGAAAAAAGCAGGTAAATATGATTTGTATTGTATTTATCTGCTTCTTCATTCTTATGTTTTCCACACCCACTCCAACGAGGGATACTGAGCTAACCAATATATGTCCTATCCCTAGGAATGCTGGAAAGGTGCATTGGGTATGCCTGACAGATTTACATATGTACAGTTTGTAAATCTGTTCATTTTGCAACATTCTGACAGGGGGAGAGAGAGGGAGTCTGATCAGTGAGATTCCTGCAGAGCAGGCTCCTGTGTCGGGTGTCTTTCTCCTGCAAAATTATGCCTTGTTTCTTTCATTAGTGGACTGGTCTGAAACTGAGCTGGGTAGTTGGGAAGGAGGGGGGAAATGTTTCACTTAGTGGCTGTCAGTCTGACAGTCACTAGGTTAGTGGTTTTTCAAAAACAGCAATGTTTTACATTGCCAGACAAAAAGAAGAAGGGTCTTTAAAACAAAACTACTTAATTAAAGGACCACTATAGTGCCAGGAAAACATAATCGTTTTCCTGGCACTATAGTGCCCTGAGGGTGCCCCGACCCTCAGGGACCCCCTCCCGCCGGGCTCTGGGGAGAGGAAGGGGTTAATATCTTACCATTCTCCAGCGCCGGGCGGGGAGCTCTCCTCCTTCATAGCGACGTCATGCTTTCCTATGGACGCTGGCGTCTTCTCACTGTGAAAAGAGGCAAGTGCCTCTAGCGGCTGTCAATGAGACAGCCACTAGAGGCTCTAGAGGCTGGATTAACCTTCATTGTAAACATAGCAGTTTCTCTGAAACTGCTATGTTTATAAAAAAAAGGGTTAACCCTAGCTGGACCTGGCACCCAGACCACTTCATTAAGCTGAAGTGGTCTGGGTGCCTATAGTGATCCTTTAAAGTGAAGTGGTGTTAATACTTTTAGTGTCCCTTTAACCTTATTGTGTAAATGATTCCCGTTTAAAACTAGAAAATATTTTAATTGGAGTTTTCTGCTGCTCAATTCCCAAAATATCCATACAATTAAAGTTATGCTATCATATCATTTGTATTATGTCAACAACTTGCAAAATATCAAACTGGTTTTGCATTTCTTAACAATCATTTCTTTCACTGAGCTGCGTCTAAAAGGAATTGGTCTAATCCGTTGAGGATCCTGGGGTGATTATAGTCCCGTTACATGTAACATTTGTTTACAGTACTCCTGTATCTCTGTAGGATAAATTGTTATGAAGAAATGTCTATTATGATCCGTTAAGCAATGTAATGGGCTTTGCTGTCTTTATGGGGCGCCAGAGGACGTACAAGTAGTAAATATAACACATTGCCCAAGCTTGGGAATCAGATGCTTAATAGAGTCTAGAACTCATTTTTCACTGACTGCACTAAATCTTTTCATGCTGACTGACTGACGAAGCACTTGGGATTTTACGAGAGATTAGACTACATTTTCCCAAGATTGCATAATATTCCATTAGTATTTTAATTAAATGGGTTTCTTTTAACATGCATATAAATAGATTGCACTATATCGTTCGTGCTGTATTCTTTCTTGTGCTACTGCCCCTTACCCTTTCAATCACACAGACAGGTGTACATAATGTAGCACGCTGGTTAAATGATAGAATGTTTACCAACTCATACAGTATTTCTTCTGCTATTTATCACAACCGATGTCCAATTTTTCAACTGTAGCTGTATCTGAAAATAAACAGATGAGTGGCATGGCTTGATGTAACCACAATCGTAGGTGTTCTTGCCTCGGCTCATCGAAAAATGCCATCTGCAGATTGGGTGTCACTCAGTGGCGGATCCAGAGCCTGATCTCGGGAGGGGCACTTGTAGATTATTTAAAGAAATAATCCAGACACAATAACCACTACAGCTCAGTGTAGTGGTTATGGTGTCAATAGTGCCGGGACCCCCTCCCACAGTAAGTAGTCAAACCGTTTTAGAACAGTTTGACAACTTACCTGAGATCTGCTGGGAAATGGGGCTGTAGTAGGGCATAGGAGCAGTGGTGTGTGTGAGTGGTGCAATGTGTAAGGGGTGCAGTGTGTGTGTGAAGGTTGTAGTGTGTGAGTGAGGGCGGCAGTGTATGTCAGGGATGCAGTGTATGTGTGTGTGTGTGTATGGGGGGCAGTGTGTGTGTGTATGGGTGGGCAGTGTGTGTGTGATGCAATGTGTGTGTGTATGGGGGAGCAATGTGTGTATGTGGGGGCAGTTTGTGTGTGTATGGCGGGCAGTTTGTGTATGGGGGGAGTGTGTATATGTGGGGCAGTATGTATGTGGGGCAGTGTGTGTGTATGGGGGCAGTGTGTGTATATGGTATGGGGGTTGTGTGTGTATGGGGGCAGTTTGTGTGTATGGGGGCAGTGTGTGTGTGTGTATGTGGGGGCAGTGTGTGTGTGTATGTGGGGGGCAGTGTGTGTGTATGTGGGGGGCAGTGTGTGTGTATGTGGGGGCAGTGTTTTTTCTAATGGGGGCAGTATGTGTGTATAGGGGGCAGTTTGTGTATGGGGGGCAGTTTGTGTATGGGGGCAGTTTGTGTATGGGGGCAGTTTGTGTGTGGGGGGCAGTTTGTGTGAATGGGGGAGGGCAGTTTGTGTGAATGGGGAGGGCAGTTTGTGTGTGAATGGGGGCAGTGTTTTTTCTAATGGGGGGCAGTTGTGTGTATGGGGGCAGTTTGTGTATGGGGCAGTTTGTGTATGGGGGGGCAGTTTGTGTGAATGGGGAGGGCAGTTTGTGTGAATGGGGGGCAGTTTGTGTGTATTGGGGGGGCAGTATTGGGGGCAATATATATGTGTGTGTGTGGATTTTTTTTATTATATATATATATATATTTTTTTTAAATTTAATTAAAATAAATATTATCCTATGTCCCCCCTCCCTTCTTACCTTTACTGGGGAGGAGGGGGGACATATTTCGATCCCTGGTGGTCCCAGTGGTGATTCCCTGGTGGTCCCAGTGGTTACAGTGAACTCTAGCCCGCGCTCCCGGGCTAGAGTTCCCTCTCGCGAGATTTGGAGCGTTGCTGTGGTAACCGCGGCAACGCTTCAAATCTCACGAGAGGAGGACCCGGAGGAGCTGCAGTCTGAGCTCCGGGTCCTCCCTCTATCTCACTCCCTCCGCCGCCGGCACAGTGCCTGCGGACCGGGGAGGGAGATCTGTGATCTCCCTTCCGGTCCACAGGCACATTGCAGGGCTGGCAGGGGAGGGAGACCGGCGGAATTCTCGGGGGGGGCAATTGCCCCGTTGCCCCCCCCCTGGATCCGCCACTGGTGTCACTCAGCGTAGCAAATAGACAATTGCCTGCACATTGATATTGGACGTCACATGGCACTGTTCATGAAGCACAGGTGTTGCCGCAGTTTGGCACCTCGTAGGTATAGTTGGCGTCTTCTAAGCTAAGTCCAAATTGAATTGGGCTCGCTACTGGCCTTTTTCTTTAAGGTTTAGCAGAGCTGCACAATTTGTGATACATGGTCTAATTTGCTCATTTTGTGTTCAAATGAATAATTAAATCATTTTACAGGATCCCTGGAGGTATTTACAGAATACGTCCTATTTAGACCACCTTGTTGAATAAGTCCCATTGAGACTTATTGCACAAGTGGTGGTGGGTTGGCTGCATAGATGGAATTGTCGCATTTTAAGAATCCCAATAGACAGTAATGAAGTTTCAACAGAGTTAAATAGGATTCGATTAAAGTGCAGGTACTAGAAATGTTCATTTGACTCTGGGCCCTGGCGTCTGTTTGACGGTTGCCACCTGGCTCTGGAGTACCCATGCTAGTCCAAAAAAATCTACTTGCTTTGCAGTAAAAAGGATTTTATAACCTTGAAATTACAATAATTCAGATATCTCGCTCTTCCTTCGTCTGAATTTTAATTGTAATTTAAATATACATTGCTGATTTTAGTATATATTCTAGTATATAGAGCAACGTTGTGGGCATCCCTTAAAATATCTATTTTGTAGGAACTGCCACAGACATCATGAAACAGGTAGCAGAGTGTTCTGATTCTTCACTGAATATAATGAATCAGCTCACCTAAACTTACTACACCAAAAAGTGAATGTAGGGACGCAATGGTCAAAGAGCACATTTGTACTATAGCAGTTTTACCATGCGGTTTGTGTGGATGGTGGACATTTATTGGAATAGACAGCGCTTTAAATGATATTTGCTCCAGATTGTTGCTATTAGTGTTCTATTTCTAGATTTCTAATGATCTTATCTCAGCATATTAATAAAGCTATAGAGAACATTTGTTTACTGTTCTTTATTTTTGAGTTTTCAACAAAGAATCAGGTACAGCGTTATTGCGTTATAGAAAAGCAATACAACATTCGATCGGTGTATATGCACCGTATTAAGGGGGTGTTCATATGATATAATCAGGATGTTATAGCAGGTCAGGTAAACAGACAGGTGAGGTACAGTACAATCATACAATCATACAGTTGGAACATATATAGGTTCGGTTGCGTGGTCTTTGCAGCGTAGATGTTATTGTCGGTTAGGTTCGGTGTGAGTTTCCTCATTCCCGGGTAGAATGCGGTGGTTTGTTCGGGTTTCTACCTTGTAGCTTCTGATGAGCTTGTCTGTTGTCAGTAGATTTTTTGCGTTTGTGGTGTCCCCTTGTGGGCGGCTATTTTTTCGTCTGTTCGCCTGGTATTTGGGATTTCTGCTTATGGTTCTGATTTGAATTTCGGGACAAGCCGTGTTTGTATTGGGGTTGGTTTGGTAACGCTCTATCTGTGCCTGAGGGCTTTTGGTTAGTTATGAGGTACTCTGAGTGGGCCCTTGGGGGTGGGGCAGTGCCTTTCGGGGTCCAGTTGGTTCCTTTTTAAAAAAATGTTTTACATGTAATAAAAATCAGCATAAAGGGGCAGTCTAAGTTCCATAACCGCTACAGTTACTTTAGTGCTTATGATACAAAGTCACAATATACAAGGATCTGTGTTTTTCTTTTTAATCAAATCCTTTTGGAGTAATTTGCTAGAAACAGAATTCCACATTGGTCACTTTCTCTAAAGGGCATTAGTAATGCAGTACTTTCACTTCCGAATTACCAGAATCTATTCCATCCAACCCGGATGGCAATGATTGGTTGAGAACACTAAGGGTGGGTAGGGCGGTATTGATACTGGTAATATGAAAGTGTAAGTCCTGCATTTATCAATGCAATGCTGAAGAAGGAGTGGACTATTAGTTCTGATTTTGTGAAACATTTCCAAAATGGAGCCTCTCTGCACAATAACCACTACACTGAGCTGAAGATGTTATAGTGCTTCGATTGCGCTGTTAATGCAGGACACAGCGAACATCTATTTTGTAAAGTATTAGTCTGATCCTACACTCTGCAATACATAAAATACTTTTAGGTTTTGGTTTGGACATATATACATTGTTATAAATGTTGATTTATTGTTCTTTTTGTGTATGTTTTAGAATGTCCCTCACGATGTTAGTGACATGCATGAGATGGAGGAGTTGCTGTGGAGTGCGGGGTCGCTGGTGTGGACTGTCATCTTGCTGGTTTGGAGTGCCATCTTGTTGGTGTGGCGGGCTGGACTGTTATTATGGACAGCTGGGCTGCTCATGTGGACTGCCGGAATGTTGGTATGGAGTGCCGGAGTCCTCTTGTGGACAGCAGGATTGTTGATATGGAGAGTTGCATTGTTGCTGTGGCAGATGGGATTGCTGATAAGCAGTGCCGGACTGTTATTCTGGCGAGCAGGTTTGCTGTTTTGGAGAACTGGCTTGGTGGCATGGAGAGTTGGCATCATGTTGTGGAGGTTTGGAGTATTATTGTGGAAGGCTGGCTTATTTTTTTGGAGAACATGATATATTGTGGAAAGACTATCCTTCAAACCAAATTCAATAGACTTAATTAATCATTAATCAATCACATCTGCTCGTAACTGGGAAATATCGATGGAGCATTCAGTGGAACAGTTATAAAAGAGTCAAATTTGATGCGTGGTATGAAATACCTATTGCCAAACAATTAGTGCATGTGCATTTAAGGACTTTTTAATTTAGAAACTGACATTTTACTTGTGGCCTTTTACTGTCCTTCTATGACATATAATTAAACTGTTATGATGTATGTACTAATTGCAGTCTATAGTAAATAGGCGCTATGTTAATAGTTTTCGCACAGCAAAATGTCTTAGATATATACCCGTGAATGACCAGTGCTAAGTCCTGCAGTCTGATGTGTTGTTTGTGCACTTAGATTCTCTTCTCCTGATTATGTGCAGCTAGTAAAGCCTCTAACTTCAGAAGAGTTCCAGGAGAAACTTTGTTTATGGCCTCTCGGGTAGCTTTGCATAAATTCTCAGGTCAACCCAAAACCGCAATTTATGACATGGCTATTTTGAGAAGGCGTCATCCAGCAAAAAGCAAAAGAGGTCAAATAACATAACAATGCGTATTGCTCATAAGACCTTTTTTTTAAAAAAACAAAAAAAAGTGTATGGTGTGTTGAAAAAGCTGATAACACATGTTGCCCATCAAAAGCCTTAAGATCTGCTGTGTGGGCCCGTCGCATTAAAGGGTTATCACACTCCAAGAACTTATCATGCAATAAATTGCAGACATAATAATACAAATTGCAGACATAATAATACACATTTTTATGTGACCCTTTTCTCCCAAAGGGGAGCTTTAAAGCACTTAGCGCGCTCTCTTGGATTTAAGAGTTGGCGGCAGATTATGATTATTAATTAGAGAGGTTTAGTTAGATTGACCAGACACAGCACGAGCAAGGACTAATTAAGGAATTGCTACAGAAGGTAGGGCTTGTTCCCCAGTTCAGAGATATTTAAGGATTATCTGAGGACCATTACCTGTTTTTTCTGTGACATCAGCCAAGTGGCATGGATTAGAATAGCAGAGATTTTGCCAGATACCTTAAGTCTTGTTGTTTCCATTGCAAGTAGTTCTTTTTCTGGTGCTATATTTTTTTAAAGGGTAATTGGACAGGAAAACCAGAGCAGGATTAAAGATAAGGTGACCCTAGTTGGCCACTGAGAGCCTAGCGGTTTTACAGGGGCCCTGGAACCTGGAATTTTCTTGGCCTCATTCACCACACCTATGTGAAGAATGAAGGGGGTCAAATCGGTACCCTGCCCAGGGCGCTGTGGAACCCTAACCCTTCTCTGAGCAGAACAGATTGTAGAGATGTGTTTTAGCGGATTGCTTGCTTTCATCTTTCTTGAAAGCATCCTGTAATATTTGATTTTCAGGGAAATGCTCAAGTATAGAGCCTTTGGAAGTTGTGTATAAAGAGCAGTTCTGAGAAAGTGGAGCATTCACCATGGAAACCAATCGAATGTTCCTTTTGATTGGTCCACATTTAGAAGTTTGCATCGTAATTCTGGGTAATGTGCAATATAACGCGTTTATTAATATAAGATGCTATATTTAATTAGAGATTTTATTATGATTGCGGTTAAAAGTCTTGAATATGATTTTGCACTGGAAATAAATAAATGTAAATTATATAGGTGTTTAAATGGGCAAACTCTGGTAGAAAAAAAATATGTATATATATATATATATATATATGAAGCAACAGTGACTGTAAAATATAAAAACATTATTTGATACATTGTACTGTATGGGAGAATACAAATAAAAATTGTGCAAACTGCATGTTCAATAAGAGTATTGCATTTTCAGATGTGATTGATCTTGTATAGGACATATTTGAAAATGAGAGAAATCTCGATTCATTCTTGCTGATAATTTTTCTTTAAGCGAAATAAAGTATAGATGGCATAGAATAAAATAGATGTCCGGAGGTGCTTTGTGTATGCAAATAAAAACAACATATGAGAAATAATATATCAAACACTGTATAAAGTTGTTAAGATTTATTGCTGTGTTTGTGTCTGTCATACGCACTATGCTGTGTAGAAAGAAACGTTTACTGATTGAAACTATTCCTTACCCAGATGTTAATTGGCATCTTAATGTTCTCAAGATATGGGGCCCGGCTGTGATTTCTCCTGGTTTCACCGGCTGCCTCAATGTGACGACCGTTTGCTCTCCTAATCTTTTATGACATGCAAATGTTAGTGATGTCATTAAGCCGTGCAAGGAGCATCTATATGCAGAAAAGATTCAGTGCAGGACTCTAGTGCGTGATAATTTGTATGAGTCACAACACACAGCGGGGGATATCTGAGCGAGTTGAAACAGAAAAGGTGCACTGGAGCATTCTTTTGGTCTATCCGTTTCCAAGAAAAGGTCACCCACAGATTGAAGTTATATATATATATATAGGTACATATTTAAAAATGAATGGTTAGTTTGATATCACCAACGAGAGAAATAATCACTGCAGTAATAAAGTTTAGTTCTGCGGAAATTTAGTTTTAACCAAATCATTAGATGGAGTGTTTCTGACTTATATCCTTTGAGCACAGCTCAGTGTGCATAGCTCGGCAACTAAAATGGTTACATAAACTCTCCATCCTCTTATATAACGTGTTGTTCCCATAATTATTCCTTTTAAGCACTATGAATTTGCATTCGGAAAGTCAAACTTGTAAATTTCTTTATTTCGTACATTTTCTGGTACTTTGTGATGGAGTGTAAAAAACAAATGCAGGATCCTCCTTCTGTTTGGGGATGTGTTATCTTTGAATAGACAGCCAAGTGTTGGCATTTCTGATTAAGTATACGCATCAAAATGGTTATATAAAACCCTTCTTAAACAAACTCACATACAAGAATTTTACAAACTCCCTCTTTCGTTTTTTTTGTCACCTTGTCAGCAAACCCTAAGGATTATTGTACATAAAATAAAAAACTATTAAATAATCAGCCTACTTTTTTGAAACAGGCATCTCAGATATTCATTGCATTTTCTACGTATTGTATTTTAAAAAATATTTAAAAAAAAAGGAAAGTCAAGGAATCCAAAGTAGCTAAAAATTAAAATAGTCACTTTTTAAAGTTCCCTTTTTTTCTGAGAATCCCCATGCATTAAAACATCATCCTTGAGATTTTTATTTCAACTTTAGAAAGTAGGTGGGCCAACCAGATGATGCTTATTCTGGTCTGTGGATCAAGTCAAAATTTTTGGACATGTGTAACCTAGCACTGATGGGACAGTGGTTAGAAATGCTGTCCCCTTAGTATAGTTCAGTCTTAAATCAGACCTGTAACTAAATGCTACAAGTATATTAATATTTTCATGTCCAAATAAGCTATATTAAATGTAGCTGTAATAACTCCTGGTATATTTTCATTGTGTACAGGCCCATCACAGTATTCCAATTCCTCAGTTATTATATAAAACCATTGCTGTTGAAAACGTGTTATTCACAGCCAATCAGAACCTCGGAATCCTACAGATAACTGTTTAAATGGTCACTAAGTAGAAAAACAACAGGGTGTCTATTGGATCCTGAGCCAACTCTCAGCTCTGAGACCTATATAGACTTTGAAGATCCTCAAGAAATATGGAATCTTCAGAACTTATAGCTATAAAGACGTAGAACTTATAGCTATAAAGACGTAGATTTATCTAAAAGGCACATTGGGGGAACAATGACACACACTGGAAATACATTTTCAAATGTCACAGTTCTACTTGAAGTCACCACTCGTAAGCAAATAAATATTGGAATCTAGTCACAGCGTATAGACATATTTATGTATTTACGAGATCCTTGAGGTTTATTAAGTCACAAAACCAATGTTGACTCACTCTGTGTCGATATAAATCAGGACATTAGCAGAAGGGAACAAAGGAAACCTCACTTTTATATGAACACATAGTATTTATAAATAACAGGAAGTCAGTGGTAAAGTTGAATGATTTCAACATTTATGGGTGCCAATGGGCGAGAACTAAATTGCAAAGCATACAGGGGATCCGACCAACACAATTTCTTGCTACAATTAAAGCACTCTCTTTTTAGTAGTTCACTATTTCTTTAAACAGAAGCACATTCTTCATGTTGAATATCGAACGCATTTATCGCACGCTGTGAACATGAGAAAAGTGGGGACGATGTCATCAGTAGGAAGTAATAGCTGATAATTCTTTTTTATTCATTATCGTCTCGTAAACATGCATACAAGCAACACAGAACATCCCACTAATTGATTTATCTTGTGCTACCAACATTAATAATTAGTCAGACTCCTGTCAACACACAGTCGTACCAGCACAGCTAATGGCGTTTTATTCCCTGTATATCTCACAGGTTCGCTATGGGATAAGACATGTGACTGCATTAAAACTACAAAAGCACTCTATCTCACTGACATGTATGATTTCTCTTGAATAATTTGCATTTGCTTTGTTTAGTTTAGGGACAACTTGGAAGGGAGCAGTGCGCTGCGATGCGGTGAGGCTGCTGGCCTTTTGTTCTGAAATCACATTTTTGTATGTAGCTTTTAGCAGAAATATAATAGAAACATTGTTAAAAATCTGATTCTTTTCTTCATAAAAAGATAATGGTTTCTCCTGTTTAGCAGATTATCAGCAAGGGGACATTGCACAATTTCCCATTATTCTCATTTCACTTTTGTAACCTTGTTTTCTAATGGAGGATATTGTGCCTATGGAGACCGATTAATTAAATTTATTTTGTTGGTGCAGCTTCTGCAGGGTTATACCAATAAAGACCTGTAGTTAAAGACAAACCAGCCATATACAGTAACAATTAAAACAAATTAAAAGTTTTACTTACCTTTTTCCAGCACCGTGGCTCCCGCCATGGCACCTCTGTGAATGCAAGCTATACCGGTGACAAGGTGACAAGAGCATATTTGGCCTCAGCAGGGAATCTACAATTTGCCACCCATCATTTTGTGCTGCCTCTGGGGGTTGATAATTTGTCAGTGTCCTCAGCTGGAACTGTTCCCTCTCGAGTCTCCAGCATCTGTTCCGTGACCTCTGAAAAAGTATTACTGGAAATTACATCCACCTAGAGCAGGGGTAGGCAACCTTTTAGCAGCACTGTGCCGAAATATGATTGTGATGTCCTGTAGCATGTCGGTCCTATTTCTTTAAATTGAGGTGTGCATGTTGCCATATTCTGCTTGTGTTATTTATACTGCATTTCTTTGTATTGTTGTATTTGTGCGTATATGAGCTATTATATTGTAAATGTTCATTAGTAGTTTGTGGTATCATGTATAATACGTATGAATTTGGGCTGTGTATGGGGGCTGCTTGTGGAATTGTGTGTGGATATGTCACATTGTGTATTTGGTAGTGTGTGTATGTTTGGGGCTATTTGGGGTATTGCATGTGAGAGGCTGCATGTGGGGTTGTGTGCATGTATGTGGATTGTTGGTGGTGTTGTGTTTGTGTGGACTGGGTGTGTGTTTGTATTATTTGTATGAGGGGGGGTTATTCTGTAGCTCTGAGGCTTCCCTGGGTTTTCGTGGGGTCCAGGCTGGCCAGGTACAGCTCAAGTACAGAAGCTGCAACAGGAAGCTGTGGGCTGCTCTACTCCAGTGTGGATTCCCGTTCACAAGTGCTGGGAGGAAGTGATCTGAGATCACTTTCTCTAAGTGCTGCAATGCATAAATGGAGGATTGTCCTTCACCACCTTTTCATATTAGCAGATTTCTGATGTTTCACTGGGACTCATGACAGGCCAGAGCCTGTTTGGCTCCTGTAGCCTTAAGTGCCGTGCAAAGCCACCTCGAGTGCCGTGCATGGTACTAGTGCCGTAGGTTGCCTACCCCTGACCTAGAGGTTCCGGGGGTCATGGATATGGTCCTTGAAAGTAAATAAAATGAAGTAGATTACCTGAAAGATAAAAAGGTTAATAGTCACTAGTTGACCTGTTAATTACTGAGGCCCACAGAATATAGAGGTTTGAATTGCAGATCTTTCATATAAAGGATGCTATGGTGTCATAATACTGGGTAATATGTTATATTGGGACAGGAACCTGAGGGGTGGGCCTGGAGGGACAGTAGATGTGAAATAGTGAAGATGAAAACAAGCACAATTTCCCCCATGGGTCTCAGGTGTTGCAACCCTGTCTGCCTCTTCTATATTCTGTGGGCCTCAGTAATTAACAGGTCAACAAACACCAACAGCCACAAATGTCACCAATAGTCTCAGCCATGCAGATGGCTTGTCCTTTTAAATTGCCTCTGTTAAACAAACTGCAGTCCCACCTCCCCTGTTGTCTGAAACCTCTCCACCCATCCTGTGTATAGACTTTATAAATTCATATGTGCAGGGATGACTGAGGGTCAGTTAGCACAGCCGAACATTCTATTTGGCAACTGCTGAGATTCCAAAATGGCTTCCACATTCCGCACATTGTTCAGCATGGAGTTTCATATTGGTGCTATCTCTATCCTCTTGCCAGGATCCTAGCCCTCTATCCAGTACCTTCTCCTCTGTTCATTATATGTGCCATGACTTCTCGATCGTATGTCTTGAAACTGACACTTTTTTTAACTGTACTCCGCCAAACATAGGCCTGGAGATTGGAAACCATAGGCATGAATGGTTGGTAAATTTTGGCTGCAAATATCTACCAGCTGTTAGGAATAACATCAGCTTAATATTTAGGAAAAAAAAAAGAAAAAGGAGTTACCTGAGCTCTCTCCCAAATCTCTATGCATATAGATAAATGGAGGTTATGTAGTATGTGGCCATTAGATGTAAGCTTACCTGCCACGTCAAGGCACACCTCTTAGGTGGGTCCTACACTAATCATTCATCTGGCTTCCTTGAGCTTCAGGCAAAGAAGTCTCTAATGAGACAAAGAGAGGTATTTTTTATACACCCCCTACATGCTTATTTACCCTTAATAGGGAACACATGGGGTGGGTGGCAGCATTGTAACAAGGCTGTGATACAAAAGTGAATACAAATACACAAAAATAAGTCCTGCGCTCAAATAATAATTAGAAACCCTTTTTAAATAGTAATAATAACATCTAGAGCCCAAGCAGACATTCTTGAAAATTAGTGAACAGTTAAATGTAACTTTCCTGGTTAAATCTATTTGTATTATTAATATACAGATATGCCGCCACATTACTAAATCCACTCTCTGCAAGATGCTTCAGACCTTGTTGCTGCTTAATAAATTAATGTTTAGAATAAATTAATTGTAATTTTAGACCAAGAAAATGTCTTGATTAGTCAGGAGCGAAAATAGACCAGTTAGTTATCGTATCAATCTTTTCATTTTGTTAGTGATTCTACTAGCGTAATATATAGATTCGTTTTGTACTAAAACCCAAAGGATTTGTGCTTATAGATCAAACGTGTTGATCAAAACACCTTACATCAATGCGCTGTTCTGCTTTCCTTTGCTAGAAAGAATCAACACATTATTTTTACTATTTATTTTAAACTCCGTAAACCGTGGGAAAACCTTTGCAAAGTCTAAGAATTGACCGTTCCCAGGTTGTTGTGGTCTCTGAATAGACTTAAATAGTCCCTGAATTATTTTAGAGAGTGATGCATCTTTCTATACAGGTATATAGTTTTATAGGCAAGTGAGCACATTCTCATTTAAAGGATTACTCCAATCACCATAAACACCTCAGTAATATGAAGTGGTCATGGTGTCTGGAGTATATTTGTGCAGCATTTTACCATGAAGCACTGCACATACTGAGTTGAACTGCTTTGTTGCTTGAAGTATAACTCCACCTATAGCGGTGTCATCCTGAAGTCATTAACTGGCCTGGAACAAGAGTTCCGGGCTCGCTAATGTTAAATCTGTGCATATTTATGTGCACAGAGAGGCATTCATTGGCTGAGAGCGATCAGCTGATGGTCTCAGCCAATGAAAAAATGGCAGGAATGACATCCGGATTCTGCAACTCTGCATAAAATGGATGGCGTTAATCCTGCTCAGAGGAGACATGGCGCCCACCGGGGACCAAGGTAAGAGGATTATACATTGTGTATATAAAAAATACACTTTTCTTTCGAATTAGAGATATCTTTGCCAGAAGCTCAAGGAATCAAGGTGAAAGGTTAGTGTAGGACCTACCTGAGAGGTTTGACTTGACGTGGCATGTGGGCTAAAGTCTCTCAATGTCACTGGAGAAACTAAATAACCTCCATTTGTTTAAATATGCATAGGAATTTGGGAAGAGCGCAGGTAACTTTTTTCTTTGGTTTTTACTGTATGTATTGGGGCTGATGTGTACTGTGGTCGTTGCTGCTGCCCAGGAGTGATGGGAGTTTGAGCGCAGGACTTGTTTTTTTTTTTAAATTGCAATATTGGGGAATGGCGGCAGCCTGCGGTAGTGTCATAGAGTGTAGTTAGTAGCAGCGTATCTCTGCCACATAACTATCATAAACTATCATTCACAATGGCTGTTAGAACAGGAGTCTTTTCTTTTGTTGCGCAGTAGTCTCATTGCACCTGCGCATGTTTCGCTATGGTGAATCATATAGCAACCTCCATGGACCCGCTTAGTACTGTCAAACGATCAGCTCCTTGTGGCTTCAGCTTCCAGGATCTAAAGGTGGAGAGGCAAATAGGGAGAGCTTAAAGTAGGTATATCTCACTATGCACCCCCATGCCAGTGAAGTTCTCAATGCATTAAAAGGTTTGTACTGAGAAACTGCAACAAATATAGCTATGTGACGATTTGCAAATAATATGTTCTTTTTAAAATCTTCCAATAGTAAAATCATCTGACTTAGGTTTCAAAATGACTGCCCTGACCATATTTTTCTGATTTTCATATGGTACCCGTTTTTATTGTTTATTTGGTTTTTACAGTTGAGCAGTGAATTAATAGTGTTTCATATAACATTTTCATTGTTGAACTTTATGTGTAGTTTCTATCAGCAATAAGATTCTATGCCACGCAATTGTTTCCTTCCTTTTTGTTGTTTATATTTTATGTTTGCCTACAAAATATCAGTGCATCCCTCTTATATGTTGTAGCATTTTCTGTGACACTTCAAACTTCTTTATTTAACTTATTGAAATATTAAATGGATGCAATTTAATATTAGCGTACAAATAATTACTAAAAATATCTCATTTTGATTGTTTTTACATTTTTGTGATAAGTGGTTGGTCTGCGTATCTCACAGCTAGTGCCGTGGCATTTCTGTCCAAATTCCACTTAAGAGCTATGGTTTACCAACACTTACTGACTTAGGCCTCAAATTAATTCTTTTGGATACGATTTTCGCATGACCACAATCTGTTGGAAAAACCTTTCAAATGATTTGACTAGAAAAATTCCCATAGACTTTAATGGTGAGTTCTGTAGATATAGTAAATCATTCAAAACAAACAATGTGGGACAGAGGGAGGGAAGGGGAAGATTTTCACATCGGTCAGCAGCGTGCAGTGCGCACTAACGGCAGACGTTAAATATGCACAGAACTGATATTAGGCAGCCCGCAGCAGAATTCTGGGCTGCCAATGTGACATGTGCTGTGGTGTGCAACCAGCCCCAGCACACAATTACAGATATCTCTGGATGTACTGTGTTTAAAGCTGAAATATTGCACATACTGACTCCTACCACCATAACCACTTCAAAACACTTAAGTGGTCATGGTGGTTGGAGTAACCTTTTAATGCCTCAGGAAGAAATCACTTCAAATGCCATCATAGCATGGCAAAGTGCAGTTACTATAAACCCTGGATTTTGGGGTGTCTATTTTTGGGATGTTAATAATTTGCTGATCTTTAGCACCAAAAACAGTTGAAGAAAACCGCTGTCAGCCTGTCTATATACACTCTTTAATGTACAACAACAGTAATGTTTTTTCTTCACTTCTGAATGTATTCCATCACCCTATCGTCAATGCAGGTAAAAGCACATTATGCATTAATGGTTTGGTTGAGACGTGTGGTTGGGAACCTCCAAAGTAACTAGTTAGTTTATCAAAATGATAAAATGTTCTAAAATCACAGAAATTCCACTGTGATTTTAATCAAATGCTTCATCAGCGGTACCGCAGCCTGTTTGTGCAGATCACACACTAAATGTTGGCCTGGAGCCTGTATCTGAAGAGTGACAGATTGGTTTTACAAGAAATAAAAATTATTAGATTTAGTGTACTTTACAAAGAAGTACTTTTTTTTTCATTATTATTCTCATGCGCCACAAACAACTGGGACTCATATTTTCCACCATCTGTTATGTTGAAGCCCTCCAGAATTTGTTAAACAAGAAAGTCGTTCTGTTCGATTTTTATTCAAAGGACCGGGTTCCGTCTCTTACGCTTATCTGTAAAAAAAAACACGCTTGCAAAACAAGTTACTGCCTATTGTATTAATCATCATCATTTTATATTGCAATTGTAACACAGATATCAGATTAGACATCATATGGAAATAAAAGCAAACTTTAGAATATATTTATATTTTTAAATATTAATCTTGTGCATAGACTTCCATGCAAATATTTTAAGTACTTCCCTATAAAGTGCTCTAAGAAATTAGCTGACCTCAGTTAAAAAAAAAATAGGCCTTGCTCTCAATTTGCATACAAATATTCGCTGGTATTCTCATTTAATTTTATGTTTGCAATCATAAAATGTTTTATAAATATTTAGTGCGGCCTATTTGCATCTCGTATGATACAAAGGATTCTAAACTAATTTTGCTCAATGGTTACATAAAACAACCATTAGATGTCAACTATAGTATGGTATATATGGTAAGCCAATCATCGTACATTAATCTTATCCTCGCGGTGATACATCAGAACCATAGAATTTGCCTCTAAAACATAATATGCTATACCCAAGGACCATAGAGTATTTATGCGTTAGAATGAGATAAGAATTGGGCATCAATAAAAGTGTTTGGCTCTCCGTACATTTCTGCTGTGCCAGGCAGTTGGCAGTTTGATAGACACCCTGGGGTTATTTTATAATAAGAGGATATTATAGCAGATTTGTCAGCAGAAAGAAAATAGTTAAACATTTATAAATTCTGGATGAACGTTTTTCAAATATATTCAGCAGCTTCTCAAACACTGGTTTGACTAGTCATCTGAAATGTTTTGGGGTTTTTTAACAAAAATTTGTTCAATATGATTTTCCCAAGAGAAAGATAGTATTTCCGTCTAACCAAGCAAGCATAAATTTACTTATGACTATTAACACTTGAAACCATTTTATTAGTGTTGTGTTCCGCATCTCGAAACTCCATCACATTTTTAAAGACATTTATTGGGAGTATAAAAGGCGGCTGTGATCATTTGATGTCGACAGCCAATCAGAACCTGGGATTTATCAAGATGATTAGTTCCCAGCATTACCCTGTGCAGGCGTAAGGATAGACACCAAAGTAAGGAAACGTGTAATGACAACACCACGTCTAGATATTTTTTGTAACACACTACATTATGCGTCCGTCAAAGACTAGGCTTTTAAATATTTGTGAATTATTTCTACTGGTACAACAGTTGTCAGCCTAAAAGTGTTTGCGATAAGTGTGATCCTTGTGTGGGACTATTCAGTGTGAACGGCTTGTGACTCATGAGTGTGAAAGCTCACATCTGTAGTAAGTGTGCAAAAGTATCTAAACTCAGTTTTAAATGAGTGTGATGTTTGCAACTTCTTCTTATTCTCTTTTCAAAGGAGTGTGGGTCTATAATCTGCATGATTTAGGATTATATGTTTGTATGAATCTGGCCCATTCTGGGTGGGGGTATGCATAATATTTGGGGGGAGGGGTAAGTATGAACAAACTCTCTATCTATCTAAATAAAATTGAATTTCTTACTAGGACATCTGTCAATTACTGTCATTCTTCATCTCTTCCACTGGAAGGTTATTCCATATAACAACACCCCTGTCTGTAAAAAAAAAAAAAAAAATCTTATATTTTATTTAATTCCATTTTTTTCATATTTCTTTCATTACAGTGTTTGTAAAGTATATTTTAATAAGCAAATAAGCCAATATTTTATTTAATTTTTTTCCAGAGGGGTCCTGTTTTAGCCGTCACTTCAGTGTCAGTATTTTTCTTCCTTATTGTTCTCCGGCTAATTAACGAAGTAAACTTCTTGAGGTTACTCACCTGCTTTGGACAGACCGGTTCCGGCTGCGCTCCTGTCTCTGAGTTCCAGCTCCAAGCACCGACGCATCACGGCGGCTACATTAACATCAAAACACGTGAGGTAAACTTATCAAAGGCAGTGAATGGTTACTACGTTTATAATATAGAATTGGTGTGTCTGAGTATATTAAACTGAAACGTGATTTACTGAGAACAGAATGTGTAGATGACAATGTTCACCCTGCGTAATCGTTCAGATCTAAACTATACACTGTGAAATCACCAGCGAATGTCTAGATAGATTAAAGAGGATTTGTCAGAGTATCTTATAATTTTAAATTAAGTCATGTCGCATAGCTACATTGTGTGTTCTGTTATGTATGTTTATTATGGAAATGCACAGTCTGGTGTGGTTAGTCATCTAATGTGTTGATGCAAACATGCATATTGCACATGGATCACATTTGATTTGTATAGCATAGAAGTGGGTAGCAGAAAGCAGAAACAAATGGAGATGACCTTTCGTTACTTAAGTGATTAAGTGACTAACTCGGTTTCCAATCTGTGCATATGGAAAAATAAATTAGCTGAATCTGTTCCAAAAGATTCATCTAATTCTGATGCGTGCTGACATGGTGGATTTACCGAATGATACTGTTTAAAGTCCCAAGAATGCTCCATCGCCGTGTGAAATAGAGAAGGCCGAGGTACAGACGATTTTAATTTTATTTGTAATTAACATGGTGATGCTGTTGATCATATTTTGCCAAATTATCTGGCAAAGCACAATAGGCAACTGTAACATAATTGCAAAAAATGCCAACTGCTTATTAAACCGGCCGTGAGACTTCGATAAAAATAACATTTTCTGTTATCTGTTGCAATAAAAAGAGCAGAAATCGACATTTTATTACGAAAAATCCTCTGCAACGATAGTTTTCTTGTTTAGTGGCTTGCAGACGTTTCCACAGTAGGGTCAGGACCAGCTGAATGACGAAAAATGTTCTAGATATGGGCTTATTTATTAAAATGTCCAAACAAGACCCCATGGAATAGAAAAATCTGCTATATCGTTGCAGTAATTACATTTTTATTTGCTGTGCACTGTGTCTGTTTTATTAGAGACATGTCAGTATAATAAAATATATCAATGACTTAGAAATAAACAATCTAAATAAAAATCATAATGTAGAATAGTGTTCCTTCTCAGCATTTTTATGGGTGGTAAAGCAGTGATTTATACCCTTCTATAGTCACAGTAACAAAAGGGAGATGAGAGGGGAGAGGAGAACAGGGTGTAGCAGAGGGTGGGATTGGGAGGTTATGAGGGTTGGACATTAAGGACATTCGAGGCATTCAGTAGCCAGTGCTGTTGATCCCATATAATTAGGTTGGGGAGGACAAAGATGTAACATAAATATGGACACACATAACATGAGAAATAGGGAGCCCAGGAAACTTACAAAGAGGGAAAAGTGCTGGTGCAGTGGTGGGTGTCACGATTGCAGAGAGGGCGATATATGGGCATCTAGACTCGGCCGAGCTCTCCTACTGGGTCATTATATCAGTCAACCAGACTGTGTGGCATTTTGAGACATTTCAACAAGTTAAACATCAGTTCTTCCGTAGTGCTGACTGAACTCACTTGAACAAACCACCCGCTAAGGAGTACATTATAGATTTTTCATTGCTGGACCCCTCATAAGGAAAATTGTTAATACGGATGCATATATTTTTGGACCTTAAGTGAGCTGACAAGTTCCAGGAGCCTTGTCCAGTCAGCCTGCCATGCTTAGTAGCTGAACTGCAGGAACAGCTAAAGAGGGCAATGAGCACAGTGCCATTCATGATTCTCCAGTGTCTGTGTGTGAGGCTGGACAGGAAGTGGAAGGGGTCACTTCCCATCTGCTCACTAGGACAGCCTCTGAAGTCATGTTCCATTTTCCTGTTTTTATTTCTACAATTCCCAGTTTTGCACAACTGGTGGCCTCCTTAGCCACTATTCTAACCACAGTCCCTCTCACCTGCATAGCATAGATTACAAAATCTGCTATAAAAGGCCACACCCTGCTGAACAAGGGGCCTTTACATTGATTGAAGTTGATGTTCTGATCCTGGCTCCTACGGAGAAAACCTGATATGTTCTGAATAGCATTGAACCTAACCTGATTTATCCAATCAACCTGCTTTATTTCCAATCCGCTTACTACCAATAAGTTTAGGACAAACCTGATCTACAATACCTACCTGCTCAATTCCGTACTGGACTTTAATACCGTATTACTTTGTTTCAAATCTACCGAAATCTACGTAACCAACCTGGATAATGCAAACATTTCTATTATTTGCAACTATCCTGAATGACCCTGTTACAACGATCTGAAAACTGCATTACTGCCTCCAAACCCGTTGTAACGGATCGCCTGGCACCCCGACTGGGTACCTCCGTTGAAGGATGCTCCTAGCACTTCCTGAGGACTCCAAGCACTGCAGCAGACACCAAAACCACCGAACCGTAGGAGCATATGAATCCTCTCAAGCATATGAATGCTGTAGACAGTTGAATAGGAACCATACGAATAGGTTTACTCTCCTAGCAGTCAATCTGGAACAGCATACAATAAATCCTTCCCCCAATAATGAGACGACACTTCACTTTGAGGGTTAAAACAGGAACTCTCTGTACTGTCACATACAGTCTCTTTTATTCCCAATCCACAAACATAGTACAGCCCACAGGGCGTTACAAAACAACCAATCACATCACAGTTACATCCCACATATTCCCTCCCCTTATCCTGAGAGGAAACTCAATTATACATACAGTTAAAACATACTTTCTACCCAACTTTCATAACTCCAAAACCATACATCACATTCACATAAAATTACATATTCACAATCAATCCATTCAGGGGAACAACATATTCAAAAATGGCACAAATCAGACAAGGGGTTCAAAAGTTAGTAAAAAGTCCTTTGTGACTAAATGAAGCATGGCTTTCTGGCCCAAACCAGTTTCAGAGTCTTCTATCCTGGAGATAAGTAATTCAATTATCTCCCAGGACAGACACAAGACTCCATTAAGCACATGGTTGCAAAAAGACACAAAACACTTTAAAATACATAAAGTCACATTTTACACATAACACACAGACATTTCACATATCCCCAGATAGCTCAGGTCTGAGCGCACATTATTAAGTGAATGGCGCTCGGACCACACAAATACAGTTTAATCGCCATGGAGCCAAAGTCTTTACAGTCAGTTTCATACGAATGGGCTCCATGGGATTCCTATCTGGGGTATAACACATTCACATAAAGTCTGGTCCATAGTCTAAAGGCAAGAGGCGGGCAAGCAGCCCCCTCCAAGGACACGTGGCGAGGCCGGTTTCGCCACATTTCTCCCCTTTACCATCCAAACTAACAGGGTATCTGACCTCCTGTCGGTCAGTGCCCTGGTTAGTCCAGCAACCCACCCACGAAGCACAAACAGCAATACAGCCCACCCACAATAACTGGTTACTACACCTGGATAAAACAGCAACTTGTCCATGTCCAGGTGCCTCACCACAGCTGTGCGGGGGGCTGGTAGACTGCCTTGGTGGGTTGCTGAGTGGGCAGAGACCAGCGGTACTCTGCCCGGGTGCCAGCGCTACCTCTGAAGTAGCCTGGTTGTGGGAGGGGGAGACCGACTGTCTCCCCTCTGGATACACTGCTCTGTGGCTGGGGGACAGGACCGACCGTCCCTACCCCTGGTGCTGCAAGTGCAGAGACTACAGTCCCATCTGCATAGTTGTGGGGCTTAACATCTCCCCTTGGTGGGTTAGGCTGCCGCTGGAGAGAGGGTGTAACAAGCTCCTCTCTCTGAATTGTAGACTGCCGCTGGGGAGAGGGGTAACCTGCTCCTCTCCCTGACACTCTCTTTGCTGGTGGAGAGGGGGACCAACTGTCTCCCCTTTCAATATTTTGTCCTGCGGCTGGGGTGCGAGACAGATGGTCTCTGCTTCCTGGGGTACACACTGCCGCTGGGGAGGAAGGACGGCCCTTTCATCTCCCTGGGGTACACGCTGCCGCTGGGGAGGGGGGGTAACAAGCTCCTCTCCCATACATACTTTCAGCCGCTGGGGAGAGGGGATAACAAGCTCCTCTCCCTGACACTCTCTCTGTTGTTGGAGAGGGGGACCAACTGTCTCCCCTTTTAATATATTGCCCTGCTGCTGGGGAGCGAGACCGACTGTCTCCGCTTCCTGCAGGACACACTGCCGCTGGGGAGGAAGGACTGCACCTTCTGCTCCCTGGGGTACACACTGCCGCTGGGGAGGAAGGACTGCACCTTCTGCTCCCTGGGGTACACACTGCCGCTGGAGATCTGGGCCAACCGCCCAGCATCCCTGTAGGGCCGGTAGAGAGACCGCCATCCCATCTCCACCTGCCATCTGTGGGTCTTCCCAGGACCAGTCTATGAGGTCCCCTACTTCTGCCGCTGGTAGTGAAGCAGGGGGTACCTCGGCTGCGTTTTCCCAGCTGTAGGTTGGCAGGTCTGGGTCTCCCAGCCAGTTTTCATGTTCTGTGTCTATGCCCTGTGGCTGACATGAGTTTAGTAGTTCCACATAGTCCATCTCTAGCTGTCGTTCCATGGCAGCCAAACGGTGGAGGTCTTGTCCCAGTCCCATAGATCTCGGGCCCTGTACCATCTCACCCCGGTAATAAAAAATAGCCCAGTACCGTGACTCTGCTGGACTGCCAAAGTCGACGTCTTCTGCTAAGGCCTTCCACAACAGGCCAGGGCTAGTGTAGTTCTCCCCCTCCGGCTGGATGTCCTCTGCCCTCCATGTCTCTGGCTGGACAGTGCACCACCACAGTGCCCGGTATGAGGCGTCAAGGCTCAGTTCCCTTTCCACAAGGTACTCAAGTTGTCTGACCTGCTGCCCTCCGGGTTGGTCTCCCAGAAGCGGCATCCGCCAGGCCATTTGTTCCTCCAACCGGTATGCGACACCAGGAAGGCGCTGCTGCCATTGATACTGGACTTCCTCCAGGGCATTGTACCATAGTTCTTGCCGGGCAATATCTCTCCAGTCCAATTCACCCTCTTCCTCAGGTGTGCGAGGTGCCCAAGGATCCACGAACCCCATTTCCCCAAATCTTTATGTAGACAGGGACGCTGTATAAACACTAGCGTCGCCTTCAATTTGTAAATCCAAACGAACTGTGTCTCTGAGCTGCTTTACCTCGCACTAGGACGCCATCCCACCGCTGCCACCAATGTAACGGATCACCTGGCACCCCGACTGGGTACCTCCGTTGAAGG
>OW240919.1:29496566-29571193 GCA_933207985.1 Pelobates cultripes | reverse complement strand
TTTTCCCAAATCTTTATGTAGACAGGGACGCTGTATGAACACTAGCGTCACCTTCAATTTGTAAATCCACGAACTGTGTCTCTGAGCTGCTTTACCTCGCACTAGGACGCCATCCCACCGCTTGCCACCAATGTAACGGACCACCTGGCACCCCGACTGGGTACCTCCGTTAAAGATGCTCCTAGCGCTTCCTGAGGACTCCAAGCACTGCAGCAGACACCACAACCACCGAACCGAAGAAGCATATGAATCCTCTCAAGCATATGAATGCTGTAGACAGTTGAATAGAAACCATACGAATAGGTTTACTCTCCTAGCAGTCAAACTGGAACAGCATACAATAAATCCTTCCCCCAATAATGAGACGACACTTCACTTTGAGGGTTAAAACAGGAACTCTCTGTACTGTCACATACAGTCTCTTTTATTCCCAATCCACAAACATAGTACAGCCCACAGGGCGCAAAAACAACCAATCACATCACAGTTACATCCCACATATTCCCTCCCCTTATCCTGAGAGGAAACTCAATTATACATACAGTTAAAACATACTTTCTACCCAACTTTCATAACTCTAAAACCATACATCACATTCACATAAAATTACATATTCACAATCAATCCATTCAGGGGAACAACATATTCAAAAATGGCACAAATCAGACAAGGGGTTCAAAAGTTAGTAAAAAGTCCTTTGTGACTAAATGAAGCATGGCTTTCTGGCCCAAACCAGTTTCAGAGTCTTCTATCCTGGAGATAAGTAATTCAATTATCTCCCAGGACAGACACAAGACTCCATTAAGCACATGGTTGCAAAAAGACACAAAACACTTTAAAATACATAAAGTCACATTTTACACATAACACACAGACATTTCACATATCCCCAGATAGCTCAGGTCTGAGCGCACATTATTAAGTGAATGGCGCTCGGACCACACAAATACAGTTTAATCGCCATGGAGCCAAAGTCTTTACAGTCAGTTTCATACGAATGGGCTCCATGGGATTCCTATCTGGGGTATAACACATTCACATAAAGTCTGGTCCATAGTCCAAAGGCAAGAGGCGGGCAAGCAGCCCCCTCCAAGGACACGTGGCGAGGCCGGTTTCGCCACACCCGTAAACGTCTAACTAACCTGTATTCCTTAAACCTTTATACTCTGTTTAGTTCTGTCTAGTTATATTTTGTTTACCTGTAACCTATCATTTCATTTATAAGTTTTCCTTCTCTTTATTTACCTATAATCTCACTTATAGGTTTTCCTGTTACCTAATAACCTGCCTGGGGCATATTGCCTAAACGCTTTATTTCTGTAATCTCTCTTTATACTTTCCTATAATCACCCTTATAGGTTCTCCTACTACCTTCTACCTATAATCTTGCTTATAGGTTCTCCTACTACCTTCTACCTATAACCTATAATCTCACTTATTGGTTCTCCTACTACCGTCTACCTATAATCTCACTTATAGGTTCTACTTCTATCTAATCCCTATAATCTGCTACTTAAAGGACCACTATAGGCACCTAGACCACTTCAGCTCAATGAAGTGGTCTGGGTGCCAGGTCTATCTATGGTAAACCCTGCAGCTGTAAACATAGCAGTTTCAGAGAAACTGCTATGTTTACACTGAGAGTTAATCCAGCCTCTAGTGGCTGTCTCACTGACAGCCGCTAGAGGCGCTTCCGCGATTCTCACTGTGAAAATCACAGTGAGAAGACGCTGGACGTCCATAGGAAAGCATTGAGTAATGCTTTCCTATGGGCGGTTTGAATGCGCGCGCGGCTCTTGCCGCGCATGCACATTCGGCACTGACGTCGGCAGGGGAAGGAGAGTTCCCCAGCGCAGAGGGAGCCCGGCACTGGAGAAAGGTAAGTGTTTAACCCCTTCAGCCCCCTAGAGCCCGGCGAGAGTGGGACTCAGAAGGTGTGGGGGACCTATTCACACTATAGAGCCAGGAAAACAAGTTTGTTTTCCTGGCACTATAGTGGTCCTTTAATTACCTGTCTGGGGTTTATTGCCTAAACTCTTTATTTTATATTCCTCAAATACTTACCTATAATCTCGCTTATAGGTTCTTTTTCTACCTATAATCTCGCTTATAGGTTCTCCTACTACCTTCTACCTATAATCTCGCTTATAGGTTCTTCTTCTACCTATAATCTCGCTTATAGGTTCTCCTACTACCGTCTACCTACAATGTCCCTTATTGGTTCTCCTACTACCTTCTACCTATAATCTCACTTATAGGTTCTCCTACTACCCGCTACCTATAATCTCGCTTATAGGTTTTTCTGCTACTTAATTACCTGTCTGGGGTTTATTGCCTAAACTCTTTATTTTATATCCCTCAAATACTTACCTATAATCTCGCTTATAGGTTCTACTTCTAGCTGCTCTTTACTTGTAAGTACGTTTTTATTTAATTTATACCAACATTACTATACAGTGAGAACTATTGGCTGTTTCTTCTTTCCCGAGAACCGGACACCACTGACAGAGAGGTACCCACCATATATCTCATAAGCGGGGATTATACCGCTGTACGCGCTTTACCCTAGAGCTGGATATAAGCTCTTGTAAATGTGAGTCCTCTACCATTGTTTTTTTTATTACGTCCACAATTGATCTATACATATTGCACTATTGGTTGTCCCTCTCTTTTATCTTCTGTATAAGCGGAACCACTGTATCTGAAGATCCTACCACAGTACCAGCCTCCTATAAAGACTATTCGTAAGGATATACAAATTGGACATTTTTATTACTTGGACTTTATTTTCTCTTAATATTTTATGTGGCGCAGCCTTTTTTATTTTGGTACTTTTATTTCTATCTATTGCCTATAATCTCGCTTATAGGTTCTGCTTTCTACCTTCCTATATCTTTATTTCCTAACCCCCTATTTTGTATTCTCCTTATTACTATCATTCCTCTATATTATTTCCTCTTCCCTTTAAGTCCTGCTACTCTTATTGTTTTTCTTCACAAACCACTTCAAAGATTTTTTAAATAAAGAACCTAAGGCTAACCACAGTATAAGTCTCTGATGTGACCCATCAGGAAGATGACACTCGTGCAGGAGGAGCAGGACAGCACCGGCTGATGCACACTGTATAGCAGTTTCTGCAGGAGACTCACTGGACTACAGACATAGGAGGGTTAATACTTTTCAAATAACCCTTAAAACTAAACATGCTCTGAGCACCCCTTTTCCCTAACCCTAAATTTAACTCCTCCTAAAACATAAACAAACTCATTCCTTAGTTCCAATTTAAAGCCCTCTGTGCCTAAACCTGAAAAGCCCTTTACCCCATGTACCCTAATTCTAAATTTAATCTAATCCCTTGCACTAAATGTAACCCCATTCTACCCTAAACACTCCGTATACCACAAATATAACTCCTCTCAAGTTTTACATTCTCTTAAAGGAACACTATAGTCACCTAAATTACTTTAGCTAAATAAAGCAGTTTTAGTGTATAGATCATTCCCCTGCAATTTCACTGCTCAATTCACTGTAATTTAGGAGTTAAATCACTTTGTTTCTGTTTATGCAGCCCTAGCCACACCTCCCCTGGCTATGATTGACAGAGCCTGCATGAAAAAAAAAAAACTGGTTTCACTTTCAAACAGATGTAATTTACCTTAAATAATTGTATCTCAATCTCTAAATTGAACTTTAATCACATACAGGAGGCTCTTGCAGGGTCTAGCAAGCTATTAACATAGCAGGGGATAAGAAAATCTTAATTAAACAGAACTTGCAATAAAGAAAGCCTAAATAGGGCTCTCTTTACAGGAAGTGTTAATGGAAGGCTGTGCAAGTCACATGCAGGGAGGTGTGACTAGGGTTCATAAACAAAGGGATTTAACTCCTAAATGGCAGAGGATTGAGCAGTGAGGCTGCAGGGGCATGTTCTATACACCAAAACTGCTTCATTAAGCTAAAGTTGTTCAGGTGACTATAGTGTCCTTTTAACACTAAACCCTCAATGTAGCCTAACTCTGACATTAAAGGGACACTGTAAGCACCTCAACAACTTTGGCTTAAAGGGATCTTATAGTTCCAGGAAAACAAACTAATTTTCTTGGCACGATAGGCTCATGGAGTGCCCCCCTCCCTCAGCGCTGAAGGGGTTATAACCCCATTCAGCCACTTACCTTAATCCAGCGCTGGGCTCCCTCAGCACTGGTGACCTCTCCTCCCCCTCCGACGACAGCTCCCAAGTGGAGCCGAATGGGCATGTGCGGCCAGATTCACACCTGCCCATAGGAAAGCATTACTCAATACTTTCCTATGGGGATCTTATTTGACGCTGGACTCTGGGGGACCTCGCACCCAGACCACTTCATTGAGCTGAAGTGGTCTGGGTCCCTATAGTGGTCCTTTAATTGAGTGGTATTGGTGTATAGATCAGGCCCCACCTGTCCCACCTTTCCCAGCCTTGGCTAACTCACTCAGTGTGTGTGTGCAGCCCAAAACCAGTAACTGTTGGTGCTCTGCAGTGCGGTGAGGTCTGCTCATATCTCCCCAAATTACAGTTCAGCTCTCTGCTGGTCAGTGCACAGTTAGGGGAAGGGGCAGGGGATTACGTTAATCGGGCTGTCTGTGTTCGGAGTCTAGCAAGGCTCAAGCAGGGAGTACTAAGGAGTCAGACAAATCGCGATTCTGAGCTGAAATGTGTGACATTTTTTCACACATGCTCAAAGTGACTCGTTTGATTGAGGTACCCAGCAGCCAAGGACAGTTCGCAATAAGTAGAAGAATTCTCAGCTGACCCTGCAACAAGCCAGGTACACCTAGAATGCCAGACTCTATCTAGGTTCCTTATTTAAACCAGTTCTGATAAAATAATTGTATTAAACCTGGCAGTTTATTAAATTGTGGTTTTACACCCTGTCATTTTGGCTATGTTGTACTGCTGATTCTATCTGCAGGGGAGGGTAAAGCCCAGAGCAGCCCAATTACAATGGGATCTAACTTACATATACGCAGTTTCTTCGCACACTAATTATTTCACACACATTGTATTCTCCCTCGGATATACACTGTGTCCCTCTCACCACCAATATCTCACTTGCTTTCTCACACACACTTGTAACGTGGGGCTAAAATAAACTAGACCCAGTACTGATCATATGGTGAGGATGAATATGATGACATAAAGGTAATTCAATCTGCAGGAAGCAAATGGTTAAATTACTAATTTTAACTATTTAGTAGATATACTCACAAAGAAAACATGCATGCATTTTTTTTTTTGTGTGTGTACTCTTTGGGGTTATATAAAAAAAAATCAGTTTGTAAAAGCTGGGAACCTGTTATCTACATCCTTTGCAAGCCCTCACCCTTACCCCGGCCCCTTTCCAAGCAAACCTGCCCAGTATTGGTGTTGCCAGTCACGGTAGGCGCGTTACTAGCAACGCTACAATCATGGCACACACCCATTGCAATCTAATATCAATTAATGTAATAAACTAAAGAGTTAACATTTCTTAAAATTATCCTTTATTTGGCTGCTAAAGCCCTACACTACAAATTTCCAAACCTTACTTTCTAACCGCGGCGATGGCAAATGTCTTGTTTTATCATTTACATAATTTTATCATAAAACTTTGTTGGTCACAAAGCAATCGTAAAGTGTGTCGTTCATGAAGACTGTCACTGATTGTAAAATATCCAAGATGAGCGAATCTTTTTATAACAGTCTGCGATTACAACCTAACAAAACTAAGGAATAGCAATTTATCTTTATCCGTGCTTTAACTAATAAATTCCAAGGTGGTGAAATTATCCTGTGACTTTTAAAGGTGTCAGATCAAAAACATTTAATATTCACACTATAGTTATCACCTCCCCTCCCCCAGATTGTGACTGTTTATATAACATCAGATGCTGGCGTGCCGAGAATTTAAGGGGGTCGATCATATAGCCTGCTCTCTAACTACTTTCTCAAGAGAAATAATTACTAAGTTCAGAGATACATGATGCATTTTTTGTTTGTTTGTTTTTTTTACCCGTAATTACTATGAGATAGCAACAAACGGAATGACTTGGAGTGGTCAGTCGTACCTAAGCAGAATACAAAGTATCTGCCTCCATTAGCTGTTCGGCGAATGCGAATGAAGCGAGGCTTCTTGTTTTGCCCATTAGATAGCATTATCTCTGCAGAATGCCAATTCATATCTCTTTGTGCTGCGTGTGGCTCTCACATATAGGATTTTAATAACTATCACGCTGTGCTATGAATTCATAAGCAGGTCTGAGAAAGAACAAGCACCACAGGGCGGTATTTTATCCATTATTACGCTTTTGAAAAACGGGGTGTGCAGATGTTGCATGCAGATATTTTGACAGATGAGACAGCCTGTTGTATTCTGGGGACTGTATGAAAATCGAGCTATTGTTTATCTCTCCTTTTCATTGGAGACTTTGCTGAGAGGGAACATCGGTGATTGACGCAATTGAGGTCCCACAGGGAGGTCCCGTAGCTACAATCTGAGGAGGTTGTAGACCAGTCTATATTCTTTCCTGGTATATATGACAGGGACATAATAAACACACTTGTTTTTTATTTTTATTTTTTTAATTCTTTATTTTTCTGTGCAGAAGTAGTTACAGGCAATTGTCAAGTGCCACAGCAGCACGCATGGGTTGGTCATTATTTTTTTCACAGTGGCATTACAAAAAACTGCACATTTTCTTTTATAAATTGGATTAAGCTAAAAATAACATTGGCATCAATAAAGTTGTTAAACGTTTAGCATATAACATTAAAACAATATGAGGATAACATTCGCCGGGCACATAGCTGTAGCACAGTGTGAGTGTAGCTGGTGTGGCTGTGGGGGGCAATAGCCATCGGCATGTACATGAGTAACCTACAGGTTGGTCCTGAAACTTAATGTTTTGCCATGTATAGGCTTACGATACAATTTTTCTATGCTGGTAGGAGCTGTGCCGTGTTGTGTGGTAGGTGTTTTTTGCTCCGTGGAGCGGTACCTGATGAGAGGTTGTAACACCTTAGCTGCTGAGCAGGTTCTCATTTTGTAGCGGTGTGGACCTCTCTGTGTAACAATACAATAAGCTGGTGGCTCTTGTGGTCTGTCTATCTAGTGCCGGGCTATAGCAGGTAATTTAGTGCCCCTGTTAGCTGTTGTTTAAATAACCCCTGTTTCCCCGAGGGGAGTTCAGAGGAGCTATACATAAATGTATAAAGTGCCCTTAGTTGCCAGTGCTAGTGTGGGTGCTCCTTAACAAGAAGCTGCAAGAAGATTTTAAAAAAAACACGTTATAACTGGTTCACGAGTTCAGTAGGTGCAGTAAGTGATGCTGCTAAAATATACTGGTCAAGAAACCAGGTGGCTTCAGGGCTGCCTCAGGTTTTGGCTGCCGCTTTGGTTGCTGTTTCTGCTCGTCTAGGGACAAACGGGACCACCGTTGCGGGGTTCCAGGTGGAGCCATGAGCCGGCGTGGTTCTGGTCTCCGGGGGGAGACAAGACATCGAGGGAAGTCCCAGTGTTGGTAGCAGTTAATTTGCCTCTTGTAAGTCCCGGATGGCATAGGCTGCATTCCCGTGGTGGATTAGTAGTGTGCGCGAACCTCTCCAATGGTAGGTGACTTTATACTGGCGTAGGAGGGCTGTAAAGGGTTGGAGTGTGCATCGCCAAGCCAGAGTGAACCCCGACAGGTCTGCATAGAAAGAGAGCTGCATGTTTTCAAACGGATACAGTGAGTGGTTCCGTGTGGCCTGCATTACCGCCATCTTGTCCCCGTGATTTTGGAAATGACCCAGAACGTCTCGTGGGGCCGTTGTTGGGGCCTTAGTTGCTCGTGGTAGGCGAAACACATTTTCTGTGGGCACCTGTCTGGCTTGCTTGGGAGGCAAGAGTGTCTGTAGTAGACTCCGCAGTGTGTGTGGGAGCTCAGTCTCCGGTATCTCCTCTCCAATGCCTCGGATTTTGATGTTCCGGCTGCGACTCCGATCCTCTAAGGTTGCTATGCGCTGCTCGTAGGTAAAATGCTGCAGTTTAAGCTCTTGGACCGTTTGCTGCAGAAATTGCGTTTGTTGTTTGGTGCCCTGGCAGTCTGTCTCCAGTGTGCCCATGCGGTGCATTAGGCCCTGTAGGTCCTTGCGCAGTTGGGCCATGTCATCCTGTATTTAGTCGGAGGTCCGCCAGGAGGTCTTTCATGACCATGAAGGTCACCGGTGAGGAGTCTGGTCTCGGGGGTGACTGGCGGGGTGGTATTCCCGCGTGTGGGTGCTCCATCTCCGCCTCTGTGGTGAAGTCGTCGGAGACATCCGAGCCATAGTCGTTGTAGGCGGCCATGTTTGAGCCTCGGACGCTAAGCGCTTGCTTCCACATGTCACCAATGCTGTGATGTTGCTGCGGGTTGTCGGGCTTGGGCTTTTTGGTTTTGCGGCCCATATCGTTGGTGGCAGCCCGCGGATTGGTTTGGTGCCGGTTTCATTGGGATGGGTTCTCGTTAGCTGGCCCAAAGTGCTCTTTTGCCGCGGAGCTCGCTTGGCGTGCGGCCATTCAGGTCAGTAGCTTAACACATTTATTTTTATACATTAAAAAACTGATATGTATCAATTTCTGGTGTTTTATAGTATATTGACCCCAGCAAGCGTTGGTGTACATGTTTTTGGCAAGCATCTAGTTGTAGTAACTATAGCCTCAGCTGACTAAACCAAGTAATGATAGCTGCCATTTTGAAATGTCCGTCTCTTTGTACAAATCTACATAATTTTCCCATGTTTCCCTCTGTTTCTGAAAACAAGAGTGATAGGAGGTTTCATTGTCCTATATAGGAACTTATCTGAATGGTGCGTTCAGGCGTTTGCCAAAAATGAGTTATGAAACATGGGAATATTTTTTTTTATAAGGCAGTTGTGCAGTTATGCTTTTTGGCGAAAAACTTATATCAGTAGAAATTAAAAAAAGCTAACAGAAATGCACACAAAAAAAATTCATGGTTACATAAAGGTATGCAAGGTAGTTCTTATATAATTATTTTATTAACTGAAGGATGGATATTTGGGGATTCATAGTAAATGTAAAATTTTAGACCACAACCTTTGTTTTCAGTTCTAGTATTTAAATTAATTTATTTGCGGGCACTGCCACCACCCCTGATCCACCTCCTTGGCTGACAGAATCAGAATTGAGGATCTCAGCCAATCACATTGGCCAAACTCACAGCCAAACTCACAGTGGCCAATCAGCATCTCTTCATAGAGATGCACTGAATATAGAGTGTGGAGACTCTCAACATCAGTGCTTCACGTTGTGCAGCACTGTCCCAGAAAGCACCTCTAGTGTCCACCTGAGTAACTGCCACTGGAGACCGTGCTTACATTGAAAAGCCTGCAGGGACCTACTATACTCACCAGAACAATTACATTAAGCTGTAGTTGTTCTCGTAACTATAGTGTCCCTTTTTTATGCCCCATGGAGTATTTGTTTGCTAAACAAATGTTTCTTTCACTCCTTGTCTGAAGGGTTTAACATGTTGTCTCTAGTTTCTTACTTTATAAAAGTATGACATTTAAGAGAATTAAGGAGAGGGGCAGACGGAAAGAAGAAGGTGACTGTCAGACCCTTCAGACTCTAGGTAAGTTGTCAAACTATTTGCAAACGGTTTGACTACTTACACTGGAAGGGTGCCAAGGTTCTCCTGGCATCATAACCAATACAGTGGGCAGTAGTGCTTGTGGTATTGTTTGGAGTTTTCCTTTAATGTTTGTTTTGTTTTTGTCAAATGTTATCCAATGTCTTAAATGCATCATTGCTGCATTATACCAAACTTTGCAAAAATAATATATTAAGACTTTGTAAACCAAAAACACTGCAGTTTATTCACTGATGAATTTAGATCCAGATTGCAAAATTTCAGCTAAAATAAATTACTATAAAATTACTATAGCTGAACTGAAGAATTTTCCCAAATCAGCTATCATTGCCTAAATGTTGTCATTCATTTTTAAAATCACGATAATTTGATGTTTAGTAAATAAACCACATAGATTTAAGACTTTTCCAAAAAAAACACATGGCTTTCAAAAATCTCTAAAACGCTTCCAGCCCTGAGTTCAATTTCCTGCTTGCATAATATGACCATCCAATAGACAGAAATATTCGGAAACATAGAAACACATAATGTGACGGCAGATAAGAACCAGTCTACCCATCTAGTCTGCCCAATTTTCTAAATACTTTCATTAGTACAGTGCTACGGAATCTGATGGCGCTATATAAATAATAAAATAATAATAATAATAATAATAATTAGACCCTGGCCTTTTCTTATAGTTAGGTTAGCCTTATGCCTATCCCACGCATGCTTAAATTCCTTTACTGTGTTAACCTCTACCACTTCAGCTGGAAGCCTATTCCATGCATCCACTACTCTCTCAGTAAAGTAATACTTCCTGATATTATTTTGAAACCTTTGCCCCTCTAATTTAAGACTCTTAAATGGTGGTAGTTTTTCTTCTTTTAAATATAGTCTTCTCCTTTACTGTGTTGATTCCCTTTATGTATTTAAATGTTTCTATCATATCCCCCTGTCTCGACTTTCCTCCAAGCTATACATGTTAAGATCCTTTAACCTTTCCTGGTAAGTTTTATCCTGCAATCCATGAACCAGTTTAGTAGCCCTTCTCTGAACCCTCTCTAAGGTATCAATATCCTTCTGAAGATACGGTCTCCAGTACTGTGTACAATAGTCCAAGTGAGGTCTCACCAGTGTTCTGTACAATGGAAATAGCAGAAGTTATTTTTTTCTCCAATATCAACACTGTGGATTTTCAAACCTTGTTTCATAAAACAGTCTTAATACCATGACAGGGCTTTAATAACTCTTTAATATAGTTTTATTCATTTAGCTCCTGTATATAAACCACACGACAGTTCAAACAAAGGAACAATTGTAATAAATATACACATGTAATAAATATAGCGTAATATGGGGTCATAAATATTCGCTATGCAAATAAAAATGAGAGTATATGAAATTAATTTCTCAACTGGGACGCGGCCTTAAATGCGTCCTGACTTCATTACGATGTGCTTTCATTCCTGCAAGCTGATCCATTTGTTTCATCGGCTGTAGAAGGGATTGTTGAAATATTAAACACTTGTAGCAATATAATTATAAAATCCAATATTTTGCTCTGATTCACTGGGCACTCATGAAAATGTTCCATAAAGATACAAATAACTTATACATGTCTGCCATGCTGTGATCTAAGAATGTTAACCCTTTATTTTAGAATACTGATTTCTCATAACAAAGCATACAGTATGTGAAAGCCCAAATCTAATTTTCGAGTTCAAGTGTTTACCCATTGATAACAGCCCTATAAAATCCAGCACATACCCATGAAATCTCCATAAACAAACAATGGCAGTACAATGGATCATACTCTAGAACACATTAACTTTAAATGTGTCACTGTCGTACGATGCTACCTACGTTACATGCCAGTTCATGGAGTTTCTTCGTTTCAAGAGCTGTGCTGGTCAACTAGAATTGCTAATATTGTGAAGTGGACGCATCTGGGAGCAACAATGGCAGAGCTACGGAGAGGTGAACTTAGAGAACAGGGGCGCAGAGCATTGGAGTACGTAACAATTGCATATAATTTGTTAAATCACTCACTACAGAGCTCTTAAATGCCTCTGGAAGCAACATCAGAACAAGAACTGTCTATCAGGAGTTTCATGGAATGGGCTATCTACTAAGAAACTGAAAGATCAAAATTATTTCAAAAAACAAAAACATTCCTTTTTGTTATTTTGTTTTTCCAGACAACTTTACATTATTTAGTAAAAAAATACTTAGTATTAGTAAATAAGGGAGGTTAAATCCTCGCTTCTGCCACTGCCCACCATGCTGCGACTAGGGGCTTGTCTACTAAACAGCGAGCTACAACTATCTGCTATTGCTGCCCAGTTGTTAATCCAATAAAGGGGGACCTAATAAAACGATTAACTGGAGGGGACATGGAGTCCCCCGCTCAAGCCCCATGAGTGGGGGCTATTAAAATAAATAGAAAGACCAAGTGTTACCCTCCAGCCCCCACCCATTAGAGGTGGGTGGGGGCCCTAAGTAATAAGGGGGTAGACCTATTGTCCCTAACAGGGTGGTTGGTGGGTGTCCTAAATAATAAGAGAGGTGGATCTGTTGTCCCCCCCTGGTAACCACAAGTGGGGCTTGGAAGGGGACATTATTGTTTTCCCATCCCTTACCTATTAGTGGTGGGTGGGTGCCCTAAATATTAAGGAGGAGGACCTATTGTCCCCCTTCTGTAACCACAGGTGGAGGCTGGAGTGGGACACTAAGTTTATTTTAATAACCCCTACTTGCAGGGTTTTAAAAAACAAAACAAAACATTTAATAGCCAATCCGTTGACCATGGGTGGGGGCACGGGTAGACCCCCAATTTATTTTAATGGCCCCCACTCGCAGGGCATCAGAATCATTTTATTTGGTGCCCCACAATGGAGGCATGAGATGTCTGTGCCAGGTCCCCCTTTGTTGGATTAACAATTGAGCAGCAAATGAAATACCTACTACCCTTACCTTGTGTCATTTTACCCCACTCTAGAACATAACCTTGTTTGAGCAGGGCCTTCAATACCCTGTGTTCCTGTGCGACCAGCTCGTCTTGTTACTAATACTTGTCTTTTACTCCACCTATTGTATAGCTTGACAGCATTTGTTGGTTCTTTATAAATAATAATGATAATGAGATCCATGTTTTTGATTTATGAATGTGTCAACCGAGAATGATAAGAATGGTAGATGGTGTGAATTTGTTTAAATGCTGTATAGCTTCTGCTATACGTATAATTGCAAATAAAATGTAGGTGGGCTACAAATAGGTCCGAAATCTGAATAACGAACATAGTGATAAGGAATATGTAGTTGGGGGAAGGAAAGTGGAGTTATTAAATAGAGGAAAAATACAACAAATGTGGAAAATGTGACGCTTCTAATTGTAGTGTTTATTTTAGAAAAAGCTGCTGAATATACACTGTGGGTACTCCAGAATCCCAATATAACATATAAATCCACCAAAAAGATAACTTAGTGTTTAGTTGATATATCCGCCTTCTAAACATTTAGTTATAGTGCAGCGATTAGCAAATATATAATAAGAAACACTTACCCCTCAATATTGATTGGGGTTATACATGCAAATAAATGAGATAAAAACATAAAATAGTGTGATATTGTACACGAATAAAAAGTGAGATTTGTGCAGTGAGTGAAATCAAACTCACATTTTATAGAGCCTTTTCTATGTATATAGGCTCTAAACACTTTAGCTTCCATGCCTTTAAGGTAGCAACCGTGACCCTCTTGTATTAGTGTGCCCTTTATTTCTCACAATGGTTCATATATTAGAGGGAAAACGATGAAAATACAGGAAACTTCTGGGTGTAGTAATTAAAATTTTGTCATAGAGCAATCAGAAACAAGTAAAATTAATGCTCACCTTGTTTAAAGCCTTTTAGTAACTGGCTCTAAGTATGAAGACGCTGCGTCTATTATAGGGTGACACTACCCTCTCTGGAACAAGGATGCAATTTGGAGATAAAGATAGGTGGATATGTAGAAAATTTATTTACTTCTAAATAAGATAAAATACAAAATAAAAAGTCCTCTATATTTTCTTCTGTTTACCAAGACACGTTACGCCCATAATTTCTCAATCAGTATTTCCCCATATCCTGATGTCCAACTTTAAGGCGTTCAAATTGCCCGCCTATTCTGCCCATCATCCAATCCTAGAGTGTTTGCCCAGGTGTCCCATATTCGTAGGAGGTATTGGCTTTCTACTTTGTTTCATACCGATATCGACACACTCCACTGGCAATTGTCGCGTTATTTCCGGTTTGCTTGCATGGTCTGCTAATCCCAAGATGCACTATAGATACGCTTGGTGCATGTGTCAATCTTTAGTCACATGTAGTATATTATCAATCATAGAATAAAAAACAATTAGTAACAACTTGAAAAATACATATCATTAATAATGGTTTTATTAACTAAAAATGATTTATTATTTTACCTTTTTATATACTCTAAATCTATACAAAAAGATATTAAAATATAAAATATACTATAAACAATATATTCAGTTATGATAAAATGTATTTATATATATTCTCCTTTTCCATATAGATATATAAGTGCCTGTATTTGTATAAGATATCAGTGCCTGTATTTGTATAGAACATATCTCAAAAATTGAGAAATATATATATATATATATATATATATATATATATATATATATATATACAGTATTATATTTAATTTAAAAGGAGCATACCTAAATAAAATCATCAAAAAGAGAAGAAAATTTACAAATTTTGACAGAAAAAACGCTATTTCTATAAAAAAAAATTACACAACTCAAAATCTGTGTTAAGACCGTAAGGGATAAGGATATTAAGTTTAAAAATCCATTTAATTTTCATCTTTCCTACATTTTGGCATTGATGGAATCTTCCACTCTCCAATTCATTTCTACTTTCCAAATAGCCAAAAACTGAAGAAACTGGGGGGTCACTGTTGTGTGCTGATTTAAAATGTTGAGAAACACTATGTTTCTCATATCCCTTTTTGATGTTTCTCACATGTTCATTAGTCCTTATGTGGAGTGAACGTTTAGTTCTTCCAACATAAAACAATTGGCACTGACATGTTAAAACACAAATTAAGTTTTTCGAAAAATATGTCAACCTGTTTTACGAAAAACGTAATTTATGTTTTAACACACTCTGACACACTCAGCCAATGAATGTCACCTGCTCAACTCACATTGATCTCTCATTGGTTGACGTCGAGGTCCTTCAAGAAAAGGTTTTGTAAAATGATGAGGAATGGCTAAGTGGGTGGTGTTTGCTGCCTAAATCTTCAAAGTTTTTAGATGAGATCATGGAGAACAATGCAGCATGACTGTAAGGACAAGCCGTATAAAATGTAATTAGATTTGTTCCAGTGCCCGTAGTGTCTCCTATAGGATGTTTCTAAGCCCGTTGCAATGGCTGTTGAAGCTAGATATCTAAATACTGTATTTGCTACATTTACTTTTAATCAGGGAGCTAGCATAACATGAAATACTCTTTGTACATATACTGGGCCCCGCTTTCATGATCATTTATGTGGATCGCAGTTTATATCTTGCATTTTTTATTTCTCTTTTTGATGTTTGCCCCTAAAATCCAAGAGAGCGTCGTAACATTTTTCTTCTTTTTAAATCTGTTTAAGAAAATTCTGCTTTCATTCAAAAAGCAGCATTTTTCAAAAACTGCCAGTTACTATTTCTCTGTATTTGACCTCTGAACATTTTAAACAAAAAAAAATAAGATTTCAGATTCTAAATACAGAGCTGGTAAAAAATACGTTCAAGAAAAAGTTGGAAGATGAAAAAAGTAATGAAGCCAATTCTATTGCCATTTAAATTCAATTTAGAAAGGAAAACATAACTCAGTCCTACTTATCTGCAATTAATATAACAGAAAGTTGTGTGCATAGTTTGATAATTAGTCTTAGCACATGTATAGCCCTCATTAATTAGGTATGATGCCTCGTGACACAAGATTAAACCTTATACAATATCACTGTCAATAGATTGAGCGTTATTTGTAAAAAACAAACAAAAACCAACAAAAACTGTAGATTAACTAGTAGTTGGTAACAACCCATTTTTCTCATCTATTTAATGACTGTGAAATATATAAAATTGCTGCGGGATCTGTTCACTATAATGATAGCAGACAGCTCTCTTGTGACCGCTCCACTCAGGGCCAGATTAAGAGCCCAGTGGGCCTGGTGCTGACAATTATGACGGGCCTAATTACAGAATCATATCGACCAAAAACAGTAAAACACTCCCAAGCGTCATGTATCTGATGGAGATGGTGCTGGAGAGAAAGAAAACACCAGCTATAAGAAAACACATACCCTAGGCTAATCTCTCTCTAATTTATGTTTTCATCTTTCAAGTAAATCCATAACCCCTAACAACAGTGTCCAGTCAAGCAGGAAGTCAATGGGCATGGTAAAAGGGTGTGCCACTGACACAAATCACGTAAGCTGCCAAAAGGGGCGAACATGCCCAAAAAGAGGACATGTCTGCTCAAAGAATTAGAAGGCCAGCCTGGCATGAATGCATGTCAGGCTGCCTGCCAATCATGCAGCTGGCCAACTAAGGTTATACTATGCAGACAGCACCCTGAGCTTGGCATAAATGCATCTAATGATGCGCTCGCTCAATGCTTTCTAAGGACTGTCCCCTAGTACTCGCTGGTCCACTTGTCTCCTTACCTTCTTACCAGCAGGCAGAAGCTCCTGGTATACAGTCTGGGACAGAGAAAAGCTGTATGTAGTGAGTGTAGAAGAAAGGGAACATGCCACAGTGTTAGAGAGACCAAAGTCAGCATTACCTTAAAGGATCACTATAGGGTCAGGAACACAAACATGAATTCCTGACAATATAGTGTTAACACCACCATCTAGCCCACCTGGGCCCCTCATGCCTCCATAAATATAGCAAAATATTACTATATTCAAGCCTGAAGCTGTAACTCTGCATGCTGTTAGACCCAGAAAAACAAGCAGTCTGCTGACATCATTAGAAGTGGTGGCCTGATCCAATCACAGTGCTTCCCCATAGGATTGGCTGAGACTTACAAGGAGGCAGATCAGGGGCAGATCCAGCATGATTCAAACACAGCCCTGGCCAATCAGCATCTCCTCATAGAGATGAATTGAATCAATGAATCTCTATGAGGAAAGTTCAGTGTCTGCATGCAGAGGGAGGAGATACTGAATGTTTGGATGTATTTTAGGCAGCCATGACCCAGGAAGGATCTCTAACAGCTATTTTAGGAGTGGCCAGTAAAAATATCACTAGGCTGTAATGTAAACACTGTCAGAAAAGACAGTGTTTACAGCAAAAAGCCTGACGGTAATGATCAGTGTTCTGGTGACTATAGTGTCCCTCTAACTATACTCTAACTATATTCATTGTCAGCCAGTCCACACAAGTTTTGTTCCCATGCATCCCTCTTAAGTTTCCATACTTAAGTAAGAGTATGTGAAAAGTAGTTAGGGTTGCCACCTTTCTTGGAAAAACATACCGGCCTTACTAATTCGCATAATTAAATATGTATGGGTGACATCACATGATGTAAATCACGAGGAGTGACATAAGAGAAAATGCTGTAAAATCACCAAAAAACTACTTAGTTTGATTCTGCTGTATAGATGGATTCCTCCCAGTGCCCCCATGTCTCCCAGTTCCCTCATGACTCAGTGCCCCCATGTGTCAATTACTCCAGGTCTCAGTGTTCCTATGTATCACAGTGTCTCAATGCCCCATGTCTCCCTGTGTCCCCATGTATTCCAGGGTCCTCATGTCACTAGGACACTAGGAAGATGGGGAGACCTGGGGACACAGGGAGACCTAGGGACACGGAGACACCCGTGACACTGGGAGACTAGGGGACTCTGGCTGGGACACATGGGGACAATGGGAAAATAGGGGACACTTGAAGACATGGGGACACAGACACCAGGGACACAGACACTAGAGACACTGGCTGGGGGACATGGGAACATTGAAACATGGGGGCACTGGGAGACATGGGGACACTGAGACACCAGGGCCACAGACACTAGCTTGTAGACATGGGGACATTGTGACACTTGAAGCACTGAGAGACATGGAGGCACTAGGAGACATGGGGACAGTGAGACACTGGCAGACTGGGGGCACTGGGAGACTAGGGGGCACTGGGAGACTAGGGGGCACTGAGAAACCAGGGACACTGGCTGGGAGACATGGGGACACTGTGTCTGCAAGTGTCTGTGTCATGTCTCCCAATGTCCCTTAGTGTCTCAGTTTTGTCTCCTTGCAGCCTTTCCCCCATCCCTTACTTCCCTGAGCTATAGGCTGTCTCTGCAGGGTGGGAGTTGCTGTCTGGACTCTCTGTAGCTGCACCCCTGCAGATCAGTGAGTATAGATAGGCAGGGAGGGATATGCTGGAACTTCCTATCCCTGCCTGTCTCCACATACAGGGACCCCTACTGGCCAGTGCTGGTATTGCATAGTAATCTATGAGAAAAAATACCAGCATTTGTATTGCCAGTATCACTGCAATATTGGCACCAGCCAGGCAGCCTCAAATACTGGTTGTGCCAATAAAATAAAAGCCAGGTGGAATCCCTAAGAGTAGTGTGTGGAAAAAATGTAAAAAATAAAATAAAATATATATATATATATATATATATATTTTTTTTTTAAATCAATGGGCCTATTCCATGGGCGTGGGCCTGGGCCTGGAGCTGCAGCTCCATCAGCCCCTATGTTAATCCGGCCCTGGCTCCACTCATTATATGAAAATAATTTTAGATCAATTGCAAGCTGACATATTTAGTTTGACATGGGTGGCAGTTAGTTATCCATTTAGGCATTGGAAGGGTTAAACTAAGCCTAATAAAAATATTGGTAGGCTAAAGAGTTGCTATAAATAGCTAATGAAGACTGTTAATATTGGGGGAAAAAGTGTCACAGTTACCAGGGAGCAATATAGTATTACCATATTACCGTAGTTCTAGGTAAAGGACATGAAGTCGACCATAAAATAGAATAGTGCAGGGGATGAATGTCACAAACGTACCTGTGCCTGGTGCCCGCCTCTTCCCTCCTCAGGCCACAATGGTAGAACGCACCGTGTGGCCATGTTACTCCAGTCCTCAGGCCATGCGGCCTGAATGCTCCACATGGCCACACGGCCCGAATAGGATTGTGCTCACCTACGCTCTCATGAACAGCTCCCTCTGCTGGTTCGCGGGCCGAACTGCAGCTGATATAAATTAATGTTATTGCCATGACTTCACACCCTTAAAGGGACCACATCATCTAGGAGGCCCCATGCTGTTTGGGGTCGCAGAGATGACATGGACCAATGGGGGCTCATATGAACATATTTAAGGCCTGTTCTGGCCCTTACTAGTCCTATCATGATTTATGTCCTGATACATGTTAGTGCTAATAGTAAGTCTAAATAGAGAGTCAAATGTGAGCGCTCTTTCATAAAATATAAAATAAAGCATGAGAAACTTACTTTATTAGGAAATCCCACAATATAAAAAGAGTGCTTATAAAATCAAACAAATGAAAAGTATGTATCAATCAGAAAACCTGTATGAATTCTACCTAAGTTGCAAGAATGTAAATCTGCTACAAAAGGTATAAGAAAAATTCCACAAAATATAAACACACTTTACATTTATGTGTTAGTGAAAACCCAAGGGGATAATCCACTAAGCCTAACGACTGTAAGCTTGTTTGAGCAGGGCCCTCTTCAACCTATTGTTTTTGTAATTGTCTCATTTATTGTTAAATCTCTCCTTTGATAATATCGTAAAGTGCTGCGGAATATGCTGGAGCTATATAAATACCAGTAATAATAATAATAATGATAAGCGGTGCAATCAGAAAAAATGTGCAACTGTCAAAATGGCCCAGATGGTTGAAGGCCCAAGGTAGGTACAATATATACAAATAAAGACCACCATAAACATAAAGCAGATTCTGCTCCCAAAGCAGCTACTGCATCCATTCCTTCTTAGTTTCACCAGGGACCTCCATCCCTTCACTGAACCACCAGGGAGTTGCTATTACATCCATTTGTTCACTGTACCACCAGGGACCTCTAGGAGCTGCTACTGCCTCCATCTCTTTTCTGTACCCCCATGGGGTTTGAGGAGATACTGCTCAGCCCACAATATCTGTACCACCATGGATCTCCAAGAGCTACTGCTGCATCCAGCCCTTCTCTGTTTCAACATGGACCTCCAGGAGCTGCTACTTAATTCATATCTTCTCTGTACCAGGGACGACACACAGAGTTCTGGGAGTCAACTGATTTTTATTAGCCCACACACAGTTTTGTATGCACTGCCCCATAGTATGGGGTCTCGAGGACAAGTTGACAGGGAATTTTCTCAGGAGAGATATTTGAGCTGGGAATTTTAGATAACTCAATCGTCTCTCAGTTACAAAAATATATATACTTTTTATAAAACATCCCAAAAACATAATAAAACAGTACAGGAACCTCACAATTCTTATATCCCCAAATAGCCTGAAAATCGCTCAGATTGGTTCGGGGGAACAAGATTGCTATTCGGGAAAGGATTTCACCAGCCAACCACGAGGTGATGCCCCTAAAGAGTTCCAGAGAATCCAGGGCTGTAGCCGGTCTTGGTTCGGGAGTTCCTGAACGAACACCAATGAACGTTCCCCCTGGCTCTTAGGTAGCGAATGCTCTCTCCAGTCGGTAGATCATATCTCCCGAACGTGGCTCGTGTAGTTGTTTGGGAAATTATACAGGCAGCAGTACCATCTTGACCGGGGTTTGCAAGAACGTGTAGCCGAAATTAGTTCCATGCACTCGACGACTAACTACCGCTGCCTGCTTTTGGGAGACAAAATGGCACTGAACCACGTGCGTTCTGTTATACGAACGGTGGCAACCCAGAAAAAGCACTCAAGTACTCCTTAATTGCAGTTAACAGCCAGGGGTGGTCGGTGTTCTACGTCAATAACAGGGGGGAACTACACACATTCTGTTCGGTTCCCTAACAAGGTTAACAGATTTCTTCATACAAACTAAATATGGTTTTGGGCAACCCCAGGGACTGATGCCAGGTCTGTCACACTTACCCTTACTAATTTGAACTAATATGTATAAAGGAAAAAGGCAGAGCCTGACATAAACCACCACTTTAATGAACCTCTGTTTGACCTCTCTTGATGGAAAAAAATACAATTTTGCAGAGAAATAGATGCCTTTGCCTTTGTTCTTACTTACATACAGAGATGGCGCACTTCCTTATAGCTTCATCTCTTAAAGGACCACTATAGTGCTAGGAAAACATACTTGTTTTCCTGGCACTACAGGGAGTGCAGAATTATTAGGCAAATGAGTATTTTGACCACATCATCCTCTTTATGCATGTTGTCTTACTCCAAGCTGTATAGGCTCGAAAGCCTACTACCAATTAAGCATATTAGGTGATGTGCATCTCTGTAATGAGAAGGGGTGTGGTCTAATGACATCAACACCCTATATCAGGTGTGCATAATTATTAGGCAACTTCCTTTCCTTTGGCAAAATGGGTCAAAAGAAGGACTTGACAGGCTCAGAAAAGTCAAAAATAGTGAGATATCTTGCAGAGGGATGCAGCACTCTTAAAATTGCAAAGCTTCTGAAGCGTGATCATCGAACAATCAAGCGTTTCATTCAAAATAGTCAACAGGGTCGCAAGAAGCGTGTGGAAAAACCAAGGCGCAAAATAACTGCCCATGAACTGAGAAAAGTCAAGCGTGCAGCTGCCACGATGCCACTTGCCACCAGTTTGGCCATATTTCAGAGCTGCAACATCACTGGAGTGCCCAAAAGCACAAGGTGTGCAATACTCAGAGACATGGCCAAGGTAAGAAAGGCTGAAAGACGACCACCACTGAACAAGACACACAAGCTGAAACGTCAAGACTGGGCCAAGAAATATCTCAAGACTGATTTTTCTAAGGTTTTATGGACCGATGAAATGAGAGTGAGTCTTGATGGGCCAGATGGATGGGCCCGTGGCTGGCTTGGTAAAGGGCAGAGAGCTCCAGTCCGACTCAGACGCCAGCAAGGTGGAGGTGGAGTACTGGTTTGGGCTGGTATCATCAAAGATGAGCTTGTGGGGCCTTTTCGGGTTGAGGATGGAGTCAAGCTCAACTCCCAGTCCTACTGCCAGTTCCTGGAAGACACCTTCTTCAAGCAGTGGTACAGGAAGAAGTCTGCATCCTTCAAGAAAAACATGATTTTCATGCAGGACAATGCTCCATCACACGCGTCCAAGTACTCCACAGCGTGGCTGGCAAGAAAGGGTATAAAAGAAGAAAATCTAATGACATGGCCTCCTTGTTCACCTGATCTGAACCCCATTGAGAACCTGTGGTCCATCATCAAATGTGAGATTTACAAGGAGGGAAAACAGTACACCTCTCTGAACAGTGTCTGGGAGGCTGTGGTTGCTGCTGCACGCAATGTTGATGGTGAACAGATCAAAACACTGACAGAATCCATGGATGGCAGGCTTTTTGAGTGTCCTTGCAAAGAAAGGTGGCTATATTGGTCACTGATTTGTTTTTGTTTTGTTTTTGAATGTCAGAAATGTATATTTGTGAATGTTGAAATGTTATATTGGTTTCACTGGTAATAATAAATAATTGAAATGGGTATATATTTGTTTTTTGTTAATTTGCCTAATAATTATGCACAGTAATAGTCACCTGCACACACAGATATCCCCCTAACATAGCTATAACTAAAAACAAACTAAAAACTACTTCCAAAAATATTCAGCTTTGATAGTAATGAGTTTTTTGGGTTCATTGAGAACATGGTTGTTGTTCAATAATAAAATTAATCCTCAAAAATACAACTTGCCTAATAATTCTGCACTCTAGCCTTAATTTCAAGGGGTGCCCCACCCTCCAGGGTCCCCTCCGCCGGCTCTGGAAGGGGGGAAGAGGGGGGTAAAAGCGTGCCTTTTCCAGCGCTGGGCGAGGAGCTCTCTCTCCTCTCTCCTCACTCCGATCCCGCCCATTAGAAGCTGAATGTGCAGCGTAGCGGCAAGAGCTGCGCGCGCATTCAGCCGGTCGCATAGGAAAGCATTTACAATGCTTTCCTATGGACGCGTGCGTGCTCTCACTGTGATTTTCACAGTGAGAATCACGCAAGCGCCTCTAGCGGCTGTCAATGAGACAGCCACTAGAGGATTTGGAGGAAGGCTTAACCCATTGATAAACATAGCAGTTTCTCTGAAACTGCTATGTTTATAAAAAAATGGGTTAACCCTAGAAGGACCTGGCACCCAGACCACTTCATTAAGCTGAATTGGTCTGGGTGCCTAGAGTGGTCCTTTAAGTGACAAAGAGAGGAAAATGATGAATCCTATAAAGGAGAGTTCCAGTTTATGAGTTGATTTACTAACAAGTGAGTTGTGGTGGCTAGATAAGTTTAACCCCTTAAGGACCAAACTTCTGGAATAAAAGGGAATCATGACATTTCACACATGTCATGTGTCCTTAAAGGTGCCTAGAGTGGTCCTTTAAGGGGTTAAGGCAGAACAGAAACATTTTAAAACAAATGTCAGCAAAGTTTGATATTTTCTTTGATTGGCTAATTTTGTTAAATTGGAGCCAGTTTACCGCAAACTAATGGTTTTTGAATAAAACTCTCAATAACCTACTCTCAAGACCTACTAACATGCACAATCACATGCACTAAATTCCAAATGTCTGCAATAACAATATAATACATACGTTATAAAATTAAAGGTACGCAATAAACAAAAATGGCCAACAATTTCACAGAGTAGGAAGCAGTAAAATATGCACGGTTTGCCATACAGCACATTCAGTGTTTCGTATAGTGTCAGACTATATTTTCTGCAATGGGCTATTTATTTTTCATGAGCACGTTTGTCAGTAATGGAGAAATACATATTTTATAAGCCTGTTGATTAGAAGTCATATTATCAGTTTCTTCCCCCGGAGGAACATACTCTGCTGTGAAATACAGGGTCAGATTTCTTGGAGAACTGAATTCATTTTGTTACAGTCATTCATCAAACATGTCACTGAGCTCTGTATATACAAATACAGTTCAGCTGCCCAAAGAAGAAAGTTGTAGATTCTGAAATTCGAAGAAGTGTTTATTATTTTATTGTGTCCCACGCCTGAGTGGAGCAATGGGACCTGTTATATTGGCCACAAGCTGTACCAAAAACAATTTGTATGTATATTTAAAAAATGTTTAACAACCCTAAACAACTGTGATAGATATCCATGTTTGCTATCACCTTTGAATTTGCTCTCATTCCATTTGCTTTCAGAAATTACATATACATTGAGATTTATTCATTAAACATGAATTGGAAAGAGCCGAAAAATAGATTCAATTCTGCATGACCGCCATTTTTCTAGCTTGACTTGCCTGGCGGGTGTGTTTTTTTTTAAGTTTAATGTGCAGAAAAATATTCACTAGCAAATATATATTGATATTGTATGATAATGTACATTTCTGTAACTGGGTGCCACCATCTTAGATCCCTGTCAATGATTATTTTAAGTTATGTAATTTGCACCTGGCAGTTACCATAAGGAAAACATGCAGAGGAGAGGAGAAGTGAAACAATGTTTCTTTCTATTTCTCCATCTCATTTGCATTTTGTGCCCTAGTTGTGCCTGGGCTGAGCTAGATTGTGATGTAATTTGTTATACAATGTAAAAGTAAATAGTGCATCACGTGAGAAAAGGTTAACACTAAAGTTATTTTTGATGTATTATACAGTCACTTCCAGAGAAGTAACAATTCCACTCAAAACACCAAGTCACTCTAGAATAAACTTAGAATTGAACTGTTCCATGGCACACAATGTTTTTTTGCAGTAAAAAAAAAATACAATTTTGACTATGGGCACTAAGAAACAGGGAGGTTTGCGGGTTGCCAGCAGATATTGCTATATAGATATGCAATAATAACCTACACATTTCTGTTGTATTGATAAATGGAGTCAATAGTCTGCCAGGGATTCTCTCCGGAACGAGCTCATTTTACACACCAGCCGGAAACAATAAATTTGCCTGTCTTAACATTCATCAAAAACCAAGCCAGGGGGTTTATTTTACTGAGCTGGATTCTTTGTGACATCTGATTTTCAGCAGTTGCTTTGTTATATTGGGATTATATGTTATTCTGGGATGTCCTTAAGATGGATTGTGATGATCTATTAAAAAAATTGGATGTTCAACGAGTGTATCGTGTACAAATGGCATGAGATCCTGAAAATATGTAATGCAAAAACATTGAATTCACTGGTCTGGTTGATTGTATTGAAAATGTTTGTAAAACCTGAAAAAAATGGGTTTACTTACTTGAACTCCAGTGCTGGGCGAAGCTCCTGATTCTCTCTTCTAAACCCTGTCCTTACGTCATAGGGGCCACGAGGTCCACTCACAGGCTTCTTATAGAAAAGCTCGTGATTTGTCCAATTGCCGATTCAGAGCGCAAGAGCGCACTTCTGGCCAGAAAAGGGAGGAAGGGAATGGGAAGGCAGAGAGAGAGAGGAAGGCCGGTGGGAGCGCCCACAGGGAGGGTGGGAGGGGAGAGCTGGCTTCCCCTTGCAGACGCTCTGACTGCAAAGGGAAGATTTTAACATCTGTTGTCAGTGTGCAGTGCGTGCTGACATCAGACGTAAAACATGCGTAGAATGGACATTAGACAGCGCGGAGCAAAGTTATGGCCTGCCAATATCACCTGTTCTGGGGATTCAAATGTTTGTAAAACCTGAGAAAAATGGGTTTACTTACTTGGACTCCAGTGCTGGGCGAAGCTCCTGATTCTGTCTTCTAAACCCTTTCCTTACGTCATAGGGGCCGCGAGGTCCACTCACAGGCTTCTTATAGAAAAGCTCGTGATTTGTTCAATTTCCGATTCAGAGCGCAAGAGCGCACTTCTGGCCAGAAAAGGGAGGAAGGGAATGGGAAGGCAGAGAGAGAGAGGAAGGCCGGTGGGAGCGCCCACAGGGAGGGTGGGAGGGGAGAGCTGGCTTCCCCTTGCAACATCTGTTGTCAGTGTGCAGTGCGTGCTGACATCAGACGTAAAACATGCGTAGAATGGACATTAGACAGTGCGGAGCAAAGTTATGGCCTGCCAATATCACCTGTTCTGGGGATGCGCTGCTGTGTGTGTGTGCTGTTAGTGTGATGTGTGTGTGAGGCTGCTGGTAGTGTGCTATGTGGGTGAGGGTGTTTGTGTGTGTGTGCGCGCGCTTGTGAGGGTGCTGTTAATGTACTGTGTGTGAGGGTGCTGTTTGTGTGTGAGGGTGCTGTTTGTGTGTGTGTGTGTGTGTGCGCTTGTGAGGGTGCTGTTAATGTACTGTGTGTAAGGGTGCTGTTTGTGTGTGAGGGTACTGGTAGTGTGCTGTGTGTGTTTGTTAGGGCCCTGTTTGTGTTTGTGAGGGTACTGTTAGTGTGCTGTGTATGTGTGAGGGTGCTGTTTGTGTGCTGTGTGTGAGGGTGCTGTATGTGTGTGGGTGCTGTATGTGTGTAAGTGATGTATGTGTGTAGGTGCTGTGTATGTCTGTGGGTGCTGTATGTAGGTAGGTGCTGTGTATGTGTGTGGGTGCTGTATGTGTGTTGGTGCTGTGTGTGTGTGTGGGTGCTGTATGTGTGTGGGTGCTGTATGTGTGTGGGTGCTGTATGTGTGTAGGTGCTGTCAGGGCCGGCCTTAGGCCATTAGATGCCCTGTGCGAAAGCTCTTCACAGTGCTCCTCCCCTCCCCCACCAAGTTGCCGGTATACAGTCACACACATAGGCAGACAGACAGACACTCTCAGTTACAGGGATGCAGGCACTCTTGCACGCTGATAGGCACACACTCAGTTAAAGGCAGATAGTCACACATACAGGCACACATAACAGCACAGCTACAGCAACACACACAATTGGAGTCACATACACAGTTATAGTCACACACACACACAGGCAGAAAGTCACACACACATACAGGCAGACAGTCACACACACAGGCAGACAATCACACAGGCAAACAGTCACACACACACTCAGAGACAGTCACACATACACACTCAGACAGACAGTCACACACACGGAGGCAGTCACACAGACAATCACACACACAGGCAGTCAGTCAGTCACACACACATGCAGGCAGACAGTGTCACACACACACACACACAGGCAGACAGTCACACAGACAGAAAGTTACACAGGCAGGCAGGCAGTCACACACACAGCCAGACAGTCACACACAGGCAGGCAGTCACACACACAGGCAGGCAGTCACACAGACAGACCGTCACACACAGTCACACACACACACACACACACACACACACACAGACAGGCAGTCACACAAACAGGCAAACAGTCACATAGAGGCAGGCAGTCACACACACACACAGAGGCTGGCAGTCACACAAACAGGCAGGCAGTCACACACACACAGAGGCAGTCACACAAACAGGCAAACAGTCACACACAGGCAGGCAGTCACACACACACAGGCAGGAAGTCACACAAACAGTCACACAGGGGCAGACAGTCTCACACACACACACACACAGAGGCAGGCAGTCACACATACAGGCAGCAGGCAGTCACACACACACACACACACACACAGGCACACACAGTCACGCAAACAGTCACACACAGGCAGGCAGTCACACACACACACACAGGCAGTCACACAAACAGGCAAACAGTCACACACAGGCAGGCAGTCACACACAGGCAGGCAGACAGTCACACACACACAGAGGCAGTCAGTCACACAAACAAACAGGCAAACAGTAACACAGAGGAAGGCAGTCACACACACACAGTCACACACACACAGTCACACACACAGGCAGACACACACAGACTTACCTCTTTCCATTACAGCTGGGAGGTGTGGATGCAGTTCCTGTGCAGCAGTTACCAGGGGGCTTTGGGTATTTATTAGCTCCGCCTCTGCTGCTTGTTAAGCCCTGCCCACCGCTCTTTAAGCCCCGCCCCGCAGCTAATTAAGCCCGGCCCCCTGCCTCATTTTTTTGTTTTTTTTTATAGACCTGGGTGGAGAATAATTAATCCTCCACCCGGGTACCTGTTTTAGCTCCCCTGATACCGGCCATGTGCGAGCTGTGTCGGCTGTCAGGGCGCCCCCTGCGGCTGCACAGCTCGCACACCCCTAAGGCCGGCCCTGGTGCTGTGTATGTTTGTGGGTGCTGTATGTGTGTGGGTGCTGTATGTGTGTAGGTGCTGTATGTGTGTAGGTGCTGTATGTGTGTGGGTGCTCTATGTCTGTTGGTGCTGTATGTCTGTAGGTGATGTGTATGTGTGTGAGTGCTGTATGTGTGTAGGTGCTGTGTATGTCTGTGGGTGTTGTATGTGTGTGGGTGCTGTATGTATGTAGGTGCTGTGAATGTGTGTGGGTGCTGTATGTGTGTAGGTGCTGTATGTGTGTGGGTGCTGTATGTGTGTAGGTGCTGTATGTGTGTTGTAGCTGTATGTGTGTGGGTGCTGTATGTGTGTAGGTGCTGTGTATGTCTGTAGGTGCTGTATGTGTGTAGGTGCTGTGTATGTGTGTGGGTGCTGTACGTGTGTAGGTGCTGTATGTGTGTAGGTGCTGTGTATGTGTGTGGGTGCTGTATGTGTGTAGGTGCTGTATATGTGTGTGGGTGATGGTGGGGGGTAAAGGTGGGGGTACATTACTTAATATCCCCCCTCCCTTCTTACTTTATGTAGGGAGGGGGGATTCTTGTTCCTTTCTGCCTTCCCTGGTGGTCTAGTGGTGAGTGAACTAGAGTTCAGATCTCGCGAGAGGAACCCCGGCGGAGCTGCTGGCAAGAGCCCGGGTCCTCTCCTGCATCCCTCACTGCCTGTGGGCCGGTGAGGGGAGGCTGAGAGCAGAGCCAGCGCTCAGATAGTGCTGGGTCTGCATGAGCCGACACCCAGACGCCTATGTGTATGAGTCACAGCCAGTGGAGGTGTGACTAGGGTTCCCATGAACAGAAACAAAAGTGAATTAATTTCTAAATTGCAGAGGATTGAGCAGTGAGACTCCAGGGGTGTAATCTATACACTAAAATTGGTTCATTAAGAAAAAGTTTTTTCAATGCTTATAGTGTCCCTTTAAGAGACATATACTGATCAGACAAAACATTAAGACCACTGACAGGTGAAATGAATAACAGTGATTATATTATTACAATGGCACCTGGTATGGGGTGGGATATATTAGGCCTAAAGTGACAGTAAGTTATTGAATGCCATGTGTTAGAAGCAGGAAAAATGGGGTGAAAAGATTTGAGTGACTTTGACAAGGGCCAAATAGTGATGGCTACATTATCTCCAAATCATCTCCAGATCATCTCCAAAACAGCAAGTCTTGTGGGGTGTTCCCATTGGTAAAATCTACCAAAGTGGTATAAGGAAGGACAACTGGTGAACCAACGTCAGGGTCATGGGTACCCAAGGCTCATTGATGCATCTGGGGACCGAAAGATATCCAGTCTGATCACACAGAAGAGCTGCAGTAGCTCAAATTGCTTAGAACCTTAATGCTGGCCATGCTAGAGAGGTGCCAGAACACACAGTTCATGACAGCTTGCTGCATATGGGGCTACATAGCCACTAACCCACCCATGATAATTCCTGTCTATTGCTGAAAGTGCCGTCAATAGGGATGTGAGCGTCAGAACTGGACCATGGAGCAATGGAAGAAGGTTGCCTTGTCTGAATAATCATATGTGGATTTTGGGTGACAGAATATGGTTAGCGAGCTTTCCTGTTGTATACCACAAATGTTTGCTTTACCCACCTCCTTCATTAATCCATTCATTGCCCCTCCTACCAGTTAATACCTTAACTAACTAGCAAAAAAAAACAACTTCAATTTCACGAAGTAATAACCCACCCACTCACCCCATTTTCTCCTTACTTTAGAGAATTACTTCTATGTCTGCTTGAAATCTCACTCAATTACCTCCTGATTCCCTTTACATGTTACCATTAGCTGCAATTAGTCTTCATTATCCACTCTGGCCATCACCTTCAAACACCTCTTTTCTCCAATCCCCATTTTAACCTTTAGATTGTGAGCTCGTCGGCTATCAAGCTAAGTACTCATATAAAATAGCTTTAATAGCTAGATCTCAGCTCACGGGCAGAGCCCTGCATACTTTTTGTATTGGTCTGTGCATATTGTACTGTCTTATCCCCCAATTGTAGAGTGCCGAGGAATTCATTGGCACTTTATAATTGCTACTAATTAAATAAATAAACGTAAAAAGGGGCTTAGGGATCCCGATCTATTAGGGGAGGTGACACTAGGGACCAGGGGATTTGAAATACCTTGTTCCTCTACTGGATATGGATGCTGTATGCTATGAATAGAGCCCGAGGGATTGGACATTCTCTGTCTTTATGTATCTTTGAACCAGGGGACTGAGAACCCTTAAGTACCCTCTTCACGACACACAGTCCAGAAGTTGGAGGAAAGGTTATAACCTGTTTGCCTGGTTGATATTTCCTACCTCTGAACCAGACCAAGTTGTCACATTCTACTTCAAGTGGGGTTCGTTCACTGGGTGAAATTGTTACAAACCAGTATTTGTCTGCACTAACAAAAACAATGACAAAAAATTCCTCACAACACCACCCACACATTTCTAATATCTCTAGTATCAAAAACTTTCACCATCAAGGAAATTTATAAACGGGGTCCGTTAGGTTACCCCACCAACTGTTATTAAAAAAAAAAAAACACCTGCACAACATAGTTTAGTAAAATATCTATGGAATACAAAAATTCTGCTTAATAGGTTTGTTCAGTTAATGTGATTCTTATACCAGACAAAGGCATAACTTTATATAGGAGCTAGGAGCATGTATTATGACTAAACTCCTAGTTACTCACTTATCTTAGGAACGGTACATTCTGTTCCTAGAAGGCTCCGACTAGGAAAATGGCAGCTGCCGTAACATTAGTTCTTGGCCCAAAGTACGCTGGTCAATATATAAGATTATATACAATTGGCATCCTCGGGTTTCCAAGCTGGCACTGAAGGAGATAGGAGTAACTGTAGATACTCTAGGTTCATGACTGTAGAATATAACTATCGGCGATTTAAACACTAATTAATATAAAATAGTTTCGAAAAAAGAGTAATAATCTTTTCATATGTGGAATTTTCATAATGCCTCTGTTTTAGAGACACCTGACAAGAACTGTCTGTAACATAGAATAACTGATATAGAATAACTGACAGCACCCCAGAAACAGCTTAGTGTATGCTGGGCATGTTTGGACTTCTTTTTTCAGCATTCCAAATATATCTAGCAGAATTCACAAATATCCACCTCTGGATAATGATTATATTTGTTTCAGGATATGACATACATAGCAATTATATCCTGACCTCTGTGGATTAGCATATACAAAGGCCAGAGGTCTGTAGCAGGTAACCAAAACGTGTTCAGCCAGTAAGTCTGGGGGAAAAGACTGTATGTCCTCGGGTGCAAGGTTTCACACATGGCCAGAATGAGGTTAGTTTAACAGGAAGGAACCTCATTCACAACCCTTCTCCTGTAATCTAACACATTGTATATTACTCTTCATAGGGTATCAAACTTAACACTTCCATTGCAGTAATCAGCCATACTGCCCCCATTTGGCAATCATTTCATGAATGCACAATGCACGTCACATTTATTAATAATATTTTTTTATGATAAAACAATGGATCATGCTTGCTGGACATGACACATATTCTTTATTATTCAGCTACAGTGTACTGGTTGCAAAACATAATAGCTATGGGGCAGTACGTACTAACTGGCTGCAACGGGAAAGGAGAGTTCAAAAATGTGAAATCATTAACTGATATTTTTTTTTATCATCACCTTAACTGTCCAAAACCCCCAAAATTAGAATAATTCTGCTATGTAGATAAATAGTGAATAAAAATGCACATGGTAAATAAGTTGCATAAAATATCATGGTGAAGGAACACAGTGTATATTTTAATACGTGTTCAGTCAGCTTGCAAAAATAGTTCTAATTTGTTAAATATTTTAGGAATTATGGGATTTCCTAATGATTCTCTATTTGATTAGTAAATGAATCCTAGTTGCAAGTGCATAAATTAGTAATTACTCTAGTTTTTGCTTTTAAAAAAAAAAAAAAAAAGTATTTGTCTCCCATAGTCTCATCGTCCCCAAACCTGTCAGTATATTGATCCCATAGATTCTTTTTAGCGTTATTATTTTGTATCTAATGTGAGAGTTTATCCACTTGCATGTGAACTGTGCTGAATTGACAACCAAATTGTAACATTCACATTGTGCTAGTCATCTTGGCGAAGACCATGGTCAGGATGTTTTATCCCAAAGTGTTTAAGTCAAGCGTTATTTCACTATAATTTGCTGTTTAGTGAATAAACCCTGTAGAATAAAAAAAAAAAGAAATCATGTAACTTGTGTATAATTTACTGAGCTAGAGAATACCATATTACACATACGTAGCGGAATAATTATCCTTTGGGTGAATTCTCACCCCTTGCTGCAGATTGCAATCGATACCGCATTATATCCCACAGTTACAGTCCTACACACAGTGAAAGGCATATTGATTACATGTTCCTTCATATTTGAAATAGTATTGATAATGCATCAATTTGAAAAGCAATTAAACACCAACTTATATTACACACATATATATATAAATATATATATTAAAAAAATCAACTAGATGCAAAGTGTTGCTAAAATCGACACATACCTTTCTGGAGAGTTTTTCAGTGCAAGAGCAGCACTTACTAGACGTGTGATTAGTTTAAAGAGACACTTACATCACCTCTCTGATGCCATTTTCAGTCCACTGCTGGTGCTCGGATGGCTCTGCAACTTATCTTTTTAATTTATTTATTTTAGCAGTTGCTTTATTTTGGCTTGCTCTATAAAAAGAGAAATGATGCAGATTCCATACCGTGCTGTATTACAGACTAGTTGTCACTTGTCTTCTTTTTTTTGGATGATCTGTGAATTATTTATTCTAGATAACACCGTCAGTTTTTTTTTACTAAAATGTGAATAAAGTGAATTTAAAATTTGAGGATAATTGCTGGGATGTTTTTTCCCATTGCATTATAAGTAGGTTTTATGGTTTTACACTATGTTTATCTGTTTGTGCAAAATAGTGTGCATTTTATAAATTTTTTTGTTTTTGTTATTCGTGATTGAATTGTGAAGCAACCTTCATAGGATCAAACCCAGATTGACATGTAATGGTTTTATTTAGTATGTGCAAGAGCTGGTTAGTCTTTGCACAGGTTTACTCTGAACTAGGCATGAACTAGGCATTTTTAGAAAAAAGGCAGTGTTTACATTACTGCCTATGAGCACCTATAGTGGCAGTCACTCAGACAGCCCCTAGATGTGCTTCCCGGGTCAGTGCTGCACACTGTGCTGCACTGTTGTTCAGCGTCTTCACGCTCTGTCACTTGAGTTTAACTCCACTGAGCTAAACAAACCAGGAAGTAACAGGGCTGGCTGTGTAATTGACAGCTAGCGAGGCTTAACAATATTCATTTATAATAGTGCAGATTTCTATTGGTTCATTTAAACACTGCTGCCTGTGTATGTTTTTAGTTTTTTTTTTCAGATTGGCTACATCATCTTGTTAGATGAACATACCGCACAAAAACTCAAAATATGGTATTCAGTCAAGTTATTCTGTTATAGACTTGATCCATCAGATATTAATTGGGCAACATTTTATTCTCCATTTATTCCCTTTAGTCACATTGTTCCCAACGATGGGAGGTAAAACACTCTGGATACAATCGGTATAATGGGTCACCTGTGCAACTGTAAAGGGAACGTACTATTCATACATGCCAAGAATCTGCTGTAGTCCTGTTGTATTTTTGGAAATGCCAATACACCAAAATAAAGGAACACTATAGTGTCAAGAATACAGGCATGTATTCCTGACACTATAGTTCTGAAGTGGCTGTTTAGGTGACTGGCCCCCTTCTGATTGAAGTAAAAAAGGTGATTTTTCTCCTATGCTGTCCCGGTCTCGCTGCAGCTGGCTCCGACTCCATTGCTAAAATCAACAATCTTCATGATCTCAGCAAATCCACTGAGTCTATAGCGTATGTGCGGCAAAACACCACAGTGCGCCAATCGACATCTCCTCATAGAGATACAGTAAATCAGTGCAACCCTATGGGGAACAGTCAGCGCCTCCATGCAGACCTCATCTGTGCAGCATTAGACTAGGAAACACCTCTAGTGGCCGTCTGAATGATGTGAACACTGTGTAAACACTGTAGGGACATGCTATAGACACCAGAACCACTACGTTAAGCTGTAGTGGTTATAGTGACTGTAGTGTCTTTTTAAAAAATAAAATGGGATGGCTTCATAGGGATCCAAAATAGAGACTACTTTCAGGACAATCGATATGCATTCATTGCTACCAAACTTGACCAAGTCACTTCTATCACCCCTGGTAACTGTGGATAATGCGATGCTATGTCTATCCTTCTGCCCTCCTTCTAGCTCACTTTCCATATAATTGTTCCTCGATTTGTGCAGAGAGCTGTCTACGGGTGGAATGACAGAATTACATCAGCGCAGCTCATTTCATTTTACATTAAGGTAGTTAACCAAATTGCACTGAGTACTTTATAATTATCCTTTGCTTTTGATCCGTTCATGTATTGTTTCAAAATTACATTCACTTTTTTTTTTTCTTCAGACATTAGGTGAATCAGAAATGGAAAATTAAAGCTGTAACTGATTCGTTATCAAAGTAACACATTATAGGATTCTGTTCTCTTTGCTGTATCTAATGAACCCTTTGATAAAAAGAACATGATAGTCCTAAAGGTTTGTTATCGAATCTAATCAGTGTTCCGTCATCATTTTTTTTTTCTTTTGTGCGTCTGGCATTGAGTTAGTTAAGAAAAAAATCTTTACAAGGATGTGGTTTCATGAAGATTTGTTTCTTAAAACTTTTTCGTTTCTGGGTTCTGCATTGTTTAACTAAAAAGTACTTAGTGTTAACACGTCTACAAAGAGCCCTTTTTTCCATTGTACAAATATTCTACTTGCTGTCCAAACATCCATATTTAAGACATGGTAGACAGTGCATCGTTTGCTGCCCACTTACATGCCTTATTAGTTTATATCTGAATAGCAATGGCAATTAATGCATGGATTGATTTTCCCCCTATTTAAACGGCAACTACTCTTATTTTTTTATGACAGCTTCACCTAACCTCTCAGGCGGTCCATCGTAGGTAGGGTATGCTAGCCAGGGGCCCAGCTTGCTTGTCAATATCCTTGTTTTACAGATTAAATTTCGTTCTACTGCTGTCGACTTCCGCCCTGAGACTTTGGGGACAGGGGGCGGTTTGGCAATACGCCCCTCATTGGATCCACTGATTCTGCTCGAAAGGTTCATTTGCTTGCCCGTGTCCAATAATTATATGTTTTGCTATATGACATTGCTACATAGTGACCATGAGGTGAGATATCAGAGGAGCTTTCACTGCACATGTCCACTTTTGACCTATGACCTTGTTTTAAATTACCATTTCCTTATTATTTATTATGGGAAGAGATTGTCCATTTTTATTTGTACAAAGAGATTGGCCATTGTCTGACAAACAGGGTTCTACTCACTAAATGAGGAGATGTGCTCCATTGACAACCAGATGCAAAGTCTAGTGCAAATAGCAGTCAGAAAAGGTTTACAACTTACGCAGTTGGAGATTTTGAGTTTCCAAATTTTCTATATTAGGCTAAAATTTACAAATAAATTGTGAGTGGTTGAATCTTGGCCTGACTCAAAATAAAAATCTGGATTAGGAATTGATGAGAAAATAAAAATATATTTTACAGTAATTTTACAGCTCTGAATATAGTATATCTGCTTTCAGAAAAAGCATAAATTGCGCTTCAATTTCATGTATCATCATGTAGGATGGGGGAAGGGGGCAAAACCCTGGGGGGATCCATAATACAGTAGACATTGCAATTAAAATAATTTTGGTTATTGCTGGTTTCATATCAACTGTTTAATTAATATTAGTGAACATGTGATGACATGTTTCCTAGCTGAGCATATTTACTTCCGCCAATAGAATATATGCATGTTGTGTCTTGGGAGTATAGCGTTTTAGTTTTGAGTAGTACACATTCTTGTATTTGTGTATATCTTGGTGGCTCTTAAATCCCTTATTCTGCCTTTCTTGCAGTGAATTGAGGGTTTCCAAGTAGTATTGGCGTTTGAGCTAGAAAGGACATAGAATGTTCCTGTCATTGTGTTATACGACACACCAGATATTTCTATAATTAGCTCCATCTATACTTTCGAAAGTGTGGATTTTTTCTGACCTTTTCCCTTTTTGGTCATTTTAGCATTTAACGAGCTGACCTTCGCTGAGTTGAAAATGCTTTCTTGATAAATGTACAGATTTAATAACTAAAACTCGTTGACAAGTGACCTTTATCATGGAACTTCTCACGGGCTCAGAAATGAGACGGAGAGCATGAGAAAAACATTTTTTTATTAACTTTTCCACAGTTTGAATAGAAATAAAAATTATATATATATATATATATATGTATATATATATATATATATATATAAATCATTCCATACTCTACATCTTAAAGTTCCATCAGGTGGAGAAATCACAGGCATGTCATTCAAAAATTAATGATTTCACTTATCAGATTAAATTTTTGCTGTAAGGACATTAGGCTATATAGGACAAGAGTGATCAATAAATTAGGTTGTCCCCAATCAGCAGTCAACATGTCTCTATCTAGATTAAAAGGCAGACATGCACTGAGGGAATTTGCTGGGTACGAAGAATGTTCATTATAAAGGAAATGAATTATTCCTCGGGGACTGTCTAACTCATCTGTTGCTGTTTTGCGGTTATGCTTATAGATTTCTTGGCCCGTTCATTAATCAACTAAGATAGTAGCATAGAGATCTGAGTGGTAAATGTGAAATGGGCTGCATTCAGAGGACTCGCCTCCGATTGCCAAATGCCAAACAGCTGTGAAAGGCGGATTCGATAAGGCGGCCAGTCATCTCCCCAGAGCTCTACCTAATGGACCTAAATCCATCGATTATTAATGTGATTTAATTAGAAAGCGGAAACATGTCCACCAGTAAACTACAATGAACTCATGGATTCTAAAGATTCTGTTTGATCAACCTTTTCCGGGACCAGCTGTAATCAGTTTCTAAATATAAATGATTATAAAATTACACAGTATTGTATTTAACTATTTTTGTTCTGGATGGGTGGGTATGGATGATGTCTTGGTGTCCGGTGCATTGCATGGTTATATTTTAAAAACAATAGTGATAATCATAATAAAAATAATAGCATTAATAATATCACACTATTTAATAAGTTATGGTACGGTTGATATTTCAGTAGTTCCCTGGTATGTGACTGGTGTAATAATCAATTTACTTTACTTACTTCAAATGAATCAGTCATGAAAGGTTTACATTAAAGGGACACTACAGTCACCAAACCTTTAATAAAATGATGCAGTTTTGGTGTATAGATCATGCCCCTGCAGTTTCACTGCTCAATTCTCTGTCATTTAGGAATTAAATCACTTTGTTTACGCAGCCCTAGTCACACCTCCCTGCATGTGACTTACACATCCTTCCTAAATACTTCCTGTAAAGTGAGATCTAATGTTTACACTTCCTTTATAGTAAATTCTGTTTAATTAGAATGTGTTATCTTCTGCTCTGTTAATAGATTGCTGACCCTGCAGGAGCCTCCTGTATGTAATTAAAGTTCAACTTTTCAATTTAAAGAGCAGGGGTTAAAAAAGTTTAAAGTAAGTTAACATCTGATTAAAAATGAGGCCATTTCTTTCATGCAGGCTGTGTGAAACACAGCCAGGGGTGGTGTGGCTAGGGCTGCATATACGGAAACAAAAGTGATTTAATTCTTAAATGGCAGCGAATTGAAGAGTGAAACTGCAGAGGCATGATCTACACACCAAAACTGCTTAATTAAGATAAAGTTATTTTGATGACTATACTGTCCCTTTAACTAAACCCCTTTCACATCATACAGACAAATTATATATTCACAAGCCTAATGGTATCAGGTAATGGACTGACATAATGTGGAGATTTCATTTCTGCATTATGGTATCTTGTGAATGTTGTAACGGCATAGAGACCCAGTACTTGTAGACTGTCTATTAAAATAAGGGCATATAACTGCACCTGCAGAAAGAGCTCCATACCTGTCAACATTTTACATAGCAAATCCTTTCTATTCTTTATATATTTCTGAATCGATGCTTTAAGTCAGACACATATTGTCCTGAAATAGTGCTAATACATTTTAACAGTAAATCTAAAATTGCCCGGCACGCGGGGACGCTTGCGCGCAAACAAATCACATTTTATTATTGAAGCTCCAGGCAAAGTATTTATATATATTTTTTCAGCAGAAGATACTTTTCACGAAGATTGCATTTAATTCATTTTACTTTGTTTTGCATCCTGAGCTGAAATGACCCAGTTGCGTGCACAGCTGAGGCTGACGCGTTTGTTTAGCTCTGTGTATTGTTAAATATTTGTCAACAATATCTGCTAAAAATGCATAACCTCTGTATTTTAAGCCGGCGAATGCGCAGCTTTGCAAAGCTGGGATATCAAAGCCAGAAATTAAAAGATCTACATAACAAAAACTCAGCGAGAGACATATACAATTTTTATCAGCTTGCCCGCTGGTTTAACTACAAAGACTGGGTGTGACTGTCAAATTGTCAACCAAATTTTACTCGAGATTTGTGCCGAATTTCATGGAGATAGGCAATCACACATTCTTTAGCCCTAGCCAATCAGCATCTCCTCATAGAGATGAATTGAATCAATGAATCTCTATGAGGAAAGTTTAGTGTCTGCATGCAGAGGGAGGAGATACTGAATCTTTGGATGCATTTTAGGCAGCCATGACCCAGGAAGGATCTCTAACAGCCATCTGAGGAGTGGCCAGTGAAGTTATCACTAGGCTGTAATGTAAACACTGCATTTTCTCTGAAAAGACAGTGTTTACAGCAAAAAGCCTGAAGGTAATGATTCTACTCACCAGAACAAATTCAATAAGCTGTAGTTGTTCTGGTGACTATAGTGTCCCTTTAAAAACATTCACAAAGGTTTGGGAGCCTTGGGAGTACTTTGCGGGCGACCCTTAATGCCAACTGATGGCTTTGACCTTATGGGGTACTGCTTGCCTAAATGTCGTGAGGCCTCCTTGTTCCCTTTTCCACATCAACCCTCTTCTTGCTCTTTCTTTTTCTATCTTTCTTGCTTTTTACTCCTCTCACCTCCTATGCCGGAGTGAACATTTTTGAGGAGTGTGTACATATAATTCTTCCTGGTTAGCTATTGTTTGTGATGGTGGCGGAAGGTGATATGGACCTCTCTATATATTGGCAGTAATATGGCCACTACTTTTAACAGCCCTTTACAATCATATGCAAATGGGTCTCTTCTCTGACAATGATATAGTCCCAACAGATAATTTTTACTGTTGTCCACGAATACTGTATTGTTCATAATTTTATATTTTGTTTGCTATGCAACTCTTTTTTTTTTTCTGTTTTGTATTGTGGATTTTTCATGCATGAAAAAAATTAAATTAAAAAAAAGATGATGTTTGTGGTGGGTAATAAATTATATCACAGGATGGTACCTAGCAGGAAATTGTGTTACAGAAAGCTATATTACAGCTTCATAAAGGCTCCTGTGGGAGCCAAAATGTATGGTTTTCAAAAAAAAAAAAAAAATCTGCCTTAACACCATTTGTATGTGCCCGGTTCAACATTCTTCTTCATGATTATAGGAAGGTATGTTAGTATGGCTGATAGAAAGTCAAGTTATACGAAGTGATGGTGACTGGTTTAAAGTAAAAATATTGAAAATGATGATGCATGTTAAACTGGTGACTGGTAGGTAGTGTTGGTGACTGTTGGATAGTGATGGTGTCATGACTGGTAGAAAATCAGATTATAGGAAGTTATGTTGATTGGCAGGAAGTGATGTAATTGAAAATAATGATGTATGTGGGACGTTATGTCATGGGCGTGACTGCTAGGCAGTGATATCATAAGGAAAAGGAGCAGGTGAAAATTAGACAATTTTATTACAAATTAATCATGTAAAAAATTGGGATTGTACTCTGTTCTTTTATCTTTTCTTGTGATTAGAGTCATCAGTTACATTTTGCTACCTGGGATAAAATAGGATTTGAAAGTTATGCTTTCTCCATATTTGTGAATATACGTGCTAATAGTCCTGATGTTTGTCGTTTCTCCTTTGTCCTGGGACACTACCAAATTCTGTCCTGGAGATCTTTTGCTGGTTCATACCCAACGGGACTATTTCTGGATTAATTAATGGGTCCTATATTAAGCAGACTTGCCATTTACATGTCCCATTAATATTGGACTGTGTGTGAATTAAGTGCACTTTATCCCTGCACCTGCCTGAGCAACCTCACTCAGCTAAAGAGTGCATGCGCGATACTCATGTAACATGCGATGTACCCTGCCAGCTGCCTGTGAGAATTCATCTAGTGCAGGGGTGGGCAATCTTCGGCCCTCCAGATGTTATGGACTACATCTACCTTGATGCTTTGCTAGCATTATGGCCCTAAGAGCATTACGGGAGATGTAGTCCAAAACATTCGGAGGGCCGAAGATTGCCCTCCCCTGATCTAGTGGCATGACCAGTGTGTCAGTGACAGCGCCTCTAATCCTCCCACTCACTGAGCCAGTTATGGAGAATTCTTGTTACACACTCTGATCCCTTCTATTTTCTATGTGATCCCTGATTACATAGAAAGGATTTCTCTGTTATCACAGAGACTTGTATACTCTGTAATAAATCACCAAGCTGCACTCTAATCAATCAGTACACTGCTTTTTGATTCTATAGACTGCATCGTCATTAATCATATTGCGGGGCAGATCTTCCAAAGCAAAATAAAATATATTGTGAGTGGAGCATAGTGTATAGTTTTCTCAGTAGTTATCTGTGTGTCAAAAAGTCACTTAAATACCCTGTAATTACCTTGCACCTTGGCACAACACCAGCCGCCCACTATGAAGTTAAAGTGTCCCTCATTGGCCATTTAGAATGTTGGCAAGTGTTCATGATTGTGATACACATTTACAGTAATGTGTCAACATACAGGCATTGGGATCCCATAAGAAGAAATTAAATCCAGTTTTTAAACTTTCTGTTTGAACAAATAATATTTTTTTTACAAACATACTTAATAGTGCTGTGCAGTATACGCAATACTCACCGAGAAACAGGCCTACAAAGGATTGCACATTGTAAAAACATTGTAGGGAATCTTTATTAGGACGTTTTAAAAAGCCCAGTTAACTCTTTTCGGACCATGTTCCATGCATGCACTGCAGAGAGTTAACAAAACTGGAGAAAGATCTTCTGAGGACATGCTGAGACATTTTCCGCAGCCCAAGTTGCAGCACAGAGCAAATTAATGCCTGACCTCATTAGCACTGTATAAATTACATTCTCAATTTACCCATTAAACTACACCTGTCATTCACAGACCAGTGACTGTCAAGTAATGCATCGTACAGAGGACAATATAGTTTATTGTTCCATGATTTTCTTTTAATTATTCGCATTATTAATTTTACATATGTATTTTTATTTATGCATTTATTTACTTTAAAGAAATATATTTAATTATATTATTCACTGCATATGAAGTTATCCATTTTCACTATCTCATTGTCAGATTTTTTTTAATATTAATTTAATGTACCCAGAATATTTAGTACAAATGAGGGGGAAGCTAGATTGTAATTTTTATTTTACTTTATTGTTCACAATTATCAGTCATATTTTTGGAGATGGAGAGGGATCACTGCTAACCCTACATCAACCCTAACTCTAATACGACCATAATAGAAATCCAAACATTAACCCTATAACCCAGCCTGACCCTAACCCTAATGCCAATTCGAACCCTACCGCAGAGGGTTTTCTCAACTGGTGTTACTGCTCGTATTGTCTGTATGGTACACTCTGGTTACACAGTAGAGAATGATCTGTACTGTATGACTGCAGCAACAAAGAATATATATCTCAGTCCCTGCTGATCAATGATCAATATTGGCCAGTGGAAAAACAATCAATGCCAGCATGGAAGCAGACTGGATTGGGGACTTTTTAGGTCATGCGGGCAGGGTGGACATGATTTAAATTGCACTTTAGATCACTAATCAGTAAGACTCTATGTAAATCATAAATGTAAAGACCCATTCTTGCTGGTTGCAATGTTTAATATTTGCAACCAGACTAGGATTCCAATTTTTTAATAAACTCTTTTCAGATCAGTTGAACAGTTCTATCAGAACTAATTTTGTTAGATACCACTAGAAATTCATGGATGGATAATGATGAAATTATCTCTAGTTTATTAGGTTAATTACTCAGTTTTGGAGAACACTTTAAATTAAAGGTGTTCACTGTGTGCACATAAATTTGCAGAATAACAATGGGATTAAGATCTTTTTCTGAAATTTATATTCTTGTGTTATAACATTTTTGCTTCCAAAAACTGCATCTTTGCAGACACAAGTTTAATTAACTTGGATTAATGGAATTCATTGACCAAAATGTAGCTGCAGCCTCATGCTACGTAACTAATCCCTATTTCACGCAGAATAACCTTTGGACTATAATGTATCTGAAATAGAAAATTATGTTTTGAGAGCTTTTTCCTCCAAAACAAACATTTTACTAAGGATGGAAGCAATTGTCCAAGTTCTGAATCAAAATCAAAGCTTAAAATTTGCACTGTGTGTTTGTACATCCGTCATTTGAGGGTTTATGTTTAAGTGCCCCCATACACAGTAATTTAAAGGGCTGTGAACAACGCTCACTTTGAGAACTGCACACACATTCGAGATGTCCACTAAATATGGACCCAACTGAGAAACCTGGAGCTCCCCAGAATCAGCAGGGATCTAGTCCTGCTGGTACTTTAAAGGCACGAACTGCATGGCAACAGGGGTTTAAGACATTCCGAAGCAAAATATGAGATAGACATTTCCCTTGTTTTCATAAAAGCGATGAGTTCGACAGCTGGGGGTTAAAGCTTCTTTCAGCTTCATCTCCCAAAGCATCGATTTCTGATCATTCTAAAGAAAGCACGCAAACATAGTTCCTTTTGGTACAGAACTCAATCTTTCATCTCTTAGGCCCCAACAGATATGTTCCCAGCCGTGTGTGTATTTAAAGTTTCCATAATTTACTGATTGTTGTAGACGGTAATAAATAGCTGAAATCAGGCGTTTTCTTCATGTACTTTGTCTCAAGAGGCATTTAAATTGAGTGAGAGGAGCTGGTTGATATGATGGTTGCATAAATAGAGAGCTGATTGTGCAATGTGATTATAATTTTAGGGAATAACATTTTATTTATACATAGTAGTGCAAATTGCTAGAAAATGGCCAATAGGAATTTTCCTACTGTACACAACTATGTCATCGAGAGAGTCAAAGACGCATGCGTGCAGCCTAAAAACGCACAGTATACGCAATAGCCTTACAAAACAGAATAAATATACAGGGCTTAAAATTCACACTCACCACTAGCACTTGGCGAGTGAAAATATTGAAAGACAATGGTGAGTATGACATGGACGTAACTTAAGGTCTGGCTTGTGGCAGAGGTCTTGAAATGTTAGGTATTCCTGGCACGTTAAGCATCCGCACAGTGAATGTGAATAACAAAATATGTGCAGCTTTAATTCCCTTGTGGATGTAACCACTTCAAACCCACCAAAATATAAATGAAGAACAAAAAAAACAAAAATGTGAAAGCACACATGTGCTATAAAACACCCAAATGAATAATAACATAGTATAGTATATCTGTGAGGAAAGGAATATAACACACTAGTAATCATGTTCCGAAAATGCACGCACATTTCCCAGAGCCGTAAATCAGCTCAAATTTAAGGGCAAATAATTACAGCACAGCAAACAAGTACACACCAATTCTTTCTTTTCAGTTCATCTGTAGAAAGGAAGATAGAATGAATGAAAGTTAAGTATACTTACGTATAAGCTGGTAAAGTAGCATCCCCTAATTATCCAGTATTAAAAACTTAACAGTTCCCTGTTGATTAACTTGTTATTTCAAAAAACAAAAAATCACTCTGCGTGTAGCTGTGCACAAGCCAATAACTATGCCTTGACTATTGTATGTGAACATAATAGGGGACAGCCCACATAACGTATTTTTAACATGCTGGGTGAACACAAATAAAGAATTTTAAAAAAACAACAGTTTCAATAAGCTTCGTCCTCTGCGGTTGCATAAAATACATGACACATACATCCTTTTATTTAGTTCCACAAAGTCCAATTGGCATCTGGAACTGAACACTTTTACAAAATTGCCGTGTCTGATGATGTACATCTGGTATATCTCACATAGCGTTACTTTTTTCTCATAATTGTGATGTCACTACTCATGTTATTCCACCATGAGAGACTGTTTGGCCATCTTTAGAAAGAAAGTCAGAAGATGACATTTTATAAGTTCCATAACACATACACAGTCCTATAGCATGAAATCTTTATCAGTTTGGAAGGATATACATCACTATCTTAGATATAATTAAATACTAAGGAATAAACCATCTTGCTTTATCAAACCAAAAGCTTATGAGCTGAGAGCATATATGACACTGTAGTTAGGCTTACTATAAAACCCTCTACCTACAAAATGAAAAAAATACAAAACAACATTCCTTCTTAGAATTTCTCTTTAGGAGAGACAGCATCTATTTATAAGCCAGATCCTTCCGTCCCTCTCCTCTATATTGATGCCCATCTTTTTCAGCTTTGAACACATGTGAGTATAAAAAAACTCCTTCCAATGTGAGTGTCAACGGAAATCTGTCTAGCAATTAGTCTGTGTACATAACATTCTTCTGTGTTGTTCAGTATGACGTGAAACCATCTTAAAGGATCAAAAAGAGCCCCATCCCTGAACATCGCCTTTAGCTGCACCCCGTAAAATCAAAGTATCCCTGTATAAATATTCACACTATAACTTTGGTTTGTTTGCACTCAGTGTTAAATCTCATGTTTACAAGGCTGGATAATTCTGGATTGCCAGGGTTTTTCGAGATTGTGCTATAAATATTTTAATGACTTATGTTAATGGCAAAAAAATGTCTGACTTTGGGACTTTTTTTCAACCAAAAATTATTATTTTTTTATCCTCAGGAGTGCATTACACCCATTTCTCTGCAAATTGGTATCTGAATTACAAGGTTAGCTAGTAGACAGTGCACTCTGTGCAGCTAATGGTCACCTGCCGTGTTTAAAAGTAAGTTATTATATCTGTCTATTAGTCTCCCGGGTGAAATTTTCGCCGTCTTTGCTGTATGAAAAGGAACATATGTTCAGGGACATACATTAGTGTGGACTTGAACTGCAGGTAGGAGGTGAAAGCACTTTTAGAACAAAACCACGTTTTCTCTTGTTTTCCTCCTTCAGCTCTGAATTACATTCATGGTTCCATGAATAGCTGTAAAAAATAAACTAATTTACTTAGATAAAGGCTGCACATGTAAGAGAAAGTATTGCAGAGTGATAAACAGAAGCATGTTTAGAATGAAAGCAGAGTGAAATAAGCACAATTAGAATAGAGGCAGAGAGATAGAGAGAAGCACAATAAGAATAGAGGCTGAGTGATAAAGAGAAGCACGAGTAGAATGAAGACAGAGATAGAGAGAAACACTAATAGAATGGAGGCAGAGTGATAGAGAGAAGCACAATAAGAATGGAGGCAGAGTGATAGAGAGAAGCACGATATGAATGGAGGCAGAGTGATAGAGAGAAACACTATTAGAATGGAGGCAGAGTGATAGAGAGAGGTACGAAAAGAATGAAGGCAGAGTGATAGAGAGAAGTATGATTAGAATGGAGGCAGAGTGATAGAGAGAAGCACGGTAGGAATGGAGGCAGAGTGATAGAGAGAAGCACGATATGAATGGAGGCAGAGTGATAGAGAGAAGCACGATATGAATGGAGGCAGAGTGATAGAGAGAAGCACGATATGAATGGAGGCAGAGTGATAGAGAGAAGCACGGTAGGAATGGAGGCAGAGTGATAGAGAGAAGCACGATATGAATGGAGGCAGAGTGATAGAGAGAAGCACGATATGAATGGAGGCAGAGTGATAGAGAGAAACACTATTAGAATGGAGGCAGAGTGATAGAGAGAAACACTATTAGAATGGAGGCAGAGTGATAGAGAGAAGCACGATATGAATGGAGGCAGAGTGATAGAGAGAAGCACGATATGAATGGAGGCAGAGTGATAGAGAGAAGCACGGTAGGAATGGAGGCAGAGTGATAGAGAGAAGCTTAATAATAATGGAGACGGAGTGATAGAGAGAAGCATGATTAGAATGGAGGCAGAGTGATAGAGAGAAACACTATTATAATGGAGGCAGAGTGAAAGAGAGAAACACTATTAGAATGGAGGCAGAGTGATAGAGAGAGGTACGAAAAGAATGAAGGCAGAGTGATAGAGAGAAGTATGATTAGAATGGAGGCAGCGTGATAGAGAGAAGCATGATTAGAATGGAAACGGAGTGATATAGAGAAGCACTATTAGAATGGAAGCACAGTGATAGAGAGACACACAATTAGAATGAAGGCAGAGTGATAGAGAGAAGCATAATTAGAATAGAGACAGAGTGATAGAGAGAAGCAAGATTAGAATGGAGACGGAGTGATAGAGAGAAGCACGATAAGAATGGAGGCAGAGTGATAGAGAGAAGCATGATTAGAATGGAGGCAGAGTGATAGAGAGAAACACTATTATAATGGAGGCAGAGTGATAGAGAGAGGCACGAAAAGAATGAAGGCAGAGTGATAGAGAGAAGTATGATTAGAATGGAGGCAGCGTGATAGAGAGAAGCATGATTAGAATGGAAACGGAGTGATATAGAGAAGCACTATTAGAATGGAAGCACAGTGATAGAGAGACACACAATTACAATGAAGGCAGAGTGATAGAGAGAAGCATAATTAGAATGGAGACAGAGTGATAGAGAGAAGCAAGATTAGAATGGAGATGGAGTGATAGAGAGAAACATTATTAGAATGGAAGCATAGTGATAGAGAGGCATACGATTAGAATAGAGGCAGCATGACAGACACACGGTTAGCATGGAGACAGAGTGATAGAGAGAAGCACTATTAGAGTGGAGACGGAGTGATAGAGAGAAGCACTATTAGAGTGGAGACGGAGTGATAGAGAGAAGCAGGATTAGAATGGAGACAGAGCGATACAGAGAAGCATGATTAGAATGGAGGCAGAGTGATAGAGAGAAGCACTATTAGAATGGAGGCAGAGTGATAGAAAGAAGCACGATTAGAGTGGAGGCAGAGTGATAGAGAGAAGCATAATAAGAATGGAGACACAAAGATAGAGAGAAGCACTAATAGAATGGAGACAGAGTTATAGAGAGAAGCACAGTTAGAATGGAGGCAGAGTGCTAGAGAGAAGCACAATTAGAATGGAAGCAGAGTGATAGAATCACTAATAGAATGAAGGTAGAGTGATAGATAGAAGCATTACTAGAATGGAGGCAGAGTGATATAGATAAGCACTATAAGAATGTAGGCAGAGTGATAGAGAAAGTCACATGGCAAGTGATGAGATTTGTCGGCCAGAGTGTTCAAATTGGTTGGCTTACAAGCAATCCAATGAGAGTGCTCTACTGAGATTTCAAAACGTGGGAAAGCCTTTATAATGGTGTTGCCCACGTGAAAAGCTCAGTGTGTGAGGAGTTTTATTTTTTTTGTTGGGGTTTTTGCAATTCAGATCTTTATTTTTTTATTTTTAATAGTAGCATTAGGATGTTATGGATTTTTGGGGTGCTGAAGAAAACACGACTATAAGTATGATATTTTTATATAAGTATGATATTTTTTTCTTTCAGGTATTAGATGTATTGTAGGACCACAAGCCACTGGGTAGTGGGTTAACAGGGGAGAGGGATTGACCCTAACTTTGGAGGAGTAGGGATTGGAAATAGTATTTCCAACACCCATTGATTACTAATGGGTGGGAGCTAGTGGGGACAATCAAATATCCCCCAATTATTATTTTATTAGCCTCTACCCACTGCCTATGGATGGGGGCTGGCGGAACTTTAGCAAACCCCTCCCTTTTTTTTATAGCGCACCCATTTGCTGCCTATGGGTGGGGGCACAAGGGTGGACAGTAACATGTCCACCCACCATTAATTAATTTTATGCCTCTTCAAGATGCCCGAGGGGTGCAAGCTTTTGAATGACTAAGGCCTTGAATTAATTAGCTTTTCAAATTATTTAATACGGTTCAATAAACTTTCCGAGTTTAAAACCTTCCTTATAATAATATGTTGGTCATATTGATCATCACCATAGGCTTTTTTTTTTTAATTTCTCATGTTTGAACCCCAAACTGGTACCCTATCTAAGATAATCCTTCTTTGGGAGACATGGCCATATTCTGTGTTGGTCTATTTACTAACAGAGGCCTCATCAGCATATGGCGATGAGTTAAACATTTTGCCCATATTGACCAATTTGGCCAAAAATGTGGGACACTGTCTCTATAACTCACAGTTTAGTTAATAGAATACCACAATATGTGGGCATATCTCTGCTTGAGTTACGGATATCCGGTTTCTTGCCATCCCATGACCAGTCTTTGTATTTGTGGGTAACAAAATACTATTAAATCACTAATAGCCTTATTTCCTAAAGTACGTAGCTATGTACATTACATTATTAATTATATTACTTATTATGGTTTTAACAAAACCCATTTCGATAGCCAAGGCAATATTGAAATATGCATATTTTTTTTATATCTCACTATCAACATGACATTTATGATCAGTATAAAAGCCAAATGTTTTACGGGAATTTCTGCATAATATGCTCTGCACGGGGCATTTTCTGGCGAGGTCTCCAGGATTACAGCTGACATCCTTTGTTAAGAGACAATTCACATAACTAACGGCAATCTCTCAGAGCAAAGCAGGCTGCAATTTATATGTATAAATAAAATATACAATGCGCAGCTCAATTTTATATTACTTTTTCTATTTTATATCCAGATTAACTATAAATCTATTCGATAAAGCTGAAGTAATACAAATGCATTCCCCTTTCTTGTTTTGCTATCTATTACATTACTGATTGAAAGAGAAAATCGTGATTTTGCATTTAATTTTAGTGCAGTGTGCAAAATATCGAAGACGAAGAAGAAGAAAAAATCTTTTGTATGTAGAAATAATCTTACGGAAAATAAATCTTACAGGAAATCATCGCCATGGGAATTAGCGAGGTCCATTTGTTATAAAAAAGAAGCTTTTATTTTATTATGTGTCTATTAATAAATCACCAATGTATTTTGCAGCTCTGTTAGATGTAATTATTACATGTGTTTTTGATCCCCATAATTTATAGGAGCATTACCCAAAGTTTCGTTTTGAAAGTAGAACATGGAACAGTTGTTATGGACTATATCTCCCATGATGCTTTTGCTGGCATTATGGCTGTAAGTGCATTATATGAGATGTAATCCACAACATCGGGAGTACAGAGATTGCCTACCCCTGAAGTAGACCATTAGCAATGAATCACAAGCACAAACCATGAGTGTTTTGTTTGTTTGTATTTTCAACAATAATTATATAAAACGCCACAAGCTATTAAATAAACATTACTTCAGTTTCACTCGCAGGCGTTTAATGTGCATTTTCCATGATGTCTCTGTGGTGAATTTGAAATGTTACAGCTGCAGTCCAAATGGGGTAGATCTGAATGCAGGGGTTTGGGACGCACATATTGTTTATTTTTTTCCTAATTACGATAACTCAGTCATCATGTCTACCTATCAAATAAACATTTAAAAATGTAGCTGAGCTATTTTATACCAACAGAACTCTTCAAAAATATTTTGAATGTAGTCATAAATATTTATAATGATATAAGATAAAATTTATCTTAAACCAGATAATGTACTCTCTGAAATTGTCCAATAAGTGCAGTTAAGGACCAATACACGGCACAGTGTGTTAAATTCTGCCTTGCATTGGGTTGTGTTTAGACATACTTTGCACATGCCTTCCACATGTCTGAATCAATATGTGACATCATCATATGCCACCCGTTGCCCTCAACACAATCTGGCCATGTCTAGCAAAGGATAAGTGCCCCAAATTATCCTGGGAAGCCATGATACACTTTGACCCACTCCTCCATCTTAAATAGCTCCTCTGTGTTGGCCTAGCTCTCCAAGCCAACACAACCATCGTATTCAGTTTTTTGGGTTATGTTTGCCCTAAATACACACATACACAAAGAGAAGCTGAAGTGCTCTGTCATCTTGTGATGGTGGCAAAATATCTTTGAAAGAGGATGAAGTTGGATACATATGTGCAAATTAAAACAGATAAAACATTTTTAAAAACTTTTTTTGGGGTGATAGGGTCTTTTTAAAAAATCAAATCCTGAGAATAAATATGTTTTTGTTTCTTTTTTCAGCCTCTGCATATATACTGTGACCTTTGTGCCATTGTGTCGAGTTCAGGACAGATGACTGGTCAGAAGATGGGACATGAGATTGACCAGTCTTCATGCATTTGGAGAATGAATAATTCGCCCACCAAAGGCTATTCTGAAGACGTAGGAGAAAAGACCACAGTCCGGGTGGTGTCTCACACTAGTGTGCCTCTCTTGTTAAAAAACCCTGACTACTTTTTCAAGGAAACCAATAACACCATCTATGTTATATGGGGTCCTTTCAGAAACATGCGGGAGGACGGCAAGGGCATCGTGTACAACATGCTAAAAAGAACTGTAGAAAAATACAGCAACGCCAAGATTTATATAACAACAGAAAAACGCATGGATTACTGTGACTTTATTTTCAAAGAGGAGACTGGAAGAGATAGGTATGGAGCATGTGTTTTTTTCATTCATAATACTTGAATTTTCTATATTACGAAAAAAGTCTATAAAATGGAAAGCTCATCTTAGAGTCCTAGAATGCGGCATAGATTTCAACCAATTTAATTCATCCAATAATGAATTTAATGCATGCCTTTGATCCAGTTCCTATTGATCTTGGTGCATAATGTACCCTTAAAGAATTGTATACTGAGGTTTACCAAATGGTGGAATGTTGTAAACAGATGGGGTTAATTCATGCGTATTCTCATGACCAATTTCAGCTTGGATTGCCTTGTGTAGCCGATGTAAGGATCACACAGTTTCTGAGTTTGAGCCATCATAGAAAAAAACTATTTTATTATTTTATTTCATTTTCAAGCATGATACATCAATTATTTTATAAGAGAAATAAAATGTTTCTTCCCTTATTAACTAAACCTTGAATAGTTGGTAGTTTACCATAACATTGCAAATGTAAGGCCAAAATAGACACATTGGAAACCCCCTGCTAAGTTGATATTCATAAGTACAGCTCTTACATTTTAGCCTTTAGTTTGCAATTACCTGAAGTCATTGCTAGTAATGCATGATTTACCAGATAGCTTTGCTGATCACACGAGTGCCGGTAAGAGATGATGCAAGGTATAGGTCTTCAGTTTCAGGTCATGTCACTTTTCCTCAATAAATTGTTCTTCAGGCTCTATAAAACTTTTGGAATTCAGTGCTTAAAATGACCTTTCTGATATGGAAAGATTTAAGTTCATCTTCAGTGCCCATGATAAAAACAATCCTTTCACCCTGTTCTTGGTAACGATCAAGATGTCATTTTAGGTCCATGTGGGTCATTTTTCTTCCCTACTCCCTTTACATTGTTTCTGTGTTTCTATAATATTATTTATGCAGAGTAACTAAAGTATAGATATAAACTATGCAACACAAATTTAAAATATGTTTAGGTCATTCCGTTGGAATTCCAAGGCAAAAATAATATGATAATCTATTCACAAATGTTATCAATTTCCAATACATACTATGCTATTCCATTCCTTCCTCAAGTTGTCCTTTGTCACAGACGAGTTTAGGTTCCTATTGTACCTTCGCTTACAGCACTAACTCAGCATGAGCCACAGTCACTAAATATTGTAAGGTTTATAAAACACAAATGAAGCGCAAACTACTCCTATGTCCTACCGTTCATCATCAACCCACCGAGGGGAATCTTTCATTGTCAAACTCACCGGAGGAAACCTAATATTCTCCTTAATGGTAGTGAGCACATGCAGAGCTAAACTGAAAGTTAACACTATTCTCCTATACTTCTTGATTCTATTACTTGTGAGAGGTTTTTCATACATAAAACATACACACAAAAGAGACATGTCTGCACGATTCCAAGGTACAAAGCCATGTGTGTCCATGTGCCCGAAGCAAAATAACAAAATCCAGAGCTAGATATCGAGAGAATCTCATCACCTCTGACCCAGAATGTTTTGTAACATGTTCTCCAGACAATGCTTCCATGCTGCTCTCCCGTGAAAGAATGTTGTATTAACGTGATCCACAATGCACAGTATTGGATAATACAAGCTAAGAGGGTTTTCTATACGTAGCATTGGCTTCATGTCAATTGCTTCACATCTAGAACTTTGGCCCAGAATTGCTTTTCATAAGTAACCCACTATACATTTTCTTATTCCATTCCATTGGTATTGTGTATCGTAGAATCATGGCTTTTTGTCTGCATTTACAATAATATGTTACACTCGGATCGTTAATGGCACTGTAAGACCAGAAGGCATTTAAAAAAAGAAATATAGAAAAATCTGCCTTTCTTTATTCTCTTAATGATTTTCTGCCTGTACAGGATAAAGAATCAGAGAACAGCCTTCAGTTTGGGTTGGGAAGGTTTCCTGAGAATATTTTGTTTAAATAGAAAATCAGAATTAAAAATGCAACCTAAATAATGGTGGACTTCACGGCTTCTTAACAATCTATGGTATGGATCAGTGAGTTTGCCCTGGTGGTTTAAAAAGATGACTTACTTTTTATTAAAAAAATATATCTAAAAGGAAATAAAAGAGTGCTGCAGGATGAGTTAAATCTCGATGACCTTAATGGATAAAGCAGTATTCAATAACAGAAATACAGAACAGATTACCATCGAACAAAGATGTCATGGTTCATATGATGCATCTTGTTGAAGTTACCAACTGATATGATTGTTCATCAATACCATTGTTCGACAATGATATTAAAATCTTTTCCAAAGCCCTTGCTGAATTGGCCTAAACCTGTGATTCTGCACTTGGTACTATCAGATCAGGTCGGCTTTGTGTTAAACCAGGAAAACTTCAACAAGAAAAAGAGGTAAAGGGGCAGGGATTACCTTAGAGTGTCCGGGCTTAACAGAATACCTCCAGCTCCAGGATTCAGAAGACGAGAGTGAAGTAAACAACTAGGGGCCAGAATACTAAAGAAAATAATAATTAAGTAAAACCAAATCAAAACTGACAGAGATTGCCAGTTTATAAACACAAAATCTGGTGAAGATGACAGAATTCCAACCACATTGGTAATTCTCAGATTTGCTAAAGCCATATGTGGTCAGGATTTGTACTTCTCTCATGACGTGGCTATCAGAGTACTCTGATTGGTTGGCTTACTAGCTAGACAATCAGAGAGCTCTTGGTCATATTGCATAGTGTAGAAAATGTATCCCTTGTAGCTCACAAATGTAGCTTTGTGATAGCGTCATAGTGTGGGAATGCCCATATATGGTCTTTCCTCACTATCAGAGTTCATTATTATTATTATTATTATTATTGCCATTTATATAGCGCTAACAAATTCCGTAGCTCTTTACAATATTATGAGAGGGGGAATTTAACTATAAATAGGACAATTACAAAAAAACTTACAGGAACGATAGGTTGAAGAGGACCCTCCTCAAACGAGCTTACAGTCTATAGGATGTAACAATGCCTCCATTAGTGGTGTTTTTTTTTTTTTATCAGTGTAGTTTTTATTTCGTAATTTTTTGTAATTTTAATTATTGATTGGGAATTATATTTTTTTTAATTGCTGATAAGAAGAATTAGAAGAAAGAATAATTATGATGGTAGGTATATTTTTTTTTATATTAATTGCCCCATCACTATTATTAGGGTGAGTAGGTAGGTAGGGTAATTCATTTTTTTGGGTGGTGGCTATGGTATTGGGGCCACTTGGTGGGGGTGGGCAGGGAAATATGATATTACTTGGGGAAGATGGACACTGGCATGGCTAATTATAATTAATTAGGGCCCCCACCCTTCCTTTATTAATAATATTAGGGCCCTCACCTGTCAGCCATGGGCAACACTAGTTTTGACATGTTACATGGCAGGTGTGGGCATATAAAAAGAAAAATACCACAATTATAGTACTCTTAATATATAGTCTTATTGATCCCCATAGGATTTTTATTTATTTATTGTTTCCTTTTTTTTCATGAGGCAACTGGCTAACAAGCGCTAGCCCACCGCCACTGTCTGCTAGCACTGCAAATAGTTCAGATTTATTTTTTCTAACCCGGGCCCGGGTTTAATTAATTTGCTTTGGATTTCAGCCATCTGGGGGCATTCTGGAAAGGCTAAATTCTTAACTAAGTTCGGGCCCGTTCAGGCCTGATTTTCACAATCCAGACATTGCTGAATTCCATCAACAGTGTCCAGACTTTGAAGTCTGAATGGCCCGTGTATGCAGCCTGATAATTTTGCCTATTCGGTACTGGCCATTCGGACTTTGCTAACTAATACCATTAGTCTTTTATAAGATACCTCCTGGATCATTTGAGACCATTAGTTATTTGTCAAGGAAACAGGCTGTGTGTTAGAGCTGTAGAGCAAAGTGAGAATTCAAAGTGAATTTCTAATTTAAGGCCAAGTAGCCAAACGGAAAGCATTTCAGAATGTTTCTGGTTTAGCTATTTTGACCTTCAATTTAAAATTCACTTTAAATTCTCACTTCAGTGAATAACTCTGTTAGTTTTTCAGAAGTTAAACTACTATCAGATATTCGCTTATGCAATGTTTGGGAAATAATTCCATGCTATTCAACATATTCTGAATTAAAAAAAAATAAAAGAAAGGAAAATATACTTCCCGGTTTAGAAAGATCTAGCAGCATAGATTAAATTGGGACATTATACTTGAAGGGTAGATGAAAAGAAAATGTAGACAGTAAATAAAAAAAATGTTATAGAGCAAGGTTATAGACTGTGAACAGTAAATAGATCACCCAGTGATGGAATGCAATACCCCCTGGTGAGCAATATTAGCACTGAGAGTAGCAGTATGTTTGCTCAATTTAAAAGTCTCTAGCGAAGAACGCCAAAGATGTACTATCCAAAGATAACTCCGGTGCAAAATGGAGTAAATAATTTCAAAGGATGGTAATGAAGAGGCGAGGGACTTACCTATATAAAACTTCGTACCATAAAGGATGAAATAAACTAAACTTAACATCTCCGTCAAAAGAAGACAGAAAAAGCATAATATCCTTATCGAAAGAAGAAAAAGAAAAAACTTAATGTTTTCATCAAAAGATGAAGAAAGAACTCCCATTCCAATCTGAATGGATGTCATTAGGTTAGCTAGCTGAAAGCATGTGAATCTGGAAGTGATTTGAAGTCTGTCTCTCTGGTTTTATAAAGGGAGTCTAGTACATCCATATACACTGGGTAGCACATTAAAGGGAGTATTTTCAGTGACCCGAATAATATTATAATTATATTAATTAGCACATTTTACATTGTTTTTGATCGAAGTTCCTTGCTGGGGTCAGGGCCAGATTAACATAGGGGCTGATGGAGCTGCAGCTCCAGTCCCAGGCCCATGGAATAGGACCACAGCATATCCCTACCTGCCTCTCTCTACTCACCGATCCGCGAGGGAGCAGCTACACAACATAGAGTTCAGACAGCAGCTCCCAGTCTGCAGACAGACAACAGCTCATGGAAGTGAAGGATGGAGGGGAAAGGCAGCAGGGAAACATGGGGACACTGAGACACTTGGGGACACTGAGACACTTGGGGACACTGAGACACTAGGGGACACTGTGAGACATAGGGACATTGGGAGACACTAGGGACACAGTGTCTCCATGTCTCCCAGTGTCCCTAGTGTCTCAGTGTCCCCACGGCTCCCAGTGTCCTCTAGTCTCCCAGTGTCTGTGTCCCCATGTCTCTCAGTGTCCCTAGATTCTCATTGTCCCCATGTGTCCCAGTGTCCCCAAATATCTGTCTCTCAGTGTCCACATTTCTCCCAGCCAGTGTCCCTAGTGTCTCAGTGTCCCCAAGTCTCCCAGCAAATGTCCCTAGTGTCTCAGTGTCTCCACAGCACCCAGTGTCCTCCAGTCTCCCAGTGTATGTGTCCCCATGTCTCTCAGTGTCCCTAGTGTCTCAGTGTCCCCATGTGTCCCAGTGTCCCCAAATATCTTTTTCCCAGTGTCCATATGTCTCCAAGCCAGTGTCTCAGTGTCCCCATGTCTCCCAGTGCCCCCAAATTTTTCAGTGTCCCCATGTCTGGGTCCACAAGTGCCCCCATGTCTCACAGTGTCCCCAAGTGTCTCAGTGTCCCCATGCCTCCCAGACAGTGTCCCTAGTGTCTCAGTATCCCCATGTATCCCAGTGTCCCCTAGTCTCCCAGTGTTTGTGTCCCTAGTGTCAGTGTCTCCATGTCTCCCAGTGTCCCCTAGTCTCCCAGTGTCTGTGTCCCCATGTCTCCCAGTGTCTGTGTCCCTAGTGTCTGTGTCTCCATGTCTCCCAGTGTCCCCATGTCTGTATCCACAAGTGTCCCCTGGTGTCTCAGTGTCCCCATGTCTCACTGTGTGCACATGTCTCACTGTGTCCACATGTCTCTCAGTGTCCCCTAGTATCCTAGTGAAAAGGGAAACACTGAGACACTGGAAGACTAGGGGACTGGGCGTCCAATTCTTTGGACAGACATGCCCCCTTTTTGGGCATGCTCGTTCCTTTTGGCAGTTATGGTCACGTGATTTGCGTCAGTGGCCCACCCTTTTACCCCACCCATTGACTTCCTGCTTCACTGGACACTGCTGTTAGGGGGTATGGATTTACTTGAAAGATGAAAGCATAATTAGAGAGAGATTAGCATAGAGTATGTGTTTTCTTATAGCTGCATCCTTTGAGTTTCTCTCCAACACCAAATCCATCAGATACATGATGCTTGAGAGGTATGACTGTTTTAGTGTTTTTGGTTGATAAGATTCTGTAATTAGGCCCCATCATAATTGTCAGCACCAGGCCCACTGGGCTCTTAATCTGGCCCTGGCTGGGGTTAAATCTTTACGCAAAGTAAAAACAATGATATATCTTTATTCTGTAGTGTTGACCAAAAGTGACTGACCTGGTAAGGCTTTGACCTCCTTGAGGTTTGAAAGGATTAACTAGATTTAAATGGGGTCTAAAGGCACCAAGAACACTTAATCTTAATAAAGTGGCCTGGGTGCATTTTAGTAGATACAGAAATCTTTACATTGTAGGATGAACCTGCCTCTAGAGGCTGCCTTCTTCCAGACAGCCACTAGAGGCCCTTCCACCCCAATAGCCAAGTTAAACTCTGCTATTCAGTTAGTTTGTCTTTCAGAGACCATTTCATTGGTGCTGGGAGGTATTTTGCTGTGTATGCGCACTAGCCTCCCAATGTTTCCCTATTGGGATCCATTGGATTGGCTGAGCTCAGCAACACTGATGATCTCAGCCAAAGAGGTGGAGCAGCATCATGGAGACAAGCGCTGTATTCCTAATGCTATAGTGTTGCTTTAAGTACTATTTACTGTTTTTCCTGTTGCCTATTGTAGAGCATTTTTATACATTAACATATTTACAATAAGTTCCTAGTTTGATATTGGCCTTCTGGCAGACCTTAGCAGGTAGTTAGTGTGTAAGAAAACCATCATAAGGAAAAAAAAATGTTCTGTGTGTATTTCTCTTTAAATATCTATGAGATTTACTAGACTGACTCACAGTGAAAAAAAAAAGAAAATAATAATGTAAATTGACAGGTGCAGCATAAATAATTTCCTGGCTTAAAGCCTTACTGCACCCTTTTTCATCTTCTTTTTTAAACATTTTTTACTACTACTACTTATGTCCACGTCCTGTTTTTTTTTTTTTAAATACCCTTTAAGACAAGCAATAAATTACCTGGAATCCAGTGCCGGGGAAGCTCCACTATTTATACCTCTGTCCGAAGTCAATGTTGCTCTTTCATGGTCCACTCAAATGCTTCTCATAGGGAAGCATCTGATTGGACCGTTTCACCAGTGGTAAGGAGATGGTAAGGAGAGGTAGAGAGAGAGTGGAGATGGACAAGGGAGGGAATAAGGGTGAGGGAATTTGGCAACAAAAAACTAAGTAATGTTAAGGGTATGAAGAGGGGGGACTTTAATGAAAGAAGGAATGAGGGAGTTAAGATATATTCTTCCCCTTGCAGGTGCCAATTTTTGAACAGGATTGATAAGTCACGTATGGTGGGGGTGTAACAAGCCCTCACCACAAAAGTGCAAATATCTCTGAATGTGCAGAGTTTTAAGTAGAAATGCTGCACATACAGAATCCAACCACGATGACTACTTCTAAAAGCAGAAGTGGTCATGGTGTTTGAAGTAACTATTTAAAGTCTTTAAACGTTGAAATAAGATACCTGTGAAAATTATTCTAAGTCCACTTCTTCAAATGGAAAGTGTCTACCTTCCATCAAATTGGTGCCATACTAAATACTGCCTCAGTGTGTCAATTAATGGAACACTCAATGAACCATAACTACTACAGCTCACTTTTTTCTCAATACATATTGTGTCTTCTCTTAGGCAGCATGCAGAGCCATAAAGGATTGTGAACCCTACAGAGTGTGATATTGGTGTGTGAATTGAAATACCTCTCCCCATTACACTGAAGCTTAGTCCTCTTTCCTTTTTTGCTATTTCTCATGTGTGCTACATATTACACATGCTGAGAACATACAGGATAATCTTCCCTTGTTTTGCTAATCCTGTAAATAAAAACCTTTCCTGTTTGAAAAGGTTACATTTTACGACAGCTTGTTTCATGTGAAATGTAGATCCAGGAATATTTTGCTGTGTAATTGGCTACAATGTACACATCTTTTTCCTTTAACGCTGAAGACATTATTTATTTTGACATTATCTAGCAGATCTTCAATTTCCAGAGCTAACCATGTAATATTTTATTTGGCTGTGATTTAAAAGAACACTATAGTCACCTAAATTACTTTAGCTAAATAAAGCAGTTTTAGTGTATAGATCATTCCCCTGCAATTTCACTGCTCAATTCACTGTCATTTAGGAGTTAAATCACTTTGTTTCTGTTTATGCAGCCCTAGCCACACCTCCCCTGGCTATGATTGACAGAGCCTGCATGAAAAAAAAACTGGTTTCACTTTCAAACAGATGTAATTTACCTTAAATAATTGTATCTCACTCTCTAAATTGAACTTTAATCACATACAGGAGGCTCTTGCAGGGTCTAGCAAGCTATGAACATAGCAGGGGATAAGAAAATCTTAATTAAACAGAACTTGCAATAAAGAAAGCCTAAATAGGGCTCTCTTTACAGGAAGTGTTTATGGAAGGCTGTGCAAGTCACATGCAGGGAGGTGTGACTAGGGTTCATAAACAAAGGGATTTAACTCCTAAGTGGCAGAGGATTGAGCAGTGAGGCTGCAGGGGTATGTTCTATACACCAAAACTGCTTCATTAAGCTAAAGTTGTTCAGGTGACTATAGTGTCCCTTTAAAAAAAAATCACCTCTATGTGTTTATCATGGAAAGTGTTTTTGCAATTAGGCCAGTTCACAGTAATGTTACAGTGGTTTGTTTGTTCCCCAGGTAAATATAAGCCCCTTAAAAAACGGGATGGGTTGCTAATATGGTGATGTCTGATGATCAGATATTTTATGTTGAGACGACAGTTATGAAAAACTATTACAGATATCATACAGTATAAAGTGACACAAAAAACAGAAGGTAGGGCTGCGCCAAGAGGTAGATATTAATAATAAAAGTAGTAATAGTAGTATATACAATAGTCCTAACACAATATAATTAGTATAGTCTCACTAATTCAATGGGACTAAAGTACTAATAAAATCACCAAAAGATGAAATAAAAGCCAAAAACAAAGTCTCACACAGAGGTAAATGTCTTTATGGAGTGCTGGGTTTTGGGTGTAGTGTCCTCAATTGCTTAAATTGTTCAGCCTCCTTGCTCGTATGTAAAACAAGAATGGAAAAAGCCAACGGTGCAATATGTACTGACAAGTGAAGATAAAATAAATGGATAAGTAAGTTCAACTCACATTTAAAAGAGCTATATCCAGCTCGGGTGTGAAGAGTGTACAGCGGTATAATCCCCGCTTAAGTAAGTTCAACTCACATTTAAAAGAGCTATATCCAGCTCGGGTGTGAAGATCGTACAGCGGTATAATCCCCGCTTAAAAGATGTGTGATAGGAATCCTCCAGAGGGGTGATGTCCAACACTCAGGAGAAGAAAAAATAAAAGACAGCTAATAGTGCTCCCAGTAAAATATAAAGAGGTAATAACGAGTCTGGAGGAAAGAGGTTTAAGGGATGCCATATCTTTATAAGATATTTCCTTTGGTTGCTTTAGAAGATACATTTATAAAGAACATCATAAATCAACCTTTGATTCTAAATCAGATAGTTATCTAAACACACATTGAAGTATAAAACTTTTATTGAAGCAAGCTACATCCTTATAAAAAGTAATTTATTTGGAAGGGAACTGTGTTGAAGAAGGTCCTGGATAAGCAACCTCTGCGATCTTGTACTTGCCTTGCACTACCACAGAACATAAGATTGTGAAGACACATTTACAGAGTTATTCAATAAAGTGTCAATTGTTGGAATTTTAAAATTAATTTTTTTTTTTTTTATATTTCTTTATTTTCCCTTCTCTTACCTTCCTTTTTTTTCTCTGCATAACTTATCTGTTTTCAATCAAATTTTATCAAACATTCTTTATACAAAGATTCATTAGACAATGAACATAAGAAATGCAAATAAACATAACAGGTCAATGATGGGAATAACAATTAGAGTTGGACTAGGGAATGATGTTATAAAAGCCTACTTCTATTGTGTACTGGAAGTTCAATTGAGAACTAATTTTTTTCCATTTCAAAGGACCTGTATTTCTCCAATTCCTGGTCATTACTAATTTCAAGGCCATAAATGCATGGACCAAAAGAAAGAAAATGTATTTCAAATTTTAGATTTTTGCCCATTAAAGGAAATACAGTCTACCCATTATATACCAACTTATGTAGTTGACTTTGCTTATTTATGCTGCTAATACGGCATAATTAGGGGTTGTTTCGAATGCTGTCATTACAATTTACAAGAGTTTTAACATCTCCCATAGAGAATCATAGAAGACATTACCAACTTTGTTACATGCTAGAGGCTGTATTTTATTGCCTGCCACTATCTCACCAAAATGAAAACCTGCCTCATCTAGGTGTAAAGAGAAAGAAATCAAGTTCACAAATGCAAACATCCTATAAGAATAAACAATCTATTAAAGGACCACTCTAGGCACCCAGACCACTTCAGCTTAATGAAGTGGTCTGGGTGCCAGGTCCAGCTAGGGTTAACCCATTTTTGAATAAACATAGCAGTTTCAGAGAAACTGCTATGTTTATTAATGGGTTAAGCCTTCCCCCAAAGCCTCTAGTGGCTGTCTCATTGACAGCCACTAGAGGCGCTTGCGTGCTTCTCACTGTGATTTTCACAGTGAGAGCACGCAAGCGTCCATAGGAAAGCATTTTAAATGCTTTCCTATGCGACGGGCTGAATGCGCGCGCAGCTCTTGCCGCGCGTGCGCATTCAGCCCAGGAGGAGGAACGGAGGAGGAGAGAAGGAGGAGAGCTCTCCGCCCAGCGCTGGAAAAAGGTACGTTTTTACCCCTTTCCAGAGCCAGGCGGGAGGGGGGCACCCTCAGGGCACTATAGTGCCAGGAAAACGAGTATGTTTTCCTGGCACTATAGTGGTCCTTTAAGCATATACCAACATGAAAGAGAACACTGAGATCGGGCAACAACTCATCTAACTTGTCCTTCAGTGGTTCCCCATCAGGTCTCAAGCTAGTTTTAATTCACTTGTGCCATGTAGCACGACAATGGGTAATATCCTCACAATGTTTAACCAAGAGGATACATTAGATTTGGCTGTTTACAGGTGCAACGTGAGAACTACATGTTATTATTACCAAACTTAAAGGGACACTGTTGGCACCCAGACCACTTCAGCTCATTGAAGTGGTCTGGGTGCAATGTCCCATGTCACGTAACCCTACAGTGGTAATTAATTCTGAGAAATTGCAATATTACCTTGCAGGGTTGAGTCCTCCTCTAGTGGCTATGCATGAGGGCTTCCAGCATCACCAGAATCCCTGTAGGAAAGCATTGAATAATGCTTTCCTATGGGGAAATCCTAATGCGAGTGTTGCCATGTCCTATGGAGATTTTCTATCAGCTGTAATCATAAATGTTTTATTAGAAGACTGGGATCCTGTGACAGTCCTAACACTGTTACAAGAATTCCTATAATATTTCCAAGGTATATAAGGAACCCAGCCCTGCCCAAGTGGGCAGCTCATCCAATCAGGATATTTGTTTCCAAATATTGAAATTTGTGTATAATAAGTTATTTTTAAAAACTTGCATTATAAGATACTAAGTGGAAATGTAAAAGAGTAAAAGGAATATATATGAGTTATTTAGACACCATCACTCTTATTCAGATTGGTAATTGGTCATTGGTAATATGATTTTTAATATCAAGCAGAAATTTTGAAAATATAAAATTTGAGAACAACTTGCCTTGACTTTTTACATTTTGTGTACTGACGGTGGCATTTGAGGATGTGAAACCCAATGGGTGATCAGTTTGGTTGCCTGGAGCATTTGAGAGCCCAAAAGCGGAAATTGTATTGCTGAATTTTTGTGGCAAATTCTAAACGGAGGACATGTACATCCACAAAAATACAGATGCACAAATCTACAAATATGGATACAGGGACACATAGAGTTACAAATTCAGTGTTCAATGACAAATACCCGCAGAAACGTAGGCAGTGATAATGATGCTCTGATTCCAGCCTCGAAAACCAATTAAATGCCCCCTTTCACCCTGCATCTTAAGAAGGCTTAAAAAGTGGTAGCCATTGCAATTTTTTGAAACTACTTTGATGTAGCCATTTGGGGGCAGAATGGCGGTGACCCCTCATTTAATCCCTGCTGTCATACTCAGTTCTCTCTTGCAGAAGACGCTCTTGTCTCCCCTCCCTCCTTTCCTCCCACACTGGGGGAAGCCCTCCGTCCTCTCAATTTCCTCCTTTATTTTTTCATTTTCCCGCCCTCCCTCTCACACCCCCTTCCCTTTGCGGGCTCAGAGTGTGCATATGCTCCCTAGCTCAGTACAATGGTCTGATCAAAGGCTTCACTTGTGATGTCAGCTGGGGATGTGCGGGGCAGCACCAGGGAACTTTGCCAGAACCAGGTTCTTTGATTCAGCATGGACACAATGTAATGTCTGGTAATACCTCTTGCTAAAAAATACCTTTTTCTGCATAATGGGGTCACCTTGTCAGAACTTAATATACATTACATGTGCCTTATAAAATGCAAACAAAGCATAGAACAGGGGAAACATAAACCTATCCTGCACATCTGATTGTCCATGTGTTTGGATTCACGGATTCACTGTATTTGATTGTGTCTCATGAAACAATCATGAGAATTTGCCTTGTTTTCCATTTCTCTGTATGACTTATCAATAAAACAAGTACTTGGAGAATTAGGAGGGCCGGTGCTTCCTATAGGCCAATTAGGCAGCTGTCTAAGAGCGGGGGCGCCGGCAACAACTTTAATGCTGGTGTGGGCCGTCCCTCTATGTGGGACTAATTATGTATTGCGTGCTGGAGGTCACGGTACCAGGCACTAGGGAGCACTTACATAACGGCAGACTAATTCCCTTGTGGCATCAACCTCAGCTCACAAAGTTCACATACAGCCAGGCCCTGGACACTTATCTAATATGCTGGCAGGTGCAAACGTGCATCGTTGATTGCTCCTAACCCTTGCCCTATTCTTGGGGTCAAGTAGGCCTGGCTGAGACAGAGATTGAGGGCAGCAAGGCAGCTAGACACAGTCAAGAAGCCTGGGACACATGGACAGCCAATTTGAAATGAAAGTAAGAAGGGGAACATTGCAGTGTGCTTTTCAAAGAATGTGTGTCTGCCTGCTTCAGTCAGTATGTTTGTGCCTACTTGGGTCAGTTTGTGTGTGTGCTTGGGTCTATGTGTGTGTGTGTGTGTGTGTGTGTCTGCATGGGTCAGTGTGTGCGCTTAGGTCAGTGTGTGTGTGCTTGGGTCAGTGTGTGTGTCTGCTTTGGTTAGTGTTTCTGTGTCTGCTTGAGTCTGTGTGTGTTTGTGAATGCTTGAGTCAGTGTATGTGTGTGTGTGTGTGTGCATGGGTCAGTGTGTGTGTGTCTGTGTGTCAGTCTACGTCAGTCAGTGTGTGTATGCCTGCTTGGGCCAGTGTGTGTCAGTCTACACAAGTCATTGTATGTCTGCTTGAGTCAGCGTGTGTGTGTCACTCTGCATGAGTCAGTGAATTTGTGTGTGCATCGGTCACTGATTGTGAGGACAATTAAGTCTGAGTGAGTGAATGAGTATGTGTGTTAGTATGTGTGTATGTATGTATCTATCAGTGATTGCTTTTGGGCACAAAGGACCATCTTAAAAAAAGTTTAATACTTTTAACCCCTTAAGGACCAAACTTCTGGAATAAAAGGGAATCATGACATGTCACACATGTCATGTGTCCTTAAGGGGTTAAAGGAACACTAAATCTGTATTCCAATACGCTAGTGTGTCTGTCACTATATAGATTCAAGCCCCCCTCACCATAAACATGATTTTAAAAAAAAGGGGGGGGGGTTACTTTCATTATTAAAGCACCAAGACTCCCTTTGCAATGCTTGCCTCTTTACCTTGTGCAATGTCACTGATGGTGCAACGCTGGTCCAATCCAATGTTAGTCATACAGGAGCATTGGGGATCTGATGCGCATAAGTGACAAGCGCTATTCACATCCAACACTTCTCATAGTTAAACATGGTTTTGTAGCAGAGGTGCCTCTAATATTTGTCAGTGTGACAGTTACGATAGGCTTGTTTAACCCTTCAAGCTAAGGCAATGTTTTACCTTATAAGGTTAAACCTACAGGAACATGTGGAGCTGCAATTTTGTTAGTTTTTTTGCCTAGGGCGGCAAAAATCCTTGCACTAGTCCTGAGAATGGGGCATAATGTACATCAGTGTTTCTCGATCCTTTTACGGAGAAGTGAAAAAGAAAACGTATTGATATGGAATGCAATTGCAACATGCTGAAAACACACGTGTTTAATCTTCTTATATACACCAATAAGTGTTCAAAATCACTCTCTGAAAAACTTAAACCAAAAAATGACAGAGCATGAGAAAATAATTATTAATGGCCTAAATGCTCATGTGTTGATATAAATCAATATAATTCCACATGAAAAAAAAGAAAATGGAAAAATAGTGTAATACCGTGAAAGATTTTTTTATATAACGTTGATAATAGTGCCAGTTTTCAACTCACATAGGTAACCTGAATCTAGGGTATAAAGCTGCTGGTATCTTATTAAGGTTCCCCCATACCTTATGAAAAGATGATTTGTCTGGGTGGTATCCTCAACATAATGAATACAATAATGGTATTATATAGCATTACACATAAATATGGTAATAAAACGTGCTCACATGAACTAACATATGTGCATCGGCTGCTTGCTACTGCTATCATTTTGCTTTGTCTAACAGGGAAGTGCTAACCCACAAGTGGCACACTGCTTTGCACATCAGAGCCGATGCACAGTGTGGAACAGCGTTTGAGAAGTATAGATCCAATATTCCCCTGCATGTCTTCTAGGGTGTTCATTTATCGTCTGATTCCTTGCTTTGTGCATAGAGAATGTATCTTTATTTGTCTATTTGCAGCCAAAGGCAAGTATTGAGTAATCTTCCGTAAACACACGATATTTTGAACTGTTTAATACAGGCTTCAGGTTACTGAATTACACTGCAAAACACAGATTAAGGGAACAGCACACACACACTAAAACAATAAAGTCTGGAATTTGCATATATTTTGGTCTGTACAGCAGCATCACTGCTGAGAATTGTATGTTCTGGGTTTGACCCCAATTCCATTTTTTTCTGTGTATTTGGAGTCCAGACCAGATTTTTGGGGTTGAACACCCCTCCCTCCACTATAGATGCCCCTTTGGGGGTTCCCAAAGGAAAGCATACATTTGAGGAGAGTCTCTTGAAGCAGTTTAACCCCTTAAGGACACATGACATGTGTGACATGTCATGATTCCCTTTTATTCCAGAAGTTTGGTCCTTAAGGGGTTAAGCAGTAAGTATTGTAGTTAGAATGTTTATCTCCCATGTTAAAATTACCATGGTACCCACTAATATTGGGGCACTGTGATGTAGTGGTGGGCTCAATATGGCTCAATATGGCCATATGGTGTAACCAAATATCAATATTTAACAAAAAAAGAGAGGGGTGCGCCACAAAAAAATATAAAAGAAAAATCAGTGAGTCTAAGCTTTTTTACTCCATTTGAAGAAGACCTTGTGGCGAAACACGATGTGGATGTCAATTATTTGGATTTTAAAATAAAGAAATTTTTGGTCACTACAATAACCTTTCGTGCCAATTATCCTTTTATATTTTATATTATTTTTAACATACAACCTGGCATTTATGTATTTTATCTTCTATGCCAAAGAATCCTAGGTGGGGATTATACCACCAATGCAGTGAGCCTGCTCTATCATTGTGAGTATAAGTTTTACATTTTAATATTCCTATGTATTTTATTGAGAGGACTATCGTTGCCTTTTTATTTCCTTCTCCTTGAGCTCTGGTCCCTTACTACACCAAGGACACTCAGATCATATCCTAAGTGGGGATCATACCACTGTACGCAAGATACGCTAGAGCTGGCCATCGCTAACAAATGTGAGTTAAATATTATTATCTTACCCTACTCACTATTCTTTACACATTACACTACTGGCTTTTTTTTATCTCCTATTTTTCCATATGTTATGAAATCTTGAGAAAATTGGAGCCAAGTCGCACTGTCCAACCATAAGAATATCCACACCCTACATCATACTCTAAGATGGGGTACTTCTTTATGTGAGACAATCTACCCCCTTCATTGGAACTATCTGTTTTTTTTACTTTTTAGACTCACTGATTTTTCTTTTATATTTTTTGTGGCGCATCCTTCTCTTTCTGTATTTTTTATCTGTGATTGTTTTGTAAAAGGTTTAGAGGGAATCCCTTTTCTAAAGTTGCTGCCTGTTCTAGCTATCTGTGTTAATTAGCGCTGACCTATATGTGTGTTTTTATCTGTAAAATCTCAGTATTTGTTTGCTGATGTAAGTGATTTCAATTCGTTTTTTTTAAATTTGAGACTTAATTTCTAGTGTGCGCTGTTCCCTTAATCTGTAATTCCCCCCTTTTACTGAACTACACTAAATATTTCCCACGTTTATTAGCAACATATGAGATCCTTTCCAATAATAATTGGGGGCAGGGTGATGGTATAATGGTTACTAACTTGTAAAAAAAAAAAATGCTTACCTGCCATCATACTAATTTCATACCAATTATTGCAAACATTACAACATGTAGGATTTGCTTACTTTGAAAAAGTGCCCTACCCTGTAAGCGTCTCGTTTTTCTATATGGAGTTGCAGTCAGGGCTGGAACATACGGGCTGATGAAGCTGTAGCTCCAGTCCCATGCCCATGGAGTAGGCCATTGAAAATATATATTACTACTCATCACATGCTCTTAATTTGTGCAGAGTGAATTAAGTGTGGAAACTTAAAGGGATACTTTAGTAAAGGTATCAAAATAACCTTAGCTTAATAAAACAGTTTTGGTGTATAGACCATTACCCTACAGTTTCACTGCTTAATTCCCTGACACCTGTGACTGACACAACCTGAACGAAAAACATGGTTTCATTTTCAATCAGATGTTAACTCGTTTTAGAAGTTTTTATCCCCTGCTCTGTAAATTAAACTTTACTCACACACAGGATGATACTGCAGGGTCTAGGAGGCTATTAACAGATCAGGTAATAGGAAATTCTATAATAAGCTGGCTGCATAGTCTGCCCTTAGGCCAGCCTGCATAATTGGCAGGCAGCCTGACATACATTCACACCATCTATTCTGACCAATTCTTCAGACAGACCCACCATTTTAACCCTGCCCTCTTATGTCCTGCTTTACCAAACGCTGCTGTTAGGGGATATGGCTTTGTTTGAGCATTAAAAGTGAGTAATTAGCAAAGGGTATGTGTTTAGGGTATGTATTTTCTGCATCCTGTGAGTTTCCCTCAGGCACCACCTCCACTAGATACATGAAGCTTGGGAGGTATAACTGTTTCAGTGTTTCTTGTTGATACAATTCGTAATAGTCAGCACCACGCCCAATGAGCTTTTAATGGGACCCTGGTTGCAGTGACTGACGCAATGGCTGCATTGATTGACGCCAAAAAGATTGCAAACATTAGTCTACAAACAGCAGCCATGTTATTTCAATTTTGCAAAAAATATTGTTCAAGTTGATTTCTGATTGAAAATGGCTGCTACCAACAACTCTGTTTTATAAGAACCCAAGAGCTTACACCTCACCATTTCTGACATATTTTTCTTGAATCACGCCCTGTTTCTTTAGACTGTAGAAATAACACTAGTAAATGCATATTCACGCAAACATTTAATTAAATGCAGTCGTTTTTTGAAACATGAAATTACTTTAACATTCAAAAAATTTTTTTCTTCAAGTGCAAATATAATTTCACTAATCACCTTGATATATTGCTGGCGGTATGATTTATACAAGGAAACATTATCAATGAGATGCTAATGAACCTAGCATGCTCAGAGATTTGTCTTCTATACTACCGGGTGATTTCGGATACAAATTAAGATTGTGTACCGAAATGTATTAAATGTTATTAGATGTGTATATCATGTTTATTGTCTACAAAATGGAGCCTTTGGGAGGAAATTGCTCGGTAGAAACCTTTACGAGCTTTTCTTGTGTTTTGGCAGCCCTTACTTTGTGTGCTGCGCGATAGATTAATGGACATACGCTTAAAAATCATTCACGCTTTTTTTTTTCTTTCCCTTCACAATTACAAGACCAGCAAAGGGACCAGAAAATACGTTCTTTGAACAGAAATTCTTTTCATAAAAGTCTCGCGGCTATGTGATATTAGAACTTTTGTTTTCTGGGTTTTTTTTGTTTGTTTTTTTTCTGGCTGTTTTTCTGGTATTTTGTATTTCACTGCGACATTTTGCGGAATAACATGCACACGTACTTGATAATCTAAATCCTTAATTTTTTTTTTTTTAAAGTTTCAAAAATTAGCAGCTCAAGACTATAAAATGTGACATGTTTTTTTGCTCAAGCTGTGCATGATATCACCTACACATTCTCCAGTGGAATGTCATTGAAGGTGACATCTCAAAAAACGAAAGTTAATGTTCAGTAACCGGCTGATATTACGTTGCCTTTATTCAATGTGTCAAAACTGTGTTAAATAAAAATGTACGGTATAATCACCGAAGCATAATTACCTAGTATAAAACAATCCAGGGGACTCGTTTATCAAGGTCTTCTAAAATAGGTAGACCTTCAGGGAATGCTAATGAACTCAGGTGCCTTTTAAATTGGATATCTCTGAAGTACCCCACTTTTAGAAGGACACTCCCGCTTTGGGATTCACATACTACTGTTCCTTTGTTTCCAGCAAACCAACATGTTTGGTGGGTATGAGTGTATCTGCTACTAACAAAATTTGAGTGTGTCAGGACAGGATATAAAGGTTTGCGGTCAAGAATACCTAAATTGTCCCCATGTGCATTTCTCCCAGATATCCTGGATGTAACGGGAGATATCAAAATAAAAAGTGTGGAGCTATGTTTGACAGGCCATGCTTAGCTGATAATGTACTCTCCATCCCTATCTATTATTGCCCCTGGCACTTCTAGTGCCATGCTGCAAAGGACAGTTTCTCAGGAAAGGTTATATAGCAAGACCTAACCTCTTTCCTAGAAACTATGGGATCATGTGACTAAAGGGAAACACCACAAAACAGGTTGTTCATTGTCCCTAGTTCAAAAACAAACTGTACAGTACTACAGACCTGTGTCTTGAATTCTGTGGATGTTGATCTAGAGTAGAAAACACCCATTGTGGACAAGTCTTGCTGTGGTGTCCCTGGTACTAAAACTGTAACAAGACAGGGAAAGGGTATCAAGGTGGAGACCAGCACTCCTGTTCCTTTTACTGCTGATCAGTGATGAGAATTGTGTCTCTGGCACTTACTCTAACTCTAACCTTTCCCATGTAACAAGTTTCCTCCTGTCCAGTACTGGGAGGTGAGCATGTTATCAGGACCTGTGCTGACAGGAGCCTCTATACATGAAACCCAGAGAGTCAATTTGAACAGAAAATCATGATTAGTTAAGTGGTAGCTGATTGTGTAGCCATGTGGCCACAGACCGTTGGATTGATGAGGCACAGATTTCTGAAATGTTTGCATCTAACATCCTTTTACTCACACACTGTGTATGCTTCCTTGGAATGTTGTACTCGTTTTGTTAGTTTCATACATTGTAACTGTTTTAATGCATTTTGTCTTCCATTTGAAATGCTGCACCCACCAAGTTACAGATATTTGAATGATTCTGATATTATGCACCGGGTGTCAAACTATGGCTCCCAAGCTTATTTTTGCTATACAGTGTCTCTGATAATTCTTTGTCTGCTCTAGGACAAATTATGAGACTTATTGTCTAATCATCTGGGGGTTGTAGCTTGATAGCACTGTAATATGGTATTGAATATGCCCAATTGGACCCCAGGGCCAAACTGGCAATAGCATCAAATTAGCTTCAAAAGAAAGGTGCAGAGTAATAAAGACTGACTGTTGGCAGACGTATAATGTCCACAGCAGTTCGGTGTTGATGGCTGAGGGTTCTGAGAGACAGAGAAGATTTTCTGCTTTCAGCCCATGTCCAGTTTTGGCTGTAGCCATGAGCATCTAGCATGACAATAAGATGTTGCTGGCAGTCTCACAACCTCCACAGGATTAAGTGGTCACTTGAGCATGGAGAGCGGTAGCTGTAATAAACTGAGTAAATAAATAATGTGTGAATACGGAAGGCATACACAGGGCTGCTAGCGTTCCGTCACAGAGCTGTGAAGCAACACGAAAACTACAAACTGTTAAATTGATCAGGACATGCAAATACCAAGAGCTCCTTATGGCAGTAAGCCCTGATTGCAGCAAGGCCTGACCATAAGTCACCGCATCATTTTAGTTGAGTATTCTTTTTGTCAATCAATGTTTTATTGAGGTATATGAGAAATTTGTATAGGTAAAATGCAGAGAGCAGGCATACATTTCTCAATTGTACAAGGGATAGTGAGATCTTCTTATAGGTAAGATAGTACAAGATGTGCAAATTGACCACGTACACAGAACCCATGGGTAACCCCCAACCAGCCATAAGGTGAGTAAATAAGCATATACACAGTACCTTCAAGTCCAAACTCTTCAGATGCAGGAATACCACACCCGATGGTGGTGTAATGCCCCCCCTCCCCCAATTCTCTCCCAGAGAAGGTTAGTGACTGGGGCCTAGGGAGCTCCAGCTGGTTATGCTTTTCCAGCTTAAGCCATACATTCCTTCCAGGTGGGTGAAACATATGAGGTTGTGATGAGAGCACTGGACCCAATATTTTTGCCCAAATATTGTTGTATAAGATGTCAAAAGCCTCCAAAACACCTATCACGGGCTCAGTAGACATACACTTCTTTGTGGTGTCCACCCTGCCACGTTCAGCCGCCATATTCAGGGAGCAGGGACAAGTAGATCGTATTTTGCAGAACCAAAGGGGCCCATGAGCTTTAGTGCCACAGTATTGAAGTGCCAGGATAATCCTACCAGCGAGGGGGAAACTGTGGATTGCAGGTGGAAAGAACGGCGGTCTCTCTTGCGCTTATTTCTCCAAGTAGGCCGCAGGGCCGTCTCGTAATCAAACCACCAAAGTGATCAGAGATGCCTTCAACATGTAAGATTGCAGGATAATAAGAACAGTTGCACTGCCAATTATCGTCCTCAGTAAGTACAAAATGCTATGCAGTCAGGCCTCCCAACCCATTTTTAGTTAATTAAAAAGAACTGGAGAACTGCCTGGAGTGAGCCTAAAAATCTGGAGCCTACAGATTAGGGTTCATTAAGGTTTCACAAGAATCATATTAAAAAAAATTGACAGGGAAGAAGAATATTTTGTTTATGTCATAGACTGCTGCACCACTCTCCCACTTCCTAAGCATGACATTGTTCCAAGACTGAGAAGGTGTGTGTATGAATCTCTGTGTGAATATCTGTGTGTATGTATGTGCCTGTGTGTGTTTGTGTAGGAGGCTGTGTGTATGTATATCAATGTGTGTCTGTGTATAAATGTACATCAATGTTAGTATGTGTGAATATGAATGTGTATGTATATATGAGTGCCAGTATGTGAGTGTAATTTCCATAAAAATAGGGGGTTGAGGGTGGTTCAGAGGGAGATACAAATTAAATTTACAGTTTGGGGGAGGGGGGGTGCCACAATACATATTGCCACTGGTGCCATGTAACCTCTGCCCTTAGGTTAAACAGAAGGTGATAGTGACTGGGTTGGAGTCCCCTTCTTTTAAGGCTAAATCCCATTTAGAAGGTTAGCTGGTTAAGTGAGCCCTTCTAAATGCAATAAGGAAGTGCTAGTACATCTTATTGAGGGTAACGTCACAAGCTGCTGGAGGGGTGTCAGTGAAGGGGTTAACATATATTTAAAAAGCTACAAAGTATCACAAGAAAAAAAGGCTAGCAGAAGTTCTGGGTGATTTGTAATTTTAGCCTGTGGTGTAATTTCTCATTGATCATACTAAAATAAGTCAGTCATTTTTTAGATAGAAGAATGATAGTAAAAAGATATATTGATATGCTGCAAAATTTTAACTTTATAGCAAAGTCATCTCGAAACATAATACCGCCCTTAAATACCACCCCTCCAATTCCATAAAAAAAACAAAATCTGGAGGAGTATGCCAATTTTCTCAGTTTGTTTCAGATTTTGCTATTTTGTCTTCCGCAACTGTTTCCTTTATATATCTTTCAATCATCATAATGACTTCCTTCCACAGAGACACTCAGCAGTCAATGCTATTATTGTCAGTGCTGCTTCGGTGGGGATCCGTCCTGTTTTGTCACTGTGCTTGTGAGGGACAGATCGCTTCAAGGAGCAAGTACGAGGCAGACAATTAGGGTTCAGGGGACATCAGGAATCGTGTTGTGAAAAGTGCCATTAGTTTCACAAATCTTTCTGATAAAATGAACGCAATGCGAAAATTCAAGAAAAGATGGATTTTTATTAATAACATTGCCATAAAATGTGAGTTGGCTTTGGCAGATTAAATAGAGGTGTTGATAAAGACAGGCAGTGTTTGGAAGTTTTGACTTTATTTAACAATCTGAAAATCTGTCCATGTGCAAAATGAGTCTTATTTTAACATAAGGTGAAATTATCTTTGAAGGAACACGTGTTGTACGTTGTAGAAATAAAAAAAAAAATTAGATGTTTTTTTCATCTTAAAAATATTTAGGATTTGCATTTATCAATTTGCCAAAACAGGCAAGTTTTTCTGAAAGCAAAGTTTGGTTTCCTCCAATGACTGAAGAAACAAGATCCATAGAGGAGAGGTAGATCTGAGTTTCACCTGTATGGTACTGGAGATTGAAAGACTTTATATGGTTTTCAGTACAAAAGAGGTATGGAGGTAGGAGAGAAGAGGATTATAACATGATCCAGTGACCAAGTGAGGACAAGATGAGTTACCAGGAAAGAAGATATAAATGGAAAAGCAAGACATATATGCTGTGAGCTACACAAGAACTGAATCACAAATTCTTATAGAACACAGCAGGTTGTGAAGAAGGAATTCTTGATGTATGGGGTAAATGGTATTAGAAAAGTTATAATCAATTAGTGGAACATTCTCCGATCATTATCACGAGAAGGGACATTTAAATTCTGCAAGGGTTGAATCATTATTCTTCTCTGTTAGACTAGTGAAGAAGGCCAGAAGAGCAGGTGATTATGTACAATTCTCCTGTGTAGTTTACAGGTAAAAGTAAGAAGATGGTAGTTAGAGAAAATAGAGGAATCCAACAAAAATTTATTTAAGGGTTATGATTGGGTTGTGGGTTGTGTTATGATAGGAGAACTTATTTGAAACACGAATGGACACAGGGCCGGCGCTACCGGTTAAGAGGACTAGGCAGCTGCCTAGGGCGCCCCTTGGGAAGGGGCGCCGCCAGGAGCGCCGCCCCCCCACATGCTGCAGCCGCTCATGCGCTCTGTAGAGAGCCTCAGGCGGCTGCAGCTTTGCCCGGGCTGTCACTCCCTCACTGTAGCGTGGCTGAGCTCTGTATGGTCCGCGGGTACAGGGAGCATCTGTCTCCTGTACCCGGCCGGACTAAAAGGAAGTGCACACTTGGTGTGCACTTCCTTTTAGTCCGGCCGCGTACAGGAAACAAAAGCTCCCTGTACTTGCGGACCATACAGAGCTCGGCCACG
>OW240919.1:29407178-29496466 GCA_933207985.1 Pelobates cultripes | reverse complement strand
GGTAATTGGAGGGGGAGAAGGTAACTGGAAAGGGGGGGGAAGGAAATTGGAGGGGGGGGGAGGAAATTGATGGAGGGGGGGAGATTGACATCCATCACACACAATCACACACAATGCACCCCTTGCACACAGAAAAACACACAATGCATTACACACACAGACACACATACACAAGCAATGCATCCCATACACACACACAAACACACAATGCATTCATTACACACACTCAATGCACCCCTTACACACACTCAATGTATCCCTTACAGATGCACACACTGCATCCCATACATACACAAACACACCTCGCAGCCCTTACACATACAAACAGAGACGTATTAGCCATGAGGCAAACACCACCCCGAAATGCCCAGAGCAAATGCCTAGTTAGCCTTGTGGCTAACAGACATGCTGGGCGCTGGGCGGCGCTGGCTGATGGGCGGGCGGGCTGCTGGCGAGGGAGCTCTTCCTCTGAGTGGTCTGCTCAGCTCCCTCGCGCCCCGCAGAGTGAGGCTGGGAGTCGGAATATGACGTCATCGACCCGGCTCCCAGCCTCACTCTGCGGCGCGCTAGAGAGCTGAGCAGACCGCTCAGAGGAAGAGCTCCCTCGCCAGCAGCCAGCCCATCAGCCCGACCAGCAGCCACTGGACCCCCAGGGAGAAAGAGGAACCCCCCCAGCATTCCCAAAGGTAAGGAGGCTGGGGGGGGTTAAATTAAAAAAAAAGTGTTAATGTGAGTGATTGTGTGTGTCTGTGTGACTGTGTGTGTGTGTGTTTGTGTCTGACTGTGTGTGTGTGGCAAATCATATGGGTGGGGCATTGTGATGTCACATGGGGGGGGAGGGCGTCAAACTTTACTTTTGCCTAGGGCGGCAAAAATCCTTGCACCGGCCCTGAATGGACAGTTACTGTAGACAAAGAATTTATTGATTTGTGCTAGGATTAGATGACAGTAAATTAATTTACTGCAATTAGATAGGGTCAGAAAGATGTAATCATGAAACAAAGACAGCCAGCGGTGTTTTATGTGTTGATTAAGAAGAACCAAAGTTGTTTCTGATTGCAGCAACCTTATACTGTCCTTTAAGATCTTGTCCAGCAAATAAGGAGTGTGGACGATATGATTGGGGGATAAAGAAAGGATATAAAAGTTGCAAGGAGCCTTTAGGGATTGACTTAAGGTCATCCAAGTACTGTAGAGTAGTTACGAGTTATTATTTTCAGGAGATAGCAGAGTTGCAAAATTGTCGATATAACATTTTTGAGAGTTCTAGCGTTCTGTATTGCAAGATAATTTTTCAAGATATAGTGTTTCCGTAATATGAAGAGCAAAGTAAGGTAGCATGGTCAGTTTGGTCAGGCACTAAGGAAAGTATGTTTTGTTATAGGAAGATGTTGCAAAGCTTGGGCTGGAGTTTGCTGGTATGAAATCCAGAAATCCAAGATTGGATTTAGGGAATCTGGAATCTGATAAATGTGCTTCTTACATCTGTTAGTGGAACTCTGGGGTGGACCAGTGTTTAGAGGACTATGGTTAGGTGAAAATGTCATCGGCTGCCAGAATTAAGTTAGAGTGCACAAGTCCTTCCTAACATGATGTGTTGCCACTGTAAAGAAAAACAAAAAACATATATACATTGTTCTAGCCAAATTGCTTGCAAATGTATACAGCACAGGTTATTTCGTAGTATATTTAGTTTGACCTTCCTGTACATTAGTTCTACGCTGTAGGCATGCCATCGGCAAAGAAAGAAAAACAGTATCTATTGGTGCTGTATCATCCCACAACTCATACAGTTCATCTTTAGACAAGACAATGCTGAATGCAGCATGTATTAGTTGGCATTGCCACCTCCAGGAGTTTATGCTATGTGTCTGCAGGAAGTGATCTTCAGGTAAGTACACCGTTTAAGCAAATCAGTTGTTGGCAATTTCACCTTTGCAGTGTAAAGATTATATCTACCTGAATGTGAACTTGTCATCTACACGATTTGTGAATGAGAGGTTCACTTTAGGTTTGTGTGCTACCCAGTAACTGCAAATGGACTCAGGAGGGATATTAAATAAAATGCATACACGATGATTGCCTGTAAAAAGAGGCTCTGAATTCACTCAACGTCTGATCTTTTTATCTGTTGGGTTTTGTTAAATTAATATCTTTTTATAATGCAGTTTTTTTTTTTATAGTTATTTTGTGAATTGCCTTTTTATCTTGTAGTTTGATACCATATATACTCTTTTTCCGTATGCTATAATTACTCCTGCATCCGCCTTTCTTGTACTGCATATTCAATAGGAAAAGAGGGGTTAATTTTCTTTGATGATAAATTCTTTGCCTACCTTTTAGATTGTTGAGCAGTGCCGCTAGAATTCTAGGAGCTTCATTTAACTAGATTCAATAATGAATGTAAACTAGAGAAGACCTTTGTTTTTTATAAGAAAGGGAAAGGGGGGGGCAGGGGGGGAATTGCTGAAAAATTATTAGATCAGAAAATGAATAAATCAACTCAGCAGTCGTCTGGCCTGCAGATCGCTTGTAACAGTGACATGGTATGCTTACAATAAGTGAGGCTCTCCATTTTTAGACGTTATAAGGACACTCGAACCAGGTTATCAGTAAAAAACAGTGCAGTCTGTCAGGCAGGTTTCTGATACACTGTGACAGGCGACTTGACAAATTTGAGCTCTGTTCCTGGGTTATTTGATATGGAAGCAGAGATGCTGCAATGTCTCCCTGTGTGTTTGCAGTATATAACAGCACTGTGACTATTCCGACATTCATATTCTGCATTTTCTTTCATTAGTTACCAAACTTCGGCTGCATATCAATTACGTTTCATGGCAGTCTATTAAACGACACCATGTGAGGGAACAGACCGTGTTTGGGAATCTACCTAACACTTTCAATGTATCCTTGGGGAATCTTGAGCTACGTGAGCAGTAATTTAATGACAAGGCACGGCAGCTTACTGAATAGGCCTTGCCTGGTGTCATTGTGTAGACATATTCTGCATCATTATCTAGCTGATCAGATAATAAGAACACACGGGATCAGACTCTCTAACTGTACCCAAGGAGTGTCAGGTCCAGTCGATAAGAATACTGGGAAGAAGATTCTATAATGCTATTCAAAGAGTGTAAGTCCCTTTCTTAGTTAAAAATACCAAGGATTGTATCCTATTATGCTATTCCAGGAATACTAGGGTTTAGATTCTATAACTCCTGGAGTGTTGGTTCCAGTCCTTGCTACAAGCCCTGCAATTTCTGGCTCCTGTCGTGCCATCCCGATTGTGGTCCCCGGAGTCGTGCATCTGCATTAGGGAGCTGACTCTAGCCACCTGAGTGCATCATAAGACACATTTGCGCTTTGTTTGGGGCACAAAGTCCATACACAGAGCTTTTCAGCAGCACGCTCTTAACAGGGGCGGATCCAGAACTGAATCTCGGGAGGGGCACTGGTATTGGGTATTAAGCGGGATGAAAAGGGCTGCAACGGAGGGATAGGGGGGGTCCAGTTTAGGGGATAGAAGTCTGTACACATGTGGGACACACAGGGACATGGAAACACAATAGCACATAGATACACACATGTATCCACACTGACACATAAACACAGATACAAACATATACCAACACAGGCACACACACAAATAAACACACATACCTACACTGACACACACAGATACACATACCTACACATACTCAGACTGGCACACACATAGACAGTGACACACACTGGCACACAAATACACACACACCTGTCCCAATAGTATGCCTTCCAATGTTGGGAGGTATGTTGAAAGGATAACTGGGATTAGATCCTAAAATTTTCCCAAATGAGTGTTAGCTCCAGACCTTGATAGGTATACAGAGATGTTGATTATATAACTCAATATTCTAGTCTATGAGGATACTGGGGACTATACATTATAACTCACCCAAGTTGATAAGAATACTAGGAACTAGATCATATCATTCTTTCTAGTAATGTCAAGCCCGGTACTTGATAAAAATGTTTGGAATTGGGAACATACTGTTCGCCTAGGAGAGTCAGATCTAGGCAATAAGAATACCATAAATTTATGCAGGACAGATGTTAATGGGATAAAGAAAAAATAACAGACCAGAATAAGAAGCTTCTGATTGGTGGAGCCATTATGGGGAGGGGAGGGAAGGGGGCTACAGCTACCTGTTGCACTATATTATCAGAATGTGAGTATATTTTTGTTCTATTATTGCACATAGATTCTTACTCCTGGGAACAGATTTCTTCATTGATTAAGAAAAATAAAACAGGGCTGGTGCAACCAAAGTGGCAGAGACTGGCACGACCCACACTGCCAGTCACTTCAGCGTGGCCAACTAGACCATGGTAGAGAATATTTTGTATTCTCTATCAGGTCTGACAGAAAACTGGGAGCAAAGAACAGCTTCCTGTCAGACTAGGTAGAGGATACAAACGATCCTCTACTGTGGTCTCCATGGCCAAGGTACAGAAGGGAGGTAAGCAGGCACTCGAGGGGAGGGGTTGAGAGACCACAGAAAAGGGGGAGAAAGAAACATGAATGGGCCTGGGAAAGGGCACAAGGACAGGCTGAAGAAGGGTAGAAAGAAAAACACAAAAGGGAAGAGGGGAGAGGAGACATACCAAGCGATTGTGGGGAGAAAGAGACACACAAAAGGGCTGGGAGAAGTAGGAGACACACAACGGGGCTTGGGGAAGTAAGACACACAAAGGGGCTGGAGGGAAGAAGGACACACAAAGGGGCTAGAGGGAAGTAAAAACATGCAAATGGGCTGTGCAGAAAGTAAGAAATATACAAAGGGGTAGTAAAAGTTGGGTCTAAGAGGCACACAATGGGGAAAAACGTGGGATAAGATATACTAAATGGGGTAAGAAACTCAAAGAGTTGAAGATGCATTATTTATGGAGTGGCAAAATGCATCTTCGCCTTTGTAGCCAAAAATCCTTGCACCGACCGGCCTTGAGAAAATGAGCAATGTAAACCCTCATAGAACACTTTGCGGTTTGCTCCCTAAACCAGGAATTGCACAAAACTGGCAAGGGAATGTAAAATTAAGCTCAACATAGTTGTACTTGAATTAAACATTCCTGCAATTATTATTTTTTTGCCTGATTGGTATATATTCACTAAACAGTGAGTTCACATCCTAAACAAATCTCTAAAATCGTCAGTATTTGCCACTTTTGTATTCATTTTCTGTCAGTTCAGAACAATTTACTGTTTAGTGATTACATTATGTTACCCTTTACCTGATATTACAACACTGTTTGATTTTCTTTGAAGTTTACCTTTAAATAAAATCAATGTTGTTAATTTAGGAAATAGCTTCTATAATAATTAGCACAAACAAATCATGTTGATGTATCTCTTGCAGTCATTTTGGGGCTGCATTTCACCTTGATTATTGCCGGAGTTTGAAGATTTGGAGTTTGGGAATTGAGGTAATGAGAAATTATAATTCAGTGTCTAATCCCATTATTCCTCCAGAGACCATCGGTGCTCATGAACTGTTCTCTTTGTTGATGATTATGTCAATAAATGTCAGTAATATATAATTATAGCTAATCTATGTGCTTCAAAGACAGCATGTGTACCATTCAGTAAATGTGTCACAGGGTGATATCTGCAAGTATGGGGAGAAGAAAACTACAAGTGATAGGAGATACAGAGGATGGAGAGGTGCAATGAAAGGGAGCAGAGGAATAAGTGGTGGAGAGGTGTGAAAGAAGAGGAGTAGAGTGAAGTGGAGAGATTCAGGATGAGGAGAACTTTGGGAGGAGGAACGCTGCAGGGAAATAAGGAGTGCACAGAGAGGAAAGGTAGAATGAGAGGTGCATGTGGAGTAGATGGGGAAGGGATGTCCTTAGTGGCAGAATTAATGTAGAGATTTTTGAGCCTCCCTCTAACACAAGAGTGGACAAGATCCCCATCTCTTGTACAACTCCAACAATGCTATGCCTTCTGGAGATCTACCATTGACCCATCCTTGCAGGGTTGTATTTTGTGCATATAAATGTAAGCATGTTTTTGTACAGAGTTTATGTGTGCATGTAGTGGTGTATTTGTATGTACTGTTGTCAGCAGAATGCAGTGGTGTACTTGTGTGTAGTGTTTGCGTTTGAATGCATGGGTGTGATTGTATGTAGTGTTGGCTTTTAAATGCAGGTGTTCTTGTGTGTGTGTGTAGTGTTGATGTTTGATTGAAGGTGTGCCAAAGTATAATTTTAGTGTTTTAATATAGGGATGTGTTTGAATGAAATGCTGGCTTTTAAATGCGCATGTACATTTGTGCATAGTGTTGGTGTTTAAGTGTGTGTTTGTATATAGTTTTGTAGTTTGAATGCAGGGGTGTGTTTATATGAAATACTTGTGTTAGATTGCAGCAGTGTGTTTGCATGTTGTGTTGGTGATTGATTGCTTAGATTTATACACATACACACAAACACTCACACATACATACATACTTACAAAGATATACATACACACTGACATACAGATACACACATATAACACACTGACACATGCACACACCTTAACATATGTACACACCCTGACACAAAGATGCACACCCTGTCACACAGATACACACCTTGACACACAGATGCACATCCTGACACACAGATTCACACACACACATACACACACAGACATACAAACTGGCATATATACACACACCTTGACATACAGATGCACAGCCTGACACACAGATACACACACTGACTTATACACTAGCAGAGATGCACAGAAAACTCAATAAACACAATGATACATACGCACACCTTGACACAGATACACTCACAATCAAACATACCTAAACACAATACGTTTTAATGTTTGTGTTTGCAGCCACCATCCTGTTAGCTTACCTTTTGTGTCCAGGTGGGGGGCTTGCTTGGGGTCCTGCTACTCCTGGTTGATGGGAGAGAGTGTCTGCTTGTCTGCACCGCTGCCTCCTCCCTCCCACTCGGTACGCTCAGTAAGAAGCTGGGAGGAAGTGATGAGCTGTCACTGCCTCTTAGCCAGCAGATACTACAGGGGCCATGTCTAGCTCTTAAAAGGGCCATTGCACCCGACCGAGCCCTTATTCAGAAATAAAGGCCACCTGATGGGCCTCCTAAGTGTGCAGGTAGTTTTGCCACTAGATGTACTAATAGCATGAAGGGTTCACAAATAGGAGAGGTATGAGGACAATCGATCTAATAGAGAGATGAGGAACAGTGGTAAGAGTAGTTGGAGCCGGGGGACTATTGTGACAGGTAAAGTGCAGAGGTGTGAAGGGACAAGATGTATCATGGTCGGTCCTTCAAAATAAATAAAATCATATATAATTAAAAAATACAAACCAAGAGAGGCCTTACATTAGCCATCTAAAAAATCTGGGAGCTCTTTTCAGTCACTGTAGCCCTGGAATTTTGGGGCCGGGTTGTTTATGAGAACTTTCCAGATCTCTTACTGAGTATGACAGATCATTGCTGATCTTCTTGTTTTTCAGGGGTGGTGCGTTTTCGGCTAGGAACACTATATAAAGGAGTTTAGTAGCTCCTTCCTGTCCGTTCCAAGCCTAGATTATTTTTCACCAACCAAAGCTTCACCATCCAGTACCTAAACATGATTCTTCCTTCTTCTAAGAAGAGAAGAACATTTGAACTGTGGTCTACCTGTTCTAGATATTGTTATAATCTGACTCAATCTGATTCAGAGTAATTCTGACACTAGTTCATGCTTTAACTAAAGTAGATAATGTTGAGTTATTTGTGTCCTGGCAACAGAGCCCTCATCACTCTATTTCCCGCTAAATGTTTAATTCTAGGACTTCGTTTTTTGTAAACCTTTCTCAGCATTAGAACTCTATTTTATTTCACTGTTAATGTGAACAATATAACCCAACATTACACTAACCTACAATACACAATAATGTCACTTTAATATCTGAGTGTCCTCACTGACACCAACATTGATAATGCCCTAAACATTAAAGAAATAAAATTATAAAAAGGAGATAATATTATATAGCTATCTGTCTCTGTTTTAAAAATGAGTCTCAAGGAATGCATTTATTCTCATTTGGATTACGGATACATTGTCATTTCTTCTTCCCTGTCCCCTGCTTCCTTTAATATACCAGGTCCCAATCGCTGATCCCACGTTAATCGCGTGCTGGGGGCTAGGAGTCACATCCAATGGCCTGCAGCCCCATTCGTAAAAAGCAATTGAGTTTCAGCAAAGCTACTTCAAAGGACGAACTGTAAAATACAGGCTAGAATTGCTGTTAAACTCTCATTAGAATGCAGAGGGAACAGCAAAGCTTTAAAAACAGATTGAATTTGTAAATATATTTTATGCAAGCACTATATAATGTGACAGATATTACATGTCTTTATGGCTGTGACATAATAATCAAATCACATTAACAGTGTGTGATTTGAGACATAAAAAGAATTACATACTTTTTTTTTCATTTATGAAAAATAAAATATATCGTGGGCTAAATAATTTCGATTCTGGAAATATTTAAAAATGTTGGGACTGTTTGTCAGTTTATTAGATTGTCCATTTAGACGGGACTTATTATGCATGCTGAATATTAAATCGAATTATAAGGAAGGTTTGTCTGTAATAATCGTAGCTTGAATCTCGGTATCACGGTTGGAAACAGCAGGCGACGCAGGGGAATTTTGACTATATTGTTCCAGAGCCTGCATTGGATTAATTAAACATATCACAATCTTAAAAGTCTGTCTGATTAAAAAAAAAAAAAAAGCCTCTTCTAACACAGTCTTGTCCCAACAGATTTTTATTTATTTATAAAGATTTTTTCTTTACCAAGATGTCTACTTTGCGATTTCTCTCTTATCCCACAGAGCATGTCCTCTACAATCTTACACAACTAAATATAGAAAATAAACTGTATAAGCCATTCAAACATTTGATAACATTTGAAGTTATGAATCAAAAGATTTGAGAGACTATAAAATGGTGGCTGAATTCACATTTCCTAAAGATTTTTTTATTTTTTTCGTTTGGAGTGCTGTGGGACCAGTCTGTAGGGACCAGAGCCGGCGCTTCCTATAGGCGACTTAGGCAGTCGCCTAGGGCGCACCAGGCCCGGGGGGGTGGGGGCGCCAGATTTGAGTGACTGGCAGCAGGGTAGCGCACAGCGCTCCCTCGTACCTGTCACTCAGTATAGTGTTGCCAGTGCAGACCACGGTACAGGAGCATCTGTTTCCTGTACCCGGCCGGACTGACAGGAAGTGTACACTGAGAGAGCACTTCCTTTCAGTCCAGTCAGGTACAGGAAACAGAAGCTCCTATACCGCAGTCCGCGACGCCCGGCCACGCTACAAAGATAGGTAGGAGGCAGGCACAACAGGGAGGGAGGATAACACTAAGGGGGGGAAGCAGTATAACACTAAGCTGGCAGAAGGGAGGACCACAAAGGGGGGGGAGGGAGGACCACTAAGGAGTTGGGGGAGAGGGAGGACCACTAAGGGATTTGGGGGTGGGAGGATCACTAAAGGGTGGCGAGGGAGAGTGAAGGGTGGGGGAGATAGAGGACCACTAAGGGTGGGGAGAGGGAAAACCACTAAGGGGGGGAAGGGAGGACCCCTTGGGGGGGTGGGAGGAAGAGGACCACTAAGGAGGGGGAAAGAGGACCACTTAGGAGGAGAGGGGGGAATGAAGAGGACCACTTAGGAGGGATAGGGGGGAGTGGAGAGGACCACTAAGAGAGGGGGAGACCACTAAGGGACAGGGAGGGGAGAGGAACACTATGGGACAAGGAAGAGAGGGGAAAGACCACTAAAGGACAGGGGGCAGGAGAGCTCTAAGGACGGAGGGGACAGCTCTAAGGGAGGAGAGGCGAGAGTACTAAGGGACAGAGGGGTAGGGGAGATCACTAAGGGACAGGGGAGATCACTAAGGGACAGGAGGGGAGAGCACTAAGGGACAGGAGGGGGGAGCTCTGAGGGATTGGTGGGCAGAGCAATAAGGGACAGGGGGGCAAGGGAGAGCACTAAGGGACAGAAGGGTAGGGGAGAGCACTGAGGGACAGGAGGGGAGGAGAAAGCACTATAAAAAAAATAAATAAAGAGTTGCTAGGGACTACTTTGTCTCAGTATTTTTCTATGCCTGACAAACATCAACACTAGGCAAAGCTACCCCCATCAAGACTTGTCATTTCCCTCAGCTGTCCCAGGTGAAGGCTTTAGGGAAATGAAGCTCTTTCTATGGAGGTGATTCTCCATAGTTCTCAATTCTGCACCTTTGCACGAGAGTACAGATCTAATTTAGGTCCCTGCCACCTGAAGCACAGGGAGATGAAGAGGAGCAACAGGAAGAGGATGGTGGTGCCCGCAACGGAGAAGTTTAGTTAAGTAGGTCTCATCTTTCTCTGGACCCCTTGGCCATCAGACCCTGGGCGACGATGTCACCGGCAGCAGTCTTTTCAAAATATGCAAAGACACCAGATGGTGACAGTGCTGCTTTAATTTTGTCAGAGTGTGGAACCTCTTTGCACCAAATTCACTACATAACAATGCAGCTGTTTTGTTAGAAGATGGGCTCATATGGAACATCTTCTAACCACTCAATCCATTCTGTTTTGGAAACACAACTATATTTTGTATTCACTATTCTAGTTTTTTGTTATTTTTATAATATTATTTTTTTTCCCTTTTCTTTCTTTCATAGTTACATAGTTACATAGTTACACAGCTGAAAAGAGACTTGCGTCCATCAAGTTCAGCCTACCTCACATTTGTTTTTTGCTGTTGATCCAAAAGAAGGCAAAAAAACCCAGTTTGAAGCACAATTTTGCAACAAGCTAGGAAAAAAATTCCTTCTTGACCCCAGAATGGCAGTCAGATTTATCCTTGGATCAAGCAGTTATTACCCTACATTGAAAGATTATATCCTTGAATATTCTGTTCTTGCAAGTATGCATCTAGTAGCCGTTTGAACATCTGTATGGACTCTGATAAAACCACTTCCTCAGGCAGAGAATTCCACATCCTGATTGTTCTTACAGTAAAAAAACCTTTCCTTTGCCTTAGACGAAATCTTCTTTCTTCCAGTCTAAACGCATGGCCTCGTGTCCTATGTAAAGTCCGGTTTGTGAATAGATTTCCACACAATGGTTTGTATTGGCCCCGAATATATTTGTATAATGTTATCATATCCCCTCTCAGGCGACGTTTTTCTAAACTAAATAGGTTTAAATTTGTTAACCTTTCTTCATAGCCGATATGTTCCATTCCTTTTATTAGTTTTGTAGCCCGCCTCTGCACTTTTTCTAGTGCCATAATATCCTTCTTTAGAACAGGTGCCCAAAATTGCACAGCATATTCAATATGGGGTCTTACCAGTGATTTATAAAGAGGCAAAATTATATTCTTGTCCCGAGAATGAATGCCCTTTTTCATGCATGACAATACCTTACTGGCCTTGGCCACTGCTGATTGACATTGCACATTGTTGCATAGTTTGTTGTCGATAACAATTCCCAAGTCCTTTTCATGTGTTGTTATCCCTAATTCGCTTCCATTAAGGGTATACGTTGCTTGTGTATTCTTTACGCCGAAGTGCATAACTTTGCATTTTTCAACATTAAATTTCATCTGCCATTTGAGTGCCCAGTCCCCCAGTCCATCTAAATCCCTCTGCAGCAAAGTAATATCTTGCTCACATTGTATTGTTTTACAAAGTTTGGTGTCATCTGCAAACACTGAAACATGACTTTCAATGCAGTCTTCAAGATCATTTATAAACATGTTAAATAGAAGGGGTCCCAGAACAGACCCCTGAGGGACACCACTTGCCACCTCTGTCCAGCTTGAAAATTTACCATTAATGACAACTCTTTGTACTCTGTTTTTAAGCCAATGTTCTACCCAAGAACAAGCATTTTCATCTAGACCGATTTCCTTGAGTTTGAACACTAATCTATTGTGTGGAACTGTATCAAATGCCATGGCAAAATCCAAAAAGATCACATCCACGGCAACACCCTGATCTATACTTCTACTTACTTCTTCGTAGAACGCAATCAAGTTAGTTTGACATGACCTGTGCTTCATAAAACCGTGCTGATTTTTGCTGATAACCATGTTCTTCTCAAGGAATTCTTGAATATTATCCCTTAATAACCTTTCAAATATTTTACCAGCCACAGAAGTTAAGCTCACAGGTCTATAATTTCCAGGCAAGGATTTTGAACCCTTTTTGAATATAGGAACCACATCTGCCTTCCTCCAATCCTCCGGAACACTTCCTGAAAGAAAAGAATCTTGAAAGATTAAAAACAGAGGTTCACTTATTTCTGCACTTAGTTCCTTAAGTACGTGGATGGATACCGTCAGGCCCTGGAGCTTTGTTTATATTAACTTTCTTTAGTTGCTGCAGCACCTTGTCTTGAGTTAACCAATTACAATTATTCTGCAAGTTTTTAGTAGCAATCATTTGCACATCTATTGCCATGGGTTCTTCCTTAATATATACGGAGGAGAAATAGTTATTTAAAATTCCTGCCTTTTCCTGGTCTTCATTAACTAACACCCCCGTTTCAGTTTTTAGTGTACCTACACTTTCATTTTGTTTTTTTTTTTAGAATTTATGTACTTAAAAAATGCTTTGGGGTTGGTTTTGCTCTCTTCAGCTATCATTATTTCATTTTGAAGTTTAGCAAGTCTAATTGCCTTTTTGCACGCATTATTTGCATCCTTGTATCTTTTATAAGATGCATCTGATTTGTCCGATTTAAATGCTTTAAATGCCCTTTTTTCTTAGTTGTAATCTCTTGTTTTACTTCTCTGCTAAGCCAAATTGGTTTTAATTTGTTTCTTTTATATTTATTTCCCAACGGTACATACTGAGAAATGTACCTTTTTAATATTTGTTGGAAGATTATCCATTTATCCTCAGTGTTCTTTTCACTAAAGAGTTTATGCCAGTCAATATATTGTAAAGCTTCCCTTAACTTATTGAAATTGGCCTTTTTAAAATTATATGTTTTAGTATTCCCCATGTGCTTTTGTTTTTTTGAGTTTATTTCAAAGGACACTATATTGTGATCACTATTTCCCAAGTGCTCACCTACTTGAATGTTGGTCAAAAGATCAACGTTGTTTGTTAAAACCAGGTCCAGACAAGCATCCATTCTAGTTGGTGCTTGTACAAGTTGTGACATGAAGGTGTCATTTAACAAGTTTAAAAACCTAATTCCCTTTGCTGAGGCACTAGTCCCTCTGTCCCAATTTATATCTGGGTAATTAAAATCTCCAATAATTAAAGTGTTACCCAGATTTACAGCTTTCTCAATTTGCTCAAACAGCTGTTGTTCCTCGTCAATATTAACATTAGGTGGTTTATAACATATCCCAACCAATAGTTGGTTTCCCTTCTTTTCCCCCAAGCAGATATTTACCCATAAAGCTTCCACATTATCCTCCTCGCATTCCATTTGCTTAACATTTGGCTTTAAATCATGTTTGACATACAAACATACCCCACCACCCTTCTTGTTTTTCCTATCCTTCCTAAATAACATGTACCCATTTAAGTTAGCTGCCCAGTCATGTGTCTCATTCCACCATGTTTCAGTTATGCCTATTATATCATATTGTTTAGTGTATGCTAATGCCTCTAGTTCCCCCATTTTGTTATTTAGGCTCCTTGCATTAGTAAGCATACATTTAATATTATGCGTCACTTGTATATTTTGTGAATTTTCACCATTACACAGCTTCTCTGTTCTGAGCTTGCCCCTCCCCCCGTTTCCACCCCCCTTATACTGTGCTAAAGCCCATCTCCTTTCTGTCCTATCTCCATTTTGTAGATTGCTATGACCCTCCCCCCCTACTACTGGTTTAAAATCTCCTCCAACCTTCTAGCCATCCTATCCCCCAGCACTGCAGACCCTCTCCCGTTTAGGTGCAATCCATCACCACTATAAAGGTTGTACCCAATCGCAAAGTCGGCTCAGTGCTCTAAAAACCCAAAACCCTCCTTCCTGCACCAAGACTTAAGCCACGCATTGACCTCTCTAATCTCCCGCTGCCTTTCCACTGTAGCGCGTGGCACAGGTAATATCTCAGAGAATACCACCTTGGAGGTCCTTTTCTTAAGTTTGCTACCTAATTCCCTGAAATCATTCTTTAGGACCTTCCATCTTCCTCTTACTTTGTCATTGGTACCAACATGGACCATGACCGCTGGGTCATCCCCAGCCCCTCCCAATAATCCATCCACTCTGTCAGCAACATGCCGGACCCGAGCACCCGGGAGACAGCAAACTGTCCGGTTGAGCCGATCAGAGCAGCAGATTGCCCTATCTGCTCTCCTAATGATAGAGTCCCCTACCACCACAACCTGTCTTGCCTTCCTTACATTTTGAGCCCCACCTGTATTAGGGGGGCTGTTAGCTCGGCTGTTAGAAGTAACAGCTTCCTCTAATACAGCTACTTTCCTTTTTTATTTTTTTTTAATTTTTATTATTATTATGACCAGTGATGCCCTTCAGACTGGGACTGAAATGGTTCATTAGAAACTGATTTCCTCCTTCCTTGTGATTATGATTCTGACGTTGCCAATGCTGTATTGGGCTAAAAGAAGCAAAACAGCCCTTATTATTTTAGAAATGTTATCAGATCATTTAAACTGCACAAATCACAAATGCTGACAGAAGAACGTCTCAAAGAGGTTATCATAAAATCCACAAGGAGCAAAGTGTTTCAGTCTCAGTCAGTTTCCAATTTTCAGTGTCAATCACGTTCCTAATGTGCGGCTATAAAAAAAAAAAAATGAGAGAAAAACACATATTTATGAATACAACAATTTTATGAGGCATATCACCAGGGCCGGTGCAAGGATTTTTGCCGCCCTAGGCAAAAGAAGGATTTGCCGCCCCCCCTCCCCCCCGGAACATCGCAATGCCCCACCCATATGAACTAATGCCAGTGCTGCACACAGTGTGTGTTTACATTGAAAAGCCTGCAGGGACAAACTATAGACACCAGAACAACTTTATTAAGATGCAGTGGTTCTGGGGACTATAGTGTCCATTTAATGTGAGGTAAATTATAGATTAGTGTCACTAATAATATACTAGATTGCCTACTTACAATCAGATGAGGATGGTGATGGGCTCTGGCTGCAGTCTGGCTCCACTGGTCTGGTGTAGAACAGGATCTCTGGAGGCTGTTTGTAACTGTGGTCACAAAATTCAATGTTCTGGGAGAACGGGAAGCAGCTCCATTTTTGGGGCCTCTTACATAGCTCAAGGTCTGGGCCCCAGGGCCTGACGGTGAGTATGCCCATAAAGCCCACCCATAAGTGTTCCACCCATGAACTCACAGGGAGTAGAGTGTGTAGGGGATTTGTTATGTGTTACTGTAGAGGATCTAATGTGTGTGCTTACGGAATGTAGTGTATAGGGATACCAGTTTGTGTAGGTGATGCAGTGTGTTTGTGTGTAGTGGAAGCAGTGTGTGTGTGTATAAGGGATGTATTGTGTGTTTCTTGTTGTGTGTAAGGGATGCATTGTGTGAATCTGTGTTTGTATGCATAAGGGATGCAAAGTGTGTTTCTTTGTATGTAAGGGATGCAGTGTGTGTGTCTGTAAGGGGTGCGTTGAGTGTGTGTAAGATGCATTGTGTTTCTGTGTGTGTGTGTAAGAGAAGCAGTGTGTGTTTGCATGTGTGTGTAAGGGATGCATTGTGTGTTTCTGTGTATATGTGCAAAGGTTGCATTGTCTTTATGAGTAAGGGTTGCATTGTGTGTTTCTCTGTGTGTAAGGGAAGCATGTTGTGTTTCTGTGTGTATAGGGATGCATTGTGTGTGTGTGTGTGTGCGCGCGTGGTGTGAAAGAGCTCCCTGTCCCCCTGTCCTATAGTGCTCTCCCTTCCATTCCTTAGAGATCTCCCCTGCCCCTTAGTGGTCTCTCCTCTCCCCCCACCCTCCCCTAGTGGTCTATCCTCCACCCCCCTCCATTAGCGGTCTCACCTCACACCCCTCCCCTAGTGGTCTCTCCACCGCCCCCTCCCTCCTTTAGTGGTCTCTCCCTCCCCTACGTTCTCATCTCCCACCCCTCGTGTTCTCCTCTTCTTCTCCCCCTGTGTTTTCCTCTTCTTCTCCCCCCTGTTATCTTTTCTTCTCCCCCCTTCCCTCCCTGTAATCGCTTCTTCTCCCCCATAATCTTCTCTTCTTTTCCCCCCCTAATCATCTCCCCCCTCCTTCTCTCCCATCAAATCATCTCCCCCCCATCAAATCATCTCCCTCCCATCAAATCATCTCCCTCCCCTCCCTCCCATCAAATCATCTCCTCCCATCAAATCATCTCCTCCCATCATCATCTCCCTCCCATCAAATCATCTCCCCCCTCCTCCCATCAAATCCATCTCCCTCCCCTCCCTCCCATCAAATCATCTCCCTCCTCCCATCAAATCCCTCCCTCCCCCCACTCCCTCCCCATCAATTATCTCCCCCTCAATCATTTCCCCCCCATCCCATCAAATGATCCCCCCTGCAATCAAATTATCCCCCCCTCAATCATTTCCCCCATCCATCAATGTCTCCCCCATCCCATCAAATGATCCCCCCTGCAATCAAATTATCTCCCCCTGCAATCAATTATCTCCCCCTCCCTCCCTGCAATCAAATGGTCTCACCCCCCCCCTCCCTCCCCTGCAATCAATGATCTCTCCCCCCTCCCTGCAATCAAATGGTCTCACCCCCTCCCTCCCTCCAATCAAATGATCTCCCCCCAGCATCTCCTCACCTCACCTCCCTTGCCCTGTAGCGTGGCCGAGCTCCTTTCCAGTCCCGCGACCCGGCGGGACTGACAGGAAGCTCGGCCACGCTACAGGGCAGGGGAGGTGAGGCACTGCGGCAGCCGCCTGAGCGCTCTCTATAGAGCGCTCAGGCGGCTGCAGAATTTAAAGGGCCGGCTGCCTAGTTCGCCTTATAGGAAGCGCCGGCCCTGCATATCACGCATATAGAAAGAATGTTTTAATCTGTTATCTGTGTCTTTTTGGGACACAAGGCAGCCTGAATGGGGAGCCCATGAGTTACCCCTTCAGGGGGAAACCAACAATTACACATACATGGAAAGTAAGTGTGAGCAGCTAATGCAGCTGGCATAGTTTCTCTTTTGTAGGAACATGGTTGACATTAAAAAGAAGAAACTGATATCAGGAGACAGATGAGAAACATACAATGTGCACAGTTCCTTGCCCACAAGCTTGCAATCTAGATGAAGTCCGGGAACATGTGAAAAGCTAGGTGGAAATAAGACCCTGTTTTGGTGCTTTAATCTAGATGGAATGGGGAATGAAATTATGGAGAGGGACCTGCTCATATGGGAAATTGGGGACAGATGAAACACATCAAATAGAGAGGATTCAGCTTAAGAGCTTACCATCTAGTGGGAGTCACGGAAATGTAAAATACTATTTATTATTAGCTATTATTATTAGCTTTTTTATAGCGCCAACATATTTTACGTGGCTTTACAATTATAGAATCATTTAGAGGTAAAGAAAGTCGAGGAGAAACACTGCACATCTAGACTTCTACCACCATGACCTCTTCTGAAAGAAGAATGTAGAATCAAGGGACAAAGGGACGCTGTCAGACATTATGATATAGAGGACACTGCCTGTTAGCTTAAAATGTAGGAGTATTGGAGGACAGATAAAACATGAAGTATATAGAAGTTCCGTTTGGAATCTTGATGGAATGGAGGACAAATGGAACTATCAGACAATCTACAGAGAAAAAAAATTCCTTGTTTAGAACGTTCATAATGTATTTTGCTTGAAAGTGAATAGGATGAAAAGATGCATCTGGAGACATGGCTGAATCAGACAGGAAGACCTCACTTATCACCATCTGTTTTGGGATTTCTCATTCTTCTGCTACAGCGTAGATTAATCACTTGCATTAAACTAACCTGTCAATCGAGAAGCTGGCAGCCAGCACTCAGCGTAGGAACACTGGGAGGGAGAGCGATGCTTAGACTGGCAAAACCAGGGTCATTAATACTGTAACGCAACGCCAGAAATATCAACTTATCCTTTCAGATAATTACTCTGTGAGATACACCACTGCCAGGCTAAAATGTACCTGGACAAAAACAAAATGTTTAATTAAAACTTTCACGTAGAGTACAAAGATATGAATAAAAAAGGAAAGCCTTTGTCTTTCTGCTTTATAAAGGACACGGGGGTTTATTTGCTAAACAATTATCAGAGAAGGAAAGTTATGAGACTGTTCATGCCATGTAAATAGAAGCCAACTCATGACTTTTACGGTTTGTATAAGTAGTTTAATTCTTTATTTTCATGTATTAAACAACTGTACTGTTGTTATTAAGAAGCTACGAGAGAGCTGTACATACCTAATTTTGCTTTGTAAAAATTGAGTTTAAGGGCAAAATAGTTTTAATAGTTTTAAAACACAGCTCCTATTGCATTGTTTACACAAATGTGTCTGGATTCACCATGATGAGGTTTCAAATGGCTCAATTAAAGGAGCATGGTCACCTTTGAGTATATAGAAGATACGAAAGCACTGAAAACAAGCAAGTTAATAGCTGCCCTTTGGTTAGTCTATGCTGAGGTTTCGAATGGGTTAATGCTCACATGTGCGATTACAGCTAAAACCTGAGCTTAGAGGGTTATCAGCTACACAAACAACTGTCTGGTTTGCTGTAACTTTGGTGCAGAGGGACCTTGCAGACATTTTGCGTCTGAACCACCCATGTGGGTGGGATTCATCCAATATGCGGTAGGCCAAGGTTCTCTCTATAATGTGAGCAGAGCTCACCTGACCTGAGCTTGGAGTAACCGAAGGACAGACTATTGTGTTTTTGTATATTCTCACTGTTCTCACATCTTCCGGGTTGTTTTTTTTTTTTTTCTGCAATCAGTATACATAAAGGACACGAAGTAGGGACCTAGGGTAATACGGTAACATGCCTTCTTACAATTGGAAGGGGAGAATGGAATTGGGATGGGGTGGCTGAGATCCACTTACAGATTGCCTGGCTGGCCCTCTACCTTTGGTACCATGCAAGGTGCCCAGCTGAAGCGGTCCCTGCATGGTCCTCTTGCCCACTGCACAGTGCGAGCGTATCCAATGATGCTCTCAAGCTGTGCTGCTTGGGGACAGTTCCTAGTGTCCCCAAAAGAGGGCACCAGGGAACTAAAGTGAGACAGTGTTCCCCCAAATTAGGACTGTCCCACCAAAAGTGGGACTGTTGAGAGGCATGTATGCAGATGTGACACCTGGGGGAAAAAAGATCCCAAAAGTGACAGATTCTTTTGTAGTTAAAAGAAAAACAACTTTGAGTGCTTTTTGAGAAAACCAGGTACACAAGATAGTAAAACTAAACTCAAGTCAGGAAAGACTATTTTCTGGAGTTAATTTGTTTTTTGTAACTTTAAAAGTATTTATTAGATCTCACACAACACTAACATGTGTGTGAAGAATATCTTTTCATGTATTAGGTGTAATATTAAACTGGGAGTACACTGAATGCTTAATGAGATAACACATTTATAGCGTGTGCAAGTGCCCAGTGTTGATCCTTAGCATAAATGTGCTGAATTACCTGTCTGCCTAATTATTTTTATATGGTGATCTAGCTCTGTAATTATACTTTTTTAATTCGCACTTGCACTTCGCATCGTTACATGATTAACACTTTTTGTTGTTGGCTTTGAAATTGTAATGTTTAATTATTTTAAAACTATAGAGTCTAAATGACCCCCTATTTTAATTGATTATAAAGTTAATAAATAAAATAATGCAAAATAAAAAGGTTACCTGCAAAGTTTCCCTTGGTGCACTGTTCTTATTGAAGCTACAGGCAGACCTCTCCCAAACCAGGAAGTAACTTAATCTTCTTCAACTGGCTGATTGAAAGAAGCTGGAGGTGGAGTTACACCTGGCAAACAGAAAATATATATCTTGGAACTAGCAACTATGAAATGCTAAACAGTTTGGGTCCTTGCACAATAATTACATAAAGCAGCAGAAGTGGTAATAGCTCTTAGCGAGAACCTTACCATAAAAAATATACTCAACTCAACTATCAACTATCAAAATATGCTTAATATACCCAAAGAGGAATTCAAATAAAATCGCATAGAGCATCAGCAATGAATTGATCCCAGCCTATTTCACATGTGAGGTTTATTTACTACGAGTGGATTGGTACACCTGGCTTTTAGTTGGAAATCCAATCATAACCACCAGGAATATTCACTAACATTTTCTTAGCCTCCAACATAATAAATTAGGCAAATCGTTAGAGTAGTGACAACAAATCTATTGGTATATTGAGGTGGTACTTAGTGTTTGCCTGCAGCAGGGTTCTCAAATCACACACACACACTCACACATACATACATACACACACACACACACACACACACACACTGGAGAATATGGAAGAGACATTTATCATAAAGTGAGGGGGTAGACTGGACACTTTTTGATTAGTTACTTGATTTATGCTGGGCCGTAGTACCTACTTTGCGCAGCCTATCCATCCAAAGACCATGCAGGTAATCAAGAGCTAAAGTGCATTTACAAATTCTGACATCATGTGCAAGCACTGAGAATCCGAATAATACATTCTGGGACCGTTCCAGACATTCTCTATTTTCTTTGCGTATAGGTGATGTAGGCAGAGGTGGCTTTTCCATTCTTTGTACGAAGATCTGGATGAAATGTGTCATTCTTTAGGCAAGTTCAGAGGCATTTGCATTTACGTATTTTGGTATTTTCATTTATGTCTTTGAATTATAATTTTTAGTTTTGAAATAAATGAATAAAGACATTGGAATTTGAATCCTCATCGAATGCTGGTAATTATTACTAATTTATTCCTATTGCTAGCAGTTGGCAGGAACACTTGTAGACAAGACACTTGTTGTGCTGAAGTTGTTCTGCGTTTCTAATGGAAATATTTTTTTCTATGTAATCGCTATAACCCCAGTTGTAAAAAAAAAAAAAAAAAACACATTTTAAATTTGTGGTCAACATTACAAAAAATTATATTTCTTTGTAAAGAAGTAAAATAACAGATGGAATTTGAATCTTGTAATACATTTTTTAATTGGACTAACAGAATTTTGGAATGACAAGCTTTCAGGAGAACCTCTCTTTCTCATAGAATTCAAAGTTGAGTTGTGATACAGGGGTTAAAGAAGAAGAGTCAATATTGTCTTACACTTTTTCGGTGATTCATTGTCACCTCACCAGGACAGGAAGGGTAAAGAAAAGTGCCGAGATGCTAGCATCCAAACAGATTTGGGTGGTGTTTAAAGTTTGATATAATCAGTAGAGTATTACACACAGGTCTCATGCTGGCATATGATTGAGGGTTTCAAAATGTTTACATCATTAATTCGTCAGGGACAAAAACATGCTCCAAAGTTGGCAGATTTTTGTAGTACTCTCGCAATGTCTTCCAACAGCTTAATTGCCTTTGTTCTCAACTTCCATATGATCGCTCTTTGCTGTGTGCTGTTGCCAGATGGTGTTGAATATTAGGTAAGAGAGAACTGTTTTATCATTTCAGACAGTGAGATGGATCAGCACGTAGCAGTGATTTTGACTCAGTTTTCAGTTCCAGACACCACACAGCATAGTTCACTGATATTCTGGAATTAAGCACTACCTATTAACAATTGATTTTATTCAGAATTTACTTGTTAATTCCACCAAATCAGATTGCGTGTTCAGATTTGCATATCACATCCTTGTTAAGTTCATCACCAGAACAGAAACAAATGTAATAATAAAGATTAACCTGCCTGCTGTGGAACACATTATTATTATTATTATTATTATTATTATTATTATTTTGTCTATTCGGACCCGGTTCTCATATCTGTCTCAAAACAAATCACGGTTTTAAAAATGTTCAGGGAGCCAGGCTACAGTGCAGAAGGAACATTGATTTGAGGAGCCTGTAAAGTTGGCGTATTTTGTTACCTTACCTTCCTGCTCCTTGCTGACTCTTCATGTAGGTACACCCTAATCCCCACGGCACGCCAATGGATTGAGACCGGCAGGGGAGATCCCACAGCACCCACACACAAACAGCACACTCTCATACAAACAGCACCCTGACAAACACACAACACCCGCACACAAACAGCACACTAACAGGACCCGAACAAACACGCACACACAAACACCCTCTCACACACACACAGCACACTACCAGTTCCCTCACAAACAGCACCCTCACACACAGCACACTAACAGCACCCTCACACACACACACAGCAGTGTGTGTGTATATATATATATATATATATATATACACACACATACATATACACATGGCGTGTGTTTGTGCTTTAGGGTGCACACCCTAATGCAATAGGCTGCGCACGCCTATGCTCACTTCCCTAATCTATAGGCTGCCCCCCATGCTCACTCCCCTAATCTATAGGCTGCTGCCCCCCCATGCCTCACTCCCCTATAGGCTGCTGCTGCCCCCCAAATCTATAGGCTGCTGCCCCCCCAAATCTATAGGCTGCTGCCCCTCCCCCCAAGATCTATAGGCTGCTGCCCCTCCTCCTCCAAAATCTATAGGCTGCTGCCCCCCAAATCTATAGGCTGCCCTCAAAACCCATAGGCTGCTGCCCCCAAACACCCATAGGCTGCTGCCCCCCAAATCTATAGGCTGCTGCCCCCACCCATAGGCTGCTGCCCCCAAATCTATAGGCTGCCGCCCCTCCCCCAAAATCCTATAGGCTGCCCCCTCAAAATCTAGGCTGCTGCCCCCCAAACAATCTATAGGCTGCTGCCCCCAAAATCTATAGGCTGCTGCCCCCTAAAATCTATAGGCTGCTGCCCCCAAATATATAGGCTGTTGCCCCCAAAATCTATAGGCTGCTGCCCCCCCAAATCTATAGACTGCTGCCCCAAATCTATAGGCTATCTCAAACCCTCCCCCCACTTACCTGATCTGTAGGCTGTCTCTGGCTGCATGTGTTGCTCCCCTGCGGTTTCAATCAGCAGAGAAGCAGGGATAAGATGCAGCTTCCTATCCCTGTCTCTCTCCATACACAGCGCCACCTACTGGCCGGCGCCGGTATTGCAGTTCATTCTAAATCTCACACGAAAAATAGTAGAACAAGCTGAAAAATCCAGGGGGGGGCAAGTGCCCCCCCTTTCCCCCCCTGCGGACGCCCATGACACACACACACACACACACATACATACATATACACATGGCATGTGTTTGTGCTTTAGGGTGCACACCCTAATGCAATAGGCTGCGCACGCCTATGCTCACTTCCCTAATCTATAGGCTGCCCCCCCATGCCTCACTCCCCTAATCTATAGGCTGCTGCCCCGCCCCCCACCCCTCCTATAGGCTGCTGCCGCCCCCCAAATCTATAGGCTGCTGCCCCCCCCAAATCTATAGGCTGCTGCCCCCCAATCTATAGGCTGCTGCCCCCCCAAATCTATAGCTGCTGCCCCTATAGGTTGCCCCCCCAAATCTATAGGCTGCAGTTCATTCTAAATCTCACACCTAAAAATAGCAGAACAAGCTGAAAATCCCCTTGCCCCCTCATGACTTCCAAGGACTATAGTGTCCCTTTAATTGCCAAATTCTGCAACTGAGGAAAAGGCCCTCGTTTAGGTGTAGCGGACACTAATTAGGGCTTATGGGGGTCTCCTGTGAGTTCTGGGGCTACATGTATATTAGAGTCTGGTGATCCCCATTTTTATAGTGACAGTTCTGCTTTAAATTTATTTGTAAAACAGCTGGGATACTGGATTCCAAATCTTTCACCATCTCCACAGAAATCATTACATTCAATAACCAAGATTCTTGACAGCTGCCTAGTTTGCCTTTCCTAGTAACAGACATTTTAATTTTCTTGGTATCACTCTGGTCATAATTAAAGTTACAGTCCAAAAAACCATAACCACTACATCTCACTATATTGGTCATGGCACCCTCCTAGTGTAATTTCTCAAACTGTTTTTGACTGATTTGACAACCTACCTGGGTACTGCGTCTAGTCTTTTCCTGTAGACGAATCTTTGTGTATTCACTGAGCTAAGCATAGCCTTATATATTCCTGTTCTCACTTGTTATAATGCTTTAAAAAAATGGGGGTCCCCTCTATCCTGGATTATCCTTTCATATAACCGCTGCTATTTCAGATTTCATTTCCCAAGGTGGATTTAAGCACTTGTATCAAATCTAAGATCTGCATTCCCTGTCCTTTTGACATTTCTTAATTTCGTTCACTCTGCCTTCGCCCTGTATATCTGACTTCTTGGCGCCTTGCTGCGTAAATGCCAAGTCTTAAGTATGTACACACCGGTTTCGAGAAAGGAAATATTCTGTGACATTAATTGTCACTCATCTGTGAAAATGTACATTTAACATTTCATTAAATTCTAATGTGGACTGGAGAATTTGAGAGAATAACGTGTACTGTTTGCATTAGCATCAGCCGCGTCTGGAAATATAAGGTGATAAGCCGATGTCTAAGATATTTTTATCTCGAGGAGAAGTCCAGACTGACTTTATGGTCAGTCAATTACGTAACATTATGGATTACACAATTAAAAAGGCAAACACCTGGTTTCAGTTAATGCATTTCTATTCCCCCTCTGATTATCATGGAATTAATTGTTATCCTCTGAGGCCTATTCTCTACCTTTGGAATTGTAAGTAACAATTCTACTTTTCTTCTTCTTACATGACTTTTCAATTTCCCCTTGCTTGGTGTGCCCCCTTGCTTGTATTATTTCAACCTACCTGTTGATTCAATATTCCTGGATAAGCCATTCACATTATATTTCATATATATATATATATATATATATATATATATATAAAATCCACCCCCGCTCCCCTATATACCTCCTGTTTTTTCTCCCCTTTAATAGTGGATAATCTTTCATATGAATTAAAAAATAAAACGGGACATTACTGTACATTAAAGACAGCTATACACAGCTCAAGTTATCCAGAGAAGTGATGGTTCCTCTTTAATAGATCGAATGCAGATTGAAACAGTGCAGTCTTAACAGCAGTATGGGCCCCCGGGCAACTGCCCAGCTTGCCCATGGGAAAAGACGACCCTGAATTGAAAGAGTCACACTAAGCATAACTAGTTCATCTTACTGAAGTGGGTATGGATCAAATACCCTGTTGCTGTAACCTTACTTTATTAAAATGATAAATACCTTTTCTATTATCAGTTTTACGTCTGACATCAGCTGCACAGTTTCTCCTTGTGGATTTGAAACAGCCAGCAGTAGTTCAGTGCTAAGATTGGCAGCATCGATAGATATCCCCTCTCTACCTAATTCATCTTCACAAATGATAATGTCAGACCAGAGAATTCTCTTTTAAGTCGTCACACAGCACAATATCCCACAGAGGTGTCTGCCCACATGAAACCTGCAAATATTATTATATAAATTAAAGGACCACTATAGTGCCAGGAAAACAAACTTGTTTTCCTGGCACTATAGGGTCTTTAGGTCCCCCTCACTCTCAGGGCCCCAGTCCCGCTGGGCTGAAGGGGTTAAACACTTACCTTTCTCTAGCACCTGGGAACTCTCCTCCCTCTGCCAATGTCAGCACCGAATGTGCGCATTCAAACAGTCCATAGGAAAGCATTTCTCAATGCTTTCCTATGGACGTTCAGCATCTTCTCACTGTGATTTCCGCTAGAGGCTGGATTAACCCCAGTGTAAACAAAGGAGTTTCTCTGAAACTGCTATGTTTACAGCTGCAGGGTTAACCCTAGATGGACCTGGCACCCAGACCTCTTCATTGAGCTGAAGTGGTCTGGGTGCCTATAGTGGTCCTTTGAATATTAATTAGAGGTGAAGAAGGCTCTGTTGAAACAGGCTTACATTCTATGAGGATTTGAGGTAGGTGAGGTTGTCTGATCAGGATTCAAACCTGCCTTTCCCAATTCTAAGGCAGTGACATCACCACTGCTCTACCAATATCCCATACACTCTGTGACTCAGTCAGGAAGTTACAAGCCCACTTTCAGTGCTGCCTGGTTGTCAGGCAATTGAGCTCCCTGATAGACAAAAAAAGGACATAAATTGGTTCTGGAGTTTGATCTCTGGCTTTGAACAAGCTACTTTGTTGGGAATTTATGTCCCATTAATTTGCGTGCAAGGAGTTATTATTATTATTATTGCCATTTATATAGCGCTAACAGATTCCGTAGCGCTTTACAATATTATGAGAGGGGGGATTTATCTATAAATAGGACAATTACAAAAAACTTACAGGAACGATAGGTTGAAGAGGTCCCTGCTCAAACAAGCTTACAGTCTATAGGGTTGCCTGGCATTATTGCCTGCCATTATTAGATTATAAATCCTATGTTGTTCAATGAGATTATGTTTATAAAACAGAAACACAGAATGTGACGGCAGATAAGAACCATTCGGCCCATTTAGTCTGCCCAATTTTTGGGCACATTCGAAGCAATACAGCCCTGAAATGTTAATTCATTTTAATCCCTAAATCTTTAAGGGAAGCTGTGGAATGGAGATGTGCCTTTAATACCCGGGGACAGTGGAAGGTTCACTCCAATTGACAGGCAGAAGGCGGGACACAGAGCATCCCCCTTCTCGCTAGAATAAGTGTTTGCTTCACTGACAGCTCCCCCACCGCCCTGTACTAATGCCGGGAGCCGGATGTGGCGGGAGTGTGTGTGCATATGAATGTTAGTGTATATGAATGTGAGTGTCTGTGTATACATGTGTGCCGAAGTTTGCCTACCCCTGACTTAGGTAATATTTGTGCAAATTCTAATAAGTAAATTTTTTTGCAAGCACTTATATCTATTAAAAAAAGTATGCTTTTCACCAACTCCATGGACTTTTACAGTACTGCTATTTCGGCTTAAAACTTGCAATTTCAACATCAGTTCTTCACAATTCCCAATATATTAACTAAATTTCTAGTCTATAGTGTCCCTCTGTATATTGGTGATACCAGGATCTTATACACAGGATTATCGAGAATAAGAAAGAAACATGTATGGAATCTGCTAGGTCATTAAGCCAAACCACACTTTTAATCAAACTGCTTAATCGATGGGAAGTAATGCATTGTTATAAAACTAACTCCTATTGATTCCCTGATTATTGTTGCAATAACAGTTTACTCTGTTTATTGAAGTACACCTCTCTGCTTACAATCTGTTGTGAAAAAACATTTGTCTGTGATAATTTTGTGCTCATTCACACGGTTTGTGTTTCTAATCAGTAATTTATATTTCTATATATACACCGAGTACAATGAGTACAGATTTACCTAACAATTCTGATCGGATGTATTCACTAAACTCTAAATTTTAGCAAACGGAATATTGAATTTCAAAATCGAGGCAACAATAACCAAGCAGGGATTATAGCGGAATTGGATACATTTTTATTAATGTAAATTTAGCAATTTGATTTTAAACTCAATGCAATTTGGTGTTTAAAACCCGAAATGATCAGTCCTCTAATTTTCTGTTCTTTGCCGTGGAAGAAAATCTTTGCTAGACTTGGATCAAAGCAACCATGCTCTTTTAGGGTACTATCTATTGAGGAGTAATGAGTTGCACAGAGTTTGAGCTGTAGTTAGAAAATCATTTTCATACAGCAACATTGAGGTTTGGTTGACCAACAAGTAGAATATTTCAGCAAATTGTTTACTCCTTTTTGCTTGGCAAATGAAGAATAATTTCAGAAGGGAACCATCATAAAAATGAGATTAAAAAACCACAGCAAACACACAAAGAACTTCCATTTAAAAAATCCGATGTTGCACCCTGGGGAAAAGAAGTAGAGATTAACTGCCAGGCCTGGTACACTCTGGTGAGGGGCCGCTGCCCACAAACAAGTAGCAATAGCAGAGAATACACAGGTTCTAAAGGGTGGGCACATAAATGTAAGTTTATTGGAAACAGAAACACAAAATAACCAAAAATTCAAAACAAAAGTCTTAGTCATGTGTAACAGAACATAGTATACATCACAGTTTATATAAAAATAGGAACCCGAAGCTCCTCTAGTGGCTGTCTGGTAGACAGCCACTAAAGGTGGAGTTAACCCTGCCATGGTAATTATTGCAGTTTATCAATAACTGCAATAATTCCCATTTCAGGGTTAAACTGACAGGGATATTGCATCCTGGCCACTTCAATAAGCTGAAGGGGTCTGGGTGCCTATAAGGTCCCGTTAAAGTCAAGTCTGTAAGTAGAGGAGGATGTCTATTTTGATGATAGTTAGAGATGTCCCGAACTTTTCGCCGAACGGTTTGCGAACGGTTCGCCACGAACGGTTTGCCGCGGACTCATCATTGAGTAAACTTTGACCCTGTACCTCACAGTCAGCAGACACATTCCAGCCAATCAGCAGCAGACCCTCCCTCCCAAACCCTCCCACCTCCTGGACAGCATCCATTGTGAAGCTGCATTCTTAGTGAGCTGTCCAGGAGGTGGGAGGGTCTGGGAGGGAGGGTCTGCTGTTGATTGGCTGGAATGTGTCTGCTGAATGTGAGGTACAGGGTCAAAGTTTACTCAATGATGAGTCCGTGGCGAACCGTTCGTGGCGAACCGTTCCGCGAACAGTTCGGGACATCACTAATGATAGTGTGTCCAAAAACGTGTGTCATAAACAATAATGTTTTACATTTCCAAGGAAAACAGACTGCATCTATGCACAAAAACCACTACATTAAAATGTAGTGGTTTAGGTGCTTAGAGTGTCCCTTTAACATTCATGTGCACGTGTATGTTTGCACTGGTTCCCATTTTATTCACTAATACAGGTGTTTTTTTTTTACTCTGCTAAACTCAACTCTAGCAGAGTGTTATGATTGGTTTTGGATTAAGACAGGGAGGATAAAGAGATGCAGTCATTTTAAGATACTTTATCCTTCCTTAAATCACTGCTTTGCATGTTGCCTCTAACAAGTTCAACTTAATACGCAGCCTGTGAGCAAATTTCCATAAATATTCATGCAAAGGATCTAATGCCATGTTTGATGTCAGTAATTCACTTACTGCGAATAAATTAATTTGTCCACTTTTCCAGGGTTCCTCTATAAAATGAATATGTTAACCTTAGATATTTATTCACAAATACCATATAGAAACACAGAGGATTTATTAATTAAATCGATGATTTAACAGCCGTGGGTTGTACATAAACCTTCCTCGCACAAAAAAAAACTGATAAATTATTTATCTGTAAACAGCTCAGTGTTTCATTATGCATATAGATCCTGACGTGAGTTAAGAAGCAGTCCTGTTTAGGTATTTATATTAATAGCAATCACTATAATTAACCACATTCCTCCTAACCCTGTGTATAAACTGGATTGGTTTTCTTTTTCATTACAAAGCAGTAAAAAAAAATATTTTAATCATTCACAATTAACTCCTCCTCAGCGCTACACCATACATCCCAAGTGTACTCAATTAGAAGGGACAGTCCCTATTCTGGGTCCAAATTTATCTGCCCCTCTTTTCTAGGAGCTCCATATTGTTGCTGCATCTGAGTGTTTAACAGAGCTCCAGATCAATATTACAGTATTGTGTCCTTAAATAAATAAAATAAAATCTGTTTGTGTAAATAAGATACAATGTTCGTCTTATAAATTGTTTTTGTTGCCTAAATCATCATCTGAACAGCCCTGCCCCTTGCCACAACCCAATCACACCCCTAAAATTAAAGTGTCCCTCTTTGTCCTTTTGAAATGTTGGGAGATCTGCAAACCGATTTTTACCAATTCTCCTGGGGCTCCCGCCGTTACCTCTTCTTGATGATGCACCCAAACAGCAATTGAAATTCCCCAAAATGCCTGTATGTTTGTTCCTTACAAATAATAATTAGCGTAGTACGTAACAATTTTTTTAATCCTTTTTGTCACTCCTATCATATGTGACAAAAATGGCATTTTGTGCTTATACTTCAATAGTTTAGAATTAGTCAGACATTTTGCAAGATAAGGGATAATTGACATAATTGTAAGTTTTTTTAGATATCCCTAAACAGCTATGTATACACATTTATAACCGCTGTTTGTTCATAGTTATGGGTGGCACTGCTGTTGTGAGATACCAACATACCTTAATTTAGGGACAAAATAGCTAAATACCAGTGATATTTTTTCATTAATGATAATAATATAAAATAATAAACAAATTCCTCAAAACCTAGTTTTTGTTTAGATCTTTGTTAATAATCTCAGTTCTATTCATTTTCTATATGGGGCATATTAAATATTTTCAAAGGAAAATATGCTTTCACATCCACAAAATGTAGATTTTCTTTATTTGTTTCATGTACAATACAAATAAACTCTCTGTGCAGAATGCCAAGGGGAACCATTGCCAAATGCATTTTTAGTTTTTTTTTTAAAAGTTAAAATATATTGTACAAAACTAGGCATTCCACAAGGATTACATTTTTATTTAGCCCAAAGGGGAATATCTGTACTTCATTGTGGAGAAAATGAAGGTAGTTTGCATTCAAACTGCGCCTCCCCTACGCATTCTTTGACTATAAACCATTGAGAGAATTTTCATTCTCTCTGCAATTATTTTTGACTGATTTTTAAAACTGTTATAGTTTCAGTCGGAATTAATGAAACAGACATTTTTAATAAGTGATATATCATTTTTATTATTTTGGGAAAATACTAGATTTTCTGAGCTGGACAAAAAAAAAAAAAGCTTTGAGAAATTGGCAAGAAATAAATTGATACACATAAAAGAAGGTGTAGTGGAAAGTAAAATAGGAATATTGCGAAAAATAAATATTTACCCAGAGACAGTGTGTATGTTTGTTTGTGTGAGAATATATATATATATATATATATATATATATATATATAATACAAGATCCAGCGCACTCACCTATCCACTAAACAGCAACTTCAAAGCTCACAGATTTTATTAGTTTTTAAAAAAAAAAAAAAAACCTAATCTATGCAAAAATAATGGGGGTTTAGTTACATTATATGATCATACATTGCATAGGCCTGCCACAATGTCAATGCACCCCATCTTTGGCAGGTCCTACTCTAACAGCCTAATGTCTCCTCTATGAGATTAACCCACTTACTTGGGGGGGAAAAAAAATCCATCTGGGGTTCTCTGCAGTACAAGGCTATATAGGACATAGAATGAGGCACCTGTGACAGAGAGGGGTGCAAAACTAAGTGGTTGACCTAGACTCCCAAATATATACATGTGAAACCAGGGGGCTGCACTCACCTGAACATGCATTAACACACATAAACTAAACAGATTTAAATGTGTTAACCTTTCTTCATAACTAAAATGTTCCATTCCTATTGTTAATTGTTGTCATATAATCCTTCTTTAGAACAGGTGCCCAAAATTGCACAGCATATTCAAGGTGTGGTCTTACCAGTGGTTTATAAAAAGGCTAAATTATATTTTCATCCCGAGAATGAATGTCCCTCTTTATGCATGACAATACATTACTGGCTTTATCAACTGCCAATTGACATTGCACATTATTGCCTACTTTGTTGTCTATAACAATTCCCAAATCTTTCTCGTGTGTTGCTATCCCTAATGCTCTCCTGTTCAGGGTGTAAGTTGCTTGTGCATTCTATATCCCAAAGAGCATAACTTTGCAGAGAGTGCGAAATATAGCGAGTTCAGCAGTGCTTTTATAGAGAGTTAAGACATACAGTTATAGAGAGTGTAGCTCTGCTTTTAGAGATTTCACAAAAATATTACTACTGTATGCCAGGTGAGCAACGAGTTAAAAATAAGAAACACAATAAACATGTTGTGTTTGACACAACAAAAGTGAGGTTAACAGGAACCAAACAGACGAGAAAATGATGCATAAAGGTAAAGAAACATTATGCCTCAATACAGATTCCGTTAAGAGGGAATAACAATTACCAAAGACATAAAACACCATATCTCTGCAGGGATTGGTCTGTAAAGTATGGATCAAACTACACATTTATCAGTGCCACCTCTCTGTCCTTAAGGAGGTGAACCGAGAGTGTGCAGTTTCACACATGAAAGATGATAACACATTTTAAAACCATTTATGGAGCCAGTTGTTTCCAATTTTAAGAATGCATTCCTTTTTCGCTTTGCCTCTTTGCAACCCTGACCTGAAAACCTTGAGACTTTCCTGTCAGTAGAAACTTTTCCTGGAAGTCTCTGGAGAAATTGAGCTGTCTACCTTGAAAAACAAAAAAAATAAAAAAATAAAAAAAGGAGAAAAAAAACTCATCTTGGAGACTTCAACATTTGACAATGAGGAGGAGAGAAGGTACCGTACTGGAAGATTTATTGTGGTCTAGACAGGAACTGATGTCTCCCATACTAATCTACAATATATTGGAGTTTAAAACCAGTACCACAAGCTGTCTGCAGTGCAATATAAAGGACAGAGAAAGGCATATCTATTTATATAGAGGAAAAGAAGTTTCATACAGGGGTCAAGTCCTGGGCTGAAAAAGTGTGTGAACTCACCCAAGATCCACCTCCCCCTACCTCCCCCAAAAATAAAAAATCATATGCTCGTATGCATATATATAGCTGGGTGAAGGGGTGACAGTGTGTGGGAGCTGAAAGTGATTGGGGATGGTGATATTGTATGGAGGGGGTGTCAGTGTATGTATGGGGATAATGATGGTAGGGGTTCTGTAAGGTGGGTAGGGGGGCTATGAGTGGGTATGGGGGCTATGAGAGGGTAGGGGGTCTGTAAGTGGTTAGGGGGTCTGTGAGTGGGTAGGGGGACTGTGAGTGGGTAGGGGGGCTGTGAGTGGATAGGGGATCTGTGAGGTGGGTAGGAGGGCTGTAAGGTGGGTAGAGGGGCTGTGAGTGGGTAGGGGACTGTGAGTGGGTGGTGAGCTGTAAGTGTGGTGGGACTGTGAGTGGGTAGGGGGACTGTGAGGTGGGTATGGGGGCTATGAGAGGGTAGGGGTAAAGTGAGTGGGTGGGGAAGTGAGTGGGTAGGACAGGCTGTGAGTGGGTAGGGGAGCTGTGAGTGGGTAGGGGGACTGTGAGGTGGGTATGGGGGCTATGAGAGGGTAGGGGGAAAGTGAGTGGGTAGAGGGGAAGTGAGTAGGTAGGGCAGGCTGTGAGTGGGTAGGGGAGCTGTGAGGTGGGTAAGAAGCTGTATGGTGGGTAGGGGGACTGTGAGTGGGTACGGGGCTCACTGATTCACTGACAGACAGACACACACAAACACACTCATTCACTCACACATTCACTGACAGACACACACACTCACAGACACACACTGACAGATATACACACACAAACACACAGACAGACAGACAGACACACACACATTTCCCCCCAACAGTTACAGATTATTATTTTTTAATTTAAATCCACCCAGCCTCCCTGCCTTTGGGATTTTTTACCTGGGGTCCAGTAGGGCTGCTGGTCAGGCTGTTTGGGCAGGAAGGCAGGCGGGCGGTCAGCTGAGTTCCAGGCGGGCAGCAAGGGAGCGCTGATTTGTGAGCTCTCCCTGCTTAGCTCCCTCGCGCGTTGCAGAGTGATGTCGGGAGACAGAATATGATGTCACATTCCGGCTCCCAGCATCACTCTGTCATGTACAGCTCTGGGTTGACATTTGGTGTCCGACACTTTAAGGGACATGCTGAGCTGGTTCACTTACACAGTTACTCCTGGCGGCTCAGTGGAGTAGTGGGACCTCAGGAGTGTGGACTGGGATAATCCCCGCCGGCCCATAGGTGGGGAAACGGGGCGCCAAGCAAGGTAAGCTGGGTCTTGTGATGCCTCGGTCCGGAGATCGGCTGCCTCTACTACCTGCCGCGCCCCTTAGGACTGACAACATATGCTGTCGGAACAGCGTGGGATACCGCTAGGGTTGCCACCTGGCTGGTATTTTACAGTTGTGTGGCCGGTGCTGGTACTGCAGAGATACCGGCAATGCAAAGACCGGTATTTTTTGTCAGGTGTGGATGGAGTGGGAGAGCAACAGGTGAACCTGAACTTGTAGGTGTCCTTGCCAGGTAAGTACCTGTGTATATTTACGTTCTATCTCACACTATAGAGTAGATCCTGAGCAGGGGAGGTGTCACAGAATATCCTCCATCCCTGTACTGAGCTGCTGGCTCCTTCTTCCCTCAGGTCAGATGTGCAGACAGAGACTGGGGGAAGGAGGTTAGCTGCACATGGAGAGTGAGAAGGAGACAGATTGATCTATAACAAGGAAAGGAAGGGGTTCAGAGAAGGTGAAAATGTTTTCTTTTTGCTAATAAAAGTGTCCCTCCAATAATGAGACTCAGGGCCGCCAACAGGGCATGACAACTATGACGGTTGTCATGGGTCCGGCGGTCCTGGGCGACCCAGACTGCTCAGGGAGTCCCGGGTCCACATTACCTATGTGCACATATATATAGTGATTACCGCTATATATATGTGTATTTTTGGGCCCCCCGGCTACCTGTTATTGCAGGGGGCCCAGCACACTCCATCTTCACTTCCCAGTTGATCTGTCTAAGCTCGCGAGACTTCAAAACAAAATGTATTATGATACTTGAAAAACAAAACAAAATGTATTATAATGAATGAAAAAAAATAAAAAATAATGTGCGACTCCTTCTGTAGCTTCTCTCTTTTACCTTTCAGTCCATCACTCAGGGTACAATTCTAGAATACCACTGGGTCCACTGAATGAGCATTCACGAGAGCAAGCTCTTCTGTCCAGTCTAACCAAACGGCAGTACTATACCAATACAATAAAACAAACTGTAAGTAGTTTTCTGGTAATTTAGGTAATTTTTTTTTTCCAAATGTAATTTTTCTCTTGTTACTCCTTGTGATGTCCTGCATATATAATGAATTATGTAAATTAGCCTGGCCGGTATTTTTTTTATAGGAAACGTGGCAACCCTAGATACCGCCCGCAGCTTCTGTATAGTGGATCAGCTTGATGAGAGTTGCGGTAGGATTCTGTGCAGCCCGATTAGAGAGGGGAATAGTATATTATATTCCAAATATCAGGGATTACATGAGGAGCTCTCTCACTACATGGCCATTCCGCTTGAACGTCATGTTTTTTCTTTCATTTTTCCTTTCCTTAGGCCCTGGTATCTTGCTTATAATACTCTCCACTTGCCATTATTTATCATTCTTTTCTTTTTTTCTCTCTGTGCTGGAACGTAATATCTGGGTGCCTCCATTTTGTTTCTCCTCTGTCTCTGATGTTTGCATTTTGCCCTTGTGTGGTATCGTGGGTAAATTAGCTTAGCAATTAAAATGGAACTTTACTTAAAGGACAACTGTAACCTCAAAAGAAAAATGTGTTTTATGTAATAATCCTTTTATCAAGTTTTTAAAGAAAAAATAAACGCCTCAGCCATATATTTGCATCTTTTATCGGACACTGTTAGAACAGTTAGTCTCCATGGTCATCCCATTTTCACTCCCTGCACATAAATAAGAAAGACCATATAATCTAACTCTCATTTAGCAAACTCTGTCTGCTCAAGATGCAATGTACATGGCTAAATGACCCTGTCAAATACTAAAGGTGGGGGTGAGTTTTTCCTCATACTCTTACATATACTTCATTAAAATATATATATCATTTCAAAACTTGATGAAACTGCCAAAGATCACATTCTCAATGAGGAAAAGTAGTCACCATTTTTTCTTATGTATAACTAAAAAAACAAAAACAAAGTGAAATTAAAGCCAACGAGAAATAGAGGGACAAATTGGCATTAATTCAAAAGTAAAATCTGCAAATTGACAGGATGGTTAAGGAGGGTTAGTTTCTTGGTTTTCATAAACATCCTTAAGAAATGGGCAATTGATTTCTCGATTTCCTTTAATCTGTGATTAAGAAGAATGTGAAGGTCCAAAAATGGTCAAGAGGTTACATGGACAAAAAGTGGAAATTCCATATTGTGGTTGGGCTCCAAGACCTTAGTTCCAAGCCCATACCACATTTTAACCAGTTCTTGTGTTTTTCCTGTCATAAAAACCTTATGATGGCATGCTAAAGAATCGCGTTTACATAAGGAGACAATTCATCCATAAAGCTCTGCATATTACCCGATAGTAACATGACAGTTGTATTGATTACCATTCGCTGTACTAATGTGCTTACAAATGACACCTGAATACCAAACGATTCACGTAGCCCATTTTTTCGTATTTATGGGAAAAACTCTGTCAACCAAAAGCTGTTTGAAGTCAGTTATTCCTTTCATTCTATGATTTATCTTTACCACAGCTAGGGAGAAGGATTTTTCCATGAGACAAGTCTTTTAATCATAGGTAAAAAAATGTATCAATGCAGTCTCTTCTCCTACTCTTCAGGCTGTAGGGGAGAGTGTTATTTTTAACAATAAGATTGTCAATGTGAAGGCTTTCGCTTCAACAGAAATAGCAGTTAATTTGCTAAAATGTACAGATATGCAATTACAATTATACATTATTTATATGTGCTATTGATAATATACACTGAACAAAATTATAAACGCAACACTTTTAATTTTGCCCCCATTTTTCATGAGATGAATTCAAAGATCTAAGACTTTTTCTACGTACACAAAAGGCCTATTTCTCGCAAATGTTGTTCACAAATCTGTCTAAATCTGTGTTAGTGAGCACTTCTCCCTTGTTGAGATAATCCATCCACCTCACAGGTGTGGCATATCAAGATGCTGATTAGACAGCATGATTATTGCACAGATGTGCCTTAGGCTGGCCACAATAAAAGGCCACTCTAAAACGTGCAGTTTTACTGTAGGAGAAGTGCTCACTAACAAGGCAAAGGGGAAGTGCTCACTAACACAGATTTAGACAGATTTGTGAACAATATTTGAGAGAAATAGGCCTTTTGTGTACATAGAAAAAGTCTTAGATCTTTGAGTTAATCTCATGAAAAATGGGGGCAAAAACAAAAGTGCTGCGTTCATAATTTTGTTTTTCATTAGGCTATGCTAATTAGGGCTCAATTAATTAGTATTTATAAAAGGCTCCTACTAGTATACAAACAGTTACACTCAATTTTAATAGAGGTGGTCTTTGGGGACATAAATCACAAAAGCAGTAATATTAAGCAGTACATTTAAAGAGAAGAATGATTAAAATTGAATTTTTATTAACAGAAAAAATGACAAAGTAAGAGTTGTCAAGATAGGAATTTCCAAAAAAAAAACAATTTTACAGGGTGTAGAGAAACCCAAGGAATGATTTCCATAGTATCAATATCAATTTCATTATAGCTCACAAATCAATATTTTCCACTTAATAGATCTTAAATTCCATATATTACTCTATATGCAGGAAGGGTTATTCTCTGAAGTCTAAATATTGTCTGGAGTCTATGTAGTGGTTATGGTGCCAGAAATGCCCTTGCACCCCACTTTGCATGAACTCAAAGAACCTTAGAATGGTTTGTCTTCTTAGCTTGGATCCGTCAGGCTCCCAGCTCTACTACTTCTGACAAAGAGCCAGAAGCTCCGGCATAGATGCTTCCATTAGCTCTCCTGAGCTAAGCCCTGCACTAAGGCTGATTGCCCTCAGCCAAAGAACTAAGCCTTGCATCACTGGGCTTATCTCAGAAAGTTTTGATTCTCTCTCGGAAGTATAAGAGGTGGGAAGCAGACCCCAGATAAGAAATGTAAACTGTTCTAAAACAGTTTAACTACTTACAATTGGGGGTGCCAGGGTACTCATGGCACTATAACCACTACAGAGCACTGTAGTGGTTATGGTGCTTGGCGTGTTTTTCATTAATCATTAAACGGACAATATTTTCAATAGATCTGTTTACCTATTGTTTTACCAATATAATTAGCAACACATTTATGGCCAGTTGAGCTGATTCGGATAAGTCCCGTATCGGAGCTGATTCAGATAAATACAGAGACAGCTTGATAAATTATAGGGAATAGTAAATTCTGTGCAATTTAATCTGTAATTTATCATCTGAATTGCTTTGATATCTCCTGCATAAATTTTAGGCTTGGCAAATTCCGAGCTTAGTGAATAGCTCCAACTGGCTTCATGAGCCGAATACTGAAGCTCTGCTCTAACTTTCTCCTATTTTGTAACTTTCCGCAAAAACATCCCAGTCTAATAACTGTTCTTTTTGAAGGTTTGTATGCACACTGTGCTGAATATACAATGAAACATGGATTTTTGCAGAAGGCATTTTTATTATTATCGTTGAAAACACTATTATCAAAGTGAGAATTAGATTTTGCAGCATTCAGTCGAATTTCTTTTTTAGGTCCATAGAAAAGTTTAATAATGCAGTTTTTTTATAAAACAGGAATTGATGACTACCCGAAACTGGTGAAAACAGATTAAATGCTCATCGCAGTTGTTAACACACTTGCATTCTATAAAAGAAAAAGCTAATTTTTCCATTAAATTTTGAATAATGCTTTCTTAGTAAATCGGAAAAAAAAAAAAGATAGATGTTTTGTCAGAAAATGGTATTTAATAAACTGACACTATACATTTGTGGAATCTGACCACTGATTAGATTATCTGATGCTGGATAAGATGATGGGTGTTGCAGTCCAGCAAACACCAGGAGGATGATTTTTGTGGTCCACATCTGTAAGCTTATGACCAGACATTTCCTTTTCTCGATACTCACGAACAATATGTACCACAAGGATCTATTGCATTTTAATGATTTGTCTGAATAAAACCTTATTAGGTTTTTAAAAAAAACAAGTTAGGAGAGCGACATGAGAATCATTTTAGTTAAATATTATGCCAAATATTCAAATATCAGAAATGTCAGAGGATGAACTGAAAAGTCGATATATTGTTGCTAACGGCACAATAAAAGCAGAATTATAAACCCAAATAAAAATCTTTGAGTAGGCTCTATCATGGGATATATACTTATATATATATATATATAAAATGGCTGCAGCTTTGCAACAAGGGAAGTACAGTCTGGGAGATTCTTCTTAACTATATATCACGAGAAAATGCCAGATTGGTTTTAAAATAAATCACAGAGGAAGTAACAAAAAAAGGAGCAGGTTGATAAGGAGGATAGAAAGAAATGATAAACACTTGAGGACACTACTTTTGGGTAGAAGTCAAAGAGACGGAGGGCAGTTTCACCCTCCTAAAACACGAAAGGGACCTGATCACCAGACAAGCTTGATTCAACTGGACAGTAGTAAGCAGAATTATTTATATAGCAGCAACATATTTCACAGCGCTGTACAATAGGCAACGAGACAAACATTTTATTCTAACAAAACACGTGTGACTGTACGGGAACTGTAGTTGAAGAGAGCCCTGTCTAAACAAGCTCGCAATCCAAAGATGAACTTTATAATTATATAAAAATATATGTAGATCATTTTTCAGGCATTAAAACTAATTCTAACACCTCTCATATTGTGTTATACGATTTTAGGATCTATCATTGCCCAGTACAATATGTTGAAGGCATCAAAAGAAACTGTTAAACGTAGCGGTTTTAACCCCTTCAGCCCAGCAGGAAGGGGGCCATGAGGGGGACCTAATTACCCTAGAGTGCCAGGAAAACGAGTTTATTTTCCTGGCACTATAGTGCGCCTTTAAGATCATAAATATCTGTATTGTTCGAGGTTTGCTGATGTCTGATTTATTTTTTTTTTTAATAAAGGGATACCTGGTCACCTTAACAAAAACCAGAGCAATTCCACTTTCCTATTTGAATTTCTGGGGTTTTCCTATCTTACAAAGTAAAAAATGGAATTTAGAGATTATTTCTTAACATAAACTTTAGCCATATTTCAGATAGCATCAGCTAAGAGAAATTAAACTTTAATGAAACTGTAACTGTAGGTGAAAAGAAATGACGAACAGTGCTTTTTCCTGACACACACACACACAAACAAAATGGGAAGCTAGGGATTCGGGAATTCTTCTTTTTTATAAACAATATTATATAGTGTCTAGAGACAAATGTGTACAATGGATATAATAATATGGCCTGGGAGGGCCTTATATTTGTTTCAAAATGTATCTAAAGTGACGCTCTAAGTCCCACCTTTACTACAGCTGATTGTATTTCATACAGCTTTTTGCAGTGGTTACAGTGTTAGAAGCTCTCCTACCCAGGGCCGGACTGGGGAAAAAATTTGGCCCGGGCATTTTTAATTACAGCGGCCCACTGAAAAGGGGGCGGGGCCAGATAGGGTGTGTTTTGTCATCCCCAATGACAAGCACACCCCATCTCAAAGTGAGCATGTTGGTTCAATGCTCTTCCAGGGCATGAGAAAAGGGCCCTGTATTTGATCTGCACAGCGCAAGCAAATTTAATAACATGCTTGCATTGTGTTTGCTTGAAATTTGTCTCAGGGGTTTCCATAATTGGAATACTCACTGTATCCCTTTTATGGAGACACTATGTGTTTGCTTAAAGGGTATCTAGTGTGTTCATAGGGGATCCTGAGTGTGTATGTCAGAAATGTAGTGTGTGTGTAAGTGGTGCAGCATCTGTGTGTAGGGGATCTAGTGTGTGTTTGAAGGACTCAGGAGTGCGTATAGGAGATCTAGTGAGTGTGTGAGTGGTGCAGTGTGTTTGGGGGGTGCTGTGTGTGTGAGGGGTGTAGTGTGCATTTGTGAGGAGTATAGTGTGTGTGGGAGGGTGGTGTGTGTGGGGGGGTGCAGTATGTGTGTGGGAGGGTGCTGTGTGAGGGTGCTGTGTGTGAGGGCGCTGTGTGTGAGGGCACTGTGCGAGGGTTCTGTGTATTTGAGGGTGCTGTGTATTTGAGGGTGATGTGTGTTGGGGTGCTGTGTGTGTTGGGGTGCTGTGTGTGTTGGGGTTGCTGTGTGTGTGTTGGGTTGCTGTGTATGTGTTGGGGTGATGTGTGTGTGTGTGCTAGGTTGCTGTATGTGTTAGGGTGCTGTGTCAATGTTAGGATGCTGTGTCAAAGGGTGCTGGTGTTAGGGTGCTGTGTGTTAGGGTGCTGTGTGTGTGTGTTAGGGTGCTGTGTCAATGTTAGGGTGCTGGTGTTAGGGTGCTGTGTGTGTGTGTTAGGGTGCTGTGTATGTGTTAGGGTGCTGGGTGAGGGTGATGTGTGTGTTTGCAAGGATTTTGTATTGGGGGGAGGCAGGTAGGTGTTTTACTAAAAAATAATAATAATAAATACATAATAATAAATAATATTAATAAATACATAATAATAAATACATAATATTAAATAATATTAATAAATACATAATAATAATAATAATAAATACATAATAATAAATACATAATATTAAATAATAAATACATAATAATAAATACATTATATCGTGCTCCTGCCAGCCATCCCTGGTGGTCCTCGTGGTAAGTGAAGACCCACAGGGACCGGATATCCAGAAGATTGATAAGCCAGTATAATGGCTGCCACTATCCACCTGCTAATGGGGCTAGAGTTCACTCTCGCGAGACCCAGCCGGTTGCTATAGCAACGGTCCGGATCTTGCGAGAGAAACCCGGCGGAGCTGCAAGTTAGAGCTCCGCCGGGTCCTCTCTCCTGACAGCTGTCTCCCTCCCTCACCGCCGGCGGCCGCATTTGAGCGCATGGGGGCCGGTGAGGGAGATCTTTGATCTCCCCACCGGCCCTCCATGGCAAACAGCGGGGCCGGCCCTCGGATAGGGCCGGCCCTGCATAGACCGGCAGGGGAGATCCTGGGACCTCCCCTGCCGGCCTCGGCCACTGCGGCCACTGCGGTCCACCGGGCATTTGCCCGGTGTGCCCGATGGCCAGTCCGGGCCTGCTCCTACCACTTAAAGCTTATCAATTCTGCTGTTGCTGATATGAGTTTCACTTGCACATTATCCAAATCTATCCAAATTTGAGCAGCCTATCACTATTGTCCACACATGAACATTTTTTGTACAGATTATGCAGAAGTGAAGTCTATAGATTATCTTAACGGCAGTGGCTTTGGTTGACCGGAGAGCTCCAGTTTTTGTAAAACCTCTTGAAACCCGATTGACAAAAAGTAATGTCTGAACCCAAAAAATTACTGTGCACGATAACCACCACAATACACTGTAGCACCAACCACCTTTTTGTTTCTAAAATATTACTGTAAACTTTATGTGAAACATGCAAATCATTTCTAACATGTAAATGTAGTGTAAAACCGCAACAATAGCAACAACAAAAAAATTGCAGATATTTATTAATTGTTTATAGTATCATTGGTGGAATGAAACATTTATTCGCTGTATAGGATCTCTCATGTTAGTTTTGGGTCTACATTTCATTTGCATTGTTTTGAAATATTTAATGAAAGTAGGAACGTGTATACAGGTTTTTGGTTAGGAATGGGATTAATATAATAAAATTACTTTCTAGCATACAACATTCAGCAGAGCTTTCTTTATTTAGGAAAAATATGGCATTTTTGTTTGTAAGAGAAGTACCGGTAGTGAAAAAAATAAAGTATTTTACTTGCAGAATGATTTCACTTGGCTTGGAACCAACATGTTATCTCCATTCTAATCACTGGCTATTTGGAATGAAAGATCCTGCTTTGATCGGTTAATTTTCAATATACACTATGACCTTGTTTATTATAGTATCTGATTCCTTATCACATTTTCCAGCTCAGAGGTTAAACTGTATGTGTTGCATGTTACATTTCTTATTGTGAGATGTTTCTAAGCTGTCAGAATCTGCCTAAATCTCTCGCTTTCCCGTTCTGTCACTTCAAGATTAAAGGTTCAAATATGGTCAGATTTTACGCTTTTCAGTATATATCAGAAGAGACATCTTTATTCCAAGTCAGGTTGGCAATGAGGACTGCAAGATGTATTAATAGGGTATTTAGAGTGTTCATTGATAGGCAGGAATAGAAAGCAAGCAAGACTAAATTAAAAAAAATAATGTAAAAAAATTTAAGGTCATAGTAAATATATATCCAGATTTAGAGTAGATTTATGTGATTTGTGGTGTTGGTGATATATTTTGAGGCATCTTATCCAATGGTCAGAGCTGTGATGAATATAAAATTGCTTGGCAATATATTATTGTGGATTTTGTGGGTATATTGCACCCCCTGCGCTACAGCATTTAAAGAGATACTCCAGGTCCCTAAAGCACTTTAGCTTGCTGAAATGCTTTATGTGTTAAACGGGTGTCCACTTTTTTTTCATTTTTCAAAAAGGCTGAATTATGTTTCTAACTGAAGACATTTTAGCCATAACATTAATTGACACTAAAATTATTATATAATATAATGGCAGAATTTTTAAGAATCACACTATTCAAATAAAAAGTTAAACCTGTACTTGTGACCACCACTGTTTTTACAAACACAATAGATAGTACATAAATGTACCTGAACTGTTATTTCTCAGTATATGAGTACAGGTAGACCTGAATGTTTTATTCCAAGGTTAGGGGAGTACTAGAATATTTATGGTCCAGTACAGTAGAGAGTAGCAGCATATTCTTTATTCTCTGCCTCTCTACAGAAATCTATACTCTTTTTTTATTTTTTTATTATTAAAGTCCTTGCTATGCTGCTTGTTGCTGTTAATGAGATAAGGCTTGGCTGGTTGGGACATGCGCTCCTGTAAAATCTAAAGGCTCCTATTTTGTATCCTTATCATTAGAATTCTGACGTTATCTCAAGTTGAGCAATGGTCAGCTGTCTGTGTAGGCAAGGTGGCAAGTCGAGGTTTGGTGGTGCAGTTGTTACTCTGAGTAAAAAATATGTAAGAGTGTAGCATAGTTCATTACTGGACTTTGCGTCTCGAAGCACCATTCATCTTTTTGACTTATGGCTAAGATATTAGACAACCACTGAGCATATCTTCATGATTTGAACAACCCATTAATCCACTTACTTGAGTCATTCTTACTCCACAAATAATGTATTTCAAGAGTCTATTCCTAATGTTTTCTCTAAATATAAATTCTACTCAGATACAAGCTTATTAAACATTCCAAGCTTATTAACCCCCTAAGGACACAACTTCTGTAATAAAAGGGAATTGTGACAGAAGATTTCCATCATGTGTCCTTAAGGGGTTAAACATTCCAAGCTTATGCAATAAAAGGCTTGTTCCTCAGATCTAGGGAAATTAATATGTAACTTTGTTTAAAGGACCACCATAGGCAGAATCACTGACAGCCACCAGAGGCCGCTTCCGCGATTTTCACTGTGAAAATCAGTGAGAAGACGCTGACGTCCATAAGAAAGCATTGAGTAATTTGGCGCTGATGTCGACAGGAGGAGGAGAGATCCCCAGCACCGAGGGAGCCCGGTGCTGGAGAAAGGTAAGTGGCTGAAGGGGTGATGGAATGCTATCAATAATAGAAAATGTATTCATACTTACCGTAATTTTCTTTTCCTGGTCATAGGCCATGGCAGCACAACATTGTGTAGCTCCTCCCTATCCTCATTGGACAGTAATAATAATTAAGCCGTATAAGTACCACCTCCTACCCCTCCTTCCCCAGTCATGTTTTACAGCAATAGCCCCGGGTGGGACCCATGTGCTGCCATGGGCTATGACCAGGAAAAGAAAATTACGGTAAGTATGAATACATTTTCTATTTTCCTGGCCATATCCATGGCAGCACAACATTGAGTAATACCCAAGCAATAAACCAGGGAGGGAAGAAGACACAGACTCGAAAATTTTGAATGCAAAGTGTATTAACACCATTAACAAGTGATAAACAAAGAAATCATGTATCGGATACAGACAGAACTGATTTAGCAAATTGATCTGATAGACCTGCTCTGACATCAATTTGATAACTTCTAATAAAGGTATTGGTGGAAGACCATGTGGCGCCTTACAAATGAGTTCAGGAGAGACATTAGCCGCGGCTGCCCAGGAAGATGAGAGGGCCCAAGTGGAATGGGCTTTAAGACCCACAGGGACCGGATATCCAGAAGATTGATAAGCCAGTATAATGGCTGCCACTATCCACCTGCTAATGGTAGATTTAGGGGCTTGTAAGCCTTTTCTACTACCACTATGAAGGACCAAGAGACTTTGAAAAGTGTGCCAAGCAACAGTCCTTTCAATATATATACGAAGGCACCTCATTAGGTCCAGAGATGACAAGTCAGTTGAATTCTCGCTTTCTTGGCATTCAGACCTCAGAGATGGGAGAACAATATCTTCGTTAATGTGAAAGGTGGAGGTGACTTTAGGTCTAAATTCAGGAACAGTACGGAGGATAACTCTGTCCTTATGAAAGACCGTAAAGGGTTCTTTAATGGATAGGGCGTGGAGCTCCGAAACTCTCCTGCCGGAAGCTAGGGCGATCAACAAAGCTGTCTTGATAGACAGAATCTGTAGGGGAACTGATTCAAGGGGTTCAAAGGGTTCCAATTTTAAGGTGTTCAGAACCAAAGGGAGATTCCAGGAGAGAACAAATGGCTTAATTGGAGGTTTAATTTTAAGGACTCCTTTAATGAATCTAATAACATCCGAATCTAATGCCCATCTATGATTGGTTAAGGCGGACAAAGCTGAGACGTGTAATTTTAGAGTATTATAACTCAGACCTTTAGAAAGTCCAGACTGCAGGAACTCCAAAATATCCGTGGAAGAGGGATTCTGCAGATCAATGCTTTTAGGAAGAGCCCAGGCGGAAAAAACTTCCCACACCCTATAATAGGTGGCTGAAGTGGAATGCTTACGTGTCTTCAGCATAGTTTCTATTACAGCCTGGCAGAACCCTTTGTTCACAAGCCTGTTCCTTTCAGTCTCCATGCCATGGGATTTAGTGAGACCAGGTTTGGATGCAACACTGGACCCTGGAACAGTAGATCCGGAGTTCTGGGGAGTGGGAGAGGATGTTCCACTGAAAGACTTTGAAGCAGGGGAAACCAAGGCCTTCGAGGTGAATAGGGCGCTATGAGGATGAGAGATACCCTCTCTGTTCTCATCCTCCTCGGGATTGGGAAGATCAGTGGAAATGGAGGGAATGCATACCCTATTTTGAATCTCCAGGGACTGGATAAAGTGTCTCTTCCCAGTGCTAGATGGTCTTCCTCTTTCGTGAAGTAATCCTTCACCTTCCTGTTGACACAAGTAGCTAGTAGGTCTATTTGAGGGAGACCCCACTTGTCTACAATCATGCGGAATACTCTGTCCGATAGGCACCATTCTCCTGGGTCTATCCTGGATCTGCTGAAGAAATCTGCCAATTGATTCCGTTTCCCTGGTAGATGGATGGCTGTAAGGCCTGCGAAGTTTCTCTGCACCCACCACATCAGTTGTTTCATAATCACCATCATCTTGCCACTCCTGGTGCCTCCTTGGTGATTGATATAGGATACCACGGTGGTGTTGTCTGTTCTTATCTTTACCCATTGACCTTTGAGATGTACCGAGAAATGCTTCAGTGCTTTGAGGACTGCCAGAAGTTCTAGCAGATTGGAATGCACATTGTTTGCCATGAAACTCCATTCTTCCTGTGCAAAGTCGTGGAGACAGTGGGCGCCCCATCCCCATTTGCTGGCATCTGTTGTCACTGCTATCCATGTGATGTCTCCTAGCGGAAAACCCCTGGAAAGGTGTTCTTTGTTCAGCCACCAGATCAGAGAATGGCATACGGCCCGGGATAACTTGATGGGTTGGAGCAGATACTTGGAGGAAAATTGCATCAGGAAATTGGCTTGAAATGGTCTCATCCTCCATTGTGCCCATCTGGTCAGCTCTATCGTGGAGGACATAGATCCGAGGAGGCTCATTACTGCCTTTGCAGGAGCAATACTGGACCTTATCATCTTTCTCAATTGTATCCTGAGTTTCAATATTCTTGCCATTGAAAGTTGGACAGTACCCCTTAGAGTGTCGAAGTGAGCACCTAAATAAATCGTAGATTGAGTTGGGTGGAGGTGGCTCTTCTTGGTGTTGATCTTCCAGCTGTGGGCTTGCAGAAACTGAATGCTGGTAATACCTTGGGAGGTCAATGAATCTTCGCTGTTTCCTATAATCAGGATGTCGTCCAAATAATGATAGATAGCGATATTCTGTTTTCTTAGTTCTGCAATCAGAACTACCAACACTTTTGTGAACGTCCTTGGGGCTGTGCTTAGTCCAAATGGGAGTGCTCTGAACTGGAAATGACCTTCTTCCACGGCAAACCTCAGAAACCTTTGATGGGATAGGGCAATGGGTATGTGAAAGTAGGCATCTAACAGGTCTATAGATAACATCCATTGGTTGGGTGACACCACTTTTATAATAGACTGTAGGGATTCCATCTTGAATCTGCGAATGTGTAGATGCTTGTTTAATCTGTGTAGATCCAGAATGGGTCTCCATCCTCCTGAGGATTTTTTTGTCGTCTGCTGGCACAGTTGTGATGACCTTTTCTGCTTGTAAGGATAGAATTAAGTTTTGTAGAGCCATACGCTTCTCTTTGTCCCCTGGCCAGTTTGTGAGATGAAAGGACCTGTTGGGAGGATGCTTGAAGAATTCTAGAAGGTATCCTCTCCGAATAATATCCAGCACCCAGCTGTCGCTTGTGGATTCTTCCCATATGTGTAAATATTGGAGAAGACAGGCCCCGACCCCTTCGGACTTGGGAATTATATAGTCATAAATTCTTAGGGTTCTTGGAGGAAAAAGCACCTTGTGACTTGCCTCCTCTTCCTCCAGATTGGGCTCCTCTCCCTGGTTGAAATCTGGAATATTCTCTACCAGGCTTGTAAGATCTACTATCTTGAAAGGAATGATACTCTTTTCGGGCACGAAAGGACCCTTTATATTTCCTTTCTTGAGGTAGAAAGGCCTTATTACCTTCAGCCGCCCTCTTTATACATTCGTCTAAGTTCTTACCAAACAACATATTCCCGTGGAATGGTAAAGAACATAAACTATTCTTGGAGGAAGCATCAGCTGTCCAAGACCTGAGCCAAAGCGCACGTCTGGAGGAAATCGAAAAGGACATATTTCTAGCAAGATTTCTTACTAGATCCACTGCTGCTTCGGACGAAAATTCAATGGCTAAACGCATATCTCTTAGGCCATCCACAATGGAGGAACGGCTTCTGCCACTCCTGATGTCCTCCTCCAGTTCTTGTAGCCATACTTTCATAGCTCTTGTGACTGACGTGAGAGCAACGGCAGGGTGGAGACTTGCGCCTGAGGATACATAGGACTTGGAAAGGTAGTACTCCATTTTACGATCCATCGGATCCCTGAAGGAACCTGCATCGTCCACAGGTAGGGTAGTATGTTTGGCTAACCTGACAACTGCAGAATCAACCTTGGGTGCAAAATCCCATGCTTCAGCATCTTTGGGCTCGAATGGGTATAACCTGGAAAATTTCCCTTTGGCAGATGATCTCCCATCAGATCAGGACCATTCCTCCCTAATAAGATCCCTGATAGTGTCATGCCCCGGGAAAGCCGCTCTTTTTCTCCTAAGATCAGAGAAATAGTGATTGGATGTAGAGGGTTCCTCCTCTGAGGGTTCCTTTAAAGTGAGGGTTTCTCTAACCCGGGCAATTAAACGATCCACTTCCACTGGTACCAGGAAGTCTGGATCTGGCATAGCATCCTCCTCTGAGGAAAAAGCTAGGTCTCTCAGCGAAGCTGAATCCATAAACTCATCTTCTGAGTTTCCTGGAGAAATATCTGAGGGCTCAGAATATCTAGGTCGCTTGTGGGACATTCCAACCTCTCTGATGCCCTGGGCAACTGCATGCTTTATAAGTTGCATAATGTCCGGTGTTGGCTGAGAAGGTCCTGCAGCTGCTGAGAGAAAATCTGAACAGAGACGTTTCCCTTCTATGGCTCTGTTGTCCCAGGATATGCATAGCGTCCTTTTGGGCAACTTCCCTTTGGATGATCCTGAAGTCTTTGTACTTTTAGCACTACATACACAAGACGTGCTTTGAGTACATTCCCACTCTTTTTTTTTTTTTTTAAAAGAGAGATGGCTTACCTATATTGCTTTGATTGTGATCTATTGTGAGATGAATCCGATTCCTTGGATCTTGAACGAGAATCCATCTGGAAATAATTGATGGAACAGAAGAACTTAAACCAAGAAGAGAAAGGATAATAAAAAAGAAATAATGTGGGAAAAAAAATATATACTTACTTTGTCCCAGGAAAGAAAGGAAACTGGAAAAGGTGAAGAACTGACAGTTTTGTTAAAGTTCTATAGTACCAGAATACTTCCTTGCAGGGAATAATCAGCTTTGCAAGAAAATGCGGTTTGGCGCTTTAAAAAGGCGTCTGACGTCACTGTGCATTCGCAAGGAACTGAAAATCATGTGAACGGCTTAAAATGTTTTTGCACGCGAACGTAATTAGTTCGCGTTCGCGCGCTCATTCGTCTGATGCTCATAAATTCCCGAACGCCGCGCATGCGCCCAGGAACTCCTGAACGCTGCGCATGCGCCCAGGAACTCCCGAATGCCACGCATGTGCCCAGGAAACTCACGAACGCCGAGGAAGCTCACGAATGCTGTACAGGCGCCCTGGAACCCGCGAACGCCGTGGAAATCACAGAACGCTGTGTGGGTACCCTGAGGGCTCTGCAGGTGGCCAGAAAGATGGGAAAATAAGGCTACTTACCGGCTAAATGCTCCTGGTGGTAAGTTTAAATTCATACCAACCTTATACCTTATTTCTGGTGGGAAGATCCAAACGTATAACCAGTTCAATAAGTAATATAATTGGTCCTTTTACTTGCTACCCCTGAGGTCATTGCAAGATAGTGGAAAGGAAAAAACCCCAGTCACTAAAGGGGTTTTCTCCAGGGGGACACCTTTGCGCAGGGCCGTACACTGGAGACTTCCCAGGGGAGAGAGGGTGAACTCCCCAGGGGCTGGAGGAACTAATCCTCAGGTAAGCCATAAAATAAAATTTTACGGTCCTAAAGACCGACATGTCCTAGGGATAGGACAGGAAAAAAAGACTGGGGAAGGAGGAGTAGGAGGTGGTACTTATACTGCTTAATTATTATTCCTGTCCAATGAGGATAGGGAGGAGCTACCCAATGTTGTGCTGCAATGGATATGGCCAGGAAATATCAATATATTTGATACTATGCTCACCCAAACTATGAAACCATTATTTTCCAATCCTGCTTGTTAGATACTTTCCCAAGTGTCCCTTTCCCAATTTGTTATTATTGTTCATTTAATTATTGCCATTTTTATTTTATTATAATATTAAATACCTAATTAAAACTATTTGAAAAGATTTTCACCGTTTATACAAACCTTGAGTGCAAACTACATGTAGACCTTGCAAGAAAGAGATCGATTTAGTCTGATGCATTTATTATTCTGCAAGTATAAAACATGATTAATATGAAACAGAATGTAAAATGTTCTTTTAATACCACAGTTGTTTAGGCAGTGTTTAAGACTGATTATTTTATAGGAAAAAATATGTTCTAATGGTTGAAAAATGTTTTAGTAGGTGTTGTAGATATGTTCAGCATCCTGTATTTAAAAAAAATAAGTTTAAATTTGTACTTGACAACTCTACTGGAACAGTCATATATTAATACTTATTATATTAGATTTGATCAGCCTGATTTCCAATGATTACCACTAGCGCTGTTCTATTAATGCTCTCTATCATATCACAAATAGGTAACTATATATAACAGGAGTGGCCATAGCTTGAATGCTTTGCCAGATTAAATGTAGCTGGGTGTCCACCTTTTGGCAGTCACTTTTATAGTGGATAAAACTGTATAATGTAGCTCAATATATTCTACAGCAGGGTGTCATGCACAGCGGGTAGGATTCATTGTTCCGTGTAAAGATATTGTCAATTAATGGGCACTCATTGTTTCATTATCAAAATATGGTTAACTAATGTGATGTGTATAGTGGATGCATTAAATGATTATGGTTTATTCGGCTGCCTTTAACTAGGACTTGTGAGTTGAACATTGTCTGGGAAGCAATGGGTTAAATCTTAAAGTGTGAAGTGGTCTGTGAGGCTCAGATATATTTATTAATACCAGAGCTGTATCAGATAAGTTGTCACAGTTGAGAGACAGCAGGCACTTGCAATTTATATTATCAGTTCAATGATGGGCCATCCAGGGCCAGTGCAAGGATTTCTTCCGCCCTAGGCAAAGATCCATTTTTCCGCCCCGTCATGTCACTCTCTCACTGACAGACATACTCACTCACTGACAGACACACACACACAGAAACTCACTGACAGACATACACTCACTCATTGACAGACAGACAGACACACACACACACTGACAGTCAAACACTCACAAACTCACTGGCAGACACACTCGCTGACATACATACACTCACTCACTGACAGACAGACACACACACAGACACTCACGGACATACATACACTCAGTCACTAACAGACACACAGATACACACTGACAGTCAAACACTCACACACTCACTGACAGACACACAGGCAGACACTCACTGACATATATACACTCACTCACTGCCAAGCACACACACACACACACACACATGCAGACACACAGACACTCACTGACATACATACACACACTCACTGACATACATACACACACTCACTGATAGTCAAACACGCACGCACTCACTGACAGACACACACAGACAGACACTCACTGAGATACATACACTCACTCAGTCAGTCACTGACAGACACACACACACACACACTAACAGTCAAACACTCACACACTCACTGACAGACACACACACAGACAGAAACTCACTGACATAAATACACTCACTCACTGACAGACACACACATACACAGGCAGACACTCACTGACAGACACACACACACACACACTGACAGTCAAACACACACATTTACTGACAGACACACACAGGCAGACACTTACTGACATACATACACTCATTCACTGACAGACACACACACAACACACTCACTGACAGTCAAACACTCACACACTCATTGACACAGACTCAGACATCCAGCCTCCTTACCTCCCTGAGGTCCAGTGTGGGGCAGCTCCTCATTCGTCCAGCACGCCGTTTAGTATGCCAGGGACGGACTGACGTCATATTACGGCTCCCGGCATCACATAGGGCACGCGAGGGAGGAGTGGGAAGCTGCAAGAAGAGCCTTTTCTCTCTGCCCATACTGCCACCTGCCTGCCTCATCTCCTCCGCTGGCATTCATTGGCAGAACAGGCACCTGCCATCAGGGTAAAGCTGGTGCCTGCTCTGTCGTACCGATTAAAGGACAACTTCGTGGGTGCCCTGAGGTGGCCATATGGCCACCTCCTGGGCCCGCCTGGGGGGCGGCTCTAGAGCCGCTTGCCCAGCACTGTGGCTCAGAACAGGGGTAGCCCACCAGGTGAATGCCTAGTTCGTCTAAAGGTGGCGCCGGCCCTGGGACCATCCGCTTAAAGTTAGGAAGTGGTATTATTGCTATTTTTGGTTTTGGGGCATTATGCATAAAATACATGTAATGTTTGGTTTCACATTATTTGTTTGGATTCACTAACATGATCTGGCCTGTTTACAAAGAGATCAGAAATATCTGTATATAGGCAATTTGAATTGTACATTTTAGCCAGGTTTTAGGGAATACATTAATTGCCCTCATTAAACTGGAATTCCTGCACACAGTGCTTCCTCAACACCCCACCAGGAACACCAAGGTAGTGAATATACATAAATATATCTCAGATGAAACAAAATAAATTTGTAATCCAACAGATCAATACCATAAACAGGGCATGCATTTACATAGCACAGCAGGAAGCCCAAACACACAACACCAATAATCCCACCAACGAGTTCCTGCCACACACACATTGTACAATACCACAAACAACCCACATTCAATCACAAAACACTACAAGCAAATAACAACCCAAACACAACACTATACAAAGCCCGTAGAAAAACTCACATAACACCACATACATACGTAAAACTAACACACGTTTAAAACCTCACAAACCATTTGCCACACTCATACATAACACAAGCAGAATTTCTCAACATACATAAACACTACTTTGGACAATAGGACTTCCAAGTTTTACTATGGCACAGCACTACCAAAAGGTTTCATACCTCTATCCTAGAGGCAGTTAGAGAAGCACCATATGCAACCTAGCCACTATAGCTTGCTGAAGTGGTTATGTTGCTTAAACCCTTAAGGACCAAACTTCTGGAATAAAAGGGAATCATGACATGTCAGGCATGTCATGTGTCCTTAAGGGGTTAAAGGAACACTATAGTCACCTAAATTACTTTAGCGAAATAAAGCAGTTTTAGTGTATAGATCATTCCCCTGCAATTTCACTGCTCAATTCACTGTCATTTAGGAGTTAAATCACTTTGTTTCTGTTTATGCAGACCTAGCCACACCTCCCCTGGCTATGATTGACAGAGCCTGCATGAAAAAAAAAACTGGTTTCACTTTCAAACAGATGTAATTTACCTTAAATAATTGTATCTCAATCTCTAAATTGAACTTTAATCACATACAGGAGGCTCTTGCAGGGTCTAGCAAGCTATTAACATAGCAGGGGATAAGAAAATCTTAATTAAACAGAACTTGCAATAAAGAAAGCCTAAATAGGGCTCTCTTTACAGGAAGTGTTTATGGAAGGCTGTGCAAGTCACATGCAGGGAGGTGTGACTAGGGTTCATAAACAAAGGGATTTAACTCCTAAGTGGCAGAGGATTGAGCAATGAGGCTGCAGGGGCATGTTCTATACACCAAAACTGCTTCATTAAGCTAAAGTTGTTCAGGTGACTATAGTGTCCCTTTAAAGTCTTATGGGTCTGTCCCCTAGTTTAATATAAACCTTTTAAAATTGGTTTGATATAAACCAAGCACCAAAGGACCTAACACGAATGAACCACCCCCGCCCTGTGTTAATGTTATGGAATTAACATTGATGCACGAATAAGTTATGTTCATGCATTTTATTTATACAATAACAAAATGACTCACAAAACAAAGTTTTACATATTTGCACTTGTTTGTTTGAGGTTCTCTCTTTTTTTTTTTTTAAACTGCTATATTTCTGCTTTTTGCCAAGGCTATATTGAAGACTGAAAGAAATAATTATAACCGGTGCAATTCATGTGTGGAGAGCACAGCTTATTAAACGGCCGATGGCTCGAGTGTATTCTTTCCATATGAGAGATTTCTTGCAGTGAGTGAAAAGTCTTGTGCTAAACCCTGAAGGACCTTGGTAAATAGCCCTTTTCATCTCTTGAGCAATGAGCTTGTGTCGTGCGGTTAGCAAGGCACACAGAATTGCTGCAGATGGTACCTTTTGTTCCATCAGGCTCTCGCAAAAATATGACTGAAGCAAACACTTTACTTTTAAAAGAATGGTAATGTGACTGAAGTTGAAAGCATTTTAATGTAATCTCCGCTCGCAATGCATCCTATTGAATTACTGGAAGTGACTGTCCTTGAAGAACGCAGGGCACTATAAATATAGGACATTAGAAGTGTAGTACTGGGGATTGAGATTGTATAACGAGAATTAACTTTTTGCTTTGTTACTGCTCAGTTTTACTCCACGTGCTCTTACATCCATGCCTTTGGGACTCACTCCACATCTATTGAATTATTAATATATTTATTGTATTTTATATCTTTTTGTAAGAAATCAAATGTTTATTAAAGATTCATGAGTATATTTTAGGGCATCTCACAAGAAATAGGGAATGTTAAATTAATACATCCATTACTACATTAGCATCAATAATACATTTGCGGGTATAAATAATATGCACTGTCACGGATTCATAACACTGTGCTGAATTTGGGGTTTCAGGGAAATAACCCCAGTCAGTGAAACATCCAGCAGACTCTAGGTAAGAAGTCAAGCACCATAATCACTGCAATATGCTGAAGTGGTTATGGTTTCTGAAGTTTTCTTTTAAAATTCTGAGCAGGAGACCGGTTGGCCTGTCCTAACTGGCGTGCCCCACTACGTGAGCAAACAACACAACATTTTCAAATGGCCATGATTCCCTGCCTGAAAAAGGGGAAATATGAGTATATGCTGTTGTTTTTAAAAAGTAAAATAAAAAATAAGGTGAAACCCCCTTTGACAGATGCTACAATTGAGGTATATCCAGATTTAGAGAACCCCCTGATGTTAAAAGAAATAACATTTAATTAATTCATTATTTAGCATAAAAATAGTGGTGCTGGGATATTCTGCATGCATTTTCCGTTGCTGCAAATCATTTTTAAACAAAGTGAAACAACAGAATGCAATTACATTTAATCGATTGCTAATTATTTAATCTAGAACAGAATAGTAAAAATATTTTGTTTAATTATCTTATTAATTCATTAGATAAGCAATTAAAATAATGGTGTTTGAGAGAAGCTCAGATTTAATTTTTTTTAGATGTTAAAATGATTTGGGGAATAGTAAAATATGTGAATTTCTTACAAAAAATAGTGTTTTTTGACATTTTATATATTTGGTATAGGTCAGTAGTTGACATTAGCTGTATAGTACTGTTATTATTATTCTTGCTGTTCTCATTTGATTAATTATGACTATAAACATTACTTAGACCAGAGGATAGAGAGTAACTCCTGATTATAACCATCACCTAGAACAGAGATATTCCTGATTATATCCGTCACCTGGAACAGAGAATATACAGGTGATTCTCTATTAGAACCATCACCTACAACAGATATATTCCTGATTACAGCCATCACCTGGAACATAAAATAGAGAGTGATTCATGATTATAACAATCACCTGGAACAGAGACATTCCTGATTATAAGATTATACCATCACCTGTAACATAGTATAGAAAGTGATTCTCTAGTATAACCATCACCTAAAACATAAATTCCTGATTATACCCATCACCTGGAACAGAGAATAGAGTGTGATTCTATAATAAAACCATTAACTGGAACAGAGAGATTTCTGATTATAACCATCATTTGGAACAGAGGGATTCCTGATTATATCAGTCACCTGGAACAGAGAATAGAAAGCGATTCATGATTATAATCATCACCTGAAACCGAGAAATTCATGATTATAACCATCACCTGGAAGACAGAATGGAGAGTGATTCTCTATTATAACCATCACCTAGAACAGAGGGATTCCTGATTATAACCATCATTTGGAACAGAGAATAGAGAGTGATTCTATAATAAAACCATTAACTGGAACAGAGAAATTCCTGATTATAACCATCACCTGGAACAGAGAATAGAGAATGATTCCTGAATTGAACCATTAATTGGAACAGAGGATAAATATTAATTCCTGATTATTATCAACACTTGGAACAATGGATATAGGTGAATCTAATTAAAAGGCATAGAACAGAGTGGCTAATGGAATACATGAGGGCTGCCTCGCATCCATCAATAGTTTTTATGCAATCACAATCATGTCTAAATATGGATCTAGTCTCAATATATAATTGACCTGATCACCTATACGTTATCTTCTCCAACATTTCAAGTTCACCATAGTTCTGTATTAGCAGTATTATCATTTAACATTATCTTTTTTAGGTGATCGCTTGTGTTGTATGGCTGTCATAAATGTTATGTTGCTGTACTAACTGTTTATACAAAAGCACCAGGAATACCTGCGCTCAGAACATGAATTGTTTAAGTGGACATATCATATGCTGGCTTTAGAAACAGATATGCTCTGCCTTGTTGTATTGTAATTTATGTGCACTTGGCTATCATAGATCCTTGTTACACAATGGCCGATATACAGGTTTTAATTTGCGTTGGTGTCTATACTATGTAGAAGCTTATCTCAAAAAAGTAATCTTCTCCATCTATGGCAATCCACTTGGTTACTGGTGGTTGATAAAGAGATATTTATGTTAAAGGTCACTGTTAGCACCGCGGTGGATTTGCGTTATTACACACTTTACGGTGCACACAGTATCCTGCAACCAATATTGGCTCTGGATTACAGATATAGCAATTTGTAAAAATGTTTACCAAAGGATTATGGGAAGAAATCAGACCCCATAACCTAGATAGAGAATCACAGGTTTATGACTGGTATAGGCTGTGCCTAGAGAGGAAGGGGTCTGTCTGAAGATTCAGAACCTTTAGAAAGTGTATTTATATATGCAAAGCTTTGTTTTTTTAACAGTTGTTTTAACAGTTGCTGATAACATTATAGTTGCTAATAACATAAAATGGATTTTAAAAACTCTAATCTGGATACTTGGTCCTCCTGTCATTTCTCAATGCATTACATAGATAAAACACACTAAAATGCAATAAACTGATAGGTAATAAACCCTTTCTTCAGCATAAGATCAGTATGATATTCACCATTAGTTTTCAAGAATAAGAATGTCTCACAACAAAAACAGTAATGGTCAGTTAGGCGACTATTACGTGATGAATTGAATTTGAACCAATTTTTGGACTGAAAAACCAGGGTGCGATTATTATGTGGTGAAATACGGCATACCAGTGTAAGCCTTCAAGAGGCATAAAATCAATAGAGACTCCACTGCCCACCTGCCATCATTGGGAAGCATGAGCTGGGACAGGAGGTGACCGGGGCCAGGGCTGGAATCTTAGTCTTTTTGTTGCTTTTTATTTTTGACTATGGGTTATAGCACGGAAGTGCTGGCATGCTTGGAAACACTGTAACAGTTAATGAGATGTGATGATGTGTTAAATGATTTCACAGCAATTAATTAAACTTTTGGGTTTTCTGCAAAGGGTTCAGTGGATAAAAGAAAACCAGAAGTATTGGAAGTTATCATTTAAGTATAACCTCCATTAACGTGCCAGGATATTGAATAATCCATTTGTTGTCAAAGACGTTAATCAACTGGAGTATTGAACATCTGTAGTTTAGCTGCATACTGATAAAACCTTACTAACAGAAAATGTTTCATGTAATTGAAAAGAAATATCAAATACGGATTTCAACAGTGTTTTCAAGGTTCTGTAACATATCCGCCTAAGAAATGTGTAATATTCACTGACATCAATACCCTATCCTATCCTAGCCTATTCGACATTCTTCAGTATCAGTCATTGGCTTTCATATGGTTTGACAGGTTTTTTTGCTGAACATTAAGACTCCAACAATTGCTAATTAAAGTTCAAATGTCTTGGGTAGAAAAAAGTGGCCAGGACCATCTGTGGGCATTTAGAAGCAAATATCAGGACACTATATTTATCAATGTCTAGAATTTGCAATACAACAGCATAAATGTCCACCAGATTCCACCCTGTTCAGAAATTACTGAACAATTGAAATTTCAAACCGCATGATGGAATTATACCAGTAATTCTTGAAACCCAGAAATAAAAAAAAATTACCTGCTTGTTCTGATTTTACAAGTGGTATAATATCTATATTTAGCACCATTTTGACAGCTAATAACTGGGGAAATATATATTTAACTACACAGATGAGGCCAATATTTCTTCATACTTCATATATAATAAAAACAACATACAAGGAAATATACAAAGAGTGATGAAAGGGTTAATAAAAGAGTGTCTGTTTTCTATCATTCGCTAGATTTGTACATTTTGATTCATGATTTGTCTGAATTTTGGGTGATCTGTGATTCGTCTAATATCCTGAATTCCAATATTCCATATGGACGTACCACAAAACAACCTAAATGCACAATGAAGGAATTCTGTATATTCAGTGTTTGCATCCCAACTAATAGTTTTTGTTTAATTCAAATTTTATTGATATTCCACAACAAATACGAGGGGGTACAGAAGAGAAAGGAGTGAGATAATGAAGGGGGAGGTAAGTGCCATTGCATACAACATTGTTGAGATAGACAGTGGTTTCTATGTAACTTTTCATTATATTACCACAAGTGTTGTCCTTGTATTCTGTACTTCATTGAAACTTTGGTGGGGGGTTGCTAAACTGGGATCTCTGGGTATTCCGGGGGGTGAGGTAGAAGGGAGGAGGGGGGATACAAAGTGTTTCCCATTATCACTTTTCAATATGTTGTGGTTGATTCCGTGTCTGTGTCCAGTGTTTTAGCCAGGGTTCCCATATGCTTAGGTAGTTATTATATTTGCCTAATGTGGACCAATATAGCATTTCCATTTGTCTCATGTGCTCTACCCTTTCTATCCATTGGTTAACTGTGTGCGATACAGTTTGTTTCCAGTAAATCGGTATAAGGTTGTTTGCTTCTCCCAGTAGCACCCATAGCAGGCGCTAACTCCTCATACATTGGAAAGATTGCGGCCATCCCAGCAGGACCTGGGAAGGAGTTAGGGAGTGCGGCACCCTTAGGATAGCATTAATTTTGGATATTACTTCCGACCAATAGGTTTTTATTTGTGGACAAAACCACCATAGGTGCCCCATACTGCCCACGTCTCCCTCGCATCTCCAGCATTTATCACTAACTGTTGGCCAGTACAAATGGAGTAAGTCTGGTGTCCTATACCACCGCGTAATGCGCTTATAGAAAGACTTGCGTCTTGATAAGCTAATGGAAGTGTGCATGGGTTTTGTGAAGATATATGCCCAGTCCTGGTGTGTAGTTCCTTCATACATTTTCTTGGCATGCCAGGATCTCCTGATCATTATCGGATGTTTGGATGAGTTTGTAGATTTGTGATAGGGTGCGTTTCTGTGGTTTTGTGGTCGTGCACAGTTTCTCAAAGGGGGTCAATCCTCTTGGAGTCCAGTTTGGTAGGACTTTTTGGTTGAGGGAGTGTCTCAGCTGTGCGTATCTCATTGCTTCTATTAGTGAGTGGTGGCCTCCTGGGTTTTGTAGATGTCTGAGTTTAGGGGGTGTATCCTCCGTCAGTAGGTCGCCAAGTTGTGGGCTTGGCGTCCCTAATAGTTTTATTATAGTCTGTGCACCCCTGCCCCCTAGTATATCTGGGTTTTGGTTTAATAGATATATTGGAGAGATGCCTGGTGACAAGTCACATGGGGTTTTGTGTAATCTCCATTTCTTTAGGATGTGGTGGATAAGGGGCTGGGTTGAGTTTGCTACCTGCTGTAGTTGGCATGTTTGCCAGGGGAGGGATGTCAGAGGGACTTGTGCATAGCTTTTTTCTATGTCATACCACACTTTTTTGTGCGTTATATCTGTCCATTCCCTTATTCTAGTGAAAAGGACTGCTATGTAGTAGTTGTAAATATGGATTTTTGGTAGTATCATCATCTTAATTATGTTGACCCTTCCAAATAGGGAGAAGTGTGGTTTGTCCCATTGTTTCAGTTGTGATTCAATGTTAGCCAATAGGGGATATAGTTCATTCTATAGAGGCCTGTAGTTGCGGGTGTTAGTTTAACGCTTAAATATGTGAGGCCTGTGTTTGCCCATTTATAAAGGTAAGTGTGGCTTATGTGCTTATGTTGGGTCGGGTTTACGCTTATCAGCGTTTATCTTGAAGTTCGAGTATGTACTGAAGTATTCTATTTCTTTTTGGAGATGTGGGAGGGATTGATCTGGGTGTGTGAGGGTTAGGAGCACGTCATCTGCGAAGGCAGATACTTTTACTTCCTGTCCACCTTTATTGAAGCCTTTTATGTTGTTATTTGCCCTGATAGCATTTATGAATGGTTCCACCACCAGAACGAATAGGAGTGGTGACAAAAGGCACCCCTGTCTCGTACCATTGCCTATGGTAAAGGGGGGAGAGTTTTGCCCATTGACTCCAACTGTGGCCAATGGTCCCTTATACAGTGTTCTCACCCATTGTATGTAATTGGGATCTAGTCCTACAGTTTCCAGGATGGCAAAGAGGAAGGCCCAGTCTACTCGGTCGAACGCCTTTTCGGCGTCAACCGAGAGTAGTATTGTTGATCTCTTGGTGATAGAGGCACCGTGTATAATATTGAGAACTCGGGTGGTATTGTCCCTCGCCTCTCTGCCGGGGATAAATCCGGCTTGGTCTGTATGGACCAAGTCGGGCTAAAGTGTCTTGAGTCGGTTGGCAAGGATTTCTTGCGAGGAGTTTAATGTCAAGGTTAATCAGGGAAATGGGTCTATAGCTACTACATATGCTCTGGTCCTTGCCAGGTTTTGGTAGGATTGTGATCGATGCTTTCATGGCAATTCTGGAGTAGTTAGCAGGCTGTTAAGGACTTCTAGATAGTGGGGGGTCAAGATGTGTTGGAAAGATTGGTAGTATCTGGCTGTTAGGCCATCGGGTCCCAGGCTTTTACCTTTAGGGATAGTTTTTATTGCATTTTCCAATTCCTCCAGTTGGATATGTGAGTCCAAGATGGTTGACTGGTGGGCCTCTATAGTTTTTTGGGTATGGGAGGAGATATATGTTTTAATGTCGTGAAGAGGGCTTCTCGGTTGGTCTAAGTTATAGAGATTACTGTAGTAGTCCCGAAAGGTTTTGGCTATGTCCTCGGCCTTGTCTTTGCGTCTGCCGTCCTGTGCCTTTATGTGGGATATGTTTGTTTTTTGGTGCTTTTCTTTTAGGGCTCTAGCTAGATATTTCCCACAACTATTGCCGTGTGCATAATATGTCCCCCTAGTTAGGAGTACTGCTCTGTGTGCCTTCATCATAAGGATATTGCGTAGATCAATTCTTAGTGCTGTTAGTGTGTTGTACGCTTCTACTGAGGGGTCGGCTTTATGTTTCCTTCTGCCCTAGAGATTGCTTCTGTGAGTGATTTGACCTTCGCTTGGCGTTCTTTCTTTATGCGTGCTCCCCACTTAATCAGTATACTTCGAGTAATACCTTTGTGTGCCTCGCATACCCAGGTGTCTGCAGTGTCTTTATTCTTGTTTTCCAGAAAATATCTAGGGAGGGATTCATTGAGATCATCAGTTACTCTAGGGTCGTCTAGTAGCGATTCATTTATTCGCCACAAGTTGACCGTGTGCACCTTCCTGTAATAGATAGTGTGAGGAATACCGGGGCATGATCTGACCATGTGATGTGGCCTATTGATGCCTCCTTCAGCAAATGTAGATGTCTATGTTCTAGAAAGAACATATACAGTCTGGAATAGCTATGTGCAACCTGTGAGTAGTAACTGTAGTCCTTCTCTTGTGGATGGAAAATTCTCCAGCAATGGGCATGGAGGGATCTCTTAAACAAAGCCCTTTGGTGTTTCTGTGTGTCTCTACTGGTTGTAGAGTGATCTAGGACCATGTTCCAGTCCCCCCCAGAACCGTTATCCCTTCTGCAAATTTGTGCAGTTTTCTAAGACAGGAATTGATAAAGGATACTTGTTTGGTATTCGGAGCATATATAGTTGCCAGTGTCAATGATGTGTTGTTTAGCGTGCCTTTAATGAATAGATACCTTCCCAAGGGGTCAGTTTCAGTTTTACTCAGGGTAAAGACTATACATGGTGATATTAGAATAGCTACTCCCCTTGTTTTGCCCCTGTGGTAGTTGCTATAGAATGCCCTATCGTGTTTGTCCATAGTTTGGGGGTTTGATTCCCTCTAAAGTGTGTTTCCTGCAAGAAAACAATATCAGCCCGTTGCCTGTCAATTTCATGGTTTAGTACTGTGCGTTTCTCTGGAGTATTGAGTCCCCTAACATTTAGGGACATTATTTTGAGAACAGCCATCAAAAAATGAGCGGAAATGATGTGTGTCATCTCTAGGTGGTGGTGCCTACACTTGTACCTTTTAGGGGTAAGGGAATGTTTGGGGGATCTCAAACTTGGAATATTATGTACAATTAGCATGTAAGTAACATGCATCTGCCAGATGGTGTCTAGCGCTCTAGGCTCTGTATGAGTCCTGCGGGCTTTCTGCAGCACCTCTTGGGGGTTACGAGGTCTTGGGTGTCCAGAACGTGTGGCCTGTAGTCTGGAAAGTAAACTTATAGTTCTAAAAGCGTATCTAACTATATAACATATGGTATCTTATAATAACTTGGAATTAATTCCGAAATGTGGGTTTCTGTCCCCTAGTTTCAACGCAGCCGTGGCCCAGCTCCTAAGGGGGTGCAGGCGGTGGTTGTGCGGAATGGCAGTATAAATATGCAATACATTAAACAGTATGTGAGTCGCGACATATGACATGAAACTTTCAGGTATAAGAAAGCGCATCTAGGTGCTTCAAAAGGTAGTTATAAGTAATAAAGGATATATTAGGTCCATCAAGTGGGTCTGCTTGTTGCACTTTTGGGAGTTGTTATAGGTTCATTGCCCGATGGGGTACGTCTTCTACGTTTTCTTGGGGTTCTTTGCCATTTGGTTCTCTGGGATGTGTATGATGCCTGTCCCAATGGCAGCCCAGTCCAGCCCTCTACTGTGTCCTTTGGAAGTCCTAGGGCTTGCTGGAAAGCCGGGACATCTGCGGGTGTGGAGATAGAGTATTTTTTCCCTTGCTGTGTAACCACCAGAGCGAAGGGATATGCCCATCTGTATCTAATGTTGTTAATCAAGAGGGCTGCTGTTATGGGCCGAAGTGCTCTCCTCGCTATGAGAGTTGATTGTGCTAAGTCCTGGAAGATCAACACTTTATGGTCGCCATGTTTAATGTCTCTGAGCCGTCTGGCTTTTTTAGAATTGCTTCTTTGAGCGGGAAATCGTGAACTCTACAGATAATATCCCTCGGTTTTTCATGTGGTAGTGCTCGGGGTCTAAACGCTCCATGTGCACGGTCAAATTTAATGACAGTGTCCAGAGGTCTGTCCAATATTTTGTTAAAGAGGCCTGTGAGCAGGAGTATAATATCCTCTGTTTCATCCTCCTGAGTTTCTGGGAGACCCCGTATCCTAAGGTTGTTTCTCCTTCCTCTGTTGTTCAAATCTTCTATTTTCCTTTGCAGGAATAATATGGCCTCATTGTGGGTTTGTTGAAGGGATTGTATATTTGTGAAATGCAAAGCTGTTGCTTCCCCCTCTTCTTCTAGTGTTTGTACCCTATGGCCCATATGGCTTACCTCCTCATGGAGCGATTGTGTTTTGTCCCCAAAGCTCCTCTCCATCTTAGAAAACATTGTTTCCAAATCTTGTTTAGATGGTAGTTGTGAGAGTAGAGTCTTTAGGTCGCTGCCATCTAAGGAGTTATCAGAGGCCGCAGGGCTGGTTGGTGCGCTGTTCGCGGGAGATTTCTCCGTCGCCGCCATCTTGGATTTGATATCTGTCTCCGATTTTTCTCCAAAATACCATCTAAGAGAGGTTTTTGATGAGGTAAGTGATGTAGATAGAATGTGACGTAGAATGTGACGGCAATTAAGAACCATTCGGCCCATCTAGTCTGCCCAATGGGGTGGTGTTAGCCTGTGCTCTCGATTTCTTTGATGCCATGTCGCCTTAACTGCCGGAATTGCTGCTTATGAGGCCAGTTCTGGACGGAGCTCGGCTTTCACGCGGCCATTCACTCTGGTGTCCAAGCCACGCCCCCTCCCCAACTAATAGTTAATTAACAAATAGTTTTCTAAAAATGGCGGAACATGGGTTAATAATATGGCAGCTGGCCAGCGCTTGCTATCCAGTTGCCGCATAAATATGGGGCAGGGTAAAGGGGCAAGGTGGACAACAATCATCATTTTACACCCCCATTTTAATGCCCATAGCTGGAGACACGGTGGGGGTCCTCTGCCAGGGACCCCTGTTTTTCCATGTACAAGTCTCATTAATAATCACACCACCAGCTATAACACCAAGGAATAGGAGGGACCATATCTCCAAGACCGTTCTGTAGGTGGTTTGGGGGAACCCAATTTGTTTTATTTTATTTTATTAATTTAATTTTGTTTTAACAATTTGCCTATTGGCTAATTGTGCTGCCAGTGTGCAAAGAATTGTGGGTGTCTGTAGGTTTACCTGTAAAAAAGCAAGTGAGTTTATATATCTGCTACATCAAACTAGAACAAATGGGAGTAAATATGGTTGAAACGTAGTCTTTTCATAAGTAAGCGTATCCTTTTCAAAACTATATAGGATTAACATTCAATGGAGTGGAAAAAAGTGGGAGGGACAGCAATCCAAAACTGGGACTTTCCCGACAAACTCGGGATTCTTTAGAGGCATAGCTTTAACAAGCAGAGATATGTGACCCTCACCTTACATGTGAAAAAGTGATTGATCTAGATCAGTACCAAAAATGTCAGTCGTAAACCTTGAATGATGACATTAGACAAATGCCTGCCTTCTAAAGAGATTCTCTAAAAAGGGATATTATTGTGCCAAGAATACAAAGCTGTATTTCTGGCACTATTATGTCCCTCGGCGCTGGGCCGAAGCTCCGCTTCCTCTGACATTACTGATGAGGGGGCAATAATGTGCATGCGCGGCAAGTGCCGCACGCCCATTAGGCCATACCCCCATAAGAAAGCATTGAATCAATGCTTTCCTATGGGGAAAATCTGATGCTGGAGATCCACATGCAGAGAATGAGGATGTCCAGCGTCAGTTACCGGACCAAAAGTCCGTTAACAGCCAGGAAGCACCTCCAGTAGCTGTCTGGTAGACATTGCAACACTGAGTGCAATAGGGACACTGCACCCAGACCACTTCAATGAGCTTAATTGGCCTGGGTGCCTATAGTGTCCCTTTAACATATATAAATGCATATCATCAATGTTTAACTTAAGACAGGCTCTGCCTTAGACTAATCCATTATAGAACATTTCAAAGGCTACTAAGCATCCGGTTATGAATTGGAAAAAAATGCAAAATCTAGCCAAACTAACTATACCTATTGTTGGTGAAATATTCCAAAGCAGCTATTTTGGCCTAAATCTTGAAATTCAGGTTTTTCGGTATGTATTTTCAAGGATGTCACCTTTTTCTAGACAAGGCTCTGAATACATAGCTTTTATATGGTTTTAACATTTTAGCATTATATTAGGAGTATTTCTGTATCCACCTGTCTGCAAAATGCAATCTGTGTGGGAAAAGAAACATAAAATGTTTAAATGGCAATTTCTTCAAATATTTTATATGCCATAATCCTTTGTGTGGGAGACACCCTGCGGCTTCAGGCTTCATAACTTGGCTGTATAAAGCAGAGATCTGTGAAATGTCAGCACCACATGCTATCATCACCCTCTGTTTATGTGCGTTTTGTCAGGAAACGTATAACACATTGCATCTGCTTTAAAAGAGTGTCTCTAAGTGTAATGGGTGCATTTCAGTGTGAGAGGGTGTTGATTTGTTTATAGTATTTACTTTCCTTTAGGTACTTTCGTGTAGGGTGAAGTCCATGTCAATTTAGTAGAATGTTACACTTTATTAACTGACATTGCAGCCAAGTTGACAAAAGTTACATTCACTAACGGGCAACGTTGTTTGGTGATAATTTCCAGCCGGACCAATAATATTCCACAGAAAACCATAGACAAAAAAATTGCGTTTTTGGCTAAAAAACAAACAAACAAAACAATATGCAAATGCTATGTTTAGTGAAACCGAATAAATTATTCACTAAAGTGAGAATTCAAAGTGAATTTCAAATGTAAGGCCAAAGTAACTGAACTGAAAGATTAGCCAAATTAGAGAATTTTTTTCCAATTCAGCTGTTTTGACCTGAAGCTTGAAATTCAATTTCAATTTTCATTTTAGTGAATAACCCTCCAAGCGTCTAATTTCACCAGGCTAGTGGCACTACAGCAATTAACTGTTCTCTCTCGGTGATCTACAGAGTTTGTTGTCCAGTGTAGGGGGAGCCACAGGATAGTGTTCAGTGTTTAATAACTGGAGAGCTGTAGTCCAATGATCAGTTTTTAGAGAGCTGCAGGGTTAATTGTTTAGTGTATGGAAAGGTGCGGGGTTCATTGTTTATTGTATGGAGAGCCATTGGGTTAATTGTTTAGTGTATGGAAAGGTGCGGGGTTCATTGTTTATTGTATGGAGAGGTGCAGGGTTCATTGTTTAGTGTATGGAGAACCATTGGGTTAATTGTTTAGTGTATGGAGAGCTACAGGGTTCATTGTTTATTGTATGGAGAGCCATTGGGTTCATTGTTTAGTGTATGGAGAGCTACAGGGTTCATTGTTTAGTGTATGGAGAGCCATTGGGTTCATTGTTTAGTGTATGGAGAGTTAGGGCTGAAAATTATATATGGGGTATTCTATGCTCACTATATATTGCTGTATGAAGGGTGCTGTACCAACTGTACAAATATTCACTGGCACCCATCACTTCCCCCAGGCATTGCTTAGTAACTAAAAAAGGTCAGAGTAGGATCAGCATTAAAGTGCCACAAAAAATAGGAATATGTACATATGCTGCTCTACAAGAATTTTCCTTACCATTGTGGACTATACTAGTTTGGATTAGTGTTAAGTTATTCGGACCGTACTATTTTACTTGTACACAATGTCTACATTAAAGGCGCACCCTTCTCCAGTTTTTTGTTCTATTGCTTAGTAACTGTTTGGGTCACACTATCTAGTTGTTCATTACTGTGTTACCCAGGGGAGGGCTGGCAGCCTTAGGCTTAGGGGGCAAATCCAGTCAAGTGGCCCATTGCACCACCGAATCAGCTCACCATCCATGCCCACCTTTTCCTGGTTTTATAACGGATATTGATGTTATGCTAATAAGTAGCACTTTGCCATACCCAATCTGTGGTACCATTATGCAGCGGCACCGTGACCTTTCTGAAACTCATACTGGCGGACCTGAAGATCTAGGAAAGGTTTTAACCCATTAAGTTAATAGAGCACCCAAGGGCCTACTGGCACCATAACAACTTCATTTAGATTAAAATGTTATGGTAAACAGTGTTTACCTTTAAAAATAACCAATATGTCTACATCTCATATAATCAAAAAAGTGAATACATTGATAGCTTTTTTATTTTTTATTTTACATGGGATGATGAGAGGGTCCAAGGTCTGCCTGTCAGGTACCAAAGCCTCAGCCCAGTGTCCAGGATGAAGTGGAGGGATCACTTGTCTTCCACGTTGTCCTTTCTGCTCCAATCTCTTTTTTTTTGCCTTCTTCTCACACTGTCTTCTCCTCCTTGACTCCTTCTGCTCTTCCCTCCTTTCCTTTTGCTCTCCTTCTGCTCTGCTTGCCCCTCCTTTCCTAATGCTCTCCTTGAGCTTTCCCCTCCTTTCCTTTTGCTTTTCTCTTCTTTCCTTTTACTCTCCTTCTGCTTTCCACTCCTTTCCTTTTGCTCTCCCCTCCTTTCCTTTTTTTCTCTCTTCTGCTCTGCTCTCCTCTCCTTTTGCTCTCCTTTTACTCTGCTCTCCTTTCCTTCTCCTCTCCTTTTGCTCTACTCTCCTCTCCCCTCCTTTTGCTCTCCTCTCCTTTTGCTCTACTCTCCTCTCGCCTCCTTTTGCTCTCCTCTCCTTTTGCTCTCCTTCTGCTCTGCTTAAATTATATTTTTGTACTGGGAAAGACTGCCGGCAGTAAGTTCATTTTGGTGAAGCACTGCAGTTCTCTGATTACATGGTTTAGGCAGCCGCCTAAATTGCCTAATTAGAGAGCCGCCTCTGGCCAAGAGATCCTGTCTCTGCCTCCGCACAGGCGCCCGAGGTCCACAATGCTGTTCTATGAGGAGCATTAATATTTATTGTACAATATACTGTATATTGTCTTGACACACTGTACAGCACATTACTTTGTAAATATATTGTAGCAATATTAAAAAAGATTTAATAAAGTTTTGAAGTAAAATACTCTTAGAAGGAGATGTAATAAAATGATACGGATCACTAATAAGGCATCTCCAAAATTCTTCCTTGAAATTGATATTAGAATTGCTCGCTATATTCTATATTTGGGGTAAAACTGTCATATTCACAGAAACAGTGATATAGCACCTTTCAATTCTCACTGTCTTAACACAAATTAAAGCCAAATGCTTAGATATTTATCTAATGTATTTAATGTTTACGTATGTTTGCTTGATTGTGATTTTAATCTGTTCCAACTGGAAAATATATATTTCAGGGCTATACTGATTATAATATAAAATTATGTACTTTTTACATAGGTAGTCTTAATACACATCTTATAATATATAAGCTTTAGAGTCTCAACATATCACATATCTCAGGCAAAATGGGACATTTCTTTTAACTGTTGTGACTGGAGTTACAGACCCCCAACACTTCTGGATCCAGTGAGACAGGAGCCTGAAATTGGGACGAAGACACCAGGGAACTGTCCCCAGTAAGCGCATTGTGAGCATATCATAAGGTGCACTGTCACTGTACTCAGTGGTGTCGGACACTAGGACCATGCATAGAGTGTTTTTTAGAAGAACTCTATGCGTGGGGTGCCCTGAGTGAGGCCAGTGAGGGGGGTCAGTCATCATGCCATGTATTAACATCAGGCTGACATCCTTTCTTGGGGCATCCATTCCAAGAATGGACCATCCATTTTGAGCATCAACAGAGATGTATGTGGCATTACTTGCACATTACTTGCACCCTGGAGTGGTACCCAAGGAAAACAGGACTACAAACACCTGCTACTTTGAGTTTTATTGTTGTGGAGCTCTGTGATAATCATATACACTTCACAGTATTTTGAGTTTTATTGCTGGGGAATTCTGTGATAATGATACGTTCCACATCTGTCAGCCATCTTTAATTCTGGATCCTGTCCTTCAATTCCCCAGTGTCCCACCGCTAAGAGCACCAGAGTCCAGGTCCCCATGAAGCACAGTGGGAGTATATGATGTTCTCATGCTATACAGACCTGTCAGGATATTCAGCCCATGGGCAGAGTACTTTAACAACATTCTGTGCATGTTCAGTTGTGAGTGGGTCTGACCTATGTAATGGCCAGTCAACCTGGAGTGCATTCACGGCAAACTGCCATGCCTACATTTGAGTGTCACCAGTGATGTAAGTCATATCACTGGTCCTCTAGAGTCTATAACACACTAATGTTTTTTTTGCTATGGACCTCTTTGATTCACAGTAGACCTATCTTTTGGGTGGGAGGTGGACGGAGCACCCACTCAGGCCCTGTTCTTTGTGAGGCTTTGTATGAGTGCTGCACTCATTTAATGACATACATAATATTCATACATTTCATTTTTAATGTTAAATTAAAATTTCCACCTGTTCATCAACTCTTGGCATAGCCACTTTGCCATCAGCACATTCGTGTTTGCCAAGAACTGACTGACAGATGTGGGCAGATAACACACTTTAATTTGGATATTTTTTTTTTAAAATCTATATATTTGCTTAATTTTTGGCTAACATCGTGTGAAATTAAAAACTATTTTAAGTTACGTCAAGTCAAGTTATGCATGACTCGTGTACAGTAATAGTCTGTTGCTGTTTTCCTGCACTGAACATGTGCTGATGTATGAGTTTATCATAGAGTTCAATAGCAATAAATGTACAGTAATGTGTTGTGTGTATGTATGTAGCACAGAGCTCCACAGCAATAAATGTACAGTAATGTGTTGTGTGTATGTATATACCACCGTCCCTGTTCTACTTACTTTTGGGGACACCAGAGAACTGTCCCCAAAAAGTGTAGCACAAGGACATAATTTCCTGTAACCCCTTCTACTGGTATCCCGATTCACAGGATGTTGATGTTGGGACCCATGAGAGCCTCGGTAATATAGTGAAATGTATTGTGTGTTGTGTTAGATTAATCACAGGTTTTCACCTTAATAAAATGGGGAGGGTGGGGTGGGGAATCTTTATTGTGAGAACTGATCTGATATACTTTTGCAAAATTACTGTGAAGTATATTGATATGGTGTGTTGTGATACACATGAACATTGTGATACAAACTGCAAATTGCCGTGAGATTTATTGTTGTGGAGCTGTGTGATACATACATACAAATTAAGTTTTTTTGTTGTAAAGTTGAGATACACATCCAGCATTCTTAGATTGTCAAATAAGGAACTGCGTCTACCCAAGTTTTAGAACATTGCCTCTGAGATTGTTAATTACAAATAAGGACCGGTCTTTGACTGTCTAATAATGTGTCCGTGCATAAATCATATGTATTAATTTTGTTTGGTGTTGTTTTTTTTTGTTAGGTTTTTTTGGGGGGGTAAGTTATTGTATTGTGTTATACGTAAAACAAAATACAAATAAAATATAAAACAGTTTTGTTAAACTAAAAAAAAAAAAAAAATTTAAATATTACAAAAAATGGTTGTTAAAGGGAAAATGTTTGTAAACCCATTAAATATATTAGTAGTTAAGCAACTATTCTACTTTAACTATTATGCCACAAATAATGTAAGTGATGAAATTGCAGAAAATCGTTCAGCTTTTATATATTTCTCATATCATCTTAATACAATTTGAAACAGGTATAGCCTAGGGTAGAGAAAGCAATATCACTTCTATGCTTCTGAACTGCATAAAGAACAATTATGTGTTTATTTTTAACGTTACAAGATTTTAATTGTCTTATAGGCAAAAGTAGATAGACCTAGTGCTAATAAACAAAGAATCAGAGAAATTGTTTATTAGTTGAAATGGTCCTTGCTTCAGAAATAAACAACGTAAAAAGATTGTGTCTTCAAATTACTTCCTATTCTGTGTTAGTTAGATTTCTCCAGAACATCCTATGTTTACGCCACTAAATCTCCATTTTTTTCTATTCAACGTTCTTCTGTGAAAAAATCTCGTTAACCTTTTGAAACCTCCATTTCCTGCTCACTGCGTCCAAATTTCGACATTTTTCTTGACCCGTACTAAACAGCCAAAAATTCCTGCACCAAATAAGAGATTAGTTACCCGTTCCTAGATTGTGTTACTCTCATTTTCATTGCGAAATCTATTTTTCCGGTTTACAATGTAGAAGTGTAAGAGGACTGTTTAGGGTTCTGATTTGTACCTACTCGTGTGAAAGATTATTATTTCCCTTGAAATGAGTGTTGCAAACCCTGGGAGGAGAAAGCAATAGAAATTCTTCATTTAGCTGTTGATCCGTAGCGTTCTGGCAGAATAAGATGCCACTCAACAGCTTGTAAACTGAAGAAACACCTTTAAAATTTCCAAGAAAATATCCTTGGTAGACTTGAAGAAAAATATAAAAGCTTTTTACATTAAAATCTTGTATGCAGAGGTGAGCGAGCCAATCCTTGCAAATTTGGGATTTGGTACATTCTGTCAGCCATCGGAATTTGTTGATTTTTTGACAACTCTTAAAATAATATAAAATATATCGCAAGAAAAATAAACTCAGCTGTATATGAATGACATGCAGGAGAGGGAAATTTAAATATAAGTTTCCTGATAAAATACTTTATAAATAAATACATACATTTACTTAGTTATCTTGTATATTCTGTTTAGATCACTGAAGGGAATAGCATTAAACGAAGAAAATGTGCGTTTATATAATTTGCATTTCTGTATGCTAAAATGCATACCTCTGGAGACTCCAGACTCCAGTTATTGAGATATGTATATTACCTTCCTGAGTGAAATTAATTTAATAGGGTTTGGCTATTGGTCAAATTTAACATTTTTATTGCCTTACTTTCTAACTGGCTGTTGACTGCATTTTTCTATGTTGTAATTTTTTTTCCAGAGTCCAGTCAGGGTCTTATCTCAGCACCGGTTGGTTCACCTTGATCCTTGCCATAGAAGCGTGTAATAAGATCCATGTCTATGGAATGATAAACGACACCTACTGCAGGTAAGATATCACTTTAGGACACCAAACGTATGGTTCGGCTTGACGATGCAGTGTTCTTATTAGTGATGTACTATTATATCACGTATCTTTGCTTAAAACTAAGTGAAAAACTCCTAGACATTAAGTTTGGTATCTACATATACCATTAATAATTCACAAGAATTTTACTTCCAGTATTTGCAGAAAATAAAGCTTTGCACTGATTCTCTCCTAGAGCTGAATAATTGTTGCATTAAATGTTTTATATCTCAGTTTAGGAATGCATCATACTTGGCAGATGAACAGATTGTTTTTATTTATATATGGACAGTAATATGAAAAAATCCTTCTTCTTGATACAGAGAGATGGATACTTGAATTGTATGTCAGTATTTTCTTATGACAATGGTTATTTGGTGATGTGGTGTCCTAAGTGCTCCGAGGGATGCACCACCTCTGATTGATAGAACTAGAAACTAGGAATGTTTAAGAAAATGTTACCTAGCATAGCATTAAATGAACATGTATATGTTATGTGTTTTGTTGTAGGATGGAGGGCTCTAGGAAGGTGCCTTATCATTACTATGAGCCAGGAAGATTTGAATGTGAGGAATATCTTCTACATGAAAACGCACCATATGGAGGACACCGGTTTATTACCGAAAAAAGAGTGTTTGCCAAGTGGTCAAAGCAGCACAATATAACCTTCACTCACCCTAACTGGACTGTATGACCCCCGTTGACCAAGCTGCAGTAAAACCTCCACTCACTATGACTACCAATATGATGTCCACTCAGTCAAGCTATTCACTGTAACCTCTATTTTGACTGGAGAGTGTCACCACCATTCACTCCGACTGACAGTATTAACTCTACTCAACCTGGCTTGACCAAGAATACACCGTAAAACCTCCATTCTGACAGACTGTGTTACCTCCGACATCCTGAAGGACCATGTGAGCTCATAAATTCCACTCACCATGACGACACAAAATAATCTTCCTCTATCCTGACTGTACGTTGTCATCTGGATTTGAGCCTCAAAGCTTTACTGTCTTATTGATCAACTAACCAGTTTTCCGTGATGCCTGGAAGTGTATAGACAAATCCAAAAATCAGGAATATCTTATAGAACTTGTTTCTAGAAGACACTGTGTCAAAAATGAGTATACTTGATTATGACAGGAGTGATTTATCTCTGATATCTCAATTCTCTGAACATCATCTCTGCTGAAATATAGAAAGATAATCCCAAATGTGAAGATTTTATGAAGCTGACTTTGTATGGACTGAGATAGGAACGTGCAATATTTAACAAACCTTGCAAGGCTATCAGTGTTCTTTAGCAGCTGAAAAAAGACATCTGTGAACAAATACTTGACCGAAATATGCTCTTCGCAAACAATGAACTTGTCTTTAAGCATTAAATTGAGAATAATCTTCTATATTTTCTTTTATACCAAGCATGTATTAATGTAACAAACAATTATTTTTATATCAATTTTTATATGATAATTATTTTATACAATTACATATACACAGTACCTCTCTTCATTTATCATAAAATAATGTGTATTTTTTTTTCCATATTTATATGTTGTGTTTGTTTATATAGAGATATTGACAGTACTGGGTGTACTTCTGTAACGTCAGTTTATCTATTGGTTGCCAAATGGACTTTTGTGTGTTTAATTTTACTTGTTGTTTTAACGTGTGTTTACTTGGCTGTTTACATTTTGTTTAATTTGTTTTTGCAAAAATATCCAAACGTAATCTCTCTGGCTCAGAACTTTAGTTAGAAACTTTGGGTGGGATTGTCGTTAAATTGTCCGCGAGGTTTCCATGTCGGGACATGATTTAAAAGCGAACTCAGCAGGCAAAGAGCCAAATTTAACATAAATTCTTCTGTAAACAGATCTCAGTAGCTTATTTTATCTGTTAATTAAGATGCAGATTCTGTCTCTATATAACAGTCTAATTAAGTGTTCCTTGACGACGGTTCAAGTGACATTAGCAATAGGTATTTTAGCACAATTTAACTATAACTTCACATTTTACAATATCTATTATAAACATTTGCTACCCTGACCCTCCAAATGTCTGCCGGATTAATAGTTCTAGGTGGCTTCAAGGATAAACACAGCCCTGATTATGAAAATTCACTGTAATCACTGCATTTTCATGCATTCTGGTTTTAATGAAATGTGTGTCGCATTGAAAGTCCATAGTTTTGTCAATTGTATTTCCTGAATTGCGTAATTTTTTTTATAGTTTACATTGTGTAATTGTAAAAATGTTTAGTTGTTGATTGTGTAATTTTACACAATTTTGTGATACTTGTTTTAAATAAATGTTGTTTTTTTTAAGTGTATAATATCAAACTGACTTGTTTAAAAAATTCAATTGCAAAGTTGCTCATTTTTGGATGATCAAATTCATTATGGTTTGCATCAGTTTTGGCAATGCTGTTTTCTGTAATGACTCAGGTTTAGTAAAAGTGCCAACTCACAGTGATATAGCCATAGAGGTCCTAAAGAGTGCCCCAGCAGCATCGTTAGGAGTTAGGAGACACTGTAGTCACAAAATAACTTTAGCCTAATATGCAATTCTTGTGTATAGATCATGCCTCGTAGGTCTTGCTGCTCAATCCTCTGCCATTTAGAAGTCAAATCACTTCTGTTTCTGTTTATGCAGCCCTGGTCACACCTCATCTGCCTGTGTATTACACAGCCGCCATAAAAAAAATGGTTTCCTTTTCAATCAGATGTTAACTTGCTTTAGATGTTTTTATCTCCCGCTCTGTAAATTGAACTTTACTCACACACAGGAGTCTCTCACAAGGAATTGCAAGCCATTAAAAGTGCAGAAATTATACAGACTGCAATAATGTAAGTTTAAACATTAGATCTCACTTTACAGGAAGTGTTTAGGAAGGCTCTGCACATTATAGGTGGGGAGGTGTGACTAGGGTTGTATATGGCAGAGAATTGAGTAGTGAGTGATTCATTAAATTAAAGTTGATTTGGTGACTATAGTGTCCATCTTTAATCCATCTTAGTGGATTGCAAGTGGTATCACAGAAAGAGATGTGTTTTCTGCTAGTCCAGGTTTCATTTCTGTGTTCCTTCTCCCATAGGCTCCAGTACAGACTGAGGGCACACATGTATGACATCATACCCGGCAAAACCACACTCTAGTTCTTGTACATCTATGGTGTGATGGAAAACAGGACAGATAGATCTCTGCCAAAAATTGTTCTGTGCCATGGAGATCACCAATCTCATATTTTCTTACAATAGATCCTAGCGCCTTCCCCTGTAACTTTTGAGCATTTTGTTTCAGACTGTCCTTCTATGACAGTGTTATGCAATAATGATGTCAAGCAATTATTTATCCAATAATAGAATGTTTTATCACTGACTCAATTAGCTCAATGCTGATGATCACAGAGGGAGTGACACAAAATTGCTCTTGAATATGTATTTGTTTTTGTTCTAATTGATTAAAAATAGATATTTGACAGGTTAAATCTTAAAACTTGCATAATATGTGTTACAAACACATTGAAAAAATTTGACATTAAAAATAAAAAAAGTAGAACTTTTTAAGAGATGAAATAATTTGTTCTCATCTAAAATCTGAGATGGAATTTAGAAGTGTAACATATTCCCTTCAAGGAATCAAGTCAACTTCTACAATGATGAATCTGTTGTAAATGTAAAATGTAAGCCTTGGGAAAAAAAAGAAATTACACCCTTTCAATTGCTTTTTTTCAAACAATATTGTTGAGCATTATTTAACACCATAGATAAAGAATTACGCGTTTAGTTTTTTTCAACGAAACCTAAAATTTGGACATACTGATTGATCATCAATATGTTACACTGCCCTGAGGGGGAAAAAAGAGAATTTTAATTGAAATAAAGTTTGCATGTGACTTTATACATTTCTGGTTGTACTGAGTATCTCGTAGTTTCTCTTTACAAAAACATGTAAGATACACTGGGATAAATAAAAGCATGGATGCCTCCTGCCAAGTTTACATGTACTCAGCAGCTCTCAATTAACTAATATGAACTAGGCAGGATTCACTTTGTTACCATGTACTAATAAGTGACTGATAAGCCAAGGTATTTAGAGCAGAACTTGTGTTACAAATTCATAACAACTAATGTGAGTTATAGATTTAACTTTAAAGGCTCACTCTGGGCTCAGGAACACAAACATGTATTCCTGACCCTATAGTGAAACCCCACCATTTAGGTGGCTTGCCCCCTCCCCCCTTTAGCCCCCTCAGAATGGGTTAAAAGTTAACGTATTTTCAGCTCTCCACGGGTCTGCTGGTGCTGGCCCCGCCCCCTTGGTGACATCATCAAAATTGCTACAATCTGCAAGGGGCGGGACCAAACACTGTTTTGGCCAATCAGCACCTCCTCATAGTGATGCTTTGAATCAAGCATGGGGACGCTGAACGGCAGGGCTGCTTACTGTGCAGCCCTGAGCCAGGAAGCACCTCCAGTGGCCATCTAAGGAGTGGCCACTTGGAGGTGTCCCTAGAGGCAATGTAAACACTGACTTTTCTCTGAAAATGCCTAAAGACAATGATTATACTCACCAGAACAATTACATTAAGCTGTAGTTGTTCTGGTGACTATAATGTCCCTTTAAAAGGACAATGCATGTCTATGCAGGTTTACATTACATAAATCCTCATTTCAAGATATATCAATGCTTTTAAAAAAATGTTATAGAAACGCATCTCAGGTACCAAGAAGACAGCCAGGAGTGTATCCTGCCTCATTCACTTTGTACTGTAGTTCGAAGAGGAAGTGAGTGCTTCTCACAGAGAAGCATTGGTCTCAAGGGAGACAATTGTCATGCATTCATTGTATTGTCCAGCACTTTATGAGAAGCATCGGATTGGGTTAAAGTAATCCGCAATGATGGCTTCACAGGAGAATTGGAGCTGCAACAAGGAGACTCTATCAGTGCTGGTATAATGGTGAACTTGATTGATGTTTTAAACCTTTTTAATGGCAAAATAGGGGGCCCAGTAATCTAACAACACTAAGGAGCACCCCCAATTAAGACAATTAAATATTAGAGTTAAAGGGCATAATTTATTTCATTTATGTCAGTCATGCATGAGCAATGCAATAACACGTGTATATCCAATATATGGTTGCAGCAAGTTTTTTCTAAGATTACACCAAATGTCTTTTCTATATAGCTCTGAAATAAATTAAAGAGCCGGGAAGTGGGGTAATAATGACTCAACATCATCGAAATAACTATATAATATCCCACCTACAGAAGAGAATTATTTATGTCTAGAAAATTGTCTAAAAAGGAGCAGTGCTGTGCAGGGATTGCATTAGGGCCACGTTTATTGCCAGTAAATTCCACGAACGTGCTGTTTGTTGTATACAAATGATCATTTCTGCCTATAACTCATGACAATTGCTCATTATATAGAATATGATGACTTCAACGAGAGCTGAAATAGAGAAGAAGCTTTGATTGTTAGTGCGTTTTTTTTAATGCTAATTTGCAATGAGTAGCAAATGGCCTCTTCATCGGGCTGAAGTGATGTCTAAGTATAAACAGGTTTTTAATATCACATTACATAATATGGCCCCTTTGGTCATTTCTGTAGCTGAGAGACGGAAAGATGACTTGATCTATGGTATTGTTTAAACTGTGTGTTCTAGGATCATTTACTGTATCATTTAAATAGTGAGTTATGGCAAGTTAACTCTTGACAAAGTAGGCTGATAATCAGAGGCGTACCTAGGATATCTAGCACCCTTGGCGAGGAGCTGTATTGGTGGCCGCCACTCGCCCCATTTTAAAGGTGCTGTTCCACATATTATGAATAGTGATGTCCCGAACGGTTCGTGAACGGTTCGCCACAAACGGTTCGCCACGGACTCATCATTGAGTAAACTTTGACCCTGTACCTGACAGTCAGCAGACACATTCCAGCCAATCAGCAGCAGACCCTCCCTCCCAGACCCTCCCACCTCCTGGTAGCCTCTCAGAAAAGTAATACTTCCTGATATTATTTTTAAACCGTTGTCCCTCTAATTTAAGACTATGTCCTCTTGTTGTGGTAGTTTTTCTTCTTTTAAATATAGTCTCCTCCTTTACTGTGTTGATTCCCTTTATGTATTTAAATGTTTCTATCATGTCCCCCCTGTCTCGTCTTTCCTCCAAGCTATACATGTAAAGATCCTTTAACCTTTCCTGGTAAGTTTTATCCTGCAATCCATGAAGCAGTTTAGTAGCCCTTCTCTGAACTCTCTCTAAGGTATCAATATCCTTCTGAAGATACGGTCTCCAGTACTGCGTACAATACTCCAAGTGAGGTCTCACCAGTGTTTTGTACAATGGCAGAAGGTACCAGTGTAGAGGGCGCAATTCCCCCGAACCCTCAATGCCAGCCCTGCTCATGAGTCTTATCTTCCCCTCCAGTAGCCCCTGTGAAAGTGCAGCCTGGGGCCAAGGCTGTCTTTAATTTTGATTGGACCCTGGGCAAGCATTTGCTTGGGGCCTCTTGTCCCCGCACTCCAACCGCGATGCTTGGTGGATGATGGGCCGCATGAAGAAACAAATATTGCAGGCTAAAGGGGCAGCTGCTTTGGGTCCCCACACACAGGGCCGCCATCAGGGGGTGAAAACCATCATGGTTGTCACGAGCCCGGCGGTCCTGGGAGGCCCGGACTGCTCTGGCAGTCCCGGGCCCCACTTTCCCTCTCTGCACACATAGATAGCGAATATTGCTATCTAAGTGTGCAGCCGCGGGCCCCCCCGGCTCCCTGTTACCGCAGAGGGGGCCCAGCACACAGTTTCTTCACACGCAGTTCATTGCCTCCAATAACTCTCGCGAGACCCGCTTTGCCATGGCAACGCTCCGTGCGGTACGCAGTTCTATCCGGAACTATACTGAGATAAGACTTCTTTATCCTTATATTGTGGCACAGCCCAACTCTGTTTTTTACATTTCACTGCATAACAGGGGCCTGATCAGGCGCTGAAGCACTTTAGTAGCCCGACCAGGCCCCTGTAGTATTGGGTGGCTGGGAGGAAGTGACAGCGGATCACTTCCTCAGAGAGAGAGATAGAAAGAGAGCACCAAGCAGGAGGGAGGAGGAGGCACAGAACAGGCAGCGGGGGGGCTGGGGGGGGAGAAATTAGTGAGCTGCTGCAGGGCCCACACACATCAGTCTCAAAAAGCAGCACAACAAGCAAGGCACGTTGCAGCACTGCCCCAGAAAGCACCTCTAGTGGCCATCTGAGAAATGACCACTAGAGGTGTTCTTAGGTTGTAATGTAAACACTGGCCTTTTCTCTCTTACAGCAAAAAGCCTGCAGGGACAGGCTATATTCACCAGAACAAATACATTAAGCTGTAGTTATTCTGGATATATAGTGTCCCTTTAATAATGTGGTATTCTGTAAAACTGACTAGCATATGGCAAATTGTAGGACAAAACTGCTAAGCCGAGAAAGGTTACGTTTTTATTTGTGCTTTTTTGTCCTATAATTTGCAATGTATCTGTCAATTCTCTACAGTCCTAGCTTAGTAAATCAACCTTATAAGGATGTTAGCCACTAATGATCTAATGTCAGTGTCTGAGATTTACATATTATTATGGGAGCTGGAGAGATTTCTCACTGTAATAACAGATAACGTCCGTTCAGTTAATGATGCATGAACTGCATGACTTAGTCATGTGTCTTCCCTCATAGAAACATAGAAACATAGAATGTGACGGCAGATAAGAACCATTTGGCCCATCTAGTCTGCCCAATTTTCTAAATACTTTCATTAGTCCCTAGCCTTATCTTATAGTTAGGATAGCCTTATGCCTATCCCACACATGCTTAAACTCCTTTACTGTGTTAACCTCTACCACTTCTGCTGGAAGGCTATTCCATGCATCCACTACCCTCTCAGTAAAGTAATACTTCCTGATATTATTTTTAAACCTTTGTCCCTTCCCTCGAGCGTCTTTGCTCATATCCTCTTCTCTTTTAAATATAATTTTCCAATAAAGTCTATACTTTTAACACGTGCCAAATTGTCTCTTGGATGAATGAATGTGGTCTACTTGAAGACAATATGGATCCATGAAGGCACAATGGAACCAAAGATTCATGTTTAATTACACCAAATTGTGCACGCCTCAGCAGAAATTGAGATTTGTTAGACCAGATTATGGTCTGGTTTTGGTGCACCTGTGTCCACTGTAGTCTCAGTTTTCAGTTCCTATCTGACCAAGGTGAACCATGGTGTGGTCCTCTGGTGTAGTAGCCCATCTACCTGAGGGTCTGTGCTCTGCGTTAAAATATGTTCTTATTCTAGATAAATGTTGAAATGCACGGATATTTCAAGTACTGACTTCTTATCAGCTTCAAACAGTCTGGCATTTTTTCTCTCACTTCTCTTGTTAGCAAGATGTTTCCACCCACAGAACTATCAATCACTTGATTATTTTATTTTTTTGCACTATTATCTGTAAACTCAGTAGACTGAAATATATTTATATATTCAGTGCAGGAAATTTCCACGCACCTCTAGTCATAGGCAAGTAAAAAATTAGACATGGAGAGTAAAAAAGTCTAAAAATAGTGATTGTGCCTTGGTAGATGTGTCTGTATTGAAATTTTACCACATGACAGGAGGCTTCGTATTTTGCATATCTCTCTTTACTAACTCCATACAGCAGTAAAGAAACACATAGAAAAAAGAACCAATCACAGGAGAGCAGGATGTACATAAGGCAATGTGACCTCATCATTTCCTCTTTCTTTACTGCTCCACCGAGCAGACAGGTCAGAGTATTACCCTTCTCCATTACTTATGTTTCTATTGCCTCTTTGAGGTTGTTTTTGTATTATATTTTTTTTATATACTTTACTGTATGTTCTTGCTGTGCTTCTGTACTATGTGCAGCTGTGCTTTTTCTATGTTATTTCATAGATATTATGTAGATTTAACGTGATCCTTATTTCATAACCTTTACTTGTGATTAATATCACTTGTAATTTATCAGTTTTATAGGTATTTCATCCTTTGTTTTGATAAGTATTACATGTACTTTATAGGTATTTAATGGATGTCATATGTATTTTATAACATGGATTTAATAGGTGTTAGGTGTAAATTTTTTATTGACTTAATAGGTTTTATGTATAGTTATGGTAGATGTACTTTATACCATATGTATCATGACTTTTCTGGCGATTTTCCTGGCCTTCTATACCTGGGGTATCTGGGGACCATCTTTCCCCGCTTTCCTCCTTCTCCCCAGGGTCTCATGGGGATTCTGGGTCTGGCTGGGGCTTAACCCCTTCCCTCCCACAGTTCCCGTCGGCTCCCGGGCATTAACTCCTTCTTCCGGCCTATCCGTTCAACCCCTTCCTCCTACAACCCTCAGGGGGACGGCCGGACTCACTGCCCTCGCTCTCTCAGGCTGCCCCATACCGTACACGCGTCTACCGAGACTCCAGGGACCGTGTACCCCCTCCTTTACCCTCGGCTGCCATCTTTAATCTCGCGTCTCGCAAGATTATGGATGGCCGTTTTGCTACTCTTGCCCACCTCGATTTCGGCGCTTGAGAGTAACATATACTTGGGCTGTCAGCTAGCCTAGCTGCTCTCGTGGCTCACGATGCTCTGACACGAACATTGGACCCCAGGGTCCCAAGTTTAAATCTGGGCAAAGGTAAGTATTCTAACTGGCATATTATTTACAGATTTGAGTCATATTCATGTATAGTGGTTCAAGGTACTGGAACCTTAAAGGGATATCACCCCCAAAAATCCCTTAAAGGGATAAATTCCTTAAAGATACCATTCTTGGACCCTTAGATGGGACTCCTTAAAGGGATACCACAGTGGTACTTCTTAAAAGGATACCACCCTGGAACTACTTAAAAGGGATACCAAATCCTTAAAGGGATAGCACCCTTGGACACAGACTATCAAGATGGTACTGTATAAGTACATATCAGTGATGGGAGAGTTGAAGAGATCAGGGTTCAGGACTCTACAGCAAGACTCTATGTCTGGTAATGGATGCTCAAAGGGATGACCCCTATCACTTAAGACTACCTGTCAGAACACGACAGAGCTAGTGCTATATCCTATTATCCCTCAGAGGTCAGTCACTTTTGTCTCATTACTGCCATATTAGGTACTAAAGGGCTTATTACCCTGTGCCTGCTTGGGGTGCTGCCCCTATTACTGTGCTGCTTTTTGGAGGTCACCCCGTGGCCACCTCTGTGATCCTAGGTGAGGCCCAGTTATACAAATCCCAATATTGTGGTTTGCCCTGCTGGGACAATACAGAATACCCTGCTGGGGTTATTACACCTTACTGTCATTTATACAGACCCTGCTGGGGTCCACTGGCATTATTTACACTACAACAGATACCCTGCTGGGGTACCCCATATCACACACCCTGCTTGGGTTGTTTTGATACTTTTAGACAATAAATTGCACACAATAAATTGCACACTTCTACACCCTGCTGGGGTCTGCATGGTGCATTGCACCCAATGAAATGGATTGTGCTCTCATCCAGTCTGTTTTATTTGGCTGCGACCCACGCTTGATGGGTACATACCCCGCGCACCTGAGGTGATCTCTAACTAGGTATAAGCCAATCTATTCGGCTAAAAAGGGGACAGAGTCGCAAGTTTCAGCGCAGAATATCCCCCATGGTGGTGCATTAATTAATGGAAGAGCTGTAGGACACTATCTATCAGGCTGACGGCCAGCACTGATGGGTTCACACCCTGTGCAACCGGGTGAGCCCCCTACAGCACTACTGCTTCTCTCCTACCCCTCTCAACAGCGAGCTTGAGGATTGAAAACCCGAACTTCGGATCTGGGACCGGCACTTACAGGTTCGGACCCAGTGCTCTCGGGGTGAGACCCCTACGATAGGCGAGTCACACTACCCGACCGAAGGAAGTCTTACGGCAACAGCCTCTACCTACAGCTGAAGGAATATCTCTATTGATAATGAATCATGATACGGTATGGGTTTATGCCCTGTACCTATTCTGCGGCCTGCAGTTAATGGCCCATGCCCTATGCACCGGGCCCGGCTAGGCGTGCACTGCACTAAAATGCCGAACAGAGGCATGCGGTTACAACCGCTGAACAGGAGTTCCGAGCCGCCTACTTAACGATATATATTCTCCTTGAGGTGAATTTAATAATGGAAGAGGTGACTGACACTCTCTATCAGGGCGATGGCCTGCACTTAAGGGTTCATACCCTGTGCACCCGGGGTGAGCCCCCACTATACGTGCGCTGCACGGTGCTGCTAAACAGAGGCAATGCTATGGCAACCTCTATGTACTGGGTGAGCCCCATTCTGTTTTATTTGGCCACGATTCAGAATAAGACCCGCAAGGGTTTCCGTGAACACTGCCTACTGTCATAGTAGACTGATCTGTTTGCCCTGAATTCTGTTCCTGAATACTGGTTTGTGCCTTACACAGGGGTATCCCTTACTACGATAAACCTACTTGAGAACGTTATGCACTCGTGGCTTTGCAGCCTCTTGCTTAGAATGTCCATATCCGCTGACGGTCGGACAAACCCATGCCCTTCCATGCCGGTCAGAACGGCTCAGATGACTATAGTGACCAACGGAGGAGGTCTTTCAGGATTCAAGACCTTACCATGGGCGATGCTGGACGCCGCAAAACATCGTCCGGGAACGGACATACAACTTGGTTATATGGACTCAAAAAACTGTTTCTGCTCCTCGCAGGAAACCCCAGTGTTGGCCTCTCCCATGGGATGCCCATAGCAGCACTCCTCCGCGATGACGGATGGTTAGCAGGACTGGGCGCCAAGATAGTCGGAACCCCAGGCACAAGGCACAAAGTTCCAAAGGGAACTTATTAGACACGCAAGGGTCCCATGGCTTTCATAAGGGCCCAAACCCCTAGGAGGAAAGTGTTATGCGATTACCTTTACAAGGGATTCTTTGGAACCGGTTGACAACAGAACCGGTCGTCGACCGCTTCGGGACATCTGACCCGAGATCTGCTACCACTAGCTCTATTACCCATTTAGAGCGAGAGTCAACCAATGGTGCTCCAGATACCTCCTACTACATCCACAGGGGATTTCACCACATCTAGGTGAAAGGCACTCAATCCTGGGGAAGACCACTTTCACATAGTCAACCGACATGCATTCAGGACCTAAAGACACATCAGGATAGTCTTCTTCCTTCCCGCTTGACCACCTTACCTAGTTTTCAGGGGACATCCTCTACTTCCCGATCCAGTAGCTCGGAGCCTGGTGGGCCCTGATAAACTACCGAAAGAAGTAATGAATACAGGCGGGGAAGACGAGACACTCTCTTCCGGGAGAACCTCATTCAGATCACTCCAGGGACCGACAATTCCTCACGGAGCCGTAGCGTACTCTCATCTTCTATCCCGGGAGGGTCGGCTACCTGGGGACCTGGACCCGCTTTGGGGGTTTCTTGCCAGGTTAGCGGACGATCGCAGGCTGCCAGGGACCTCTTGGGAATCTGGGAACCCAGGGATGTGACGACCCTACCCTACATCTGGACATTCCCAGCCTGTCTGGTTCGGTCCTGCATCTTGATCCCTTATGTGAGGATGGAGACGGAACTGGAGCCTGTATCATTACCTGAGGACGCCCAAGGGACTAGGATCCTCTAGGATACCAACTACCCAATGTCATACCTCTCCAGCTTATGAGTTGTGGAGGTCGTTCTCCTTTCACTCTACAGGACTAAACATCCTGCTGACAAACGGTCAGACTTGGTCTTGTATAATTTCCCATTAGATGGTGTATACGTGGGCGCTCAACGGGGAAGACCTCCCCACAACGCTGAATACTGGGTCTCTAGGCACACCATAGGACTCTTATTTAGTTCTATACTCTTTTCTCAGCGTTAAAAATGCAAAATACGAAGCCTCCTGTCATGTGGTAAAATTGAAGATTATGCTAGCTTTAGTGTACTAATAATCTTAATTTTAATAATGACAGGAGGCGAGTATTTTCCCCCCCCTGCTTCGCTGCCCACCCTTTCTATTTGTTTGCTTTGCAGATATCAGGGGCTAAGGTAGGTTTGCCTCTCACATTGATGCTTATATGATATGTTCGTACTTCCATTAATATGGAATCCTCATTAGAGTTCTCATTACAATTACTCAGTTATCAGATTATAGTTACTATATTCTCCAATGGGATGTTAGGTGGTACGTTAATTGGAGTTACATGTTCGTGACTATGTCTAAACCTGTCACACATTCTCTTTTCAGTATGATTCGTCTCTGAAGATAATTGGCAGTTCACGTGAAACTATTGGAGATTTTATTATTCGGATTTGTCTCAACCCTGAACTCTTTTTCGGTGTTCGTATAGAATTCTTTGGAAGTTTGCTCGTTCGCACATGGGAACTTGGAGTTATTATTATTAGTTTTATTGTTTGCTATATATTTACTTCTGCTTGTTGTCGCTTTCTGAAAGAGGAAATGATGAGGTCACATTGCCTTATGTACATCCTGCTCTCCTGTGATTGGTTCTTTTTTCTATGTGTTTCTTTACTGCTGTATGGTGTTAGTAAAGAGAGAGATGCAAAATACGAAGCCTCCTGTCATTATTAAATTTAAGATTATTAGTGCACTAAAGCTAGCATAATCTTCAATTTTAGTTCTGTTTCATTTCATGCTCCTGTGAATCTAAGTTAATTTACTTTGCGTATCCATTTCATCTTGGAGTCGGTTATGAAATATGGTAAAACTATATACAAAGGCTGAGCCTGAAGTTGTTACCAGGCCTATAAATAGGCAGGCCACCTCTTCCTTTGGATCAATACTGCCTGGTTCAGTCCATCCACCGCTCCCTTTATCAAGCCCTTCAATTTTATTGGGCCCTCTTTTTATATGCCTATCCTAACATCGGTTTCGGCACACCACATCCGACTTACACCACCACTACTATAACTCTGCTTATTGTCCACAACTACAAATAATTAAAAGTAATGATAATTAATCTCTGGGTTTCCATGCGCCGGCTGTAGAAAGTGGGCCACATACTGCCAGCAACTTCCTGTTTAAACTTTACTATGCCCATGGCTGAAAATAGATAAGAAATGTGAAAATGCTATGCATTACCTCCCCTGCACTGTTTCTTGGGTGCACAGAATGTACTGATTGTACATGATACGTGATTTACGTGATTTACCTGATTTAGCAAAAAAGGCTATCATAAATATTGCAATTACATCACCAAGAGACCAATAATATATATTTATAGTTACAGTTATATTTTATCTTTGCTGGAATTTTTATAGTAAACTTTACCCTCAGCTGCAATAATTAGCATGAAATGAAAACTAGTAATCAAACGCAGACAAACAATACTATTTATGACCATTTGTGAATTATTTGGTGTCATATCTAATCTGCATATTAATTGTGCGCACCATTAATTGTTTTCTGTCTCGGTTTGTGAACAGGCAATGCAATGAATGCACTGATGTTTGGCGCGTCTCCCAGCATGGGTTGGGAACGTCTGCCTCATGCTCCAGAAAGCACCAGTCCGATTTGTGGACAATCAATCAAAGATATTGTTAAATAACAATTCATCCTTAGAACAATATCACTTGTTTCAAGCTGCCAAGTTCACTAATTCCACGGACTGTTTGCCACAAGTATTTGGCAGATAACTCGATGTATCCGCAGGCTGCAGTTATCTGGAAAGCAGACTGTACAAAACCATTTATTGTAGGAAATTGCCATCAAATTCTCCTTTAAAAAACACATCTCATCGTTCCCAGATGTAGGCACTTTCTAGACTCCTTGAATGTAAAAAAATATGAAAAGAACTGAAGGGAACTTATAAAAACAGACCATAAATACTATGTAACATATGTATATTTATTTTACAATTACAAAGTCGATCTCTAACAAACCATAAAACCTGAAATCGTACTTGCTGATCAGTGACAAACACATGGGGGATTTTTACACTAAACAGTGCATTGCGATGAGCTGATAACTAGCTTGAAACATTCAGGCCAATATTTTCAAATTCAGGCCCAAATTCTCCAATTTCAAATTGTAGGTCGTAATATCTGAGCTGGGAAAATAGCTGAGCTAAAAATGTATTTTAGATTGTATTTTTTTGCCTAACATTTGAAATTCCATAATGAATTCTGCACAATCCACAATATAGAAAATACAGATTAAGGAACAGTGCCCACACAAATATATAAATTTATTTTGCATACATTTTGGTCTCTAGGGCAGAACCACTGCTAAGTAATTTATGTTCTGGGTATGCCCCCAATTCCTTTTTTTTTTTTTACAATTCATGAAATAGGTGACTTGACTAGTTTCTGAACTATTTTGTGACTTGTCCGTTGAACATTTCCCATGCAAACTCTGACGTATTTAGTTCTAATTCAGAATTATTATGGTAAATTTACTTTGGGACAAATCCCACATTCTCATTGGCGCAGCAATCATATGATCTTAAACTTGTTTTCCAGTAACGGTCACTGAGGGTTTAAATATAATGCGGCATTTAAAGATAGCCCCACTGAAAAACTCGGAGAGCTCCCCGCCCAGCGCTGGAAAAAAGGTAAGTTTTACCCCTTTCCCCCTTCCAGAGCCGTGTGTGTTTTCCTGGCACTATAGTGGTCCTTTAAGTGACAATTACAGCAAACTTCATGTGCACTGCAGGGCTTAGAAATCGATCACAATAATCAATAAAACGCTAAAATAACTACTGACGCAAGGGCATCATGATGCAAAACTAACCCTCCCAATCCCGCATCGTATGTCAATTGACCATGTGCATTCTCAATAGTTCTCTTCCCAATAATATTCATCTCTTGGGAATATTGGTTTTAACTGATTTATTTAGAGAACATTTTAAGTGGTCAACCCACTTTTAAAGCAGTTAACATTGGTTTAGAGAGACCTTTAATAACCGTACTTCCTGGATCTCTAACAATGAAATTGTATCCATTGACATGTCACTAATAGAAAATTCAAGTTATTGAAAAAAAAATGGATACTAGTCACCGTGTAAGAAAAGTGTCTTGCATAGCAGTCATTATAGGCAATCAATACAAACGACTTCACAAAGAACACCTAAGAAGGAGAGGTTTGTCATCTATCTGCTACCTTTATTGTGAGCAGTCGAGTAAGGTTGAAATTTCACGTTTCCAAGTTGAATAATAATTACATTGCTATTGAACGTAACACAATTCAGAGCTTCACAATTTATGCATTTTAGATTATTGACTTGATTTAAAGCTAAATTTACGCATTTCCAGTGACATTTTTTTGTTGTTGAGAAAATACGTTTTAAAGGTACAATGTAGGACCAGAAAATGAAATCCCAAACTGTCCCGTTATGCATATATTAATATAATATTTATTAGATTGGTCGTTGTCAATATCCCAAAATAAATGTACTTGCAATATCAAATGAACTGTAACAGAAATGTAATGTCCTGTTATTCAGTGAGTCATGTTGGGCATACTCTCTGCAATAGCTGGGACTGAGTATTCATTCACTGAGTTAGTCAGCTCAGACCATATTGTTACAGTATGGACTCTCTGTAAGATCTTTAAGAGTGGCAAAGCATCATGGGACCTATGTTTGTAGCAGCTAGGGATCTAAAATCACCCTTGCTCTAAATTATGAGAATTCACTCTATGAATACAGATTATTAAGAACCCGAGTGGACGCTTATTAATA
>OW240919.1:29309190-29407078 GCA_933207985.1 Pelobates cultripes | reverse complement strand
TGCCAGTGGAAGTATTTATGTTTTCTGTCATTATCAAACATTTTTTACTTAAGAGGCATTCACTTAAGATAACATTGTCTAAATAATACTTACAAGTAAAAGCATGTCGCCGTTTTCCGGAATTTATATTTGTCATACAGCCGCCGCTTACATTTTGAAAGTGGATTTTTTTATAAAACCATATTGCTTCTTCCATAACCTTTTTAGTGTCAAATAGATATGCAATATATTGCTCTGCGCTGCGTCTATCAATTAGGCTTTTAAGGAGCATGCTTGGATGGTTGCTGGGAGAACGGCGCCAGATCGTACACAGCTTTAATAAACAGATTGCCTTAAGGCTGACATTCAAGATTAACGTTAAGATTGGAGAATGCTAAATGTCTTTCACTTAGTTCAACGCAGTTTGTTTATTCAGCAAAAAAATAAATGTACTTCCTTTTGCAGACATTATTTCTTTCAAGTGAGGATTTATGAGACAAATGCAAACAGGGAGTTATTTACTGAATGGTGAATTGTAGCAATCAGGGTTAATTGAGCTATTGTAGTTGAAAGTGGAAAAATCTCTATGTAAGCTAGATATTCATTCTGGTTATTTTAATTTAAAATCTGAAATTCACACTGAATTCCTAGGGGGTTTACACACTAAAGCAGGCATGGGGAAAACTTAGATCCCCAGATGTCATAGAACTCCAATTTAGAATGTGAAAGCATCATGGAAATTGCAGGTCTACAATATCTGGGGATCTCATGTTTGCTCACCTCTAAACAGTAAGAGAATGTGGTGAATTAAAAACTAAATTGCAATATTTTTTCATATGAGCACTTTTGATGCTAAGTGTATAAATGGCATTTAGAGTTGTCACGGAACCCCATTCCAACATGGACAAAAAAAGGGCCATTGTCATAATGGGAATGGATATGGAAACCCCCTGGACTCTTATTCTGCCTCCCAGCTGGAATTAGAGACCTCTGGGGATCGGCTGGGCCTGTCTGCTGCACATCGAGCGCCTGATTGGGAGAGAACCTTGAACTGTTTGCCTGATCAGGGTTGTGCCGCAACCCGTTGAATCTTTGACCAGATATCGCTCGGTCCACTGACCGCCAATCAGGGCTCTATTTGGGTGCTCGGTGTCAAACTATTCAGGGTCATATAATGTTTTCGGGAGGGCTAGCCAGAACCCCATTTTGTAAGACCGAGACTAACCAGCCATACACCTGGAACTTTCTTTAGATTGGAGAATAGTCACAACCCAGTAAAACTTTAACAAACTCTAACATGGGCCTGGATTCTCGATCAGGGAGTTATTTGGACAGTGAGGGCACTCAGTAACAAGCTATCCAGGGACATGTAATTTGTGGAGTTGCTGTGCAGGGAAAGGAGGTTTTGGGGTACATTTTGTACATCTTACCTCTAGGCCTGAGAAGGAACAGCTGGGAGATCAGTCTTCCTGCTCCTCACTGCTCTCTCACGCGCGCCCTCTGTAGTGATGCGGGGTGCCGGAATATGACGTCATTCTGGCCCGGCATCACTAAACTGAGGGAGGGAGCAGTGAGGAGCAGGAAGGGAGACCCCAGGAAGAGGCCCCACACTGACTCCCAAAGGTAGATAGCAATAAATAAAATGATTTGTGAGTATGTGCAAGAATGTGTAAATGTGTGTGCATCTGTCAGTGTGTATGTGTACGTCTGTCAGTGTGTATGTCTGTGTCTGGCAGTGAGTTTGTGTGTCTGTTGTGTGTCTGTCAATGAGTGTGTGTCTGTCAGTCTGTGTGTGTGTCTGTCAGTGAGTGTGTCTGAGTCTGTGTGTGTGTCTGTGAGTGAGTGTGTCTGTGAGTGAGTGAGTGTGTGTGTCTGTGAATGAGTGTGTGTGTCTGTGTCAGTGAGTGTGTGTGTTGATCAGTGTTGCGATGGCTGCGGCTGGACAGTGGAGGACCTGGAGGTGCACAGAGGCACGCAATGCCACGTCACATTCAGACGTGACGTCAACGTGCTCCTTCTTCACAGGGTTTCAGGGAGTAGCAAGAGGATGCGCTTTGGCACAGAGGCTGGACTTCCATACTGGCAGCAGGAATGTGAGTGGAGTCTGCTTGTTGGCTAATATTTTTTTTTTTTTTTTAAACAGGGACTGGGGTTTATTAGAGGAAGTGCTAGGATTTAGTATAGAGGGGGGACTGGGATATAGTAGAGGGAGGGGCTGGGGTTTTCGAAGAGGGTGATGCTGTTTTTTTTTTATACTGTATTTTTCTATGAACATGAAAGTTTTGGGTTTTTTCTGCAACCAACTTAAAGTGGGCCTGACCCTATAGTTCAAAATCCACCATTAAGGTGGGTTTCCCCCCCTTCTCCACCTTGAATCAATGCATCTCTGTTGCCTTGAATCAATGCATCTCTATGAGGAAAATTCAGCAACCCCATGCAGAGCGTGGGGACGCTGAATGGCAGAGCTGCCTACTGTGCAGCACTGAGCCAGGAAGCACCTCCAGTGGCCATCTGAGTGGTCACTTAGAGATGTCCCTAGGGGCAATGTAAACACTGCCTTTTCTCTGAAAAGGCAGTGTTTGCATGAAAATGTCTGCATATAATGATTATACTCACCAGAACAACTACAGTAAGCTGTCCCTTTAACCCCTTAAGGACACATGACATGTGTGACATGTCATAATTCCCTTTTATTCCAGAAGTTTGGTCCTTAAGGGGTTAAACCTTGTTTATTTGGCCAGTGCTAGCCTTTGAGTTAACATCCTTGGTGTAGGGGAAAGTTATAATAACTGCCTTACAGGAGAGAAGGTCTCCAGAGCTATCACCACTGCAGGGAGCTATAACCACTGCAGAGAGCTATAACCACTGCAGGGATCTATACCCACTGCAAGTAATTATAACCACTGCAGAGAGCTATAACCACTACAAGGAGCTATAACCACTGCAAGTAATTATAACCACTGCAGAAAGCTATAACCACTGCAAGTAATTATAACCAGTGCAAGGAGCTATAACCACTGCAAGTAATTATAACTACTGCAGAGAGCTATAACCACTGCAAGGAATTATAACCACTGCAGAGAGCTATAACCACTGCACGTAATTATAACCACTGCAGAGAGCTATAACCACTGCAATGAATTTTAACCACTGCAAGGAATTATAACCAGCACAGAGAGCTATCACTACTGCAAGTAATTATAACCACTGCAGAGAGCTATAACCACTGCAAGGAATTATAACCAGTGCAGAGAGCTATAACCACTGCAAGGAGCTATAACCAATGCAAGTAATTATAACCACTGCAGAGAGCTATAACCACTGCAAGTAATTATAACTGCTGGAGAGAGCTATAACCACTGCAAGTAATTATAACCACTGCAGAGAGCTATAAACACTGCAAGGAGCTATAACCACTGCAAGGAATTATAACCACTGCAGAGAGCTATAACCACTGCACGTAATTATAACCACTGCAGAGAGCTATAACCACTGCAATGAATTTTAACCACTGCAAGGAATTATAACCAGCGCAGAGAGCTATCACTACTGCAAGTAATTATAACCACTGCAGAGAGCTATAACCACTGCAAGTTCGTATAACTACTGCAGAGATCTATAACCACTGCAAGGAATTTAAACACTGCAAGGAATTATAACCACTGCAGAGAGCTATCACTACTGCAGGCAATTATAACCACTGCAGAGAGCTATAACCACTGCAAGTAATTATAACCAGTGCAAGGAGCTATAACCACTGCAAGTAATTATAACCACTGCAAAGAGCTATAACCACTGCAAGGAATTATAACCACTGCAGAGAGCTATAACCACTACAGAGATTTATAACCACTACAGAGAGCTATCAATACTGCAAGTAATTATAACCACTGCATAGAGCGATAACCACTGCAAGGAATTAGAACCACTACAGAGAGCTATCAATACTGCAAGGAGCTATAACCACAGCTGCCCGATGCAGGGAAGAGATATCCAGAGACCCAGCTTCGGCTACTGGATCTGATGTGCTCTGGATTCCCGTGCTAGCAGCAGGGAAGTCGCCTTAACAGAGGTACTGAGCTAGAGTACAGGAGCTCTGTTACAAGGGTTATTTACTAAAGTGAGAATTATCAGTAGTTCAAATTGAATTTCAAATGTGAGGCCTAAATAGCTGAATTGGAAAAATTCTCCAGGTGTGCTTCAAGCTCGGCTATTTTGGTCTAAAATTTTATAATCAGCTCTGCATTTCTGAGAGTTCATTCTTTATTCACTAAACACCAAATCAACTCTAATTTCTATCTTATTTTTTAATTTTTAATTTTTTTAATATTAAAAATATGTTAATTTTTATTTTTAATTTATAATTTTTATTTGTTTTTCCAAAAGATAAACATACATAGTTATGTAACAATGAGTCCAGTAGTTAATTTGCATTACACAATTTCTTCTTATTTTTATTTTTATGAAATCTAAAATTGAAAGAGGCAAAAAGCGCAGATATGGTAACAGTTTCCGCTATTCTGGCGTACATTTTTCATTTCTTTTTTTTTAGTTCTCTACAATTTATTGTTTAGTGAACGAACCCCTGCAAATTTACAAAATGTTTAAAATTACTCGCAAGGTTTTAAAAAGTCTGGCTGGTTCTCGCGTCTTGTTTCCGTATAAACAGTACACGTTATCCCATTTAATAACAATCCTTAAGTATTCGATTGTATTACTTGTTCGCAGCTGCAATCCAATAAGCTGCAGAGTAATGGGCAATTCTCCCACCTAATAGGTGCATTATTCTTTTTCTATAATTGCAACCATTAAATGTTAAGTTAAAATTCTACTCCTACATTTACTTTTATAATGGGATGTGCCATTATTGTACCGTAGTGGCTGAGGCTGTTATTCAAAATGTTTCTAACAAAATCACTGAAAATCTCTTGAAATATGTCTCTCCCCTTTACTTTGACAGAATCCTGCCTCTTTCTTTTGTCATTTCTGAGTCTCTAAAAATAGAATGAGCGTTTAGCATTTTTAGCCATTTAAGAGCGGACCGCATTCCACAAGGCATAAAGCTGCAAGTTCAACATTTTTGAGACAGAGCTTTCTGTCAGTGATACCATGATTCAATATAATGAGGTAACAGAGTAAAATGTGGGACAAAATTAAAACTTGTGTCCAAGCAGCTCTGCCAAGTTTTGGAATGTGGTTTTACTGCTCTTGAAGGATTACTCCGATATTCAGAACCCTTGCATAACTAGTCCCAGTAATGGGGCAAACCATTTAAAAACAGCTTTACCCCATTGTTTAGGTCCACGCTGGGCTTCAAGATTCTCTGGTGCAGAGCCGCAGACGCCATAAGTTATGGCCATCGCTATTCATTGGTTGGCAGCATCAACTGACTGCTCTCAGACAATGAATGCAATTCTGTGCAATTTCAATTTCTCAAAATTGATGGTAACCTGTCCAGAACTCTAGTTCTGCACTGGTTGAGGACCTACCAATGAAGCTGCCGGAGGTGGAATTACACCTCTGGCAGCAGAAGGTTTAAACTCTGTATGTGCGTTAGGTAGTGCAATGTTGCACATTCAGACACCAGGCTTCACAACCACTTTAAATTACTGAAGTGGCTATGTTGCTTGGAGTAGCCCTTTAATGTTGCCGGTGGGTGCTGCCCATATTATTAGACTGTATTCTTAGAAAGTTTTGTATTTGTTTATTTGTTTAGTGTATTGATAAAATGATAACACTATTTTTTTTTTTTTAAATTGCCAACATACATTTTCTTTAAAATCAGACACATATTAAACAATTCTCAAAAGAGCATTTTTTACACTAGTGATAAGCTGGCATACCCATAGGCAGTCATAGGCAGTCAAGAAAATGTGCGAACCCAAACTGACATCAAGCCCAGTTTGCCCAATACCCAATCCGCGCCTGGCACCCTCAATGATAGAAATACAGACTAATATCCAATGTACACCACAAGTGTAATATATGGAAAAAAGCTACTTAGCTTTTAGGTGCAGCTTACCAAGTTACCTTCCCTGTGGATGACCTCACATAAATAGGAGATACACACAAACTTTGGGATTCAGCTGGATATATAGAATAATAAATTAAAAAAGAATAGTGCAACACTGTATGGTGATATAAACAGTGCCCCCACTTAATATGGAACTCACAGACTCCAAGTGATAAAGCACCTTAACCCCTTAAGGACACATGACATGTGTGACATGTCATGATTCCCTTTTATTCCAGAAGTTTAGTCCTTAAGGGGTTAAAGTAGCCTTTCCTTGCAAGGGAGGTCTGGATCCTCAGTCAGCTTGCCGCTCTCTCTCGCTTCCGTGAGGAAGTTACTAAGGAAACGAAATGCGTAGGACTGATAGCAGCAAGCTGACTGAGGATCCAGACCTCTCTTGCAAGGAAAGGCTACATTAAGGTGCTTTATCACTTGGAGTCTGTGAGTTCCATATTAAGTGGGAGCACTGTTTATATTACCATACAGTGCTGCACTATTATTTTTTCATGTCTTATTCTAGAGATCCAGCTGAACCACAAATTTTGTGTGTATACCCTCACAGATAGAGGTGGAGCTCCAGGCTTAAACAGGGGTCTACCATGCCACTGGCTAACCCCATGCCCTACTCCACCTAATAAGGAATTTGTCTCCAGTTGTAATTACAAAATGCAATGGAGTTAACATGATGGGCATATATAGAACGAAAGACCAACAATAGGCCGAAAGACAGACCAACAGACACACAGATTTCTTTTTATCCATTTCTACTGCATAGGTGTTCACGCCACTTAAGGTTTATAAAGTGTTAAACATATCATTGCTGCTCAGTCTACTTGGAGAGAACAACTATGGAAGTTGGTGTTCAGGGCAGGTAAATACAACGATAATTTCAATCTATGTGAAATGTGTACCTAGGAGAGTTTCTGGTTACTAATACAAATAGCCACCCTTGATACTAACATCTCACATGGTTTGTGAGATTCACAATTTCAGGTTCTTGTACTTCAAATTCAAGCACACTATCCTTTATTATAGCTACAATGATGGGGGTTCTAAGAACAATATGTAAATATAATAAATATATATATAAATATGTGATATAAAAAATATCTGAAAGCGTGCCTATTTTGGGTGAGATCTTGCTAGTCAGCTGACATCTAACTGCTTAGCACATAAATCCATTTTAAAAAACAGTCATAGTAACACATAATTCAACTAGTTAAATAACTATATCCATCATTCATGCCTTTGCCAGTCGCTTGGAATTTAAATTGCAGGAATCATAGTGAAGGGGTTGTGTGGAACTTACATTCTGAAAAGCTCACAAATGAGGGTCAGGGATTGGGGCAGAGCTTATATAGTACAGGAGAGGTTCGGGTTATGAATAGATACACTCACGCTAGTATTGGAGGTCAGGGAGGAAGCAGAGGATGTGTTAGCAGAAGAAGTTCAATGAGAGGAGCAGTCAGAGCTGTTATATTTATCAAGGATTAGGGTAGTAGAGGTAGGTTACTATGGAAAAGTCAGAAAAAATACTTTTGATATGCTAATGAATGTGTAATGTTTTTTTCATTCAAGGTGTACCTAGAAAGCCATAAGGCACTAGTGATATAGTTTTGGTGGTTCATGTATCTCACGTTGGTCTGTAACTTTAAAGTAGAAGATACCAACCTTGGTACGCTATGCACAGGCTAGGGTTGGTAGGAGTAGTAGACTTGGTGTTATAGGTGATGGGGTAGGTCAATTAGTTGAAAGTACTTTAGATACTCTAATGAGAAAGGAAACATGTTTATTTAGCATCCTGTCTGTTTCCATATCATTACTTCAATCTTTGTAGTAAGACGTGATGCCTCTTAAAATGACCTAACAGTGGATATCACTAAAAGAAGACACCCAGAAACATCACACCTACAACTTTTAGCCTTTATGGGGAGCTTAAAGGAGCACTATAGGGTCAGGAACACAGACATGTATTCCTGACCCTATAGGGTTAAACTCACCATCTAGCCACCCTGGTCCCCTCATGCCTCCCTAAATATTGTAAAATCTTGCTTGTATTCCAGTCTGGAGCCGCATGCTTTGTCGCTGTTTCCTTTAGACCTGCCCACTGCCTGCTGACATCATCAGGATTGGCTGAGACTGACAAAGAGGCAGATCAGGGGCAGAGCCAGCACAATTCAAACACATCCCTGGCCAATCAGCATCTCCTTATAGAGATGAATTGAATCAATGAATCTCTACGAGGAAAGTTCAGTGTCAGCATGCAGAGGGGGGAGATACTGAATGTCTCGATGCATTTTAGGCAGCCATGACCCAGGAAGCACCTCTAGCAGCCATCTAAGGAGTGGCCAGAGAAGTTATCACTAGGCTGTAATGTAAACACTACAATTTCTCTGAAAAGACAGTGTTTACAGCAAAGAGCCTGAAGGTAATGATTCTACTGTAGTTGTTCTGGTGACTATAGTGTCTCTTTAAAATCTGGTTCAATAGAGGGAGCTTTAAGGTGAGTTTGTATGGGATGGTTGGAGATGGATAAATTAGGGAAAGAATAAAATGTCAATCATGGTTGGTCAAGGCAGGAGCAGAGGTAAATTAGTAGGGAGGGGTAGGGTAAAGAGTATAAATATGTTGGTAAGGTTCAGATCAGGGTGTTTTAATAGGGAGACTGGCTGAATTTGGGTTTTGGATGGTTAAATTGAAAATAATTTGTCAACAAATGTTGACTTTCCAGATTAAACTAGGGATGCAATCACTAGGATTATATACAAAATATCTTTACATTTAAACCTTTCTCCGACAGTACTCTTTTCTGGTTCTTATACAATCCAAACCATCAGCGTTAGGCTACTTCCATCTCATAATCTCATCAATACAATAAATAGTTCTTCTTTTTTTTTTTTTTATATCAAGAAACCCTCAGGGTCCCTGTTTTCAGATCTCTCTCAAAAGCCAAATTTGTAACTAATTACATAAAATGAAACTTCTTTCATGATTACAAAATGGATACCTTTCTCAACAGGAGCTTGTGGGGCTGACGTTCATTCACTGTTCTATTTAATCGATTTTGGTTCTTTGGATCAAATCTTCTTTTCTATAATAAAGAGTTTTATACACTGTACCCAGATAGCCACATGGGGCTTCTGTATAGTTTTGTATACTTAAAATTTTGAGCATGACACTGCAATGCAAGCAGGAGGCTTTGGTTGGAAGTTGAAAGCTGGAGAATGATTCGAAATGGTTCCAGCTTTTCTGCTTATATATACCAGGTCTGAGATTGCCGCTGTGCACTGCTAGAGAGAAATGGATTTTATTCCAGCCTAACAAGATCTTTGTTCTTTAGAATTTAATTTGGAGGTATAAAAATTCTCTTACATGAGCAAGGTACAATTGAAAGACCTTCAAACAAAGCTTTTAAAATAAACCCTAGCACAAAAAAATGTATATATATCACAGGTGCCATAATGCTGTTAAACAACACTTCCCATAATCCCTTGCTAACTAGTGAAAAGGATAATTAGATACTTATTTTAAATAAAATATTTGTAAATTTGTATTTTTTAACGGGCACTGGAAAGAAAGAGAAGGAATAGAAGGTGGTTTAGATAACTTCCCTAAATATCTGTTGAATTATTTTATTCAAAAAAAGGTTTCTTTTTTTAACCCCTTAAGGACACATGACGGAAATATTCAGTCATGATTCCATTTTATTTCAGAAGTTGTGTCCTTAAGGGCTTAATTAACTGTACAGACATATATTTTTGGTTTATATTGCTTAATATAATATTTTGTTTAAAATTTAAGTTTACCACATGGCAGGAAGTTTCATAGTTTGCATGTCTTTCTTTACCGAGCTACATAGCAGCAAAGAAAATAACATAGAAACAAGGGAACCAATCAGAAACAAATAGTATGTATATGATGTGAAGTGGACTTAAGCACCTCCTCTTTCTTTGCTGCTCCAGACAAAGGACAGGTCAGAGTTTTGCTTCTCTACTCTGTGCACTGTATTAGTGCAGATGCCTTTCCCCTTTTATTGGAAGTATTTGCCTCTTATAACATCCCTTTCACTTCCCATGGGTTTTGGGCCCCTGTTATGGTGTTTCTGCTCCCTCCCCTTATCTCTGATTTGGAACACTTGGTAGGACTCTTCTTTTGGTCCTCTTGGGCTGTGGGTGTACCATTGCACCAATTTTTAGCAGTGTTTTGTGATCCTTTTTCTCCTTTAGTATTGCTTACTGTGGATACCTGGAGTCAACCGATCGCCAACCGCATTTCTAGCGCTTGATGGCTGCTCTGCTGTGGCTCAGCAGAAGTTTGACCCATGGAATACCCATCACCACTACTCAGGGGATTGGATGCCATCAAACCATCTTGCCAAGTGTATGCATATGTGGCTGCATAAGCCCCTGGAAAGGGAGGTCTGCAACCTTTTACGGTTGGAGTGCCCAGGTCCAACCTTGCCAGACAAAATTGCACAACTGCCAAAATTCGATCAATTGATGATGACATTCATGGCACATGGGGGAGGGGAGGGCAGTATTAGTGCAAGGGCATTGAAAAGGATGGTCTAAACTGCAGAAAGCATTGGATGGATGAATGGGAACTGAGAGATACGCATCCTTTGAGGATTGTAAATCAGTCATCATCCTGGAGGAGATCCCATAAGATATATATTATTATTATTATAATTATATATTATATATATATATATATATACATATATATATATTGTGACAAACTTACTTTCCTGTGTGTGTTTGTCCAGGATCTTTTGGCAACCGCACAGCCCTCTAGGGTAAGAAAACCAGGTCAAGACAAAGTCCAGTTTCAAAAGGCCTCTGGCCTGTTTATTTTCTGTTGTTGTGAAGTAACAGGATACAATGAATCAGCAAATCTTCTTTCTCCACAAAACACCTTCTTTCTCCTCCAAAACACTTCCCTCACTTCACCCTGCTTTAACTGCAGTTATATAGCTGCTCACAGCCCCTACAGGTGAGGCTAATGACCTCGTTAGGCAGTGAGCCAGAACTCTATGGGAAACCTGGGCTGGACTCATGCACAACCACTCTGACAGTGGGTGGAGAATCGGCCCACCCTGCTCTTCCGAATACTCCACCCCAGGGACCCAAATAACAAGAGGAAAAAAAAACTAAATTTAAACTTAACTTTCCCTGGGGCTGCATGTGCTTACCCACATGTCAGGATAGTGGCTGTGCAAAAGTCTGGGTGCCAGATATACACCCCTGACCACCATCCCCAACACTCTGTTACATATCCTCCCCCCCAGCTCAGACCTAGTGGGGTGAGCGACCACAGAAAACAAATTTTCTCGCGACAAACTGTCAGCATTTCCATGTTTAGACCCCGGCCTATGTTCAACTGTAAAATGAAATGGTTGTAAACTGAGGAACCACCTTGTCACCCTGGCATTATTATCTTTGTTTTGACTCATCCAGGTTAAGGGGGCATGGTCTGTGACCAACCTAAATTTTCTACCCAGCAAATAATATTTGAGTCTAAGGCCCATTTTATGGCAAGGCATTCCTTTTCCACTATAGAATAATTTTTCTCAGCGGGAGTCAGCTTCCTACTTAAATAAAACACTGGGTGTTCTTCACCCTGAATTTCCTGAGACAGAACTGCCCCTAACCCAAGCTCTGATGCATCGGTTTGGACAATAAACTCTTTAGTGAAATCCGGGGTTACCAGAACCGGTTGGGTGCACAAAGCCTCTTTCAAAGTTACAAACGATTTTTCTGCCTCTACTGACCACTTAACCACTAGTGGGGCTTTACCTTTTGTGAGATCCGTTAAAGGAGCTGCTAATTTAGCAAAACTAGGAATAAATCGCCTGTAATACCCAATAAGTCCTAAAAAAGTCCTAACTTGCTTTTTAGTGAGGGGGCGTGGCCTCCACTTTTGCTGTTTGGGGCTTAACTAGTCCTCTCCCAATCGAATAACCCAGATATTTTGCCTCTTCCAAACCTATAGTACACTTAGATGGGTTAGCAGTTAAACCAGCTAGGCGGATAGAGTCCAGTACTGCCTGCACTTTGGGAAGATGTGAAGCCCAGTCAGGACTGTGAATGACTATGTCATCTAGGTATGCGGCTGCATAACGGCTGTGAGGCTTCAAAATCCTATCAATCAGTCTTTGAAAAGTGGCAGGGGCCCCATGTAACCCAAATGGTAGCACCTTGTATTGGAATAATCCCCCTGATGTCGAAAAAGCTGTCTTTTCTTTTGCTCTGTCTGTAAGAGGTACTTGCCAATAACCCTTCGTCAGGTCTAAAGTAGTCAGGTACCGAGCCTTACCCAGTCTCTCTATCAGTTCATCAACCCTAGGCATTGGATAAGCATCAAACTTTGACACACTATTTAATTTACGAAAATCATTACAAAATCTTAACGAACCATCAGGTTTTGGCACCAGTACTATAGGGCTGTTCCACTCACTTTGTGATTCCTCAATAATATCAAGAGCTAACATTTTCTTAATTTCTGCAGCTACCGCCTCTTTCTGTGCTTCTGGGATTCTGTACGGTTTAAGACTTATCTTCACCCCTGGTTCTGTAACGATATCATGCTTGATAACGTTAGTCCTGCCAGGAACTACAGAAAATACATCCCGGTTTCTACCAATAAAGTCCTTTACTTCCTGTTTCTGGTGTGGGGACAGGGTGTCTGGTATGTTTACTTCAAGTTCACTACCAGTCTTATTAGTGATAATTGAAGTAGTTAAGACCTCTCTGTCCTTCCAGGGTTTTAGTAAATTTATATGATATATTTGCTCGGGTTTTCTCCTATTGGGTTGTCTCACTTTATAATTAACTTCCCCAACCTGTTCAATAACCTCATACGGGACATGCCAAGATGCTAGAAATTTATTTTCTACTGTAGGGACCAAAACAAGCACCCTGTCTCCTGGGTGAAAAACTCTCAGTCTGGCATTTTTATTATAACTGTTTTTCTGGGCCTCTTGGGCTTTCTGCATATGTTCTTTAACTATTGGCATGACAGCCGCCATCCTATCTTGCATTTGAGCTATGTGCTCAATTACACTACGGTACGGATTGGACTCCTGTTCCCAGGTTTCTTTTGCTATATCTAGCAGACCTCTGGGATGATGGGCATATAGAAGCTCAAAAGGAGAGAACCCCGTAGAAGCTTGTGGCACCACCCTTATGGAGAACATTAGATAGGGTAGTAAGCAGTCCCAATTCTTACCATCTTTGTCAATTACTTTCCGTAACATACTTTTTAAGGTCTTGTTAAACCGTTCTACCAGTCCGTCTGTCTGGTTCCAGGTCATAGAATGCCTTCTGGGGTTCTCCAATAAGAAAAGGTGCCAGTATGCTTGCCCACTCACTCACCGGCCACTCTTCTCTCTCAGCTGTCCTCTCAAAAGCTTGCAGGTATGCTTCCACATCATCTGTAGGTGTCATCTTCTGCAGGTAACGGCTGGCTCTGATCATTTTAACCTCGGACTGCGTCCCATCCGAGACTCTGGTCAGTCCTTTGATCAAAGCCTGTATCTCCTTCTGTATCATACTGGTGGCCTGATGTTGCTCCTCTCTGAGCAGGCGGTTTGCCTCAGCTTGGGCTGCCATAACCTGCTGGATCAACGCATCTGTGTTGGCCTTTTGCGTAATTACCAGTTGCTGTAGGGCTGTAATATTTTCCTGTTGTGCAGCTGTAGCCTCCTGCTGTACAGCTGTAGCCTTTTGCTGTGCAGCTGTAGTTTGCAACAAGACTTTCACAACTTCCTCCATATTTCTACAGGCTTGTTTGGCTTCCAGTTAATACCCACAGGCTTCTTTAGTGCAGTGCCCGCATTCTCCACCATATGTGACAAACTTACTTTCCTGTGTGTGTTTGTCCAGGATCTTTTGGCAACCGCACAGCCCTCTAGGGTAAGAAAACCAGGTCAAGACAAAGTCCAGTTTCAAAAGGCCTCTGGCCTGTTTATTTTCTGTTGTTGTGAAGTAACAGGATACAATGAATCAGCAAATCTTCTTTCTCCACAAAACACCTTCTTTCTCCTCCAAAACACTTCCCTCCCTTCACCCTGCTTTAACTGCAGTTATATAGCTGCTCACAGCCCCTACAGGTGAGGCTAATGACCTCGTTAGGCAGTGAGCCAGAACTCTATGGGAAACCTGGGCTGGACTCATGCACAACCACTCTGACAGTGGGTGGAGAATCGGCCCACCCTGCTCTTCCGAATACTCCACCCCAGGGACCCAAATAACAAGAGGAAAAAAAAACTAAATTTAAACTTAACTTTCCCTGGGGCTGCATGTGCTTACCCACATGTCAGGATAGTGGCTGTGCAAAAGTCTGGGTGCCAGATATACACCCCTGACCACCATCCCCAACACTCTGTTACAATATATACAATCTTGATGTGGCAGTATAGCATGTGAGCGTTGAGATCCCTCAGATTTATCACAGCTGGAAGTCTCTATGCAATCCATGAAGGATTGAGTGGCACCTTTCACTTGCAATTCCCGAATGTGCATAAGTCGGCATTGTCTGCCAAGAAACTGATGAGGCACTGCAAGCGCCAGCCAGCACTGTCAATAACACCTCTGGCTTGTGTACCCTTAAAGACTTTTTCTAAGCTTTGTTTTAAGATGTAAACATGTTCATGTGTTTATGAAACTCTTTGGTGAATGTCTCGCCAAAGAACCTGCACTGTGCTTGGAGTCCAAGTTCTTTTGAACCAAAGTCTGCCAGTTTACTATCGATAAGAAATAGTGTTGCTTTCCTCCTCTCTGAAGAGATGGCTACATTAGGGTTTCCACACATTAAAAGATTCCGCCCTGGAGAAGGCATCGGCAGCAAGGTGGCCTGATGATGTTTGTCTTTTGTCCCCTTAAAGGTTTTCAGCTCAGCTCCGTGGTGCTTCACCAAATTTCGAAAGCTAGTGGTTACTCATCTGCAAACACAAGAGATAAGCGGACTTATCTATTGAGATTACATCCTGATCTGTTGGAAGGTGTCGAGGCTATGACAACAGACTTGTTTTACTGTGAACTTTTTCAAAACTCTAGGTTTCGTTGTGTACTGATCCAAGTTTGTTTTGGTTCCTTCCCAATTGATTCAGTTCTTAAGGCTTGAGATCAACTCGACTGCATGAGTACTCAAACTACAAGTCTTATTGATACACAAGGAGATTAGCAGGTTTCTCCATTAGCAGGATTGTAAGGCTTCTGTCATCCTCTATACAAGATATCTTTACAGGCTCATCACACTACCAGGCAATGCAAACAGCTGAAGGTCACATTTCTATGCAAAAATCCTACACACGATCAAGCTGTTCTCCTGACAGAGAAGGTTCGGATGGAACTCAAGTGATAGCTAGACATCATGCAAGCTTGGAAAGGGTAAACCATATAGAGGCCCCAGATGAACTTTGTTCTGGAGTCAGCTGGGGCTTGGGTGTGGCCTGTGAGGATACCTCTATGGGAAATGCTTTGTCAGCACAAGGAGCTTTCTCTCCACATCTCCTGGCTTTATCATTCTCTATCTGCAGCCTGGCAAACAGGAAATCCAACAGCTGCATCCTGCTCAGGATGGACAACGTGTCCACAGTGCAATACATCAATTGCCTCGGAGTTGCACGTTCCAACCTGCTGTCATAAATCACACAGAACATCTTTGACTTCTGTCTTCCTCGCAATATTTCATTGAAAGCAGAGGAATGGACTGGTTCTTCCGACATCGGAGGAACAGCAGCGACTGGATCCATTAGTGTTCACCTTACTCTTATCTCTTGTTTATTATTATTATTATTATTATTGCCATTTATATAGCGCCAACAGATTCCTTAGCGCTTTACCATATTTTGAGAGGGGGAATGTAACAATAAATAGGACTATTACAAGAAAACTTACAGGAACAATAGGTTGAAGAGGACCCTGCTCAAACAAGCTTACAGACTATAGGAGGTGGGGTATTAGAAACATTAGGACAGGAAATATCAAGTAGGAGTAAAGCAGAGCTGGAGGAGAGAGCCAAGCACTGTCCCATAGGAGAGAGCAGGAGACAGGTATGTAAGGTAGAGATTACTCTGGGAGGCCATAAGCTTTCCTGAAGAGATGGGTTTTAAAGCCCTTCTTAAATGATTGAAGACTAGGGGAGAGTCTGATGGCAGTAGGCAAGCTATTCCATAGGAGAGGAGCCGCCCGCGAGAGGTCCTGAAAGCGCGAGTTGGCCGTACGAGTGCGAGCAGTGGTCAGGAGGTGGTCACGGGCAGAGCGGAGGGTACGAGGAGGGGCATATCTATGGATTAGTGAAGAGATATAAGAGGGGCTAGAATTGTTCAGTGCTTTAAATGTATGGGTTAGCACTTTGAATTGACTCCTATAGCATACAGAGAGCCAATGTAAGGACTGGCAGAGCGGTGAGGTGTGAGAGGACCGACTAGAGGGGAAAATCAGTTTAGCTGCAGCATTCATTACAGACTGTAGCGGGGCAATACAGCTTTTGGGGAGACCAATTAAAAGAGGGTTACAGTAATCCATGCGGGAAATTACTAGAGCGTGGACAAGCTCCTTGGTAGCATCTTGCGTAAGAAAGGGGCGGATGCGGGCTTTGTTTTTGAGTTGGAACCTACAGGACTTGGCAACAAACTGGATGTGAGACTCAAAGGTGAGACCAGAGTCAAGTATGACGCCAAGACAGCGTGCTTGCAGGGATGGACTTATGTGGATATCACTGACTTGAAGGGAGAGCGAGAGAGGAGGATCAGTATTAGGAGGAGGAAAGACAAGGAGTTCAGTTTTAGAGAGGTTAAGTTTCAGAAAGCGTGAGGAGAGGTATATCAGCATACAGGTGGTAGCGGAATCCAAAAGAGGCAATAAGTTTACCAAGAGAGGCAGTATAAAGAGAAAATAGAAGGGGATCAAGGACAGACCCTTGGGGAACTCCAACCAAGACAGGACGAGGGGAGGAGGTAGCCTTGGGAAAGGAGACACTGAATGAGCGTTGGAAGAGATAGGAGGAAAACCAAGAGAGGACAGAGTCACAGAGACCGAGCGATTGAAGAGTTTGAAGGAGGAGAGCATGATCAACGGTGTCAAAGGCAGCAGAGAGGTCAAGGAGAATTAATATGAAGTAGTGACCTTTGGATTTAGCGCAGATTAGATCATTAGTCACTTTGATAAGAGCAGTCTCAGCAGAGTGGAGAGGGCGGAAGCCAGACTGAAGAGGGTCAAGGAGAGAGTTGGAATTAAGGAAGCGTGTTTCTACCTTGCTCTGCTACATCAAAGTTAAGGTTAAAAAACAACTTAATAGATAAACACCAGTACACCCTGGTGTGTAGCTAAAAAAAAGTTGAGCAATGAGACCTGAAATGGTTACCATAACCACTGTGTCACTGCAAAAATGACCGCCACCTGCGGTTAAGGGTATAAGAGTTAAGTGCCTATTGAATCAACATTAGTAGTTGCAGGACTCTGTGGAAATGGTAGTATTACTGTGGATTCACAAATTAGCAACAATGTTCAGGAAATGTATCAGCCCGTTGTATCTTTTCTTCCCATATAAGGGCAAGAAGAATAAACGGTGGCTGAGTAATTAATCTGGTAAAGGTTTTGATTGTATATATAAACCAGTACACTTATAAATAAATGAAATGGGTGACAAAATGGTAATCACACTGTAGTAGAAATCCAGAGAACTATGTCATTTATATAGTGTAGCCGACAGGTTGCTTGTATAATAAAATAATTTTATTTGCATATACTGTCTAACACATACACATACATGGGCGTCCGCAGGGGGGGGCAAAGGGGGGCACTTGCCCCCCCCTGGATTTTTCAGCTTGTTCTGCTATTTTGTGTGATTTAAAATGAACTGCAATACCGGCGCCGGCCAGTAGGTGGCGCTGTGTATGGAGAGAGACAGGGATAGGAAGCTGCATCTTATCCCTGCTTCTCTCTGCTGATTGAAACCGCAGGGGAGCAACACATGCAGGCAACAGAGACAGCCTACAGATCAGGTAAGTGGGGGATGGGGGGGAGGGTTTGAGAGGGGGCAGCAGCCTATAGATTTGGGGCCAGCAGCAGATAGATTTGGGGGCAGCAGCCCATAGGTTTAGCAGCATAGATTGGGGCAGCGCCCATAGATTTGGGGAGGGGCAGCAGCCTATAGGGGCAGCCTTTAGATTTGGGGCAGCAGCCCAGGATTGGGGGTAGCTAATCAGATTTGGGAGGGGCAGCAGCCTATAGATTTGGGAGGGGGCAGCCCCATAGATTTGGGGCAGCAGCCCATAGATTTGGAGGGCAGCAGCCTAGAGATTTGGGGGCAGCAGCCCATAGATTTGGGGAGGGGGGCAGCAGCCCATAGATTTGGGGAGGGGGGCAGCAGCCTATAGATTTGGGGGCAGAAGCCCATAGATTTGGGGGGGGACAGCAGCCCATAGATTTGGGAAGGGGGGCAGCAGCCCATAGATTTGGGGAGGGGGGCAGCAGCCCATAGATTTGGGGATATATAGAAATGAACAGGAAGGGTCAGCAAGGAGCTGGAAGGTAAAGCAGCACAAAGGTAAAGTAGAAGGAGCAGAAAGGGTCAGAAATTAGCTGGAAGGGGCAGAAGGAGCACAAACATAAAGTAGGAGAATGAGCAGGAAGGGCCTGCAAGGAGCAGGAAGGAGCAGAAAGGGACAGCAAGGAGCACAAAGGTAAAGGAGTAGAAAGAATCAGAAGGAGCACAAAGGTAAAGTAGGAGAAAAAGCAGAAAGGGACAGCAAGGAGCACAAAGGTAAAGTAGAAAAGGGAGCAGAAAGGGATCAGAATGAGAAAGGAGCAGAAGGGTGCAAAATAAGCAGAAAGTAGCAGAAAGGTAAAAGAGCAGTAGGGGCCAAGGATAGAAAACAGTGTCAGAAGAAAAAAAAAAGACTGTCAAATGAAGGAGAGGAAAAGGAGATTGGAGCAGGAAGGACAAATGAAGTGAACCCTCCACTTTATTCTGGACACCACATCATAAGGCTTTGGTACCTGGGCCAGGCAGGGAAACGCTGGACCTTCTCATCTCCAAAGGTAAAAAAATATCGGTGTTAATGTGTTCACTTTTATTTACTGAGTGTCAGGAAGCACAGAGTGCCGTTGGGTAGGGGTGTTGCTGATTGGCTAGAGCGGTCAGCTGGCACTCTAAGCCAATCAGTAGCTCCCCATTCATAAAAAAGTAAAAATATTTTATGAACCGGGAACTAGCGATTGGCTTAGAGCGTCAACTGACCACTCTAGCCAATCAGCGGCACCCATGCCTGACGTCAATCTGCACTTCCTGACACTCTGTTTCAGAAGCCAAATACCACTGAGTGACCTGGAGCTGAAGGAAGCCTTTGGGGTTAAACCATTTGAGAGCAATTTAACCCCTTAAAGGAAAGCGAGCACCCAGGGGCTTCCTGGCATCATAGCATTTTCATTTAGGTGAAGTTGTTATGGTGACCAGAAATGTCCTTTAATTTGCTTAAAGGAACACTATAGTGTCAGGAATACAAACATATATTCCTGACACCATAGTTGTGAAAACGCTATTCACCCTGGCTTTATGTGATAATGGCTATGCCCCTTCCCTTTCATGACACTGTCAAAAAGGTACCAAGCATGGATGTCAATACAATTATGCCCCCCCCTGGAAAAATTCCTGCGGACGCCCATGTACACATAAGTTATAAATGACAAACAGATTCCCCAATTAAGGAGAGCAGTGGCTGCCCGGTATATAGTCTGAGGCTCCAAATGATGTAAAAAACTCTCTCACAGGCCGGATGAAATCGAATGTGGATCTCCTCGTGCTGTGTAGAAACTGGCTGTCAGCCGCGTGCGTTCCACTGCGGCTTTGGATGCGTTCCAACCTGCTCTCCTGGGGACCAGTGTGTAATACCGCCTTACGCGTTTCGTGATCATAGGATCACTTCATCAGAGGAACGAAGTTAAGTTAAGGTGTCTTCTGTCCATGGCTGATATCAATTCTTCATTCGGAAATTAATTCAATTCGACGCACGGCAGCTTATTCTTTTGTCAGGTACTTCTGTCTTGTTTTGTCAGGGACTTCTCTCGTGGATATTTTACATTATGCTGATTGGCCTCCTGTCATGTGATAAAATTCAAGATTATGCTAGCTCTAGTTTACTTATAATCTTAATTTTAGTAATGACAGGAGGCAAGTATTTTCCGTTCTCTCCCCTATTTCCTCTTATGCTGACCTGTTGAGATATTGTTACTGTTTTGTTTTTTGTTTTTGAAGAGATTTATTATGTTTTGTTTGATATTTTAGTCCATTTGCATTGTTCTTCTATATCCTGGCTATTTCCTGATTTACACATGTTCCTGTACTATAGGATTGTTATTTGTGAGTTGCATTTTTCTTATGCATTAGATAAAAAACATGTTGTGGTCGAAGTTCTTGCTTTGTGTTGAACATACAGTTTTCCTTTATGGCTAAGCCTATTCCAATTTTTTTCTTTTTCACCTTTTTTATTTAGATTTTCTTTGGAGTATGCACCTGATGTTTGGTTCCTGTTGTTAGAGTCCTTTTGATTCTCAGATTTCTTCATATCTGTTTTTATGTTATTTGTCTCTGTTCTCCCTCGTTTTTTTTTTCCATAAAAACACTGTACTCACTATACACATTTAATCTCTTTGAATTGTTTATATTACCCGAAGTCCCCAGACATTGTCCCTCCATTCAGTGTTGAACTATTTTACAGCAGTTTAACACTAAACAAGGGTCTCTGGCCACCCACAGCCGGCCTCTTCTGGAGATGTGGCTAAGGCAGATATTACACACTTCCATGTAGGCATACCCATTGCTACCATCAGTTGGAGCTCTGATAGGCTAGAAGCAGTCAGCTGACACTCTCAACCAATTACAGCTGCTCATTAATGCTCAGGCCAATACTTCCTCAATAGCCCTAGCAGCACAGAAGGGAGGGGCTACTGGGAACTCTCATTTAGCATTAAAACATAAAAACATTAAAACTATTAACTATTAATGTTGAATGAAATTATGGTATCAGGGCATTCCAGACACTAAAACCAGTTTAATGAGATGAAGCAGATACAATGTCTACAGTGTCCCTTTAAGTCCACTTCACCTCATGTACATACCATTTGTTTTTGGTTTCTTTGTGTCTATTTCATTTGTATTTGTTGCTATGGAGTTCAGTAAAGAAACGATATGCAAAATACTTGCTTCCTGTCAACTAAATGAAGTTTATAAATTCACTAAAGCTAGCATAATCTTCAATTTATACCCCAATACAATGTGTGACATTATAAAGCTCAATGTGCATTTTCTTTTGTCGTATTTCTGCAAGTTGTGAACAGCTGCAATTGTCCGATATGTCAGATATATAATATAGCAATATTAAGAAAATAAAACAAAAGTTAGCAGTATCTTTCTTTGCTTGCACACAATGTATTGTTACCAAATATAGTCTGTTATTGATGTTGTCGGCTGAAAAAGATTGTTTGTTAATTTCAAGCATATGTAAAAGAAACAGAACAAGAACAAATTGATACAAGACTAATCAAAATATAATATATATGTGTTTGCACATGTCTCTACATTCGGCATATTGAAATATGGAGCACTTTTGTTTAAAAAGCTTTCGAGTCGTGTTCCCAGAATCCTGCACAGATGCCTATTTTACGATCACAGAGTGTACAGACAAGATAACATTATTGCAGTTTTACATTTGCTATCGGGAAATATAAGCTGATTACGATCCCTTTCTCGCTGTGATTTACCTGTTATCTGTGATGAATGAATGTGACTACTTTGAAATGTTTTCAAATATTTCATTTTTTTTTTTTTTTTTTTTACAATTGCAAAAAAATGTATCATACTTTCACAGAGCAAGACAATACAGGACACATTAGGGCTTCAATCAATCTCAAGGAAAAAAAACAAACTGTTCTCATCAGAGAAACTGCCAAGACCGACAATGTAAAATATGAATTTAATAAGGCAAAAGGAAAGTATGATGGCTAAAACATATGCTTACATTCCAATTTATCAATGTGGTTTGTTTTTGTTTTACAATTTGAACTTCAGTGGCATCTCGTTCTTTTATCGTTGGGTTTTCTACCTGGCTTCAGACCTCACAGTATCAGGTGAATTTCACATGTTCTTTTTGGAATTGTGCTAATCTAGTTATAATTTATGGCAAGTGTCAAAAAGATAAATCAAGAAACACATTAAGAGTATTGACTTGTTTGGTGACTCACAATCTGCACAATTTGTGCTTTTCATCGACATTTGGAAAAATATATTCTCTGAAGAGGTAGTTAGTGTAAGCTTGTCTTGTGGTTCCCACGCCAAAGATCAAGTAAATTCTTTTGGCTGTAGATTTCATCGTACTTCAAGGAGGTGATATCAGGTGGCCTGTTACATTGTATAGTCAAGATAGCAGGGCTTCTCCACACTATTGTTCTTTGTTTCATTGTATCACATATATTAATATTGCCCAATAATAGAGCTCTGTTGAATACGATGTCTCTAAGTAAATTCTAATAATGCAATATCCGGGTGGCCATTTTAGCAAACATCTTGTACCGGAACAAGGGTATGTCCTTGAAAAACATTATAAATACTTCTGGTTTTGAAAGACCAACAATAGCTGTCCTTGATTATGTCTATAGAGCGCGTCATCATGACAGCAATGCATTACACCAGTCTGTTTAGCTACCCTAAATTTTTCAATATGTTTCATACTGAAATGCTACACACCACTCAAGTGTTCATGGTACTTTCTGTAACTATTTAAAGGGAAACTATAGTGCCATAAAAACAAACTTGAAAAACCCCTTCTGTCACTTACCTGGGTCCAGCGCTAATGTCCCTCGGTGCTGAATCGGGTCCACATTCACTACTCCCCTGCCTATGTCAGCCGGTGGGGGAGACCTAATGCATATGCGCAACAATGGCCACACTCGCATTAGGATTTCCCCATAGGAAAGCATTATCCAATGTTTTCCTATGGGGATTCCAGTGGCGTTGGAGGTCCTCATGCATAGCATGAGGATGGCCAGCGTTATTTAGGCGACCAAAAGTTGCCTAAAGACCCAGAAGTCTGGTGACAGCCACTAGAGGAGGACAACCACTAGAGGAGGAGTTTACCCTAGCAGGTAATTATTGCAGTTTATTAAAAACTGCAATAATTACATGCTTGGTGCTAAGGGTGATTGGACACTGCACCCATACCACTTCAATGCGCTTAAGTGGTCTGTGTGTCTATAGTGTCCCTTAAGTCATCTTGGTGACTACTATGTCACAGTCAACAATGAGGCCAGATATGCTTCTCCTTCTACCCATCAACATGATATCTTTCTGAACAATCTTTTTAATCAACCTCCATTAGATCCATTAGATTGTAAGATTATGGGCTATCTCACTAGGTTACATAGTTACATAGTTACATAGCTGAAAAGAGACTTGCGTCCATCAAGTTCAGCCTTTGTCATATATGTTTTTGCTGTTGATCCAAAAGAAGGCAAAAAACCTAGTCTGAAGCACTTCCAATTTTGCAACAAACTAGGAAAAATTCCTTCTTGACCAAGCAGCTATTACCCGACTAATTAGAAATTATATCCCTGTATGTTATGTTTTTGGAAGTATTTATCCAATTTCTGTTTAAACATCTGTATAGACTCTGACAAAACCACCTCTTCAGGCAGAGAATCCCATATCCTTATAGCTCTTACTGTAAAAAAAATTTTTTATTTTCCTTAGACTAAATCTTCTTTCTTCCAGCCGAAATGTGTGACATCATGTCCTATGTAGAGCACTGTTTATGAACAGATAATGGTTTGTACTGTCCCCGAATATATTTGTACAATGTTATCATATCCCCAAACTAAAGAGATTTACATTTTTCAACCTTTCTTCATAACTAAAATGCTCCTTTGATCAATTTTGTAGCTCGTCTCTGCACTTTTTCTTGTGCCATGATATCCTTCTTTAGAACACGTGCCCAAAATCTAACAGCATATTCAAGGTGTGGTCTTACCAGTGATTTAAAAAGAGGCAAAATTATATTTTTATCCCAAGAATGAAAAAACCTTACTGGCCTTAGCAATTGCAGATTGACATTGCATATTGCTGCCTAATTTGTTATTTATAACAATTCCCAAATCCTTCTCGTGTGTGGTTATCCCTAATTCACTACCATTTAGGGTGTAAGTTGCTTGTGCCTTCTTTACCCCAAAGTGCATAACTTTGCATTTCTCTACATTAAATTTCATCTGCCATTTTAATGCCCAGACCCCCAGTCAATCTAAATCCCTCTGCAACGAAGCAATATCCTGCTCACTGTGCTCACATTTTATTACTTTACAAAATTTTGTGTCATCTGCAAACACTAAAACATGGCTTTTGATGCCCATTTCAAGATCATTTATAAATATGTTAAATTTAAGCGGTCCCAAAACAGAACCCTGAGGGACACCACTTAACATTTTTGTCCAGCTTGAAAATTTACCATTAATGACAACTCATTGTACTTGTTGTAAGGTTAAAGGATCTTAACATGTATAGTTTGGAGGAAAGATAAGACAGGGGGAATATGATAGAAACATTTAAATAAAGGGAATCAACACAGTAAAGGAGGATACTATATTTAAAATAAGAAAAACTACCACAACAAGAGGACATAGTCTTAAATTAGAGGGGCAAAGGTTTTAAAATAATATCAGGAAGTATTACTTTACTGAGAGGGTAGTGGATGCATGGAATAGCCTTCCAGCTAAAGTACTAGAGGTTAACACAGTGAAGACATTAAGCATGCGTGGGATAGACATAAGGCTATCCTAGACTTAAGATAAGGCCAGGGACTAATGAAAGTATTTAGAAAATTGGGCAGATTAGATGGGCCGAATGGTTCTTATCTGCCGTCACATTCTATGTTTCTATCCTTAAGCCAATGCTCTACCCAAGAACAAGAATATTCATGTAGACCAATTTCTTTTAGTTTGAAGACTAACCTATTGTGAGGAACTGTATAAAATGCCTTGACAAAATCCAAGTAGATCACCTCGACTGCAACAGCCTGATCTATACTTCTACTTACTTCTTCTTCTGCCTTCCTCCACTCCTCCGGTACAATTCCTGAAAGAAAGGAATCTTGAAAGATTAAATACAGAGGTTCACTTATTTCCACACTTAGCTCCTTATTGCCTTTTTGCAAGTATTATTGGCTTCCTTATATCATATATAGGATGCCTCTGATTTATCTGATTTACATTCTTTAAATGCCCTTTTCTTATTTTTAATTTCTTGTTTTACTTCCCTACTAAGCCACATTGGTTTTAATTTGTTTCTTTTATATTTATTACCCAATGGTACATACTGAGAAATGTACCTTTCTAATATTTGTTTGAAGAGCTTCCATTTATCCTCAGTGTTTTTTTCACTAAGGAGTTTATGCTAGTTGATATGTTGTAGAGCTGCCCTAATCTTATTAAAAAATAGCTTTTTTTAAATTATACATTTTAGTACACCCCACGTGCTTTTACCTTTTTGAGTTTATTTAAAAAAAATACCACATTGTGATCACTGTTTCCCAAATGCTCTCCTACTTGAATGTTGGTCAAAATATCGACATTGTTTGTTGTAACGAGATCCAGACAAGCATCCTTTCTAGTTGGTGCTTGCACCAGTTGTGACATAAAGGTGTAATTTAACACATTCAAAAACCTGATTCCCCTTGCTGAAGTACTAGTCCTTCTATCCCAATTTATGTCCGAGTAATTAAAATCTCCAATAATTAACGTGTTACCCCGATTTGCAGCTTTCCCAAACTCTAACAGCTGTTCTTCCTCATTTATATTTACACTCGGTGGTTTATAACATATAAATGATTTCCCTTCTTTTGTCCCAAGCAGATATCTACCCATAAAGCTTCCACATTTTCCTTGTCACACTCCACATGCCTAAGATTTGACTTTAACTCATGGTTGACATACAAACATACCCCACCACCCTTCTTGTTTTTCCTATCCTTCCTAAATAATGTGTACCCATTTAGGTCAACTGCCCAGTTATGTGCCTCATCCCACCATGTGAAAGTTATGCCTATTATATCATATTGTTTAGTGTATGCTGTAGCCTCTAGTTCCCCCATTTTGTTATTTAGGCTCCTTGTATTAGTAAGCATACATTTATTATTACCATGACTCACGTTTGTGCAAATTTGTATTACTCCCCTGTTTTAGTCTTGCCCCTCCCCCCATCTCCACCCAGTTTATGTTGAGCTAAAGCCCATCTCCTTTCTGTCCTATCTCCATTTTGTAGATTTCTATGTCACTCCCCCCCACCACTAGTTGAAAATCTCCTCCAACCTTCTAACCATCCTATCCCCCAGCACAGCAGACCCTCTTCCATTTGGGTGCAATCCATCACGGCTATACAGGTTGTACCCAAGCGCAAAATCGGCCCAGCACTCTAAAAACCCAAAACCCTCCTTCCTGCTCCAAGACTTCAGCCACGCATTGACCTCTCTAATCTCCCGCTGCCTTTCTACTGTTGCGTGCGCCACAGGTAATATTTCTGAAAATACTACCTTGAAGGTCCTTTTCTTTAGCTTAGTTCCTAGTTCCCTGAACTCATTCTTTAGGACCTTCCATTTTCCTCTGACTTTGTCATTGGTACCAATATGGACCATGACAGCTGGGCCTGGGTCATCCCAGGTACTTTGCATAAAATGAGCTGGATTACCAATAACATTTTTATGGTTATGTTTAAGTATATTTTATATAATTTTTTACTTACGTTGATTTACCATACCAATATAATGTATATGGACTATGTATTATAACTGTAAAATAAATAAATTAAAATGTATGCTGTGCAATGTTATGCATGCTGTCATTAATTTGGATTGGCAGAGTGGCAACATACCCAAAAATCCCTGCCAGGGATGTATCAACGAATGTCATTATTAAAAATAGGAAACCCCATTACTCATTTTTTCACTACAGTATCCTAATTATTAATTTTTTTCTTCTATCCATTGTAACCTAATTATTTTTTGACAATAGATATTTTGAGCAGAAAGAAATGTCATAGAAATTATTATTTTAAATAGCCATTTTTTTCTATTAAAATAAAATTGGTGTCAAACGTTTGACAAATTCTGTCCGAAATGACTCATTTTTTTTTGTTGCAATTACTACATAAGAAACACCGTGAAATTGTAACAGTGCCGAGCAGTGTTAATTGACAGTATCACTGAATACAACGTTACCAGTCTAAATTGAGTTTGATTCATTAATGAAAGCTATATTGCAAAAAAATGTGAATTTTTCATATGAGCCAATTAGTACATGAAATCCTACTGAAAAGTGTCCTGGTTTATATATTATATAGATTCTGTTGCTAAAGCTATTATTCAGTGATAATTGCACAGACATTTTACCTGTAATTCTTTACAAATAAAACATCAACAATGTCTTAAATCCTAAAAGTGTCTTTTAATTTTTTATTAGTGTTGTATAATGTCACAGAATTTCATAATATTGGGAGGTATACAATTGGGATCAGGGGGTGGGGGGGGCGTTACCTTCGTTGCCCATAATGGATGGGTCTGACCAGGAAAGGGGTGTGTTCATCTGTCAAAGCGGCAGGTCTGTCCACTAAAGACATCTTATGATTCACACGTTCTGTGCTTCTCTGTGACAATTCACTGTTGACCCCGGATGTAGGACACCAGGGAACTAAATCGGTCAAAAGCTGGCTTGTTGGGAGACATGGAATTATTATATTTTAGAAATAAGACTTTAGCTGAATGCCTTCAGCTAACGTCCTATTACATCACAATGCTTTACAATATCCTGTATGTCCTATACAGGGACACCGCAACCTGGGGGTGCAAGATACATTTTACTGTCAAAAGGAGAGCGCAATGCACAGGACACACAGGTGACGATGCATGTTTTGGGGTGACGGGATGGACGGTGGCAAAATGCATCTTTGTCTGTGTAGCCAAAAGCTCCCTGCACAGGCCCTGATCCTATGTAATGACTTATGCTGACAACAGTTCATGTCTGCTTTGACAGAACCTCCACGACACTGCTGAAGAAGTGTCCATTACAAAGGAGAATTATGGAACATTGTCAAGTGAAATGGGAATTGGAAATCTTTAACTCTAAACACTCTTTTTTAAGCTCAGCTATTTTGACTGAAATATCAAATTCTGTTGGGAGCTATGCACAATTCCTGGGTGAGTAAATAATATGCTAGATGTTTGTGGATTATGTTTTCTATAATAGCATTATGGACTCTACAGATGTTTGCAATGTGAGAGCAGTCCAATAGTTCTTGTTTAGATATTTTTCTGAATACATTTGTATTATTTGTATTACATGAACTCCTCCCTTCTCAGTTCTGGACAGGTTATAGACACATGTTGGGAATATTTAAAGAGATACAGAATGACCAGCCAATTGGCAACTAACAATTCCAGAATTGTTCAGGGACTGCTATGACTAGAATGGCCAAGACAAACATGGCTTAGTTCTCCAGTATTTACAACAAATCTGTATGTAGTTTGTGGTCGTGTAATGAACAGTGAAACAAGGCCTGATTACAACCTTTACAACACTGAAATAAAGCTGGGTGAAAAAAAAACAAATTACAAAAATTGTCCAGAGATGAGGTCATGTGACACATACCTAACGGAACACTCAATAGAATTTTTTTTTTGGAATTAAGTAGATGTACCGGAAATAAAACATTCATGCTTTTTTGTCTACATGTTTTCTTGCATGAAAAAAACAGCTCGCAAAAGCTGCAGAGCTGATGTCTGCAGCCTTTGCAAGTCCTCCCCTTTTTTCCAGGTACAGACTTTCAATCTATGTTGAGGAATGCTCCAATGAGAGACTTCTTGTTGAGCAGCAAGTGTGCATACATATGCACAAGTGGCTTGCTTATACTTCTCAATTAGCTGTGTAACCGTGGCTGGTTCCCTTATTTATCACTATAATGTCTTAAAGCATAGAACTTAGTAGGGATAACCATACAGATAGATATCTTAGCCATAATTTTATATAGTTAGTGTAAGAGATCCTCTATTTAACATATATAAATAATTGAGAATACAATATAAAATAAGGATTGTCTTGGAAGCAATAAAATTTAGTCTTTTTGATATCTATTATATAAAAATATAAATATAGACATATAAAATCCATTATAGCAGAGTTTATAAGATTAAACTAAATGCTTGCAAATATCATTAATAGGTTAACATACCCTTCTGAACATGTCATCATGTCGGCCTCTCTGTCATTTTAAGATGGAGCAGCGTCTGTCTCCAAGTCTCTCCTCTGTGTCTTAACATTTAAAAGTACACCTATTTATATGTTAGGTGTCTCCATTTTAGGGTTACCATAGTTCATATTTGAAAAAGTAACACTTCTTTTACTTTATTCATTTTAGGACCTCCCTTAACTTGGCAAAAATACAAGTCCATAACTAAAGGGTGAATACGTCATGGAAATTTTCCTGACTTAGTTCAAGATGGCATCTTAAAGTCTGAACATCCTTATCTACTAAGGTTACCACAGTATATTGTGTACTGAAAGAGTCGTAGCATATCCTTGAAGCTTGTTTATGCATTATTGTTATTGTAATTCGTCTGGGACAAAATGGCGCAAACATAATGTGCACTGAGGTTATTGCTTAAAGAAACATCTATGAAAAACAATATGTTCCATTTCTAACACCTTGTCAGTTTGCAATATCTCTTAAAGACAAAGTACACAGTTTAAGAAATACAACATTTCATTCTAATACTTGTAATATTTGCATTTGCCCATAACAGCTGTAATACAACTCTTTGAGAAAAAGAGCCCAGCGCACCTGTCGCTTCCATCGGCTAACTGAAGAGCAAAAAAGTCTCTCTAGCCTTCTGAGTGACAGCCTGTGAGCTCTTTTCCCTCCCTTATAAAAATGCAAATCTCTATTAAAATCTGCACTTTTATAAACTGTCACAAATATAATAGACTCTAGACCAGGCTTCCCCAAACTCTGCACTTTTATAAACTGTCACAAATATGATAGTCTCTAGACCAGGCTTCCCCAAACTCCAGCCCTCCAGATGTTGCTGAACTACAACTCCCATGATTCTCTGCCTATCTATTTAATTCATAGAATCATGGGAGTTGTAGTTCAGCAACATCTGGAGGGCTGGAGTCTGGGGAAGCCTGCTCTAGGCACACGAAGCACTTCAGCAAGCTGAAGTACTGGGCCGCATGGGCCACAATGTGTCCCTTTAAATTATACAGCTATGTGCTAGACAACCTTTCAATCCCTAAGAAGAAGGCATTACGAAGGTACACAATCTTGTTCGTTCACAGCTAAAGGCTTATAACTCGGAAGAGAACTAATTCTTTAGCTAAATGTTTCTGTTTCTGTAATATTAATTTAAAATATATTGCAATTTGCACTAGAACTGTTAAATCATTTTTTTGTCTTCCAAGAAACTTTAGCAGGTTTATTTAAAAATAATTTTGACACTCATATATTTTGGTTCATATTATGAAATGGTGGACAATTAAATCTGGCAGAACAGGTGGTGCTCTGGCTGCAAAGTTCTAAATGTTGAGACACATTTTATTGGTTTCCATGGCGATTGCTTCTTGTTTAGCACTTTGCCCAGAATAGCACCTGTTTTTGTCTTGATAAATATTCAAAATGAAACACTAACATGACTACCATTTGGATTGAAACTCAAATATTTATTGTTTATTAAAACAAAGAAGACTATCAGGGATATTTACTAAAATTAGATTTCAAAGTGAATTCAAGGTGAATTTCAAATTTAAGGCCAGAATAGTCATACTGAAAATTGTTTAAGTAAGCATAGCTGTTTAGAGTATTTTTCTGGTTTGGCTATTTTTACCTTGAATTTGAAATTTATTTTTTATTTACTTTCAGTTCTCACTGAAGTCGAAAAACCATTAAAGAATCATTATAGGGTCAGGAACACAAACATGTATTCCTGATCCTATAGTGTTCAACCCACCATTTAGGTGGCTTGCCCCCCTATAAAACTTTAAAACTCACCTCATTTCTAGCGCCGCATGGGTCCGCACCCTTTGTGACATCATCAAAATGGCCGATTGGCTAAAATCGGCATGGGGCGGGGCCAAATGCCATTTTTTTGCCAGTCAGCACCTCCTCATAGAGATGCATTGAATCAATGCATCACTATGAGGAAAATTCAGCGTCCCCATGCAGAGCGTGGGGACGCTGAATGGCAGGGCTGCTTACTGTGCAGTCCTGAGCCAGGAAACACCTCCAGTGGCCATCTAATGAGTGGCCACTTGGAGGTGTCCCTAGGGGCAATGTAAACACTGCCTTTTTTCTGAAAAGGCAGTGTTTACATGAGAATGCCTGAAGGGAGCTATTATACTCACCATAACAACTACAATAAGCTGTAGTTGTTCTGGTGATTATAGTGGCCCTTTAATATTTTGAGGGAAACAAAAATGCCGAACCTTCAGTTGTATCTTGATGGATTCCCAGATAAAGGGACATAGGTCTTGTAGAGGATTCAGGCTATGCAGTGGTATACACTATATTAACCACTATGTGTTTTATGGTTGCTTTATTTTTGAGTGTGTTACTTTTTTTTCCTCTTTGTATAACCTATCTCAGTGAGCTGATTTTTTTTTTTTTTTTTTTATATCCATGTAGAAAAGTGTAACATCGCTTCTTGAAGAAATTAAGTTTCAGACAAATCCACAAATTTATTCATGGTTCCCAGTAACCAAATTTTCATGGCCCGGTGACCAGTAAGGACATTTTATTTCTCGTCTCTAAGTGAACCTTATATAGGAATGACATGTCTTTCTATGTATAACATTTCCGTTAGCTATGAAGCTTTCTGATCCGTACAAGTACAGGACAATAATTCCCATCAACTGCTGGTCTGCAGTTATTATAAATCCTTTCACTCCAAATAAAAGGTGACAAATTGGAAAAATGTATTAAAAGGCAGCAAAATTGGAGAATTTTTAAATAGTAAAAACTTCTACAATTCCCAAAGTAATCTCATTTTCCAGATGATAAAAACACTTCACGAGGTAATCAAAGTAGATTTCGCTGAAATATGTATCTTTCCAAATTTTAGTACAACTTCCCCTCATTGCTTTAAATTGTTAGCCCTCTTTCTAAAGTCCAATAGCACATAGCACCCTCAAATGGACCGACCACCCAGAACTGTCGTGTGCTGCTTTTTGCCCCTATTGACCTTGCTAACCGCAGTGTTCTAAGTGGTTAGCTGGGTAGCCGTTTGTATGTGCGAACATGTGGCGGCCATCTTTAGCCGCAAACACATACAGCAGTGTTTGGTTGTTGAGTGCATGGAACTATAATCGGACACTTGATGGCGTGAACACCGCTGGGTCTTCCATCTCTTCGTTCGTTCGACTGGATTCACTTGAGAGGAGCGGTGTTCAGTGGAAACACACTTCCAAACAAGAGACTAAGTATACCTACGAACTGGTTACATTCGTATTTCTGTTATATTGTGAACTACTGAACTAGACTGACCGCAAGCCCTGATTCTCTGGAACTGTTTTGGGCATGGGACCATGCATGCGGTCGTTCAAATTATGACTTCCAGGAGATTTCTGAACCCCTGAACCGATCTGGACGATTTTTGGATATGGTGGTCACCCAGATCAGGGTTATCAGGGGATGTACCTTGTATGGGGTTATTATGTATTTTAAGGTACTTTTGGGGTGTTTGTGAAATGTGTGGTTTTTGTGTCTGGAGATAATTGAGTTTAGTTTAGTTCATGACCCAATTATCTCCCAGGCACAGGGGAGAGATTGTCTTATTATGTATGGGTGTGTCCTGGATTTGAGAGCCAATGTGATTGTGTATTAGTTTTGTGGTTTACTCTCAGGTCCAGGGGGTAGTCCCCCTTACAGGGGGACTTACATGTAAGGCCAGTTGTGGCAACCAATAAATCAGTTCCTAGTCACCCTCGTCTCATGTGTGGAGGGGACAGCTATATTCACTCTGGGGATTGCTATATCACTATACTCCCCTGGGATTAAAATCACTTGCATATTGCTACACTCTCTTGGAGGAGAGGTCTACCCACTTGAAGCTGGATACTGGTCTTGGGTCAAGGGTGGGTGAAGGACGGCGAGACCCCAGCCAAGCTGGGGCGGCTAAGGGGCTATGGTGCTTATGGTGTCCGGTGCAGTGCTTATAGTACTCCAGGCTACTAGGAAGCAGCGATAGGCGGAGGCAGTCGGGATGCCAGGCGGTCCGTCACAGTCCCAGTTCTACAGTCCTTAGATAAATAATGTTATTTATTTTCAGTTCTCACAGCGTGAAACAATTCCTGTGATATTTCTTATTGTCGCCCCAGTCCCCAGTTAGGCGTGCCTAGTATTGTCTCAAAAACACAAAGCCTGCTTAGGTTAAAAAAAAAAAAAAAAAAAAAAACACAATTGTGAAAAAAGAAAAAAAGTACAAAACATGCACCGACTGCTGCATGTACTTAATGAGCCCAAATTATGCACAGTGAAGGCTCTTAGCCACAAAAGATATAACAAAATAAAACCAGTGTTTTAGGTGGCATTGACCATGAAGCATATGGGAATACAGGAAAAACGCCATACTACATACAGCGTACAGAGTTGTGAAAAACATCAACATACGTTCTGTAACAGAAAAAAGTGCTCTCCAACAACGTTATAGTTTTAAAAAATGTGCAGGTTTAATGAATTAATTTTAACATGTACCGATCTCACGCAGTCTTGGCATTCAAAGAGTATAAAATGTTAGAGTTGTGGAGCGTCGAATATCAGGTAAAGACTGGTGCCTGAATGACAGTGGCTTTGGGGTTGCGTGCTAAGGACCTCCATGTCTCCTCTACGATCTTAGTCCATACACTACTCCATACATTATGTGTAGTATAGATCCCCATTTGCCTCATGTTCTATGCTAACGCTATACATCTTTTTTTGCCTACTACATTGGGTTTATTTCTTATATATTTTGTGGCTTTTCACCTGTTTTTTTTTTTTATAAATCTCCCGCTTTGTTTGTGTGAGAAAACAAAATGGCATACCATTTCATATCATCTAAAATTACTTATTTTTTTCTGTTTGTCTGGTAAGTTGAGCGTTAGACTCTTTTTTACCTTGTCATGTATTGATGAGGTCACATATCTTAACCATGTAAAAGATTGCCAAAGAACTGGCAATAACATGACACAAACTAGTGCCTACATTGTCTAATGGACGTTATTAGATTGTGCCGTAATCTGAAAAAAACCCAAACATCTACCTATTGGCTAAGGAAAGAAAAAAGGGCTTCGAAATAAATAAGAAAAAAAAGAAAGAAAAAAATATTTAATATTTTTTTCTACCTAGCACTGAGTGACAGACATATAATCATATATAATCACATTTCCAGAAACTGACAGCTTTACTTGAATATTTCATTTATTTAAAGTGTCTGTGCCGATGTTGAGCTTTTTCATAAAGCGCTCTTGTAACTATGCTGGAATTTCTTTCAAATTCCAGCACAATCAAAAGATGTACATTAGACAAAGTAGGGGCTAGTTTGTGTCATGTTATTCCCAGTCTTTTGTCAATCTTTGTCAAGAGGTAGTTGCAACAATTGATGGGAGCATCACCTTGCATGATGAGCAACTGATGCCAATGGTACCTTACTGTGCATGCGCAAAATTATATATGGGAGATCCTGCAATATCTCCCGATCTGCTCCCCCTCTCGGCCACCTTCATAGCAAAGACCACACGTGTAACAGTGTCACTTTAACTGCATATATTATTCAGCATCAGAACATGCCTGTAGTTTGAACATCTCTTGCGTTGAGTAATATTTGTTATCTACAAAAATGCTAAATATAGTATATTTTTTACCAAAAACAATATGGGAAATCTAACAACTGAATAAAAAAAAAAAAAAAATTACTTCACATCAAATTACTCAATTGATCATGTATAAAACATTTTTTGTTTCTTTGCACCAACATGAAAAGTAGGATAGAACCAGCAAGCCTACTTCAAATTTAAAGGATAACTGCTCTATTCTCAGTGCCTGGTGCAAAGGACAGAACTTATAACAATGATTGACATGGAGTTAAGATAGAGCTGGCCAACTTCGGAACAAAGAGATGTGGATTTATACGTTTCATTTTATTTTTCATAGTAACACTTTTGCAGGCCTCCCAACTGTTCCGATTTTGTTAGGACAGTCCCAGATTTTGTGCCATGGTGTTTCATGTCCGAGGACGCCAAGGAACTGCCCCAGGCAGCACCGAAGGAGTACATCATTGGATGTGGTTGCGATGTGCAGAGGATTCTAGGCCCATGCAGTGATTCATATTTTCTTGGATAGCCGAGAAAGGAGAGAACCAAAGCCCTTTCATATATAATCCTGGTTCAGTATTCTTGAGACTGCCCAATTTCAGCTACATTAAAGGGATACTATAGTGTTACAAGACTTTGCTTCTCCCTCCCCTCAGCCCCCCCCCAGCCAAAAAAGAGTTAACTCTTTATTGACACACCCAATTCCAGAGCCGGTGTCCCTCAGTGCTGGGTGGGCGCTCAGCCTCCTCTGACGTCATGTGACAGAGGTGGGATAATGTGCATGCGCAGCGAGGGCATTAGGCCCTATAGAAAAGCATTGCCTCAGTGCTTTCCTATGGGATTTTACTGACACTGGATGTATTTATGCTGAGCGTGAGAACGTTCAGCATCAGTTAGGCGACCTAAAGACCGGTAAGATCCAAGAAACGCCTCCAGTGGCTGTCTGGTAGACAGCCATTAGAGTCTGTCTTAATGCTGCAATGTAAACATAGCAGTTTCTCTAAAACTGCAATGTTTTACATTGCAGGACTAAGGGCAATAGCGACACTGCACCCAGATCACTTCAATGAGCTGAAGCGGTCTTTAATGAGCTGAAGTTGTCTTTAACCCTTTAACTTGACTCAATCTGTTATACTAATTTTCAGTCGTAGCTTCAATCTATTCCCACAGAGCTGATTAGCATATAGAACATATTAATAACTATTGAATGCACTATAGCTTTTGCATGCAAGATAACCTCAGGGTTATTTTTCCATTAATCATACCTACATAAGAATAAGACAATAAACTTTATAAAAAAAAATGTTTCTCCTGTGTTTGCTAGTGTTGGAGAATAACATTGCCAGCAGCCTCCACCAAGATGCCCAGGAAGGGCTAGCACAGAGATTTACCACCACAACAAAAGACAATGATAGGCAGGCCAGATAGCGAATGGAACTCAGACTACGGGCTAGGCAGGGGCGTATTAGCCGCGAGGCAAACAAGGCATTTGCCTTGGGCGGCATTTTTCAGGGGGCGGCAAAAAACATCACCCCCCAAATGCCTTGCGGCTAACTGACATCCCGAGCGGGCGGGCGGTCGGGCGGCTCTGGCTGCTGTGCGGGCGACTGGCGAGGGAGCTCTTCCTATGAGCTGTCTGCTCAGCTCCCTCGCGCGCCGCACAGTGAGGCTGGGAGCCGAAATATGACGTCATCTTCCGGCTCCCAGCCTCACTCTGCAGCCGGCGCGCGAGGGAGCTGAGCGGATAGCTCAGGGGAAGAGCTCCCTCGCCAGTCGCCCGCACAGCAGCCAGAGCCGCCCAGCAGCCACTGGACCACCAGGGAGAGAGAGACCTCCCCCCCCAGCACTCCCAAAGGTAAGGAGGTTGGGGGGGGGGATTCAAATTAAAAAAAAAAGTTAATGTGTGTGTTTGTGTCTGACTGTGTGTGTGTGTTTGTGAGTGTGTGTTTGTTTGTGAGTGTGTGTGTTTGTGTCTGACTGTGTGTGTGTGTTTGTGAGTGTGTGTTTGTTTGTGAGTGTGTGTTTGTGTCTGACTGTGTGTGTCTGACTGTGTGTGTGTATTTAGAAGGTGGGGCGGGGGGGAAGGGTTGGGTGGGGGTGGCGCGGGGGGAGGGGGGCGCCTGCGTTTTGTCCTGCCTAGGGCAGCACAAAACCAGGATACACCACTGGGGCTAGGATCGCCAAATCCATTTAGCTCCCCTGGGCTCTTGTCCTTTCTTCAATTACAGTACATAGAACTACCCCTCTAAGTAATAACTTTTGAGATTCCTCCATAATTACCATAATTAAGGTGGTAATTATGGAGGAATCTTATCCCACCAGATAAGTAGTAGTATTAGTACTTATCCAGTGGTACTACTTATCTTCAATACCTAACCTGCAGCTGGTTAAGAAACAGTTACACAAACTATTTTCCAGAATGAATTCATCAGTTAGAAAACTGGGTACCAGCGTTCTACAGATGACTCATTTTCCTTCTCTCAAGATCATATAGTAATTTGAATATGTATATGCATACAAATTGGAAAGTAGAAGAAAGCCTGCAATTTCTTGGGGATATAAGAGTTTCATACCGCAAGAGAAAGTACAGCTACCCTCCAAAAAATAAAGACCCCCACCAGTGAACGAATAAATAAATAAATGAAAGAATCACAACATGCCGAATGAGTCCCAATAAGAGAATGAGAAATCGTATAAAAATCATAGATAAACTGATGGTTTTTTTTGGTTTTGTTTTTTACAAATCTGTTGACTAAGTCACAATTTGGTATGTATCTGTATGTTTGTTCTATTTATGTACGCATGTTTTGTTTTTTACAAATATGTGAATGGTGGAGAACAAACTGGAAGAATTGGGAAAACACACAAGCTTAGTAAAAATACTGGGGTGAAGAATTGTTCAAGTGCAATTATTTTAGCCTCATATGTGCCATTCATTTTAGCATTGTGATTTAACAAATTAACTCATAATGTTGGGGCATAAATCTTAATCAAGAGTAATTTATGTCTGTTGTATTAAAAATTATATATAATTTAATGTTTTATGACAGTACTGGAATTTATCATTTATTAGCGTCAGATTTATTTCAAAATTCAAAATTAAGATTTATAAAGAAAATCTCTAGTATATTTAATTTCATTAAACGTTTTTAATTGTGTATTTTTGTGTGTGAACTGGCAAACCATGCAAGCCAGTAACTGGTCTCCACTAACTAGTCCCACAAATGCTACCTACTTCAATCCAGGTTATTAATAAACAGCTACCTCCAATAGGACATTTTTTTATTGGGCACCTTAGGTTACCCCTTAAAATTAAGCTAAACAGCTTTTCACTCGACCAGCAGATTCAGTGAAAAAAGAATCAGAGAGGATAGTACTATCCTGGGCATGAACCCTGTAGATTAGACAACTACAAAATGGTGGTACACTTGTTTCCAAAAACTGGTAAATGTATACAACACAAAAAAAACTATCAAATAGTGTACTGGGGAGGTCTAAGACTAAAATCAGTAAATGTGTATCTAACCAGGCTTTATTGATTCGTGCCTCAGATACACTAACTGAAATAGATAAAATAAGAGATAAGGGGGAAGGAATCTCAGAGAACAGTGGTAATGGTGGAAACCAGTCCTAATATTGCAACAAGTATGGCCATAGGTAACAAGGTTGTTACAAGATAAAAGAAGGCTACAATGACCCAAAGGAGAGTATAAATAACGACAGCTAGCCAATACCTCAGCTTTACTAAGGAAAACAGCTACTTACCAATACCAAAGAACCACCCCCTTGCAGAACAGCTACCCTAGATTCTATGAGAGCAGTGGCGATGGTGGTAACTGGTTCTTATATTCATAACATTATCATATGGCCAAAGGTGACAAAGTACTAGTGCTGTATATATCTCCACTTGTACACCCTTACTAAAAAGGTAAATTCAAGGTTACTATGGCCAAACGAGAGTATAAATAATAAGGGACAGCAAGCCAATAGCTCGGCTGTTCTAAGGAAAGCAACAGCCTACTACCAGGACAGGAAATGGATACCTGCAATAGGGCATAATACCTCCGTTGCTGTTTTCCCCATCCCCTCACTTCTATCTCCACCCATAGCCCCAATATATATCAAGGTTGTATAGACAGGAGTTGAAAAAACGAGAGTAAGAGTTCATAAAAAGCTAATAGTTTGTTATTAGACACTTATTAGAAAAATATTTTTTTTTCTCCCCATTGTCAGCGTAATGCTGGGGGGTATGTTAATTACAAATTAAGGGCAATTTGCACAGATTATGAGATTATCCCCTAGTGTAGTAATTAACATGAAGGTGTGATAAATAAAGTGGAATTTAATGAGCTTGTTAATATTTCCCTGGTTTTACCTCCACAATAAAAACGACAAATTGCTGATTCTGTTAAGTTAAACCAAAACACGAAAAAACTGACAATTCACAAGAGGACACAAACCGCTCCAAAATAGATAAATAAATTATTTATTTCAAGTAAACTCAAGAACTTGTGTTCTTGAGTGTGAATGATTTCCTTTTTTTTTTTTTTTTTTTCTGTATAATTCTCACATGCTTCTTAAAAGGCCACTTGTCTGAGTTGTGATTTACATATTTTCTTGCCTAATGAGCAATCAAGATGAATTAGGATATTTGTCTTACAGTGGAGGTATCCACTGATTAGAAATGTGATAGAAAAACAACAGTACAGAGGACTTAATCAGGACAATTCTCCGAAAATGCATTTAGAGAGTGCTGACTGTAACTATTTATACAAAGTATTACATACAGACCCTTATTGAAAGCTATATGTTCAGGGATATTATAACACATCTAAAGGAAAGCGTTGTTCCTCTTTAAAGCTTAATTTACTCAAAATATCTTTATACAGTAAGAAGCCATTTTGCCTTAAAAGGCAACACCCATTTCCACGTACTCATAGAATTAAGACTCTGTCTCATCCTGCTTCCTAATCTGGCTGAGCTAAATGCATATTATACTTTGAAATGTATATTTATGGCTCCCTTAACATCTCCACAAAATTCGAAGCTCAGCTAATATTAAATGGAGGATGCGGAAATATAACACCAGATTATTGCAGAAACCACTGGGTGCCATATATCTTTTAGTTGTCAAATTAGACATTTGATATATTTAAGAAAGTATCAAAAGCTTATATCACATTCAGTATGAACATCTCATATGTGAATCATATGCGATTCTGTATATATCACTTGCAAACTCAAAAATAACACTTCTGTCACAAATCTCATAAGGAAATGTCACTAGTAGCTTTATAGAAAAAATAAATAAATTGCAGTCTTAAAAATACATAACAGTTCATTCAAGGTTCTGTATTTACATGGGGGGGAAAAATCTAAATGTGTTAGGCCAAAACAGCAAAAAGTTAAAACAACGACAACATTTTTTAAATACAACAAAAATTCTGCCATGTTTTTAGTTTGGCTATATGACATCCACATTGAATTTACTAGACACCAACCTTAGTCACATTTAGTAAATAATCCAGTAGTTTAACCCCTTAAGGACCAAACTTCTGGAATAAAAGGGAATCGTGACATGTCACACATGTCATGTGTCCTTAAGGGGTTAAAGAAGACGTTTTATTGATGTGGGGTATGTAAATGATTTTAAACTCTTGGTGAAGAGGGAATTTGGGCACAAAATAGTGGGCACACCTCCAAATAGAGACATTTGTCAATACATAATTTTTAAATGACTGTCTCTTTAGGAGCCTCTGGGACTGAAGCAGTTAATCGTCTGTCTCTCTTTTTATTATTATGTTTGACTGTCATCCGAAAGGGCCACTGTCCAGCAATATGTTATCTTTAAGGTTATAAATGCATTGTATTTGGTCAGCCATACTATAGAACAGATGTTAAACAACAAGCCATTTTCCTAGCCCATAAATACAGTGCTTCACTACAGTATGACAAAATATATCCCCGGAGACATGGCAGCACTTGGCAACCTGTGCAGTATTAGTCGGAGAGGCTGTGCTGCAAAATATATCCGCCGTTCTTTGTCGCCTGCTGCAGAGGCCCTGAAATAGCAGATCGTTTACTGATCTCAATGATTCATCAACGCTCCTTCATTGTTCCTCTAATTTGAGTGTCAAGTGCAGCCGTCGAATGAAAAATCACCCGGCTCTGCCATATTTGTAACTTTTCTTTAACATCTGAATGATTTATAAGTGGATTTAACCCTACATTATCTAGCACCATTTACATCCAATTTAAAAAATACTCCAGCAGGGTAAAATGTATCTTTTTTTTGTATCACATGCCATCTTACAATTGACAATATTTTTACCCTTACCCGGCTGAAGCCACTGCGATGTCTACAAAGCGAGTATCAGACCTTGTATATTAAAGAATAATTGACAAAAAACTAGGCAATTTCCAAATTTTAAGCAGGATAAAAAACAGATTGCAAGCGCCGCCGACCTCCATCCAATGGGCACATCTGGAGACCTGGTTGTTAAGTGGTCCCTGCGAGTCTTTAATTAGCTTCTTCTTTGATATTCCTTAGTGACAAAAAAAGCGATAGTTATCTTTTTTATCAAATTAAATTTGGAAATGTAGGACAGAATCTCTAGTTATTTGAAAAAAAAAAGAAAAAAGGGAAAAACTGTTATGCCAACCTCAGTGCTCCCAAAAGATTGTATACATCTATATATTGCTAGTTAATAGGATTATACGCAGGGCATTTCTGCAAGGTTTGGAGAAAAAAAAAAATAAGAAAAGTGTAACAACCATTATGGATGCTAACAGAAAGTTCCTACTTACTGTGCCCCTTTTGCAGTTTTGAGGCATTAAGAGTTAATAACGAGGCTTTATGTGTAAAACTAAACAAATGTTTTTTTTTTAATGAAGCTAAAAGTGTACTTAATAAAAAAAAAATGTAAAAATATAGACTATTACGGCCAAGGGTCAATATAAAGTACCCTTTGTGTTCTTTGTCCTAGATCATATAAAAGAGAATTGGTGCATAAGTGCAACTATAGACCTATGGGGGGCACTGTGGAATATCAAACCGGCATTTGGATGCACATAGACACAACCCTTGCGCAATATTAAAGTAAAATGGAGCACATTTACTTTTCTGAACTCACACTTCATCAAGTGTAAAGTATAGATCATGTCGAAAATTTGACTACTGAGCTTTCTAGTGCAATGAAGTAATGTAAAAAAAATGAAGCATCAATTTTAAAACATTTTCTGTTAATTAGATCATTTTTCTAGTTTGGTGCAGCAGTCACAGTGGTACTTTTTTCGTCTGTAATCATTTTATCCATAAGCTCAGGCACTCATTTATACATCTCCCCTATGTAATGAACGCAGCGTGAGAAAATGCAAAACGAGCTACTTCAAATATGATGTCTTGGGCAAGCAGCCGTGATGCTAATTACAAATACCGGATCTAAAGCTGGTGTTGGGCTACAATTCTGATTATCCTCAGATAGATGCTGGCTGACCAACTGTTAGCAGACAATTATGGGAGCTGCAGGTCAACGACAGCTAGAATGGGACATATACCTGAACTATTGGCTTGTCTACAATGAGTTCCAGCTTTTTGTTGAAAGAGAAAAATGCTAAACAGATGTGCCCCAAGCAGTCAAAATGGTTCTATGAAACAGTTACATACAAAGAACAATGAGCCATCGGTCATTGTTCCAAATTAAAGGAACACTATAGGGTCAGGAACACAAACATGTATTCCTGACACTATAATGTTAAAACCACTTGTCAACCCCCTTAAAAGGTAATACAACTTACCTTATTTCCAGCCCTGTGCAGGTCGGCTGGAAAAGTGACATCATCAGAATTTATGATTTTTATCCAATACGGGAAAGCATTGTATTGGCTGAAATCGGCAAGGAGGTAGGATGGGGGCAGGGCCAAATGCAGGCTTGGCCAATCAGCCCTTCCTCATAGAGGTGCTTTGAACCAATGCAGCTCTATGCGGAAAAGTCAGCGTCTCTTTGCAGAGTGTGGAGACGCTGAACGGCAGTGCAGCACTGCCCCAGGAAGCACCTCCAGTGGTCATCTGAGGAGTGGCCACTTGGAGGTGTCCCTAGGGGGCAATATAAACACTGCCTTTTCACAAAAAGGCAGTGTTTACATGAAAATGCCCGCAGGGATTGATTATACTCACCAGAACAACTACATTAAGCTGTAGTTGTTCTGGTGACTACAGTGCCCCTATAAGTCCAGCCATGTGCAGAGTGTATAGCTTCTGTTAATCAATAGACACACAAATGCTAGCATTGGCAATGTAGGCAGTGATATTTGTCAAGAAGTATTCTGAATTCAATTTCTTTAAGTTTCAAGTTTTACTTAAGTATAACATGTGACTTTATTAGTCAAAGATGGTTTTAACATACGTGAGGGTGACTCAAGCTAAACAATGTTAATCAAGCACAGGAAGAAAAACACAGATATAATGCAGTGCTTACACATTCGTTGCTATTACTTGGTGCAGGTATAATATGAAGTTCACTCAAACACTTACAGCATTTATGAAGCTATATTACAAAGATTAAACAAACACTCATGGTGCTAACACAGTTTAACACAAGGCCTCCTCAGTCATTGACATAAGCGCCTTAGTTCAGCATTTACTCCACTATTGCAGGAATACTATATAACTTCCTCAAGAATACAAAGTATTAAAGGAACACTATAGTCACCTAAATTACTTTAGCTAAATAAAGCAGTTTTACTGTATAGATCATTCCCCTGCAATTTCACTGCTCAATTCACTGTCATTTAGGAGTTAAATCGCTTTGTTTCTGTTTATGCAGCCCTAGCCACACCTCCCCTGGCTATGATTGACAGAGCCTGCATGGAAAAAAAAACTGGTTTACTTTCAAACAGATGTAATTTACCTTAAATAATTGTATCTCAATCTCTAAATTGAACTTTAATCATACAGGAGGCTCTTGCAGGTCTAGCAAGCTATTAACATAGCAGGGGATAAGAAAATCTTAATTAAACAGAACTTGCAATAAAGAAAGCCTAAATAGGGCTCTCTTTACAGGAAGTGTTTATGGAAGGCTGTGCAAGTCACATGCAGGGAGGTGTGACTAGAGTTCATAAACAAAGGGATTTAACTCCTAAATGGCAGAGGATTGAGCAGTGAGGCTGCAGGGGCATGTTCTATACACCAAAACTGCTTCATTAAGCTAAAGTTGTTCAGGTGACTATAGTGTTCCTTTAATATAATGTAGTTATAATATAAATCACACTCAGGAATTACAGTACAAATAAAATGATAATAAGAGGTTTACCCAAGGATTACAAATTTTAATTTGGGTATAATGTGAGAATTTCTCAAGGATTATAGGTATTAAAGTGCACCTTATACAAGGCTTATTCAAGCACTGAAGATTTCTGATGGTGGCCATTGCCATAGCAATTCAGGTATAGGGCAATGGTTCCTCAAAGACTGACAATGCTACTGTCATTAGAATGCCAGTCTCACTTAACCCCTTAAGGACACATGAAATGTGTGACATGTCATGATTCCCTTTTATTCCAGAAGTTTGGTCCTTGAGGGGTTAAAGGACAACTGTCAACATTTTCACTTTTCACATTATAAAAAGTTCATCACATTTAAAGAAAGTTCATCAAACAGTTTTCAAATTACGTATATAGATTTTTAAATTATTTTTTTAGAAAATATAACTTTTTATCTGGCTGAGCAGCCATGTTGGGTCAAACTCTACTATTATCTGACCAACTACTGCTCACCCTAGCTTGCCTGCTGCTGTGAAAGTTCTGTGTGAAACTGCAACACACAGCAGTCAAGGTAGGTTGAGTAGCAGTTGGTAGAGCCTCATCCAACATGGTTGCTCAGCCAGATTAAAAAAAGGGTAATTTTCTTTAAAAAAAAAAAAATCAATATATATAATTTACAAAAAATTATAATTAAGTTCCATTAAATTAAAAAAACTTTCGAAGTGAAATTTTGATGACAGTTGTCCTTTAAGAATTGACAGTATCCCTGCTGGTGTAGTGTGAGGTCTGATTAAGCAGACAGAGTGCACTACATCAATCAAATAACTATCTGACCAGAAACCAAGAGTGTTCTTTCCTGAGAACATATAGTGGCAGACTGTGCATCAGGCATGAAAATATCTGCCTTGTACACTTACTTAACCACTAGGTCACCCAGGTATTGAGATACTGAACAGATTACGGTGTTCGGAGAGGTGATTTCTAATCTCAGCTTGAAATGACTTTCTCGTACTGACATATTGGGCGGGAAATCTCCCGCTCTCTCCTGCACCCAGCTCGAAACTCATCTCACCCTATGAAGTTGAAAACCAATTTTAAAGCCATTCGAAAAGAATTGCTTTGCTGAAGTCTACATTTTTAACAAACATTTTATGTTCCTGCTTAGAGCACAGATTCCACACTGAAATGAATGGTTCATCTGATAATTGTTTTTGAAATTTGTGCTGATGTTTCCAGCTGACACTTCTTCCGAATGCAAATCTGGGATTTATGTGTCACAGAAGGTTTGCCATCCTATCGCTGACTTTATGTTTCAACACTTGATAATGTGATGGGCGATGCGCGTGCTGCAATTGTCACTAGATTGGTGTTGCATTTAGCTAATCTCACAATCGCTGAGGTCATATCAGAGATATAATGTTTTGGAGAGGAAGAGGGAGAAGATACATTGTAGCGTATATTGCTGGCGTATGTTAATATCAGGGCAAGATAGGAATCCATTACTCTCTCAGGCCTGCTGTGTAACTGATGCATCTAACAGCAAGTCTTCAGAGAATATAACCCTAAGTGTCCCTGGTTTCATGTGAATGCACTATATCCGAAGAATCATTTCACTGCTGTCGCTAACTCGCCATCATGTTGTGCGTATGTCTTGTAATGAAGGTCAGGAACTAAGGAAACGCTCACTTTTCTGGGTGCCAACATTTTAGACTGAAACCTCTAACCAAATCTAATGGTCCCCTAGTACTCTGAAAAAAAAAACATGAAGTGAAATTGCATTCCCATATTCTATGTTTGTGGTCACATTAACAGCTGCTGAAGAGTCATTAGTGACTTTGATGCAACCACAGTTCCACCACTCCAGTACTTTCTGAATGCATGTGACAGTGATGGCTCGGAGAAAATGGACCCAACACCTTACATTACACATTCAAGTTTCGGCAATCACAGTTATTCAGAAGAGGAATTATCAACATTTTAAAGCAACCACCAAAGACATAGTCAATTCAACATCTGAAAAATTTGAGAAGCATTTGATTGGACTATGATAGGGCACCGATGACATTAGACGGGACGTGGAAGGTATCACTGGGAGCATTGTCCAGCACTGGATTCCTAGTAGGTTTAACCATTTAGTACATAATGCCCAGATATTTACTAAGGGGTTCAAGTCAGGTGACTGAAATGGCCACTGTAGAATTTTTGCAAGACTTCTTTTGCAAACAAGCCTTGGTGGAATTTGAGGTATACTTTGGATCATTGTCTTTTTGGAAGGTCCCATAATGCCCAAACTTCTTGTGATATCTGGTCACTTTAGCATGACATAATGTACCTATGGCTATTTATCATGTCCGTAAAAACAATAAATAAATAAATAAATAATAATTTTTAAAATCTAGGGGCTGTGTGGGAGCTTTGTAAGACTACATTAACGCAACTCTTTCCTTATATCTATATATAATATAAAAAAAACCTGACGGGGTAGTTAAAGAAAAGCCTTAGGAGGTTCCAATAAGTATCAGTATCTCAGAGATGGCTTTATTTTGCGTTGCACTTTGTTTGCTAAGATGCTGATTCTTGAGAAATGTAATACTGTTCATGTCTTGTTTTTGATATGTTAAACCTTTGTACTATGTGATATATGTACTACTGTACCAGTCAAAAATAAAGAATTGAAAAAAAAAATCTAGGGGTTGAGCAGCTATTGCGTTTGGGTCACTGCCAATGACCCGTCTTCTATGAAGCTCCACTCACCTCTTCAATGTAATATTCTTAAAGAACAATGATCAATTCACATAATGCACTTGGAGCTAGCAGAGACATATTTTCGGGATATACATACTGAGTTATGTAAATTTAAATTTATGCAGACAGGGGCTGACTAGACGTTGGGCAAACCAGGAAAATCTCCATAGGCAGATGGAGTTAGAAGGATTCACAATTCTATTAATTTTAGGGTAATCCAACAGCTAATTTTTTTATACTCCCATAGGAGATGGAATTGGTCTTAAATTTTTCTGCCTATTTAAATTGGATGAGGAGCAACAAGGTAATTGGCATAAAATTAAATATTAGAGCATTTGTCTCACTTGGCTGTGTGTTACAGTTCAGCGACTTGTATAAGCCTTTCACACAGCAAGGAAATAGCATTGATGCTGAAGCGGTACGATATATCTGAATCAGGTTTTTTTAAGAAGATTTATAAAGTTATAGATTTACTTTCAGTCCTGACCTGTAAGTTGTATTAATAAATTTATTCCCATACGATTCAGCCTTAGACAGGAAAACAAATTAATTAGTTGTTCAAGTCAAACTTAACTGTCTTGTTAAAATCAGACACAGCAAAATAGACAAGAGCGAAACAAGATGCTTGCAAATTAAGGAAGATGACTTATAGGGCCGCCTGTGGTTATAAGTCTAGTTGCTATAGAGTTGAATTTCTTTCCCAAATCAGCTATTATTAACCTATCTTTTGCAATTTGTATTACATTTCACTGTTTCGGGAATAACTCCTGGTCAGACAAGTAACTCAGCTCACTCAGCAGGTTAAAGGGAGATTACACCATATAATAATGGCGATGCTCACACTGGCACTGCCAGTTTTAAAACAATTCTGGCACATAAATTAGTATAACATAACCTTCCCAACATATTAAAGGGACACTATAGTCACCAAAACAACTTTAGCTTAATGAAGCAGTTTTGGTGTATAGATCATTACCCTGAAGTTTCACTTCTCAATTTGCTGCCATTTAGGAGTTAAAACACTTTTGTTTCTGTTTTGGTAGTCCTAGCCACACCTCCCCCGGCTGTGACTGACACAGCCTGCATGAAAACAAAATGGTTTCCTTTTCAATCAGATGTTACTTATTTTAAAAGTTTTCCTTTTTTGTTTGTTTTCTAATTTATTTTTATGCAACGCATGAAAACACAGACAGGCGTAGAAATGGCACAATTGTATGCGTAAACAAGCACAATATTTCAGACACAAAAGCAAAGAACATGCCGCAAATACTGCACTATTTTATATTAAGTATCATGCGAATCAATCATGTCTGAGTGTAGGACTACTTTTAGGCATCAAAACAAAAAAAAAAAGTAATAACTGACAGGCAACACTTTAAACATTTTTATCTCCTGCTCTGTAAATTGAACTTTAATCACATACAGGAGGCTCCTGCAGGCTCTAACAAGTTAATAACTGAGCAGGAGATGAAAAAAATTCTAATTGAAACCAAATTTACAAAAAAGGAAATGTAAACATTAGATGACTCTTTACAGGAAGTGTTTAGGAAGGCTGTGTAAGTCACATGCAGGGAGGCGTGGATAGTGATTTAACTCATAAATGGCAGATAATTGAGCAGTGAGACTGCAGGGACATGATCTATAGACCAAAACTGCTTCATTAAGGTAAAGTTGTTTTAATGACTATAGTGTCCCTTTAAGCTTGTTTGATCTAAGCAAGTGGTCAATTCACTAAAATAGTGGGTTATAGTGAGTTCATCATCAAATTGCAAATAACAAACCAACACGGGCTAGGGTGTAGATTTTTTATTCCAACCCCGCTCTTTTCGCTTAAATTTCTTAATTTCTTGTCGACTCATAGAAACTCACAGTGTAGTCTAGCTATAGACAATGTTGCAGTGGAACTTGAAATGGCCGTTTTTATCATTCAAACTAAGAACACCTATGGCAAAACTCACACTTAAATTGACACTATGGTCACCAGAACCACTACCGCTCAATGTACTTGCAGCCTTAGCGCTTTTCAGAAAAAAGGTAGTGCCTAGGAAAACCTCTAGTGGCAGTCATTCAGACGCTCTGCATGGAGTCACTGAAGTTCTCCATAGAGAAATTCCCCATGGACTTTAATTGTGACTTCTGTACATAAATAATTTTAAATGTTTTGCTAACAATTTATGATGATTTGAAAAGCTTATTAAAATCTGAATTCAAATTAAATCAAGGCCTTTAATAGAAATAGACACTTTTATAACTGGGGGCAAAACACAACCCATGCTGTCAATCATTCTTCTTCTTCTATTTGCTCCACAGAGCTAATACAAGAGGCAGGTGCATTTTGATACTGTGCATCTGCCTTCCCCAGTCTCAGTGAGCTGTAGTACATGACATAGAGAAGCATAGGAAAGCTGCGATTGGATGTGTATGCGCAAGCTCTAGCACAGAGAAGCCTCAATGAGAAGTCTCTGTTTGGAGTATTCAATGCTAAAGAATAAAGGTCTGTGCTTGGGTTAGAGGTGGGGGATTGCAAAGGTTCAAAATGAATGTACAAGTCTAGTTACTATAGAGATTACAGTTCTTGTTCTGTGTTTAGCATTTGTTGTCAATACTAAGCTGGTAGCAATTTGGCTTGTAGGCAACCTGCAAAAGAATGTACTCCTAATTCTTTTAAGTTACACTCCAAAGTAGATTCACTGCCAATATTAATCTATTATTGAGATTTAAAAAAAAGGCATTAAATAGAGAAGAGAGTGGCTGAAATCTTTAGCAGATGCTGTTCTCATACCCTAAGCAGCTCTAGTGCTGGTTTAGCAAAATTCTGCGTGTTCAATGGGAATAATCATCACACAATTGAAAATTGAAATAAGATCTCTTCTGGATCATTTGCAACCCACATACAAACATTATTACTGGAGAAAGGCTCTGTCTGGGTGCCGTGACTTGGGAGGTTTGAGAATTCCACAGAGAAATAGTCAAAATTCTACCTAGCAATAATGAAGCGCTTACTGTTTTTTTAAACCAATAAATGAAATAAAAACATATAAACATTTAAAATAAACATGGAATCCATATGTATCAGCTACTTGCGGAAAAATTATACGTAGGATTTAATTACAACCTTTCGAACTAAGATATTTGTGTGCAAAATCTTGCGTTTTGGAGGAGATCACATTATGATATGAATATCTTTGTCAGGAAGTGTAAAATTAAGGTCACAATCAAGGACAGAGAAGACCATTGAAAGAGCAAGTTGTACTGGGGAGTTAGATAAGCAGAGAATTTGGAACAATGACCTGGGGCAGTATAAGTCTGCAGGAGAAGGGGATGGCAAGTGGAAAGCTAATGATAAAAGAGGGGTTCTAGGACAGCAGGGATGCCGTCTGCTCTTAGTAGTTTTAATTTTTGGAGTCTGGCATTACATGTTTAATTGGAGCAGTCAGATTGGTCTCATATAGAAAGAGTTACAGATATATTTCCTTGAAAATCTTGGGAGTAGTCCACCTTTCCTGAGAAAGATAATAACTAGGAGGCGTAGGTGGAGAGATTGTGGTTCTTCTGGGATGTAGTCTTCCATACTTCTTAATTAGGATGCTTAGTAGGGTGGTATGGTTCTCATCTGTGTGTGGGAGTGAAGTCCAGGGAAGGGTAAGATTGACGATAAAGTTTGCTCAACTGAGATCCCGAGATTTTACGTCGATCAAATGAATCCATCCAGCACTCACACCAGACTTGCTGCCTCATAGTACTGTTACATTGGGGACACCAGGGCACTATTTTTAGTAGTTTGAAGGGGACTTGGTGTTAGGGGCTTGGAGGGACTTAGGGTTATTATTATTACTTTTTCTTTATACTGACCCAGCATATTTAAAAGCACTAGACTTGGAAATTAATTTTGGGCAAAACTAAAATTCGTCCGTATTTGGGCAGATCGGTTGAATTCCTGAACTCCAAGCCAAAATAGACACGAATTGCTAAGCAACTGAACAGTGCAATACCGAACATATTCAATTCAGGGTCGTGATTCTGAATTCTGTCGATGGTGCCAAAAGAAATGACTGATCGGAAAAAAAGATGATTGAGATCTAGGGGACAGTCACTAAATGTAAAAACCGAATCAAGTAAAAAGTGAGCAATAGAGGGGCAAAAGATAGAAGCAATAAAACAATCTATATTTAGATATTTTATAGATATATAACATATACATATAGATTATGTTTTACTGCTTCTCCCGGTTTTTCCTCCATTGGTTACTTTTTCTCACTTAAAGGAACACTATGGTCACCGAAATTACTTTAGCTAAATAAAGCAGTTTTAGTGTATAGATCATTCCCCTGCAATTTCACTGCTCAATTCACTGTCATTTAGGAGTTAAATCACTTTGTTTCTGTTTATGCAGCCCTAGCCACACCTCCCCTGGCTATGATTGACAGAGCCTGCATGAAAAAAAAACTGGTTTCACTTTCAAACAGATGTAATTTACCTTAAATAATTGTATCTCAATCTCTAAATTGAACTTTAATCACATACAGGAGGCTCTTGCAGGGTCTAGCAAGCTATTAACATAGCAGGGGATACGAAAATCTTAATTAAACAGAACTTACAATAAAGAAAGCCTAAATAGGGCTCTCTTTACAGGAAGTGTTTATGGAATACTGTGCAAGTCACATGCAGGGAGGTGTGACTAGGGTTCATAAACAAAGGGATTTAACACCTAAATGGCAGAGGATTGAGCAGTGAGGCTGCAGAGGCATGTTCTATACACCAAAACTGCTTCATTAAGCTAAAGTTGTTCAGGTGACTATAGTGTCCCTTTAATCTGTGAGCCAAATGGTAGGAAATGCTCAAATAATAATATAATATAATATATTATTAATATATTTTGCAGCACATTGATTCTGAAATTCTGCCAAGTCGGGCCGCATTTGGCCAAAACTTGAATGTCCTCAAAATTTTTTTATTTTGGTTAAAAAAAATGGTTCAGACCAATTTTCTTACCAGTCTAAAAAAGTGCTGTACTATATAATGGGTTAATATTGGTTTGGGGGTTGGAGGGATCAGGGATAAGGTTGCAAGTTCTTTAAATCTAGTTTAATGAGTTGTGGACAAATGAACACATCATTAGAGCAGTGGTTTATTTCATAGCTGGCTTTTTAACTTAGCTTTTTCATGATGAGATGTTTCAAATTAATGTGGGTGCATTGAGTGCCCTGCTGAGATCTTCCTTTTAAATTATCAGCCAATGATGTGATAATGTGGACGTTTTCACTAAACCGTCCACATGACTCACAGCCTCTCACTGCTGTACCATATTGGATGAATTGCAAATGGCAAAACAGTTTGACAAAATGAGGGGATGGCATCCTAAGACTTTTTGCACTATAACCACTAAATGTTATAGGGGCTACGGTGCTTTATGTTTTTATGCTTTACATATTATGTATTGCGACAGTGAGTGGCTTTGTTTCACGAGATACTGCAGCTGATCCATATGTGGCAGGCAGTTTTAAAACAGCTGGTTCAAAATCTGGGTTTTGTACATAACTTGATGTTAATCTAAAAAAAAATCTAAAAAAAATATTTTTTGCTCCATTTTATTTTATTAGCAATGCTAAACACAAATACACACCAGTCAAGACAGAAGACTTGCTTTTCCCACAGAAATCTCACTTTACGGTGCTCTCACTACTGCAAGGGATTCTGGGTAGGCATATGCAAATGACCTCAACAAAAAAAACAAATTTCTGCCTCATAATTCCACTTTATACATGGATTCCTTGGAGTTTGTGTCTGCTGTATATAACAGCTTTGAAACACAACTCAGGAAGAGGAGCAAAGCCAGTGAACCACTCATGGACAGCTGTTTCGTTGTTAATGCAACTCTTCCTGTGTTGTGTTTCAAAGCTGTTGTATACTGTTAAAGTGAGATTTCTGTGGGAAAAGCAAGTCTTATGGCTTGACTGGTGTGTGTATTTGTGTTTAGCAATGTATTAACTATCCACTTACTTCAGGTGGAAAGGGTTTTCACCCACACTTTTTTCTCACCACTACTCTGTTGATATCTATATATATATGAACCATGAAGTGGTGAATCCTGTATTATTGGAAAATAAGGCCACCAATGCCAGAACCTAATTTCATCTTATGTATATTTCATATTACATGATATTTATAGATTAAGGTTAGGGTTAGTTACTGTAGGTGAAAGTTTAGGATCCAGTGATCATCAGTCAGTGTGGTTTAATATAAGAACAGTGACTGAGTCACACCACACAAAAACAAAAGTTTTAGACTTTAGAAAAACAGACTTTTCTAAAATTAGAATATGGGTAGAGGAGTCATTATCAGACTGGAGCAATTTAAATGGAGTCCAAGAAAAATGGGATTATTTAAAAGTTGCACTATTGAAGGCAACAGAAAATTGCATTAGGCTTGTCAGTAAAAGCAAAAATTCAAGAAACCACTGTGGTACTCCGCAGATGTGGCCAAAATAGTTAAAAACAAAAAGTTAGCATTTAGGAATTATAAAAAAAACCAGAGTGAGGAAGACAAAATGATCTATAAGATTAGGCAGAAAGAGGCTAAGCAAGTTATAAGAGCTTCCAAATCACACACAGAAGAGAAAATAGCACAGTCAGTAAAAAAGGGGATAAAACATTTTTTAGATACATAAATGAGAAAAGAAAAGTAAAACAAGGATTAGTTAGATTAAAAACAAAAGAAGGAAGGTATGTAGAAGAGGATAAAGGTCTAGCTGACTGCCTCAATGAATATTTTTGTTCTGTATTTACAGATGAAAATGAAGGAAAGGGACCTCAGTTGAGAAAAAGGATAAATGAGTCATTTATTACACGTGAGTTTACAGAGGAAGAGGTTCTATTTCAACTGTCAAAAGTAAAGACAAATAAGTCAATGGGACCTGATGGAATACACCCAAAGCTATTAAAAGAGCTTAGTGGTGTACTAGCAAAACCATTAACAGATTTATTTAACCAATCATTGTTAACAGGAGTAGTCCCAGAAGATTGGAAGTTAGCGAATGTTGTGCCCATTTACAAGAAAGGTAATAGGGAGGAGTCGGGCAACTATAGGCCAGTAAGCCTTACTTCAGTAGTGGGGAAAGTGATGGAAACCATGTTAAAGGATAGGATTGATGAACATCTAAAAACACATGGATTTCAAGATCAGAGACAACATGGGTTTACTTCAGGGAGATCATGCCAAACTAATCTTATTGATTTTTTTGATTGGGTAACTAAAATTATAGATCAGGGTGGTGCAGTAGACATTGCTTACCTAGATTTCAGTAAGGCTTTTGACACTGTTGCACATAGAAGGCTTATCAATAAACTGCAATCTTTAAGTTTGGATTCCAATATTGTTGAATGGGTAAGGCAGTGGCTGAGTGACAGGCAACAGAGGGTTGTAGTTAATGGAATATATTCGAAGCTTGGACTTGTCACCAGTGGGGTACCTCAGGGATCTGTACTTGGACCCATTCTCTTTAATATTTTTATTAGTGATATTGCAGAAGGTCTTGATGGTAAGGTATGTCTTTTTGCTGATGATACTAAGATATGTAACAGGGTTGATGTTCCAGGAGGGATAAGCCAAATGGCAAATGATTTAGGTAAACTAGAAAAATGGTCAGAATTGTGGCAACTGACATTTAATGTGGATAAGTGCAAGATAATGCATCTTGGACGTAAAAACCCAAGGGCAGAGTACAGAATATTTGATAGAGTCCTAACCTCAACATATGAGGAAAGGGATTTAGGGGTGATTATTTCTGATGACTTAAAGGTAGGCAGACAATGTAATAGAGCAGCAGGAAATGCTAGCAGAATGCTTGGTTGTATAGGGAGAGGTATTAGCAGTAGAAAGAGGGAAGTGCTCATGCCATTGTACAGAACACTGGTGAGACCTCACTTGGAGTATTGTACACAGTACTGGAGACCGTATCTTCAGAAGGATATTGATACCTTAGAGAGGGTTCAGAGAAGGGCTACTAAACTGGTTCATGGATTGCGGGATAAAACTTACCAGGAAAGGTTAAAGGATCTTAACATGTATAGCTTGGAGGAAAGACGAGACAGGGGGGATATGATAGAAACATTTAAATATATAAAGGGAATCAACACAGTAAAGGAGGAGACTATATTTAAAAGAAGAAAAACTACCACAACAAGAGGACATAGTCTTAAATTAGAGGGACAAAGGTTTAAAAATAATATCAGGAAGTATTACTTTACTGAGAGGGTAGTGGATGCATGGAATAGCCTTCCAGCTGAAGTGGTAGAGGTTAACACAGTAAAGGAGTTTAAGCATGCATGGGATAGGCATAAGGCTATCCTAACTATAAGATAAGGCTAGGGACTAATGAAAGTTTTTAGAAAATTGGGCAGACTAGATGGGCCGAATGGTTCTTATCTGCCGTCACATTCTATGTTTCTATGTTTCTATGTTAGTTTAAAGGGACACTCCATGCACCATACTATTTTCATCACTCTGCCCCAGTACTTCCACTCAATGTCAGCTGGCGCTCTCTGCCTGTAGCCCCCTATAGAGAAAAGAGAGCGGAAAAGGTACATATTTTTTTCACTCTCTTTTCTCAATAGGCCCAGTGTGAGGCTTCCTGACTTAAGTCTCGGACATTAAGCAGATGTGCAGTGTCAGAGCAATGAGGCACAAGCTTGTCATGAAGTTATCATGTCATGATACCCGGAGTATCTCTGTAAGTATTAAAGGGAAATGGTCCTGCTTTACCTGGCCCTGTGCTCCCCCACTGCAATTTTATTAAAGAGGTGGGTATTACACTTCTGTAACACCCACCTCCGGTCCACCCGTATTCCTCCTCTGGTCATTGATTTGCATTCAATGCCTGCCGAGGAATTGAGAGTCAGTTGGGAGACAAATCTGTTTTTAAGTGTTTTTTTCTTCATTTGCTAGGAAAACCTCTAGAAATTGAATTTTAAGTTCTTTAAAAGGAGCTATAGTTCATTAGTTTGTGACAAGTTCCCTTTAAGGTAGCAAAGAGGTTAATGTTTAATGTTTGTGTAGTGCATGGGTTGATGACGAGTGAAGTATAGAGGTTACTTTAATTGTTTAATTGTTAAAGCAGAACTGTTACTTCTCTGAAAATTTACACCATTAAATCAAACATTGAAAATTACCTATAACTTGTGTTAACCTTTTTTCAAGAGATATTTTGTTTTCTTTAAATTTATTTTAACGGATTTTGCAAATGGCATAATAATCTAATTCATATAAGGCAAAGGTAGGGCAAACACTGCAAATGAAGAGGAGAAATAAAAAGTTATTTAATTTAACCTCTTCTCTGTATGTTTTCTCTGTGCTGACTGCCATGTGCAAAGGACAGAGTTTATTACAAAGATTGACAGGGAACTAAGATGGATGCACCCAGTTGCATGATAAAGAGAAGTGGAAAATTAATATACATTTAACTTTATTTTTAACACTTCACAAATAATGTTTTGCTACATACAGCTATAAGTAAACACGATATTGAAAATCCTGGGAAGTGATAGTTCCCCTTTAATATCTAGTGGCAGTGAAATATTCAGTTAATAGACGAGTATAGATACCCAGCCCTCCATCTCAGTGAAGTGGTCTGGGTGCAGTGGTCCTGTCTTTTTAATCATGAAACGTAAAACATTGCAGTTTTGTAGATACAGCAGATGGGTAGATGTTTTCATGGCAGGACTAAACACGTCTAGTAATTGTCTTCCTGACGGCCAAAAGTGGGTGCTTCCGCTGCAACAACCGAGTCAGACTAAGTTATGTGACGTTCAAACTCCTCACACACTGCCAGAATGCTAATCAATGGGAAGAATTGGATTTATTCCAACAATATCTTTTTATCAGAATGGCAGATTTTCTGAAAGAGGTTAGCAGTTTTTATTGTTTCATTTTATTCGTTTTAAGGCTTTCCTTTCAAAGGAACACTTTGCATTAGGAATTCGAACATGTATTTCTAACACTAGAGTGTTCTTGTAACTATTTGAATTATTGGGCCCATCTCAGAATTACATAAATAAATTGATTTTCTTATCTTATTTCCCCTGGTGCACCAGTCTCGCCATGGTCGCCTCCACTGGCAACGGTCACCAGTATTCATGATCTTATCCAATTCAAGGCTTTCTCAATGCATCTTTATGGGGAGCAAAAGACTTTTTAAACATAACCTCCACTGTTTCTGTCCCTCCTAATCATTTGCAGTGTGTTCCATGCCATTGCCTGGACAGAACTGAATTGTGATATAATTTGTGAAATATTTAATATAAATTTATAAGAAAGCTGAGTATTGCATGAGAAGCAGGGTAACACAAGTTAAAGGCGATTTTCGATCTTTTATACAATGGTGTAATTTCTAGAGAGGTGACAGGTCCTGTTTAACTGTGACAGGTCCTGTTTAATGGTGCTGTTTGTTGCTGAGTTTGTTCATGTAACAGTGATGTTCGCCAACAATCTGTAAACCTAACAGTTGTGTTACCAAGAGTCGCTGCACACTTATAAACAGTGTTCCTAGCAATGGCTGCACACATAAAAGGCACCATAATAACTTAACACTCTGGGCACCATAATAACTTAATCTTAACTATGTAATTATGGTGCCTGGAGGTCCTGGAAGACGTCTTTACAGTAGTTGTTACTCTCAGCATATCGCCGGCGTCCTGTGAAAGGCTTCTACTTTGAAGCTGGGTCAGAGGAGGGGGGCAGAGATTCAATGAGGGCAGGTGCCTTTGGGAGCACTTTGGGGTTAAACTGTTAGTAAACAGTACCAGGACCTCCAGGCTCCATAACAACTACATTTAGATGAAGTTGTTATGGTGTCCAGAGTGTTTCTTTAATAATGGAATGCTTAAGTCTACGTACCTAATAGTGGTGTATGCGGCATCTGTTGCTGACCTAATGGTGACCAGGGTAGAGTAATCCTTAATAACACATGGACAATCCTGCTGTATCCCCGTTCCTCTCACCTAAAAGCTCAGGTTTCTTAGCCAATATCTGTCGGAATGCCTGCATCTTCAGCAATTTCTTCAACATTTACTTATGAAGTGAACACACTGTTGGCTGGCATTATGCAGCATTGCATTTCGCCAGGATAAGGGGATTCTTTTAGACAATTACAATGTTCCTCACATACTAGCTCAGCATGAAATGTCACCTGTAACAATGGCCAGCTGGCAAACGTACCCACAGCCAAGAGACGTGCTGTAACTGAAATGGTTAACTACAGCTTGGGATGTGCAGAAGAACAGAATGAGGAATAGAATCAATGATCTGCAACAGACAGAGGAAAAATGTGGACCCCAATCTGCATCCTGCAGCTAGCTGCCTCCACTTTTCTGAGACCTGCTGAATGACACTGTGCTGGGCTGTGACTCTTGAGACATTCGACAAGCGGAGTGGGAAGTCTGCCCAGCAAAGAAAAAGCTTGTGTGTAGGTAGTGGTTATTGTGCGGTGCGAACCAGTGCAATCATAATTACATTTTCCCGTTTTCCCCCCAATTAAAACCAAGAGACATAAGTGTGGTATAAAACAGGCCACAGCTTTATTTATAATAACAAGCATAAATAAATCAACCAATAATTTACTCGAAAACTTGTCCTTGCCAACCGAACCATAATAACTCTGGAGTACCCCCTTCCAGGGTACCTGCCCTCCCCCCTCGTCCAAGATAACTGGCCTTTTACCTTGGCCTTCCAATTCCCCATGCCAACCCCTGGCCGCCTTATACTGGCACGGGGGGCACGCCCAATTACCAAAACTCTCCGAGGTTAGGGGAGGGACCAGACCCAGCATTCCTTCTTCCAGTGTACTCGTTTTCCAACTGGTTTGGCAAGGACCATACCCGCCAGCTGTGACAAGAAATAAAGTTAGAGATATACAATACGCAACAATCAACAATCAAGGGTGGGCGGGAGGGCCTTTCTACCTGCTGTCGGTAAACTTAAACAAAAGAAGCACTGCCTCAGAGAGATTACTGAGGGGCATCTCCTTAAAGGACCTCTATTGTGCCAGGAAAACATACTCGTTTTCCTGGCACTATAGTGCCCTGAGGGTTCCCCCACCCTCAGGGTCCCACTCCCGCCGGGCTGAAGGGGGAAGAAGGGGGTTAATCCCTTACTTTTTTTCCAGCGCCGGGACTCTCCTCCCTCTTCTGATGTCATCGGCTGAATGCGCATGCGCGGCAAGAGCCACACGCGCATTCAGCAAGTCCATAGGAAAGCATTCTCAATGCTTTCCTATGGATGCTGGCATCTTCTCACTGTGAAAATCACATTGAGAAGCGCGAAAGCGCCTCTAGCGGCTGTCAATGAGACAGCCACTAGAGGCTGGATTAACCCATAGGTAAACATAGCAGTTTCTCAGAAATTGCTATGTTTACAGCAGAAAGGGTTAACCCTAGATGGACCCGGCACCCAGACCACTTCATTGAGCTGAAGTGGTCTGGGTGCCTATAGTGGTCCTTTAAGGATTCAGGAGAAACGCAACTCTGCCCTTTCCATACAAGTAAACCCAAGCAATGACAAGTTCGAATTTACTTAAAGGGGAATTACATACATATAAAAAAAGAATTAACGAGAGACTAACATGAAAAGGTAACGTATGATACTTGATTGTTAAACCGTCTGGCCACCCCAGGACGCCCCCGAAGCTGTGCTAGGTAAGGCAGAGCAGGCACTTGCTTACCTTGATGGCAGGTGTCTGCTCTGCCAACAAATCCCAGTGACCGGAGGAGAGGGGGGAAGAAGAAGGCAGGTGGCGAGGGAAGCTCTTCTTGCAGCCTCCCACTACTCCCTCGCATGTCCTCTGTGATGTCGGGAGGCAGAATATGACGTCATATTGGCCCCTGCATACTACACAGCTCGCTGGAGGAGTGAGGAGCTGCACCACACTGGACCCCAGGGATGTAGGGAGGCTGGATGGGCCTCAAAAAATTAAATTGTGTGAGTCTGTGTCAGTGAGTGTGTGTGTGTGTGTGTGTCTGTGAGTGAGTGTATGTATGTCAGTGAGTGAGTGTGTTTATGTGTCAGTGAGTGTTTGACTGTCAGTGTGTGTGTGTCTGTCTGTCAGTGACTTGAGTGTATGCATGTTAGTTAGTGTCTGTCTGTGTGTGTGTGTTAGTGAGCGTCTGCTTGTGTGCGTGTCTGTCAATGTGTGTGTATGTTTGTAAGTGAGTGTCTGTGAGTGAGTGTATGTATGTCAGTGAGTGTGTGTGTGTGTGTATGTGTCAGTGAGTGTTTGTCTGTCAGTGTGTGTGTGTGTGTGTGTGTCTGTCAGTGAGTATCTGCCTGTGGGTGTATGTATCTGTCAGTGAGTGAGTGTATGTATGTATGTATGTCAGTGAGTGTCTGTCTGTGTGTGTCTGTCAGTGAGTGACTGTATGTATGTTAGTGAGTGTCTGTCTGTGTGTGTGCATGTCTGCTTGTGTGAGTGTCAGATCGTGTCTGTCTATGTGTGTCTGTATGTCTGTCAGTGAGGGTCTGCCTGTGTGTGTGTGTGTGTGTCTGTCAGTGTGTGTCTGTCAGTAAGTGAGTGACCTAAAAGTGCGGCAAAATTGATCTTTGCCTGGGCGGCAGAAATCCTTGTACCGGCCCTGACTGGCAGTAGCCTGATATGCAGTGCTCAGAGGAAGATCACTGGCAGCAGCCTGATTTGCAGTGCTTAGAAAAGGATAACTGGCAGCAGTCTGATATGCAGTGCTTAGAAAAGGATAGCTGGCAGCAGTCTGATATGCAGTGCTGAGAGGAGGATCACTGGCAGCAGCCTGATTTGGAGTGCTGAGAGGAGGATCACTGGCAACAGCCTGATATGCAGTGCTCAGAAGAGGATCACCGGCAGCAGCCTGATATGCAGTGCTTGTAGGAGGATCACCGGCAGCAGCCGGATATGCATTACTTAGAGGAGAATCACTGGCAGCAGCCTGATATGCAGTGCTTAGAGGAGAATCACTGGCAGCAGCCTGATATGCAGTGCTTAGAGGAGGATCACTGGCAACAGCCTGATATGCAGTGCTCAGAGGAGGATCACTGGCAGCAGCCTGATACGCAGTGCTTAGAGGAGGATCACTGGCAGCAGACTAATATGCAGTGCTTAGAGGAGGATCGCTGGCAGCAGCCTGATATGCAGTGCTTAAAGGAGCATCACTGACTGCAGCCTGATATGCAGTGCTTAGAGGAGGATAACTGACAGAAGACTGATATGCAGTGCTTAGAGGAGGATCACTCGAAGCAGCCTGATATGCAGTGCTTAGAGGAGGATCACTGGCAGCAGCCTGATATGCAGTGCTCAGAGGAGGATCATTGGCAGCAGCCTGATATGCAGTGCTTAGATGATCACTGACAGCAGCCTGATATGCAGTGCTTAGAGGAGGATCACTGACTGCAGCCTGATATGCAGTGCTTAGAGGAAGATAACTGACAGAAGACTGATATGCAGTGCTTAGAGGATCACTGGCAGCAACCTGATATGCAGTGCTTAGTGCAGGATCACTGGTAGCAGCTTGACATGCAGTGCTTAGAGGGAGTGCACTGGCAGCAGCCTGATATGCAGTGCTTAGAGCAGGATCACTGGCAGCAGCCCAATATGCAGTGCTTAGAGAAGGATCACTGGCAGCAGCCCAATATGCAGTGCTTAGAGGAGGATCACTGGCAGCAGCCCAATATGCAGTGCTTAGATGACTGCCTGCCCCAATGTTTTTTGTTTTTTTTGTTTTTTACAAAGTTTCTTTTTAAAGCTATACATTAGGAAATGCAGGTACTGTGAATATCTGCAGTATAGATCAAAAGGGGTAGGACATTTTTTGAAGGTGTTCCTGACACTGCTTCCTAGGGATCATGGGGCAGAAAAAAAGACACAAATAACAAAAACATTTTTTTTAAAAAAAACCCTTTTTGCACTGCTCATTCATGTAGAACAAGTAGCAATTCTGGGGGAAATTGTAAAAAGTTGAGCAATCACTAAAACATTGCTTTGGTTTCCACGGTGATTGCACCATCTTTTTACTTTGTTCCCCAATTGATTGTTTATAAAACAATACGTTTGACATCATACGTTTACCTATTTTCGATACATTAACATTTAGTTGTTGTTTTTTTTACATATCCTTTCACGTTTCACAACCTCCCTTGGTACAGAAATAGTGATTCATTGTAACTGTGTGTTTAAAATGTTTATACATTGTGTAACTCATCGGATTCATGGCCAGGGTGCTCAGCCTCCATTGACCTTATCAGCGACTTTATTCACCAAAGACCTTATTCATGGTGCGCAATCTCTCTCTCTCTCTCTCTCTCTCTCTCTCTCTCTCTCTCCTTCAGAGCTTAACTATCTTTAGCAGGGGTGCCCCCAAATGTTACAGAACTACCACTCCCATGATACTTTGTCATTCTAAAGGCATTCTTCTACAACACCTGGGGATCTACCTACTGGGCACCCCTGATCTATAGTATAAAGCTATATTTCTCTCTGTTATTAATATAATTAAAATATAATTCACTTGTGGGAATTTATCAACACAAACCAGATGCTATTTCGGGTGCATTGTGCTGAATGTTGAGAGACATTCTAAAGGCGTTGTACTAAAGATTCCGTTTCCATGGTGATTGCTCCTTATTTAACATTTTGCTCTAGAATAGCACATGATGGTTTTGCCTTGATAAATCTCCCTCATTACTTTTAAACTCTTCCCATTCTGCCCTCCTGTTTTTATACAATGCCTGGAGCTTGTGCTTTATGTTAGTCTAATTTATTCAAGACCATAATAATTCTACAAACAGCATGTCAGTTGAACTGTATTAACTCCTTCATTACCACAGCACTAGGAGTAAGGGGATATAACCTGTTTGCATTCCCAGTAAGCTGTAATCCTCTGCATCACTGAAACTGGAGGCTGTAGGACCCAGCGGACGCCGGCTGGGAAGGGAGCAGTTGTGTAGATCAGACAGAGGGTCCAGTTTAATTCTGTCTCTAATCTCTGCAACATCATCTCTTGCTTTGCTTCCCCGGCTACTGCTCTACCTCCCATCACTTGCCCTGCCTCCACATCACTTGCCACAATATCTCTTGACCTGCTTTCTCAGCTCCTGCCCTGCCTCCCTAGCCCCTGCCTTACCTCCAAAGCTACTGCCCTGCCTCCCCAGCCCCTGCCCTGCCTCCCCAGCTGTTGCCTCCCTGCGCCCTCTCCTGCACTGTGTACAATGGCAGCAGCATATAGGAGAGTGCCGGGTACCTAGCTGCACAGTCGGCTCCTTGCTGGGAGATCCACAAGATGAAGACTCTGCTGGTGAGTCAATTGTTGCAACTAATTGTCTGATACTGTCTGGGCACAGAGGTGGCAGAGAGTGGGCACTGCACTCTGATAAGGAATGGCAGAGGGGTAAACTTTCCCAAACACATGGTGTTGGCATTATTGCATATGCAGAGTGCAAGGGGTCTGCTTGGCATGGTGTGGGGGGTCTGCTTGCATGGGTGGGGGGGTCTGTTTGCATGGGGAGGGGAGCTGTTTGGCATGTAGTGGGGGGTTCTGCCTGGCATGGTGTGAGGGGTGTGCTTAGCATGTTGTGAGGTGTCTACTGGGCATGGTGTAGAGGCTCTGCTTGGCATGGTGTGGGGGTGCTTGGCATGGTGTAGGGGCTCTGCTTGGCATGGTGTGGGTGGTCTGCTGGGCGGAGTGCAGAAGGTCTGCTTGGCATGGCTTGGGGGTCTGCTTGGCATATTGTGGGGTGTCTGCTGGACAGGGTGCAGGGGTTCTGATTGGCATTGTGTGGGGGTCTGCTTGGCATGGTGTGAGGGTGCTTGGCATGGTGTAGGGGCTCTGCTTGGCATGGTGTGGGGGTCTGCTTGGCATGGTGTCAGGGATCTGCATGGCATGGTGTGAGGGGAGTCAGACAGATCATGCTGGGATGTAAGTGGCCCCTGATGTGAGGTCCTGCAGGGAAATCTGATCAGACATGGATCCTTAGTTAGGGGTAGTATGATGTCTGACAGTAGGTGAATGTTTATTAGACGTGTTAGTGACAGTCAGTGTGTGGTGCACAAGCTACTGTGCAACATAGCCACAACTTGGGCTGATAACATGTTCCCTGATATTACCCATACCCTGCAGGAGTATATAACTAGTACCCTAATAATATAACTAGTACCCTAATATTACCCATACCCTGCAGGAGTATATAACTAGTACCCTGATATTACCCATACCCTGCAGGAGTATATAACTAGTACCCTGATATTACCCATACCCTGCAGGAGTATATAACTAGCACCCTGATATTACCCATACCCTGCATGAGTATATAACTAGTACCCTGATATTACCCATATCCTGCAGGAGTATATAACTAGTACCCTGATATTACCCATACCCTGCAGGAGTATATAACTAGTACCCTGATATTACCCATACCCTGCAGGAGTATATAACTAGTACCCTGATATTACCCATACCCTGCAGGAGTATATAACTAGTACCCTAATATTACCCATACCCTGCAGGAGTATATAACTAGTATCCTGATATTACCCATACCCTGCAGGAGTATATAACTAGTATCCTGATATTACCCATACCCTGCAGGAGTATATAACTAGTACCCTGATATTACCCATACCCTGCAGGAGTATATAACTAGTACCCTGATATTACCCATACCCTGCAGGAGTATATAACTAGTACCCTGATATTACCCATACCCTGCAGGAGTATATAACTAGTATCCTGATATTACCCATACCCTGCAGAGTATATAACTAGTACCCTGATATTACCCATACCCTGCAGGAGTATATAACTAGTACCCTGATATTACCCATACCCTGCAGGAGTATATAACTAGTACCCTGATATTACCCATACCCTGCAGGAGTATATAACTAGTACCCTGATATTACCCATACCCTGCAGGAGTATATAACTAGTACCCTGATATTACCCATACCCTGCAGGAGTATATAACTAGTACCCTGATATTACCCATACCCTGCAGGAGTACATAACTAGTACCCTGATATTACCCATACCCTGCAGGAGTATATAACTAGTACCCTGATATTACCCATACCCTGCAGGAGTATATAACTAGTACCCTGATATTACCCATACCCTGCAGGAGTATATAACTAGTACCCTGATATTACCCATACCCTGCAGGAGTATATAACTAGTACCCTGATATTACCCATACCCTGCAGGAGTACACAACTAGTACCTTGATATTACCCATACCCTGCAGGAGTATATAACTAGTACCCTGATAATACCCATACCCTGCAGGAGTTTTAGACTGATAACTAGTATCCTGATATTACACATACACTGCAGGAGTATTAGACTGATAACTAATACCCTGGTATTACTCACACCTGCAGGAATATTAGACTGATAACTAGAACCCTGGTATTACTCACACCCTGAAATAGTATTAGACTCAGAAATAGTTCTGTGATTTTACCCTATCCCCTGTAGGGGTATCTGCTAGTGAACTGACCCCTTGCTATTATCCGTACCCTGCCAGAGGATCAGAATGTGAACTAACATCCTGCTATTATCCAGCAGGAGTATCTATATATGTACATAAACTGGTATCATCAAGTGTTAAGGCTGCATGTGCACTGGTAGTCATATTCTGCATAAGTAATTGACTTTCTATCAGTTGCCATACTCTAAAGGGGCATCTAGCTGTTGGTTGGCACTCATACCCTGCAGGAGCATCTGGCTGTAAGCTTGCATTTGTATCCTCCAGGGGCATCTGGCTATAAGCTAGGATTTGTACCCTTCAGGGGCATCTGGCTGCAAGCTGGCATTCGTACCCTGCAGTGTTAACTATGTGCTATAACTCACCATCTGCCAGGGTAACTGAATATATGCCAAAAATATGTATATATCATATTTATTTTGCCATAAATAATAAATCTCTACAGGGCTAACTGACTTTGCACTAGTAGCTATGCCATACTTTGGTACCATACTGTACATCACCACTGTTACATGCAGGGGTAGCTGACCTTATACCCAGCACATATACCTTCCAGCTGGCACTGAGGTTGCACTGGCATCAACCCCAGAAGAGGTGCCTGACTATGGGTGTCTAACTACCATGTCAGCTTACCATGTAAAGATTTACCCAGATTAACCAGTAGGCATTCGGCACTCCAGCTGTTGTGGACTACATGTCCCATGAAGCTCTTACAGCTATAATGCTGGCAAAGCATCGGGTGAGAAGCCATCCATAACATCTCCAGTGCCCGGTGTTGCCTACCCCGGCATAGAGAACAGGGTACCTGCATATGTTTCAGCTCTTGTAACTTGCGTCGTGTAACTGGATGATGGGAGTTGGTGAGCTGTGTTTTCCAGTACCTGGGTATGTAGGCGAGTCTGTGGAGTATTTCTGACAGTGGTCTTCCTTTCTACAGCGCCATGGCCTGGCAGTGTTCTTAGCTCTCAGCACCATGTGTACCAGCTTGGTGATCATGTACAGTAATATGTACAGTGTGAAGGTGCAGCAGGCCCAGCATGGAACATCTATAAGGAGCACCCCCAAGGAGTCTCCCCCCAGCCCTGTCCTAGAAGGGTACATCAGCGTCGTAGACCACAAGGCAAGTAAATAAATCTATCTGCGTCTGGCAGCCGACCAGACATCATCTCTCCGGCTTCTCTCTGCTCTCATGTGATTAATGGCCATCCTTGCAACTTTTTTTGGGAGGGGGTAGACCTGCCTGTAAGGGGGATGTATAACACCATTGATTTTATTGGTGACATGCGGAGAAACTTGTTCAAGTGGTGTTCGATGGGCTGATAATATTATCACGTCTCCCAAAACCCACTGGCCCCCGTGACAGTGTGCGCGACTGGGCTTTAACCTCAGCCAGCCACGATAGCCTTTGAATGCCAGGGTGGCATGAATTACATCGCTCTTTCTACTGGCACTTGTAATGTTAAAATAGAAGCCAAGGCTGCAATATGAATCCCTTTAATTTCCCAGGGCAGCCAACACATAATGCAAGAGGGATTTTACAAGCACATGCTCTAATCATTTATACTGCCTGCCATTATTTGATTTTACTCACCCCCCTCACCTCACACACATTATTGAGTTTCACAGCTTTTTGTACAGAAGCCAGGGCAATTGTGAAATTCAATGCAAATTTGTAATTTTTTTTTAGCCCTTAATTATAGACGTAAATAATTACAACAATTAAAAAAAATGTTACATTTTAGCACTGATTGCATTATACTGCTGTAAGTTTATATATCGGATGTGTAACATAATTCTTTGTAGTTACATGCATATTTGCCTAAATTGAAGATTACATTTGTTGAATTTATACTATGTTATTTCTAAACATTAATGGGAAAGGGTGTCAGTCGAAAAGCAAGAAATTATGAAAACAGTCAATGTGCAATTTTGAAATTCTACAGAATAATTCTATTAGTGATATAGATGCATTTCTCTGCTCTAAAGAAGAATGGGTCATTGAACCTGGTACCGGTTTCTGTTTGTTTAGCACAATGGGTGAGTGGAAGTGTGAAAAATGTCTGTAAAGAGGGTGCTACAGACTAAGAACTCTTGATATTGAACCTATACATCTGGACATATCAAGGAATGTTACAAACGCATCCTGTGATCCGTGATAAGTGTGGCCGTTGTTCCCTAAAAGCCATCTTTGTCTTCTCAATTTTGTTATCTACTTCTTCAGCCCTTTCTTATAGTAGTCTTTACCTTACCTACAACTTCAGGTTAGATCTCTTTTTGCTCCGTCACGGTATGTCCATGGTAGACTGCACCCTTTTTGTTAGTTTTCCTAAGATGCTTTAAATGTTTTAAGTTTCTGTCTTGCCACCTTTCTCTGGTTCCTGTTGACATATATACGTGTAAGCATGCATTTCTAGGATTCGGTTGCCTGGAAGTATTTTGGAGTTCTTGTCAAAGCTGTTTCATGGTGACTAAGTTAAGTTGATGCTGAAGTCTCATAGTGATATAGATGTGCTCCTACCAAAGACTGGGTCTTCTTTTGAGAGAATTGTAAATGTGTGGTTCTCCGACAAGACCTTATGCTGCGATGTGTTAGTGTTGATGAAACATGCTAGCGTGGAACTTCTAGCTGTCTTTGTATGTGATAAAAATAAGTTTGAATGCCCATATATGGTCTCTTGGGGATGCCTAATACTGTGTTATTCAGGCTATTACCTGGTAATTAGTTAGTTTGAAATTCTATACCATCTAGAGTACTCTCGAGTGATATAACTAATTATCCAAGTCTGGGTCGAGGTCTCTTGGACATACGTTAGCTTAGAAAGTTAAATTGGAATTTCATGGTGCCATAAGTCTATCACGTATCACGGGTTCATGGTACCATCACAGTAAGTATGCAGGTTTAGGTTGTTGCATGATCCCATAGTTCCATCTCATTAACAGAGTTATTGACTGAAATGTGAATTCAAAGTGCATGTCAAATTTAAAGTCAAAATAGCCAAACTGGAACGATTCTCCAAGTCAGTTATGCTTTCAGCTCTGCTACTTTGGCCTTAAATTTGAAATTCACTTTCTCACATCCAGTGAGTTCAAGTTCAGTCTGTGGTATTGCCTCGTTATGGTAAATGTGAAGTCTGGGCAGTGGATTGGTTTATGGTACCCTTACTGTAAGTGTGCAAGTCAATAAACTCCAATAACATCCCCAGACAGTATTGTCGTAAGTACTGTGTGTGCTAACAATATCACATTTAACAGGATACCACATTGCTCCCTGGTTTAAAGCCTCCTTAAATGATCAATAGCTTTTGCTTCTCCAAAAGTGTGTTTAATATTTAGCATTTACTGTATCTAAGCATTTGATGCAGTTACTGTTGTACACAGCTTTGGATCTGTCCTTTGGAAATGTGGCAAATATATATGTATCCATATACTAAGGTAACGCTAAAATGTAGACTAGTATAATCCAACTGGTATATTGGATAAGCGGTGTAATTGCTCAGCAGTAGAATTATTTTTAAACAAAACTTTCACTGTTTGTAACTAAGGTTTTCAAGGCCAGCAGGTATGTGATAGAGTTCTCCCACTGTGAAGAGGTACCCTCCACCCAATTAGAAAAGTCTACCTTCCCCCACGGGTCAGAGTTACATAAAAACACGCCCAACAGCAGTAAACGAAACACCCCTTGGAACATAACAAGGGACAACCTAAACCATGAGGTCCAACCACCCCAGCCCTACACTGAGAATACAAGACAACACTAACGTCATAGCTCAGTGGGACTCTAAGAACAAAATATACGGATTCAATGTAATGATCCCCTTATTTGTCATACTTTAACAGGCATAAGAAATAGCACCCTGTTTTGGGATACAAATGATGAATATCGCACTGTTGACGCCTAATGAGGTTTTGTTTACTCAAACTTCTGTAGCGAAACAAATGTTAATGTCTTGTTCCTCTGATAGTCTGTAACTGTATAACTTTCTACCTATTGACAAAAAACAATAAACAAAGATTGACAAAAAAAAAAAGGAGAGTCTACCTTCCTGTTAGGAGAATAGACGAACACTGGTGTACGCTAAGCCCGACAAGAAAAAATTATTTTGTTTTTTATATTCCTTTTCACTGATATCATGTATATATTCAAGATATTCAAGATCTTTGTGTGCTCTCAGAACCAGTTCCGACTGGTTCATTGGAAAAGGTTAGTCAGAGGGTATTGGCTTTTTGGGAATTGGCTATTTGGCTAACAGGAATTTCAGTATGCTTACAAAATACACAGTGCACTAGATAGCCAGGAACGTGCTGAATTGTGCGTACTCACTGGCACTCTGTCTTGGGAGTTTTGCTTAAAAAAAGACTTGTCAAGCACACTGACTGTCTTGGTAATATTGCCGTTTACAGAAACACATAAAAATGCAGAATGCCTTTACATAGCAAATCTTGCCAAATGGTCTGGGGATTAGGTCATTGGCTGCTTGGGTCCAGGATAAGGGCAGATGGTTAGGATATGCTTATCAAGTCTTCTGTTTGTACCAGGCCCTTCAATAAGAACTTATTATTTTATTCTGGTAGATCTTTGGAGAGGAAAAGTCACAATGATTGTGGCAAAGAAAATGTTAATAGAATATAACATTGATGCCGAAATCTTCCCCAAGTAGATCAAAGCAGACGATGCATTATTTTTTTATTTTATGTATTTGAAAAAAAAAAAAAATTACAACTTCTCAGCCTTTCACTCGTACACATTGTATCCACAACCCTCCATGCAAATCGGATGCATATATCAGAACTTCACCCATTTCAAAGACAAGGCTCACAGCAGGAAGCACAGTTTGCCTCTATATTAGGATGTGCGGTTAGTGTGCTATCATTATAAATTAATAGCACGTAGTCCAGAAGTTACAAAATAGCCAAACATCCCAATCTGCCTGCTGTACGCAGATTCATTACAAGCAGTCCGGCTTTATTTGCTATAAACTGCACATTTACAATTTACTGAGTAAATTAGAGGCCTTTGGCCTTGGTCGCAGATTGGAATTAAGCACAAATTGTTGTTGACCATGCTTCGAAAATGAGTTGATGCTTCCCCCTTCTATAATGTAATCATTTGTTAAAGATTCTAATAGATGATAAAAAAGAGCATTTATACACATAATATCGACTACGTATCATCACACGCCTTTGACATATACATAAACAACGTAACAGAAATAAAATTATAAAATACAAAGGAATTTTAAAAAAAAATGTTGCTCCCAGTGTATTACCCCTTCTATATCCCTCAACATTTTAAATACAACTTTTTCATAGTGGGTGTGGCTGGAGACGTGAGCAAGGGTGGGTCTTTACAATAAGAATTTAAATGTAATAAAAAAATACTTATTTAGAACAGCACAAGATTTATTAACCTGTTGCTTTGCTATATCGAATTATATATCCGACAGAATGTTTTAACTATTGTGGTCCAATGTCGGATCTTCCTTGGAGAGTACCGCAGATCCTCCGTGCCGGGTGCGACACTCACCTTCGCAGTACCTAGCATGGAGGATCGGCAGTACTCTCCAGGGAGGATCCGACATCAAACCGCAAGAGGTAAAAGATTTTGTCAGATATATTCCAACATAGGACCGCAATGAGTTAATATAAACTCATTTTTAAAGTTATATAATATACTTTGCAGAGGAACTGTCACCGTTAAAGAAGTAACCCTGTTCCTTCATCCCAGTAAATGCTATTCCAGCATTTACTCGTGTGAATACAGCGGCGGATGTAAGTTATAAAGCGTACTTAGCTCTGCCGCACTGCCGCAATTTGCGGGCTTCACCGTCCCATGATAACTTCAGGGTGCATGCACAAGCATTCTGCCATCTCACAGAGAAATTCTATTTGCACTGACCGACAAAAGTATGTCAGCTAAAATATAAAGAAACAAAAGGCTTGGTTGCACTTAACGTGAGCAGGGGACAGTTTGCCTTTAAAGACGCATTAGTGTTGCATACCAAAATTTCTGAGCTCCCAGTAAAGAGACACTTGGATAACTGGACAAGTGGATTTTGATCTCAAACAGGGGCTCTCCCTTCTAAAAAAAAATGATAATTTGTGCGGTATGATTCCAGTCTAGCTTGTAATAATTGTGATATATATGGTTTATGTTTGAAAAGGAAATTACATGATTTTGCTATTACACGACGAAAAGTCATGATTTTATTAAAGACACAGAGGCGAGTATTGCATATCCCTTTCTTTACTGTTCACCAAGAATATAAAAACAGTAAGAACAAATGGTATACATAGTGATAAGCTAGTCTCATACCAAGTCCCAGTATAAAAGTCAGCACCTCCCTTCATACTTCCTCTTTCTTTAGAGATGCGACCACAATTAAACTTCAAACAGGAACCGATGAATCAGTCCAACCACACAATAACCACTGTCTTTAAATCCAGTCGGAGTCCAACCAGGTAACAATCCAATGAACTGGGACAAATCCATCACAGGAAACAAGAAACGCCAACATAGAGGATTCTGTTATACAATAATCAGTCGAAATCCATCAAACGAGTCTGAATTAGACTGTGAAAGCATAAATAAACAGGAGCCACACGGTTATTTCGGTCCTCGTAAATATAAGGGAGAGACAGTCCCTTCTTATCAGACAATCATGAAACCCAAGAACAGCCAAGTGTAATAATAACCCCACTTACCTTAATACCAACCTTCTTCAATCACAAACATACCAGGGAGAGAAGACGTAAACCAATTCAGAAGTGTTTCTAGGGTGGGACTATACTCGCCTCCGTGTCTTTAATAAAATCATGACTTTTCATCATGTAGTAGCAAAATCATGTAATTTTATAGCAAGACACGGAGGCTCATTCACCGGTCGGAAATAAAATTCACGGAAAGTAGACTCCCGAGACCAGTCGGCCAATTTCATCAGGCCCTCAAACCGTGTCCCCGAGGTAATCATCGACGAGTGGACTCCAAAGCACCCCGGACCGAGTGGGCTCCAAATAACGAAGTGTCCACTCCCGCCTGCTGCAATGCCCATTTCAGCCAAGGAGCCATGGTAGTACTCATCACTGGGGGGAAAATGGAGGTAGAAAGGGTAGAAAAATATGAGGGGTAGATGGCGACCGATGGGGTCCAGTGTGAATCTCATACTCCCGTAAACAAGCCACCGGGCACAACACTGGATTTGAAGGGAAAGCCAGATAAGAAACCGATCTAATCAAAGTCTTCGTGCGTCTGGATATATTAAAAGTCAGGAGTGAAGGAACGAGCGTTGAAATCCAATGCACGAACATCCAAAACCCTCTTACAGGAAACCAGGCAAAAGAGAGTGACCAATTTCACCGACAGTTGGCGTAAGGAAAGGTCCGAATTAGATGGCCATGAGGCAAACCGCGATAACACGATGGACACATCCCAAGTAGAGGAATACCGTGGTCTAGGCGGGCGAGAGAGGTGGGAGTCACAAAAGAGCCAGCATACCAAGGGGGTGTTATCCTGCCAGACAACCCTTGAAACCTTGATGGGCCAAAGAAATAGCTGCCCTATATACGTTTATCGTCTGGTACGCTCGGCCAGCTTCAAACAAAGACGTGAGAAATTGGAGAATTGCCTTTACAGGGGCTGAAATGGGATCCATGTCCCCAGCCAGGCTCCAGCCAGCCCAAGATCTCCAAGCTGACCCATACAATCTTCGAATTCCGGTAGCCCATGCATCTGCCAAGAGGCGTTGAGTTGCGTCCGAAACTCCCCTGAAATCCACCAAGCCATCAACAGTAGGCAGCCTTCCAGGAAGAGAGGATGGTGACAGGCTGCTGGATCCCGAATCAGGTCTGGAGGGTTCGACAACAACCTGGGAACATCTACTCCTCCTGAAGTTGAGGAAACCATGACTGAGTCCCCCAGAATAGGTTTAAGAGGACCAGCTCCGCAACTTGGCGGCAAATCTGCAGCAGCACCTTGGGTAGCATGGCAAATGGAGAGAAAGCACAGAGAAGAGAACCGTGCCAATCTTGTAGAAAAGCGCCCACCGCCTCTGCGGCTGGATTCGGCCACCTGCTGAAGAAATGGGGTATCTAGGCATTGAGTCATGAGGCAAACAGGTCAATGGCAATAGGACCCCAGAGGGATGAGATAGTGCAGAATACCTCTACTTCCAATCTCCAGTTACTGCTGCCTGAGAGATACCGTGAATTCCAGTCCACCTGGATATTGTGCAGGCCCGGTAGGTATTCCGCCTGGACCACCAAATTCCGTGCTAGACAAAACTCCTAGAAATCCATCGCCAAGTGAGCCAGCAATGCCAAGTGAGTGCCGCCCATGTGGTTGACATATCGAACTGCTGATATGTTGTCTATCTGCAGGCAAATGCAGGTGTTGGCAGTCCCTTTCGCGAAACTCAGAATTGCAAAGGATCCCGCCAGGAGCTCCAAAGCATTGAAGTGCATTTTGGATTCGCTCTCCGACCAGCATCCTCCTGTTGACACACCCTTGCAGTGGGTGCCCCATCCGTGGAGGCTCACGTCCGAGTCTATGGTGAATTCTGGCTGCGATCCGTATATGGCCCTGCAGTTCCATGCACAAAGGTTGTGAATTCACAAACGCAAATCGTCCTTCGTTTCCTTGTCTAAGGAGACCAGATCCGCATATGATGCTCCCTCGTGGGTTAGATACCCAAACTAGTACTCCAGAAGGGACAGGGGGGAACTCACCAGGGCCCAGACCAGCATCTAGAGACACAAGGCAGGAAGAGGCAGGCACAGGCAGAAAACCGGAAAGAAAACGACGCGAGATCACAGAATTGCGAGATCACAGTGAAAAACCCACAAATTTGCAAGGAAAAAATCCCGTGACCAAGGTGCGTCCACGTTCCGAAAACGTCTGTTAGTCTATTAGGACCAAGCACGATGGTCGGGTTCGAAAAACCAAAATACAATTGGAGATATACGAACAGGCGTTCGCATGCGAACCCTCGCCCCCAAAAAGTGCCGAACAGGGGGCACGAAATGCCACCAAAAGGGCGCCAAAACAGGCCAGGGAACCAGGGCAGCAGACAGAGAGAAGCAGAAAACGGGGGAATAAACAGAACAAGGAGAAAAAAGGGGACAAAAAGGACACACCACCCTAAGTTAAAACAGGAAAGAGAACCCCCCAGCTGGTCTGGGACCCGGGCACAGAACCAACAACACACAAAGACAGCTAAAATAAACAGTGAAATAAGGTAAACCCAAAGCTTAATTTAAACCAAACTCCCCAAATATGCAATTAGAAATCACCAAAATAAGTACAACCAAATCTCAAGAGACAAATAAATGGTACTTAACTGACTGTGGAGCAGCAAAGAAAGAGGAAGTATGAAGGGAGGTGCTGACGTTTATACTGGGACTTGGTATGGGAGTGGCTTATCACTATGTATACCATTTTTTTCTTACTGTTTTTGTTTTCTCTGCTGCTATTGGTGGACAGTAAAGAAAGGGATATGCAATATGAGCATGTCTTGTCTTGTTATAAAATTAAAGTTGTATTCAAGTATGTGTTGTTACTGTATTCCCACAGAATGTAATTTAGAACAAGACCAACATATATCAAATCTAATGTCTTATTAGCGTCATCCTTTAGTTTGTAAGTTTGTTTGAGCATGGCTTCATAAACTCTTGTTCATGCAAGTCAAATCTGTCTTCTTGAATTATTTTTGTTTGCTTTCTCCAAGCTTTGTACAGAACTGTTGAACATGCTGGCACTTTTTAAACAATAATAAATGGAGTTTAAAGGTATGCTCCAGTCTCCAAGCACCATAACTACCACAGTGTATGGTGCAAAAGGTGTTTATGTACAGTTACTGTTTTTTGTCAAACCGCTTTCAATCAGTTTTCTTTTTACCCGGATTAGAGCAATAGCATGCCTCCCAACCAACTTGATTTAGTCTAGACAGTCCTGATTTTTTAATGGGGGGCACCCTCAGGGCACTATAGTGCCAGGAAAACGAGTATGTTTTCCTGGCACTATAGTGGTCCTTTAAGTCCGCAGCATTTTTAACCCCAGTTAATGCGGCTATGGCATTTGGGAAATGAGGGAGACAGTCCCTTCCAGCAGAATGACAGGTACCCTTAAGGTACAACTGTTGGAACATAATTTGATACAGATTTTCTAATAAAGAAAGATACATGTTAGAAAAGAAACTATGGCATAGCAGGAAATAAAGATTAGCTTCGAAATAGTCCAAAAATGGCAAAATGTTACCTTCTTTAATCAAATTCACATTCTACACAACAAAGGAAAACAAAAATAAATGTCTTATACCAGATGTCACCAGGAAAGCAGATGTGTCACCTGCGGGGAAAGGTTTGCAAACAAGTTTCGAGATCCCACAAGTGCCAGTATCTCAGTAATTCTCTCTTGAAACTAAGTGGAGATGACAGTTAGGGGTCCGGCAAGTACTGGTGTCACTCAGACCAGGGCAGTCATGGCCCGTACATCAACTACATTAACAGAAGTTCCAGGAACTCAAAACATCACAGATTTATTGGGGCGTAATTAGCAAGCGTTATAAAAGGCAGAGAGAGCTTTTTTTATGATACTCCTCTATTTGTATGTATACATAACACAACATGAAGTATGAATAAAATATTTTAAAATGGGATAAATGTATTTTTCACTGTTTATATGTTATATTATTATTATTATGTAATATATAATTTTAATGCAAGTGAAAAAAATTAACTCTAAAAATTCACTTACTAGTCCTGTCTGTTAAAATGTTCTTTTTTGGTATAACATTGACAAAATAAGACAATTTGACTTATTTCATATGCCCAATACTGGCAGCCAGTCAGTCAGTTAAGGCTTATCGTCAGTGTGATTGGCTATTAAAGAAATCTAATTAGCTGTCGAATTTAAGGGCTATAATTAGTTTATTTTAAAGTTAGCTAGGATTAGGGATAGCTAGAATTAGTGTTAAGGTTAGACAGGGTTAAGTTTAGTTATGGTTAGGGTTTTCTATGGTTAGTGTAGGCATGGTTAAGGTTAACTAGGGTCAGGTTTAGCTAGGGGTAGGATTAGAGAGGGTTAAAGCTGGCTAGAGTTAGGGCTAGCTAAGGTTAGCTAGGGTTAGGGTGGAAAGAGTTATAGTTAGCTATGGTAAGGATTAGCTGGTATAATACTTTCCTATTGGGTTTTGGGTGACGCTGTATGTCCCAATGCAGAGCGTGAGGACGCTCAGGGTCAGTTCGGCGACCAAAAGCTGACATGGTCTGTGACCATATTGTGTCCTTTAAACCGGAGGTTCCCACAATGATTGCCATTGCATGGATTGTGTCCCAGAGATCACGTTAAAGTTATTATTATGATTGTTATTATTGGTATTAGTTAATAATAAGACCTCCAGAATGTTATTTCTGAGATATCTTGTGAGACATTGAGAAATAGCCTCATCTCACCCATCAAAGCCGGAGCAGCTTTTTAAATAACACGTTTGGCAGAAGACATTCAGTGCGCATCCTTTATCACTAAGTGCATAATTACAACATAATGACAGCACTCTACTTCCGTTTTCATTAAGGGTTAAGCCTTACGTCTAAACATGGCTCTGGCTGCTGAATTGACACTTTAATTTTAGACATTTTGCCGATTTTGAAAAGAAGGATTAAAGCTACAACTTCAATGGGTTATTCTAGTTTTTTTTTTTGCTATTTTGTTTTGCCTCTGGCGGCTTGAAACACCATGTAGTCCGCAATTACACTTGTCCTCTCTGTTTAACATTCTGCACACTGACAGTCACCCATCTAATCATACTCCATCCAATGCACATAGTATAGCCTACAATCTGACTAGGAGGCAAAGAAGGAGAGAAAGGATAAATAATTGTGTTATTGGCCCCCAAGAACATTTGACAATAATGCAGTATCTCACACGAGGCAAGTATGGGATTTGCACACATACTCAAAGAACAAGCTAGGGTCAGGGGTACTAACAGAGGTTTAACTAGAAACCATGGGGGCCCCGGTGCAAAAATTGCCCTGCTGTCCCCACATACGTCTACCTCCCAGCCCCCACACAAACGTCCCCGTCCCCCCACACATGCAGACAAACAGATACACATGCAGACACACACACAAACACACATTTACAGGCATACATACATGTTGACACACACAGCCACAGACACACACATACATACAAACACACATACACATACATACAGACACACAAACACACACATACATACAGACACACATGCACACAGACACATACATACAAACCCACACACATACACACAGAGACTGATACATACATACAGACACACACATACAAACACACATACATACACACATGTAGACACACACACATACATACAGACAGACACACACATACAAACACACACACAGACGCATACACACACAGACATGCAAACAGACACACATACATACATAGAGACATACAAATACACACACATACATACAGAGACACATACATACAGACACAGATACACACATACACACAGACATACAAACACACACACCTACAGAAACACACACATACACACAGAGACAGATACACACAGACACACACATACACACAGACAGAGAGACACACACACACATACACACAGAGACAGATACACACAGACACACAGACACACACACATACACACAGACAGAGACACATACATATATACAGACACACACACACATACATACAGAGACACATACATACACACATATACACACAGAGACACATGCAAAATGTCACACTCCTGTTTCCTACCTTTTAGGTGCAGGAGGGTGACTTTCCCTGGGATCCAATGGCTCAGGCTGATGGGAGTCAGAGTTCCCACTCTGACTCCCTCCCGCACGTCTCTCTGATTGCTGGGAGAAGGCATGGACCACTGGATGGGCACCTTAACATGCGGCCCTGGTGGTTCTACCATGCGGGCTTAGTCACATGGCGTTGGACACCTAGTCGCAGAGGTCCACAGGGCGGCTGGGCCCCCTGGAGTGATGGCCCTGTCGCAGCTGCGACCGCGGTAGTTCTGCCACTGGGTACTAGGGGTTTGACAAACAGGGTTGTTCATTAAAACAAGAATTGTTGGGAATTGAAAATTCTCCAAGTCTGGCTATTTTGGCCGTAAAGGAACATTACAGTCACCAAAACAACTTTAGCATAAAAAAGTTTTAGTGTATAGATCATGCCCCTGTAGTCTCACTGCTCAATTCTCTGCCATTTAGGAGTTAAATCACTTTGTTTTTGTTTCTGCAGCCCTAGTCGCAGCCCTAGTCACACCTCCCCTGGCTATGACTAACACAGTCTGCTTGGGGGGGGGGAATGTTTCATTTTCAATCAGATGCAACTTACTTTAAATCTCCTGATCTGTAAATTGAGCTTTAAGTACATAAATAAGGCTGCAGGGTCTAGCTAGCTATTAACAGAGCAGGAGATTTGAAATTCTAAATTAACCAGAATTTGCAATAATCGAAGTGTAAACATTAGATGACTTTTTACAGGAAGTGTTTAGGAAGGCTATGTAAGTCACATGCATTACGGTGTGCCTATGGTTGCATAAACAAAGTGATTTAGTTCCTAAGTAGCAGAGAACTGAGCAGTGAGACTGTAGGGATATGGTCTATACACCAAAACCGCTTCATTAAGCTAAAGTTGTTCTAGTAAATTTAATGTCCCTTTAAATCTAAAATTCACGTTGAATTTCTGACAATGCTCCCTTTAGTTAATAGCTCTGAAAATGTCAGATAACCAGCCAAATCTGGGATGTTAGAAGACAGGTTAAAAGAAATGTGGTGAAAATAAAATTAACATATAAGAAAAAGTGCTTGTTATATTTTATATTTCAGATCAATTTATTGGATCTCTGAGGATGTCCAGCATCATTTCAACGAGTCAAACTCGGTGAAACTACAGGAAGTGCCTCTAGTGACTGTCTGGTAGACAGCCAGTAAAGGCAGTCTTAACACAGCCATGTAAACATTGTAGTTTCTCTGAAACGACACTATTATACATTGCAGGGCTAAGGGTGGTAGACACCAGATCATATACAACAAACCCAGAAGAGAACTTAAAAATTAGTAACGTCAATTTTGGTAGAATATATACAAATAGATACAATATGATATAAATAAATATTTTATAGCACCACACCCAAGGTCAGGGGTAGGCAACCTATGGCACGTGTGCCATGAACGGCACTCGAGGCGCCGTTCATGCTTTTGCATGACACTCAAGGCTGCTAGAGCCAAACAGGCCCTGGCCTATCAGGAGTCCCAGTGAAACTTCAGATATCTGCTAATACAAAAAGGTTGTGAAGGACAATCCTCAAATTATGCTTTGCAGCATGTAAAGGAAGTGATGTCAGATCACTTCCTCCCAGCACTTGTAAATGGGAATCCACACTGTAGTAGAGCAGCCCTCGGCAGCTATCGCAGCTCCTGCCCTTGACATGTATATGGCCAGCCTGGTCCCCACTGGAACCCAGGGAAGTCACCCAACTGCTAAATATACACAGAGCTGCAGAATAACCCTCCCCTCATACAAATAATACGAACAGCGCACACACAAACACAATACACAATCTGCACAAACTCAACACCACTGACAATCTACATACACGCACACAACCCCACATGCAATACCCCAAACAGCCCCGCACATACACACACTACCAAACACACAATGTGATATATCCATACACACACACAATCCCACAAGCAGCCCCCATACACAGCCGACATTCACAATATACCACAAACTACTCACGAACATATACAATATAATAGCTTATATAAGCACAAATACAACGATACAAAGCAACTGCAGTATTATTATTAATATTATTATTATTATTTTATTATTTATATAGCGCCAACAAATCCCGTAGCGCTGTACAATGGGTGGACTAACAGACACATAATTGAGATCAGACCACTGGACGTACAGGAACAGAGGGGGTTGAGGACCCTGCTCGATGAGCTTACATGCTAGAGGGAGTGGGGTATAGTGACACAAAGGGTTAAAGTAGGGGAATTAAATAGTTTGTTACAGAAGGGTTTATTGAGTGCTTGGGTCATTTTTGACAGTTGCAGGAAAGGAGTCATAGGGTGGGGGATGAGAAACTTGCTGACAGTTTAATTGATTCGCGTTAATGAAGAAGTGAGTTTTCAAAGATTTTTTTAAAGGAGTGGAGGCTTGGTGAAAGTCTGATTGAGGAGGGAAGGGAGTTCCACAGAATAGGTGCAGCCCTGGAAAAGTCTTGAAGGCGAGCATCAGAGGTGGGGATCCGGGCAGAGGATAGGCGTAGGTCTTGGGCTGAGCACAGGGGTCACGACGGGACATACTTGTGTATGAGGGAGGATAGGTATGTTGGAGCAGCATTATGTAGGGATTTGTAAGCAAGTGTCAGAATTTTGAATTGGGCCCTATGCAGGGACTGACAGAGCGTGAAGGCGTGGGAGGTGCGACCGGACAGGAAAATAAGCCTCGCAGCTGCATTCATTATAGATTGCAGCGGTGCAAGCTGGGAACATGTAAGACCGGTGAGAAGGGGATTGCAGTAGTCGAGAGAGAACAACAGCATGAACCAGTACCTTAGCCGCGTCCGGCGTTAGATATGAGCGGATAAATAACACAAGCAGTATACGGCAACATGCACTCCTCAAGTTAAAAAAAAAATAGCTATGGGATATCGCAATCTTATTTTGGCACAGTGCTGCTAAAAGGTTGCCTATCCCTGCCCTAGATGTTTGTGAGTTTCATTTTCCTGAAGGCTGGTGGCATATCAAAGAAAATATATCCCACAAACACCTTGGGAGCCACAATTCATCACTGGTTTATATACTAACTTAACTGTGAGTCATATTTTTATTTTTATATGTATATAAATCCCATGAACCTTGCACTGAAATAGTTAAGTTCTAATCTAGCAATAAACAGGGGATCTGTCACGGTTGAAGGGTTGAAGTGTGAGGCTCTTCAGCGCTCCCCGATTTTGGCAGCTGATGAATGGTCTAGAGCGGATTGAGAAACAGCATTTCCAGAGAGTACGTCTAGCAGCTGAGAGTCTACATTTAAAACACAGATTGGTTCTGGTTTATGAGTTAATGAAAGCTTTTATGTGATGTTTTAAGGACGATATTCAATGCTTTATTGCTAAGAAATGTTTTTAGCTCTTGACTGGATAGTTGCCCAAATAAAATGATGTTGTGATTTGCAACATTAAGCTTACGTAGGGTAAAGATGTGTTTTAATGTCTCTTCACAATAGCAAAGTAGTCGGCACAGAATTTAGCTTTCTTCATAAAAAAAAAAAAAATAATCACCCCTTTATGTGATGGTGCACTCGGCCAAGATCTGAAGCCAAAATATATACTTATGATATTTATGAGTTTTATGAGTTCAGGGGGAACCATGACTTGTCTAGAAATGACAATAAAAATTTAAAATAACCTATATTGTGTGTAATTATTTTTTCATGTGATGCTTTGTTTTCTTTTAAATGTATATTAAAGGGACACTTCACTGCACAAAATCAAATCAAATCAATGTTTAGTAGATATACCCCACATGAGAAAATGCATGCATTTAATTATGCTTTTTTTCCCCATTGAGTTTATATCTAAAAACATCTGCAGCTTTTGCAAGCTCTCCCCTCCTAACCCCGCCCAGACTTTCTGTGCCTGTCCAATTACAGACTTCCCAATACAGCTCAATGAGAAGTCTTTGCAAGGCAGGTGATCCACCGGGCTAACCAAGCCAGAAAGTACATGTGCCAGTTGTCTTCTTGAAAGCTAAGGTGGTGTAACCAGGTTAATTTATAAAAGTGCCAATCTCTATTGAAATCTGCACTTTTTGCTAAATGCAAAAAAGAGGACACACTATTCACACATCATTTTTTTTAGCAAATCAAAGTGCTTTAGGGGTCCTTTAAAGATTTAGCAATTCAGTCCAGTTCAGTCCTGGCATGGTAAGGGCACACATTGCATTTGAGTAACGGAAGCAGAGACATTGTATCTGTTCCTCTTTCGTCATGTACTGTGCTACCAAGTGAATATATTTGTGGAACGTTCTATGCTGATTGCTTACTGCAAAGTGCAATATCAGGAGGGGAAGGGGGTTATTAGAGAAATGGCAGAACCTATGACCGTGATTAACAGGGAGTCAAGATGGAATTTCTAGTTTTAGGAATAGAGTAATATAGAGCAGCATGGATTGCTTCATTTAATTTTATTTTCCATATGTGTTAATTATAGGGGAAAAGTAAACAGAATATTAGAGGAACACTGTAGTCACATAGGCCGATTCATCTCAATTAAGTGGTCTGGATGCAATGGCCCCGCCCTTTTAATCCATTTTAGAAATTGCAATGTTTTACATCGCAGGGATAAATCCTCCCTTAGTGGCATCCACTGCCTGACAGAGAAAAACGTGGTCACGAGACGCACTAGATTTACTCTTACGTGAGAAGCACTGGGTGCGTGCGCTCAACGTGCATGCATACCAGGTCCCTCTATGAGGAGCATTTGATTAAACCATTGACGGAGGAAGCCATGCGGGAGGTGTAGAGGTGATCAGTGCTGAGTGAATTTTGGCATTAAAAAAAGGGAATAAAAAGCTTTTTTCAAATATTTTTCCTGCAAATGGAGGGGAATGGGTGGGCCTGGAGGGCCATGGGCCATATAGTGTTAGAAATACTGGTCTGTATTCCTACCGCTAGAGTGCTGCTTTAAAGATTCTTTGAAGGGACACTTCCTCTTTAAGTAGCAACTCTGCGTGTCAGAAATTCCCCTACGAACAATATAACAATATAAGAACAGTACTTTCTGTGGGATCAGCTGAGTGCCCAGATTGGGGAGAAAAGTCAGAAGGTCCAGGGTTACATTTGACATGAAACGTGACATAAACTCGGGTCTTAGTTTCCTATATCTTGTGCTTCTTAGAGAGCAGCTAAATCCTGTTAAAGTTAAACTCGCCATCTAATAAAAATACCCATGGGAATGCCTACACTCTAGGTGTTGGTCCATTCCACTGTCCTTTCTCGTCTTGACTACTGTAATCCGCTTCTCAGTGGTCTTACATGCTCCCAACTTGCGCCATTACAGTCCATAATGAATGCGGCAGCGAGGCTCATCTTCCTGTCCGCCCGCACCTCCCATGCCTCACCCTTCTGTCAGTCCCTACATTGGCTTCCTATAAAAAATAGAGCTCAATTTAAAATTCTGGTTCTTGCTTTCAAATCTCTACATAATGCTGCTCCCACCTATCAATCCTCCCTTATACACAAGTATGTCCCGTCTAGGCCCTTACGATCTGCTGAAGACTTACGTCTATCTTCTGTCCGTACTCCCACCTCTGATGCTTGCCTTCAAGATTTCTCGAGGGCTGCACCGTTCCTGTGGAACTCGCTTCCCTCCTCCGTTAGATGCTCACCCAGTCTCCACTCCTTCAAAAAATCGTTAAAAACCCACTTCTTCATAAAAGCGTATCAATTAAACTGTTAATAGCTCCTGACTGATTCCTCTTCTGCAACTGTCACTAGTCTAATACTATCCTTACCTTTTTGTGTCATTTTACCCCACTCCCTCTAGCATGTAAGCTCATTGAGCAGGGCCCTCAACCCCTCTGTTCCTGTGTGTCCAACTTGTCTGGTTACAACTACATGTCTGTTCGTCCACCCGTTGTAAAGCGCTGCTCAATTTGATGGCGCTATATTAATAACATAATAATAATAATAATGAAAAAAATGTGAACAGCAATCTGATAAAGCCTGGGTTTTCGTATAAGTTTTTCATATTTAATAAATCTCTCTTTTTACGTACCATCATTTGCAAAAAGTGTTTGTGACTTCAGGAGACTTACTGTAGTAGCTTGCAACATAGTATCAGGAGGGATATGTCTTCTCCAATGGATCACAGTATATATTGAAGTTGTAAAATCTCTGAAAAGACTTATAATATTGATTTGTGAATCCATCTGGTCTTGGAGGTTTGCCATTTAGCAATAAATCTATTGCTGTGGAAGGATCCTCCAGAGAAATCGAGCTTGTAAAAACTATCGGGAAGTTGAGGAGAGTTGTGAGACTTTATCAGTGTGTAAAAATTGTCGTATCTGAGAGTGAGAATGTTGTGACAATTCTAAAACAGTGATATTTAATATCATTTAAATTCCTTTGTCTAAAATATGTAAGATGTTTGGCGCAATGTGTTTGGGTAGTGTAGAGATTATAAATGAAGCGGTATTATTGAAGTCACTTTAAAATCTTTTCAGTTTGTTATAAAAGAAATTCCTGGATGGTTTGCAAACTTTGTTATACTCGCTGTGTAGATGTTGTGTTGAGGATTGATTTAATAAAGATAATCACATTCTTTGTTATCGTTAATTTGATGCAATCGGATACTTTTCAGCAAGAATCAAGTTTTAGTAAATTGCCCCTAATTATCCTCTGTGCAAGCCATACTAGATCAGAAGTGACAGAATGAATAATATAAAACAGTGTATCTTTGTCCCAAAGTTTCTTTTCAATTGTATATACTATTTCAGGATTGTGTAGAAAACTGTCCTCAAATACATCAATGTCTTTTACTCTTGAAATCATAGTCTTCAGTAAGTGTGAATGTAATAATGAATGTAATAATGGGTTCTTGGCATTTTCTATTTCATTTATTTATTTATTTATTTTTGTGAAGTATACATTGAACATCTTAAAACCCCATTGCATTCTTGTATATGCGTTGTAGATATAGCAATAAGTAACTTTCCCATGTTTTATTATGTAGACAAGAGTCTAATAAAGAGTGTTGAATTAATAACAGAACTATGCACTAAAAGTTGTCAGGAGTAAAATCAAATTGAATTTCAAATTGAAAGAGATACTACACGCACCAAAACAACTTTAGCTAAATTTCCTGCCATGTAGGAATTAAACCACTTGGTTTATATGCAGTCCTAGCCACACCTACTCTGCATTTGACTTACACAGTCTCCCTACACATTTCATGTAAAGAGAGCTCTAATGTTTAAACCTCCTTAATTGCAAAATGTGTACAATTTAAAATGTCTTATCTCCTGCAATGTTAATAGCTTGTTAGCGCCTGCGGAACCTCATGTGTGTGATTAAAGTTCCACTAACAAAGCAGGAGATAAAAACTTCTAAAGTGAACACACTGTGCTGATTGAAAAATTTTTTTTTTTTCATGCAAGCTATGTCAGTCACTGCCAGGGAAGGTGTGGCCAGGGCTGCATAAACAGAACAAAAGTGATTTAACTTCTAAATGGCTAAAAATGGAGCAGTGAGACTGCAGGCATATGATCTATAAACCCAAGCTGCTTAATTTAGATAAAGTTGTTTTGGTGTTTACAATATCCCTTTAAAGCCAAAGTAGACAAAAAATAATTTTCAGCTGTGTTGGCCTTAAATTTGAAACTTGCTTTGAATACAAGTGTTTGTGCACTTTGGAAAGTAGAATTTTTCTTTTTTTTTCTTTATGGGATCGATGAAATGGCTGATATGCCTGGTGTTGAGTCTGGTGTTCAGGTAAAATCTCTGTTACACCATTTGTGGTTTCAAACCTGAATGTTAATTTGCAAAACATAAACAAATTTAGCCATTACTAGGTGCCTACTGCAAATTATGTTGTTGTGTCATCTTAGAATTATAAATGGTATTTCACGTTGGAGCAGCATAGAAATAGTATATTGAGTCATTCTGCCCATATTATATTTATACTGATATACTGATTGGAATTTTGGATAATAATCATTCTGAGATTCTATCCCTGTATGTTACTTTTGCTGACACAGCACTATGCCAGAGCCCAGCTTCCATCCCAGGCATGCACAGAACAAGCTTGTAAACTTAAATTTCCCAGAACTGTCTAAGGCCATTTCGTTGTAATCAATGTCACCGATGCCAATAATATAAAATATTAATTATGCAGAGCTTTTTGGCATCGTTTTATCAGTTCAATGATTGCAATGTTTAAGGTTATCACCAATTATTTTTGTGTGTTAATTGATAGACACTGAGAATGGACAGCAAATTGCTTGAGTAAGCAAGCAGTTAAACAAGATTAATAAAGCAATGTTTATTTACTAAAGTGAGAATTATCTTCAATTCAAAGTAAATCAGCTCTGTTTTCAGAAATGGCCGTTTAGACTACAATTTAAAATCTAATTTGAATAACCTCTAGTTACTATAATACCATTTTACTTGGAACACCGTTCTAGAATTCCAAACGGGATTTTATTCACCAATGCAATGTGGCCACTTTGAAAGCAGATTTGCCCACTAATCTTGACAGGTTAGAAGTGTTGGTGCAATGGAAGACGAACTGATCCGCATTTCGCAAATTTGCTTTTAATTTTATTGGAATTAACTGTTTCATAAACAAACTCCTCTTTGTCACAACTGTTACATTATTTAATTTAAAGGTCCCCTAACAACCCCACTCAACTTATCTAGGCAGATACGCATGGGCATTGCCAGTGACCCAGGTTTCATCACTGTCGATGCCCCTCTCAGGCCCGCCCAGCCATCCAGATCTCATCCCCTGATGTTGGGAGGTACAAAGCTAACCTGTTCCCTATTTAACACATAATAAATCTAAATAAATAGTTTAAATGGACAATCCGGGCACCAATACAACTTTAATGCATTTAAAAGATTTTGGTCTCATTAATATGTTGTATATTGTTTGCATGCTCAAATTTGTATAGTTTTTGCATTAAAAGAAAAAAATGTTTTAAGGAATTCTCCACCATAAGCCTGCCTCTTTAGCCATGCCCCCTCACTCCAGAAAAATACTTCCTTATCAAATGTATGCACACAGCTTAGCCACTTACAGTACTGAATGATCTGAACTACAAAACAACCTGCATTAGAAGGAGAGGACACCCAGGGAGGCATAAAGTAAGGATATCACTGCCTGTTTGTAGTTTATCTGACTGTCTGCAACCAGGTTTTGAATTAAAAGCCGCTCACTCAGTATTGAGACTGTCTACGTACATTTGACAAGTAAGTATTTCTTGACATTTGCACTGTCGTTATTCGGCATGTGCTATAAACTTTAACTTTAATAATACACGGACACGTTTAATACTGTTGGAGTATAACGTCCACAGCTTTATTAATATGAATAAATTAACATAATTAGGGTCATTGTCATAAATGACATTATTTATTATCCCCCCGCACAATCCCCTGACAATGACCCTACCACATGAACAATAATTAACATAATTAACATCAATTACCAATAAACTTGTAAACATCCGGCCTACCAACGAGGCCCCATATCATAATGATAACTGTAGGGGTGTACCCAGACACCCCTACACCCCCAGGTTCGTCGCCACCGAAGAGCTAGAACCTACCAACCATGACACCGTCTGGCCTACTTCAGCCTAGGCCCTGGCCTGTACAGTTCCAATTCCTTGATAACTTCCAACTTAACCACGCCCTGTTCCCGCCGCTGTGACAAAACGGGAAATTCACCTCAACACAGGGAGGGTGGGTGGGACAACTGACAGGTAAGTGAAGTTCTGATTAAAATGGCCACTCTCTAAGATGGCCGTTATTTCAACCCCCTTTGATCCCGCCCCCAAGCTCCATTAGCTTAAACCAACCCCTAACTGAATGCACCTGCCCACTCCTGGCTCTGTCAAGGCCCACTCCCCTTACTTCGTTGTTCCATGGGCTTCAATCTTGAGGGGACGTGGCTAAGGAGGCAGTCTTTTGGTACAGCATTCTGCAACACATTTTTTTTTGTGTGCAAAAACTATAAAGATTTGAGCATGCAAACAATATTGATGGGGCCTAAATCTATCAAATGCAAATTGTATTGGCGACCAGAGTGTCCCTTTAATAACTTTGAGGCACATGTTATCCTAGTGATTGCCATTTAAAAATAGAAAGCAAAATATAAATGAGGGGCTATATGGCTGATTGGAGAAAATGTTTGGTCCTATCCATTATATTATAGCACCCTTCCTATTCTTAGCGTTGTCTGAAGCCATTATTGATGCAGAGTATGCTCCACATACATACAAATAACACAGAATTAGAACCAGTTCAATGGACTCAGCAGTTTAGAGCATTCACGTTAGTAAGTTATTGGCACTGCAGTAATATTTTGTGCGTAGAATGGACACTTGTAAGACAGGTTCGGTGTGAAATATGCACAGGGTTCGATAACGCTACTGCTGCTAACGTGTGCCTGATTGAAACACTGATAATTTATTTGCAATGTGCAGCGGTGACCTGATTACAACTTGTGAAAGGATTGTTTTTTTCACTCCTTTAATGACAGCCATTGAATTAAATTATGGTCTAAATATAATGGTTACTGGTTGGTACAAATGACAAAGGCTGGACAAGAGAACAAGTGGATCCCACTAACAAGACATTTTAAAATACCTTCGTGATACGGACGTTCTCTCTTGTAGGTGAAGTGTGGGATAAGTACAGGACTAGAGGTCTTTTCTCAGCTAACATTAAATTAATTGTGCAATCGGGAAAAAAAAATAACGGTATGTGTTTATTTTCTTATAAAGTTAATCAGACTATGATTCACTAATTCATACTAAGCTCCACTAGTTCAAGCTAGCCCCCAAAAATTGAGCCATGCGTCCAATTCCCAAGTGTCTCTAGTTAGGAGGAATGGTCCTAATTTTAAGCCAAAATCCTTCTCTCCCTCTTTTCTATCCAAATGCACTCTTTTCTAGGAGCTTCACATTGTTGGCGTGTCTGAGTGTATAACAGAAATAATACTCCCAGTAATGTGTCTTTAAAGTACAATAAATGTGTTTAGAAACCAGTCGGTGTAAATAAAATACATTATTCTTGTTCTAAATTACATTTTAGTTGCACAAATATTTATTACTAAGTCACCTAATTCTAAACAGGAGACGGTCTAGATTTTGGATTTCGGAAAAAACTTAAGGCATTTTTAATCAATAATAAAACAAATAGAGCCCTGTGATATAACCAGGTAGAGGGGACATACACACAGAGACATAAACATTTTTTATTACATATATGGAATAATATAACTACATGCATATTAATATTAGTTATACATCTTCCCAGGTCATTAATTTAGGCCTACAATTGTTTTCTTTGTTTATTAAATAGGATTGGGTCTGCTCGGAAAATAAACATCCATGTTGGGCTGTAATTCCGTTTCAGTGAAGGTGATAAACATTTAACGGTAAAACAAAAATATCTTGTTCCAGCTCCACGCTTCTTAAACAATATGAGGGTTTCTTTTTTATTCTCTGTGCTAACACAGGGCCGGCACACAGAAGATTAGCTTGCATTGGAGAATAAGGTTATTTCCACTATTTATGCATTTTTTATTTTAATGGCCATGTTTAAATTGGCATTTCAGACTGATTGCTTGTCAGCGTTACCCTCCATGTGTTAAATGGCCACTCTGTGCGAACTCATTATTCTCCTGTCTTTTATACTTTCCCTGACAGGAAAACGTGGTATCTGGAAGCCGCCATATTGTCTGTAACACTGACATTCAAACTCAGGATTGAAAAACTGGCCCTGTGGAAAAAAAAAAATCTTACTTCATGAACTTTTCCACAAATTAACCTCTAAAAAACATTTTTATTTATATTAGAATTTCAGACATTTTTGTGATCCATTTCTTTGTCAGGAAAGCCAGCTGCAAGAGATGGTGTAGCCTACCTGGTTGCCACGTGTTCAGCCAGACAGTTAGTCCATTTTTCCTAAATTTAGACGAGTCACATTGTAGCAAAAATTTGGGTGCTTAGTAAAATAAAAAAAAATAAAAAATAAAAAATTATAAATATATATATATTGACAAATGATAATAATTTGCCAACTTTAACATCAGGTCTTGTCTCCATTTAACTGTCCTTTAGCTGTTGGCTGATAATTCTCTGCCAGCCTTTTTAATAATGGTTGGACTACAAATCCCACAATTCCATAAATCTCTGCCAGCCGCAGAGATTTTTTTGTTTGTTTTTTCTGAACTGTTTAATGAATTTTCGCAGTGGTATATAACATCACGCCTTCCTCCTCTGTGCTATACATCTTAAAGGACTTTTATAATAAATGCCATTAATCATATCTCCTGCTTTCAGATTTTTTTTGTAACTCAAGTTAATTACTCTGCACTTGAGAGCATTAAACTAGAGGTGACTTTTTTTTGTCCATTCTTCCGGCTTAGAGAAGTCATTAGTCATTTTGTTACCTCCCTGAGAATGTCATCTGTTCAACGAAGAGGTAAACTTTCTAATTTCAAATGATTAATTATTTAATTAATGAGCTTTATGACTGAACTTTTTCCCCCTATTTACAATGATTGAGTGTTACCAGTTAGCCATTTTTAAAATTATTTAATGATCATGATGCCCATCCCCAACAATTCTACCTGCATTCAGGTGGGTCGGCAATTAAAATCTCATCAAAACAGTGAGTTCAGCTTGCTGACTCAATTCTAGAATTCTGGGAATTGGTCCCAATTGAAGACATGCTTTGCCATGATTGCATTGTATCTGTCCTACAGCATTCCCTCCAACATTTTAAATCGACAAAGATGGACATTTTAAGCGTGAGTGGGGGTGTGGCTAGAGGTGGGGCTGTTCTGAGAAATTTTAGGTAACTTACTAATAACAAATTGTGGCAAATGTGCCTATGCCACGAGCCTGCTAGCTAACCTCCTGCTCAAATACTATGGGCCATGTGACAGACCACCCTGTCACTGATGATACTCTTTTCAATTTGTTTCTCCCTTATGGTTCGGTAACTAAACAAAGTCACAAATTGCCCTTTTTATACCCCCAACCCCGTAACTCGTACCACCTTTTGGCTTGTTAACCTTGTTGACTTATCTTGACACTTCATTCATTCATTCATTAACACCTCGTTAACTCAAGTGTTCCGCTGGGTGGCCGCCATTCGCATGAGCGAACACATGGGAAATGAGAGGACGGCCATCTTGTTGCACGAAAGCAGGCAATGGTGTTCGGCAGTCGAATGCATAGAACTAAAATAGGACAGACTAACTCGCTAACACCGCTGAACTTATATCATCACCTGTTTTTCGAACTAGGCAAACAATCGCTACCTATGAGCCAGGGGAACTGTTCGGTACTTCATTTATTTTGGGACTTCCGAAAGTGACCGACCACTACTACTTTTCTTCTGGAACTATTTTGGGTAGACGCCACATGTGCGGTCGGTCATAACTTTACCCCGGTGGCGATTCGGCTGTATTCGTGGGACCTGAGTGCTATTTGGACACTTTGGGAGCTCAAATCCAGGCTATCCGGGGATATAAAACTTGTGGTCTGATCAGCACCTCCTCATAGAAAAGCATTGAAGTAATGCATCTCTATGAGGAAAATTCAGGGTCTCCATACAGAGCGTGGAGATGCTGAATAGCCCAGGAAGAACCTCCAGTGGTTATCTGAGGAGTGCAATGTAAACACTGTCTTTTCTATGAAATTACAGTGTTTACGTGAAAATGCCTGCAGGTAATGATTTTACTCACCTGTAGTTTTTCTGTTGACTGTAGTGTACCTTTAAGTCTTCCTCAAGTAACAATCTGCTTCAAATTGTTGTATGTAACAGAATACTATTATTTTGAAATAGAGCAATTTATGTTGATAATAGTGAGTGGCGAGAGGGATTAGAACCACAACCTGCTCATACACTTAAGAGTGAAAGTGATTGAGGTAATATTAAACAAACGTTAAAATAATGATAATTTGCGTGGCGGATGAAAATCATTATAACATTTGATGTTCTGATATATATATATCATATACATATATGTCTAGATGCAGTATTATGCATTATTTAAGCACAATCATGATTGCACATAAAATTCATAATAGTTTACTTAGTTACATAGGCTGAAAAGAAGACATGCATCCATCATGTTCATTCTTTCTCACATGCGTATTGGCTGTTGATCCAAAAGAAGGCAAAAAAAACAGTTTGAAATGCTTTCCAATTTTGCAACAAACACGGAAAACATTCCTTCTCAACAGAATATCAGTCACATATCTCCTTGGATCAAGAAGCTGTTACCCCAGCTGTTGTAGTCTTACCAGCAATTTATAAAGAGGCAAAATTATATTCTCAGCCCGAGAATTAATGCCCCTTTTTATAAATGCCAATACCTCTTTATAAATCGCTGGTAAGACCACACCTTGAATATGCTGTGCAATTTTGGGCACCTGTTCTAAAGAAAGATATCATGGCACTAGAAAAAGTGCAGAGACGAGCTACACAATTGATAAAAGGAATGGAGCATTTTAGTTATGAAGAAAGGTTAAAAAATTAAAATCTCTTTAGTTTGGAAAAACGGCACAATTGGATAAACACTTGCAAAAACATAACATACAGGGATATAGTTTCTAATTAGTGGGGTAATAGCTGATTGATCCAAGGAGACATCTGACTGCTATTTTGTGGTCAAGAAGGATTTTGTTCCTAGTTTGTAGCAAAATTGGAAGCGCTTCAGACTGGGTTTTTTGCCTTCTTTTGGATCAACAGCAAAAACATTTGTGAGGAAGGCTGAACTTGATGGACGCAAGTCTCTTTTCAGCTATGTAACTATGTAACTATGTAACCTTAGTGGCCTTGGCAATTGCTAATTGACATTGCACGTTGTTGCCTAGTTTGTTGTCTATAGCAATTCCCAAATTTTTTCCATGTGTTGTTATCCCTTATTTACTACCATTTAGGGTGTAAGATGCTTGTGCATTCACCCCGAAGATCATTACTTTGCATTTATTCACATACAGTCTAAATGCCTCGGCAGCAAAGCAATAGCCTGTTCGCATTGTATTACATTACAGAGTTTTGTGCAATCTACCAACACTGAAACATGACTTTCTATGATTTATAAATATGTTAAATAGAAGCAGTTCCAGAACAGAACCCTGAGCTACACCACTTACCACTTTCTGTCCATCTTGAAAATTTACCATTAATGACAACTCGTTGTACTCTATCCTTAAACCAATTTTCTAACCTATTGTGAGGAACCGTATTGAACCCCTCGGCAAAATCCAAGTAGATCACATAAACTTTATCTGCAAGTTACACAGATCTTGTTACATTTTCGGTAATAATTTATTTCAGACCATATTAATATATACTCCTGCTGTATACAGATCCCGCCTCCCCATTAACAATGAATTGAAAGGGAGTCATGCAGTTCATCAAACTATAAAAGAGCAGGATTAGCTAGATACAAAACCTCTGCAGGCTACTTGTAGACAATAAAAAAACACTTTTTTTTTACATTTTCCTATAAACAAAACAAAAACCCACATTCTGTTTTATTTCAATAGAAGCCAGTTTGTACAAGTGGAGTGTAGTACAATGCCATTACTTCTTAAAATGAACCTGTATTATATGTTTTTCTGTAAAAGCTTGCTTATTCAGTAAACCCACGGTTATGAAGAATTGCAAAGGAAATACAGATTTAGGACCAAACTAATCAAGTTGAAAAAAAAAGAGTTGGATCATTTTTCTAGCTCAGTTATTTCAGCCTAATTTTTTTGTTTTTCAAAGATTCCAGGTTTAGAGAATACACCCACACATATATTGTTTTAGGAGTAATACGAGAAATTCTATGACTGTAGTTCCTGAGTAGAGACTTTTTTGTAGTAGCTTATCACAATTGCATGTTGTCAAGCTGTGAGCTGCTTGTAAACATCACACAAAGTTTGGCCGTTACAGATGTAGACAAACCTATTACATCTACTGTTTATCTGTGGAAGTTAAACGGAAGATCAACTTAGCTCAATCAAAGTTTCCTATGTGATAACTAGGCTAGCTAGGACAGCTGTAAATTCACTGCGACTTGTGTTGACTTGACAAATGGTCTGAAAAGTGTTGGGGAAATGTGTGAAGCAGGAAGAATTTAATATTGGAGATTTTTACAGGTCAATTAATTTACCATATAATTCATAGTAAACATATTATCTACAGGAAAATAGGGAGACATCAGTCCTGAAAGAGTAGTGGAGTGTCAGTACATTAATGATCAGTAAGCAGATTTATCTAAAGCAAAAACTGATTAAATAAAACAAAAATCACTGTAGTAGATATATGCTGATATTTTGCCTACAGTCTTTGCAAACCCTCCCCTTTTAACTCCACCCAGACTTTCTGTGGATGTCCAATCACAGACTTCCCAATGCAGCTCAATGAGAAGTCTTTGCAAAGTAGGTGTTCTGAGTAATTACTGCCTGACTGTTTAGTCTAGGTCGTCTGAGCTAAACAAACCAGGAAGTAACAGGACCTGTTATCTGATTGACAGCCAAGGAGGTGTAACAAGGTAAATTTTTAAATGGGAAAATTTCTATTGAAATCTGCTCCTTTTTTAAAATGAAAAAAGAGGACATACTCTTCACATATAAAACAATTTATCAAACTGAAATGCTTTACAGTTCTAGAGTATCCCTTTAATAAAAGTCTTAAGATTGTATTGCTGATTTTAAACGTTTTTAGAGATGTGAAGAATGTATCACACGGCAATAATCTTTATGAATTTTGCACAAAAAAGCAAAAAAATCTTTCATTAATACTCCCAATCCACACATTTGGTATACAATATCTCCGGAACTGCAACCAGAAAAAGAAAGGGGAATAAGTGACACAGGTTCAAAATCAGGACTGTATCCCAGATCAGGGTCAATTAGGTGGTATGGTTTCAAACATGGGTTGTAATAAAAAAAATATCTCTATCTTTCAACCATTAATAGCAAATGCAGCTGCAGGCATTCATCTGATTAATGGATGGAAAAGTCTGAGCAGTTTTATGACTGTGTAAGTGAGAAATCCATTAAAGGGCTTATATGATTCGTTAAGTGGTATGAACATAATTCACCTTTTTAGTCATATTTTCTATTTGTTCTACAGCCAAACAATACCCCTTGTTATTTCACAGTAGATAATCTTGGAAGAAGCACAAAGCACAGGAATACAGGTCAGCGTGCATTGAGAAGTTAACAGATTATTTCCTGGGTTACAGATGATCGAAATCCCTGTAAAGCAGCGTATTCTCACACAAAGTGATAAAACATATCGTAAAGAGCAAGGCGCATAAAACCATTAGTACAGTTTAATCAGAAAATATTTTTCTAGGTCATAGAACCTGCATTGCACGTGTTTCCCACAGCCTGGATTAAAATAAAAACTAGTGAATTGTGAGAGTTTTTCACAAGATCATACAAAAAGCTGCTACAAAACGTATGCTTTGCTATGTTTGTCACAAAGGAGCTTTTTGCTGTCAATTATAAAAAAGGTTCTCATTCAATTCTAATTGTAAAATATGAGGCATTCGATATTCATTTTAAATCAATAATTTCATATTATTTTCTGCGAGTAAATAATCTCCACGTCTGTTTCAGGATCTGATTGGCTGATTTGGCTTAAAGGGGCACAATAAACACCAAAACAACTTTAGTCATTTTGATGTATAGATCATGCCCCTTCAGTTATAGCTCTATTCATTTAGGAGTTTGATCACTTTGTGCAGCCATAGTCACTAGGGCCGGCCCATCCATAGGCAGCCGCCTTAGGGCGCACCGGCCCGGGGGCGCAAATGTCCAGGTGGCCGGCAGGAGGGAAGCGCACAGTAGCATGGCCAAGCACCAATCTGCAGTGGCGCGGACTGTGTGGATGGGGCGGGGATATGAACAAAGTAGGAAACAAGAAGGTGACTAGAAAAGTGTATATATTGACCAGCATATGTGTGTGTATCTTTGTGTGTGGTTGTATGTGTGTGTGTATGTCTGTATGTCAGTATGTATCTATGTGTCTGTCAGTGTGTCTGTGTGTGTGTGTGTGTGTGTGTGTGTGTGTATGTCTGTCAATGTGTGTGTGTGTGTGTATGTCAGTGTGTTTGTGTGTGTATCTATATGTCTGTCAGTATTTATGTATTTATGTCAGTGTGTGTGTATGTCTGTTTGTCAGTGTGTCTGTGTGTGTATCTGTATGTCTATCAGTGTGTATGTGTCTGTATCTGTATGTCTGTCAGTGGGTATCTATATGTCTGTCAGTGTGTCTATGTGTGTAGGTCTATCTGCAAGCATGGGGAATCGGTAGAGCCACCTTGTTGAAGTTGCACGATAGATGAGTATCTATCTTTTAGCCACGCTGTGTACATACACAGACATACATACACAGACAGACAGACACAGACAGTAAGGAATAAACGCAGGCAACACTCCAATAGTAAGGATGGTATATTTATTGATATTTATTGATAGGTGAACCACCCCATAGAGAGTGAGACATTTTGGCTCAGCAGAGCCTTATTGCATGATTAAGGCTCTGCTGAGCCAAAACGTCACACTTTCTATGGGGTGGTTCACCTATCAATAAATATACAGTTTCCTGTGTTTATTCCTTTTGAAGACTTTACTGATGGATTGAGAGATGTCTGCCTGACAAGGAGCATCCACCACTGTGGATGGCCGGAGCATTTACACGGTATCAGTGTGCAGGGTTCTTTGTTTGTCTGTGTATGTATGTCTCTGTATTCCTTGTATGTATGTCTCTTTATAACTGTCTGCGTATGTATGTCTCTGTATCACTGTGTATGTATGTCTCTGTATCACTGTGTATGTATGTCTCTATATTCCTATCTCTATGTTTCTTTATGTCTGTGTCTGTATTTCTCTGTGTGCCTGTGTCTGTCTGTATGAATGTATGTCTGTGTTTGTTTGGCAGTGTACCTGTATGTGTAGATTGTATGACTGTGTGACTGTGTTTGTTTGATTGCGTGCCTTTTATGACTGTGTGTCTGTATAACTTTGTGACTGTGTGCCTGAATAACTATGTCTGTGTGCTTGTATGGTTGTGTGTCTTTATGTTTTGCCTGTATCTATGTCTATATGGGAGAAAAAGAGAAATAGATAGGGGCCAGGGGAGAAGAAAGAGACAGAAAGGGGCTGGCGGGGAAGTAAGAAATATATAAGAGGGGGTGTAAGGCACAAAGGGGCCAAAGGGGTAAGACATTCAAGAGAGTGGATATGAAACACTAATGGGGGTAAGAAATTCAAAAGGGGGGCTACGAGACGAGGTGAAGATGCTTTCTTTGGGGGGCGGGGGGAGGCGTGAAAATGCATCTTCACCTGTTTAGTCAAAAATCCTTGCACCGGCCCTGATAGTCACACCTCCCTGCATGTGACTTGAGGGTCTTCCTAAACACTTCCTGTAAAGAGAGATCTGATGTTTAAACGTCCTTTATTGCACATTCTGTTTAATATAGAATGTATTATCTCCTGCTCTATGAATAGCCTTCTAGACCATGCAGGAGCCTCCTGTGTTTGATTAAAGTTCAATTTTTATAGCAGGAGATAAAAACTTCTAAATCAAGTTAACATCTAATTGAAGATTAAACCATTGTTTTATGCAGACTGTGTTAGTCACAGCCAGGTGATGCGTGGTTATACCTGCTTAAACAGAAACAAAAGTGATTTAACCCCTAAATGGCAGAGAAACGAG